>CM055202.1:10851946-11451946 GCA_029224185.1 Karalla daura
CAATTATGTAAATAAGTCAATATTAAACTTGAGAAGGACAAAAATGAAATACCAGCAGATATTAGTTCTCCTAGTAGGCTTATTTGATGCCATCACCAGGAGCATGTGTGTGTATTACCTCTGTCAACATGTTGGTGTTCTTACTCATGTGCATCTCTGTCAGCGATCACATCTAGTGAACGTGTAAGTGTTACACTGCTTTACTTTGTGCTGCAGGGATTGCTAGTGCTGCTAGTAGTAATCAGGCGAGGCTTCGCTTCATGAGACAGTCTCAGTGGTCTAAGCCCTCTCACAGGTGGAAGGAGCTGCAGGAGTGGCAGTGGTTCTCCTCCAGCCCAGACGTGGGTGGTCAGCAGGGTGTTGCCTACCCAGTTCAGTGAGTCGCGGAGGCGTCTTGCTGGTGCTGCGTCTCGTCCGGGACCCCGAGCGGCGCTGCTTCCGGAGGATCAGGACCGGGGAGTGGCTCGGCTCCCTCTTCCACCTGTCCCGTCTGTCGAAGGAGCGGCTGCGGAACGCCGGGCGCCTGCCGCGGCCCCTGGACCTGGAGCGGCGGCGGCGGTCGGAGGAGCGGGACCTGGAGCGCCGGCCCCTGTCTCCGGACCTGGAGCGTTTCCTGCGGCCCGTGGAGCGGCTCTTGGAGCGCTTGCTCCGCTCCGTGGACTTGGACCTCCTCCTGCTGCGGGCGTTGGGCGAGCGGGACCGCCTCTTGCGGCCCTGCGAGCGGGACTTGGACCGGCGGCTCCTGTTGCGCGACTTGGAGCGCGAGCGCTTGCGCCTGCCGCCGGAGCGGGACCTCCGCCGCCGGGCCGGGCTCCGGGATTTAGACCGACGCGCCGATTCTCTTTTCCTCACTGGGGATTTGGACCTGCAGACGGATGAGCGATGAGGAAAACAGTCACACAGCTATAATAACAAGTGCAGGGCAGCGGGAGCATTGGGTCTGACAAATGGACCTTTAAGTCCTGGTATCACTGGCCCATCAATATTTAATACCTCTCAAGACTTGCTCCTAATTTAATTCAGAGCTCTTTTACCAGCCACAGAGCGTTCACAAAGGGCAGACCCATGACAGACCTGGACTGCTTCTTTCTGGAGGCAGACTTGGATGTGGATCGTCGGGGCGATGAGGTCGAGCGGGAGAGCTTCCTCCGGTCCTCGGGGGAGCGGGACTTGGACAGCGCCTTCTTCTGCGCTGCGGGAGACGCGGCGGCTGAGGCGGGCAGCGGGTCGGCGGCGGCGGGGGGTGGCGGCGGTGGGGGTGGCGGCAGCGGGGGCGGCGGCAGCGGGAGAGGAGGGGCTGCCCTCTCTGTCCGAGTGCTCGGAACACTCCGACCTCTCCGGGCTGGTGGCGCGCTCCTTGGAGGCAGACCTGCCGACGTCCTGCTCGCTGGAGGAAGTGGCAGGCTCCTCCGCTTCCTTGTCGGCGTCTGGAGGAGGTGGCAGCGGCTGCAGCGGCTGCAGCGGCTGCAGCGGCTGCAGCGTCTCTGTGGAGTCTTCAGGCTGGGGGCTGGGGGTCACTAGGCAGGGCACAGGCTTCCAAGAACCTGCACAGTACAAGTTACATAGCAACGCATTCAGATGGTTTTCTACAGCTCAATATGCCACAAGTGTAGAATAACAACCGGTGATGTAATGGTATCATCAATTTCCCATTATTGCAGTAACAGAGGCATGTCGATATCCTTATCGACTTCATTCATAATTTCAGGAACCTGGAAAGTTTCTGTGAGTGAATCTTTTAAGTGATTTTTACGATCATTTTATAAGAATTATTAGAATTAGAATTCCGATACTGTTCATTTTTCAGTTTGATGCAGAGGGAACAAATGGCGCCTGCCCGAGGAAACTACTCGCACTGTCTCATTAGGAGCCATGGCGTCCAAAGCTGAAAAGAACTAGATCACGTAATTGTAGTGAAACACCGACTGACCTAGTGGAGTCGGGGTGGCCACGGCGATGGCGACAGCGACGACGTCTTGCTCCACGGCCTTCTCCTCTGCCTTCTCCTCGGCCGCCACCTCCGTCTTGGGAGAGGGGACGGTCTTCTCTTTAACGGGAGAGGGGGGCGGGGGCGGGGACTGGGACTGGGGCTGGGGCTGGGGCTGGGGCTGGGGCTGGGGATGGGACTGGGACTGGGACTGGGACTGGCCCTGGGCCGGGGCCTGGGGCTGGGCCTGGGGCTGGGGCCGGGCTGGGGAGGACGTCACAGACTGCCTGTCACTGGACTCTGACCTGGACCTGGACTTGGACCTGTTGCGACCCACCGACACAGACTTGGACTTGGACCTTCCTCCGGTCTTCCTGGGAGATTTGGACTTCCTCTTGCCGGGCAGCGGAGAGCGCGACTTGGAGCGGCGGCGCCGGGACGCCGAGCGGGACTTGGAGCGCTTGGCGGAGCGTGGCGGCGGCGGCGAGCGGTTCCTCTTGGCGGGCGACCTGGAGCGGCGGCGGGCGGGCGAGCGGGAGGCGGAGCGCCGGCGGGACGGCGGCGGGGTCCTGGATTTGGTCCGTTTGCGGGGGCTCCTGGATCTGGAGCGCCGGCCGCGCTTCAGCACCACCACGGAGCGCGAGCGCGTCCGCCGGCCGCGCCGGCCCGAGCGGGAGCGGGAGCGGCGGGAGCGCGAGGGCGGCGGCGGCGGCGACCTCCTGCGGCGGGACGGCGAGCGCGACCTGGAGCGCCGGCCGCCCGCGCGCCTGGCCGGCGAGCGGGAGCGGGAGCGGCGGCCGGCGCGGCGGGAGCGGGAGCGGCGGGCCCGGGCCGGCGAGCGGGAGCGGGAGCGCCGGCCGGCGCCGCTGCGCCTGGGCGAGCGCGTCCTGGAGCGCCTGGCGCCGCCGCGCGGACGCGACTCCGAGCGCCGGCCTCTCCTCGGGGAGCGGGACAGCGAGGGGGAGCGGCGGCCGCCACGCTTGGGGGAGCGGGACGCCTTCCTCTTGGGGGAGCGGGAGCTCCTGTGCCGCTTCGGGGACGCGGACGGCGAACTCCTGCGGCGCTTGGGAGACTTGGCCTTCTTGGAGGCCTTGGACGCCTTCTTCTTGGGGGTGGGGGAGCGAGAGGCGGAGCGGGACCTGCGGCCGGTTCTCTTTGGGGACGAGGAGCGCGACTTCCTCTTGGGTTTCGGCGACGGGGAGCGAGACGCAGAGCGGGACAGCTTGCGGCTCTTTGAGGGAGTTGGAGAGAGTTTTCCCTTGGAGGCGGCGCTGGGAGGGGTCCTGGAGCGCTCCCTCGCAGCTGGAGCCGGAGCCGCATCCATGGCAGCTGCAGCCTCATCTGCTGCTGTCTGGCCGTCGGGCTGCTGTCTGCTGGGACTCGACGATGGGGACAGACTGTGACTCGAGCCGGACCTTTTGATGTCCGCGGCCCTGGCTGGGGAAGGAGACCTAGACCTGGAGGAGTCTTGATCCTGAACCTTTGCCCTCTGAACCGAATTGACCTGCTCTTTCGGGGCCGATTCATCTCTAGGCGTGGCACCTTCTTGTTTCGGGATGATGTCCGGCAGTTCCTGGGCATGGCCGAATGCTCCGTCGGTATGGCCGTCCTCCACCTTCACCTTCTCCGTCACCGTCTGGGTCATCATCTCGTCCTGAGCGGGAGAGGATGACTGCATCTCCTTTTCTGATCCGTTGGTGTTGCCGACGTGGTCTCCACAAGAGGGCACGTCCGTTTCTGACGTCTCCTCTTTCTTCACTCCCAGCAGTTCAGCCTTTTGCGCGAGGATGGGAACCGCCGTGTCCTCCCCTCGTTTGTTTTTGGCCGCTACTTTGGACACTGGTTCCTGCAGGTCAGACGCTGCTGCTGGAGAATGCTTGCCGTCGCCGGATGCTTTGCCTCCTTCGCCTTCTGACTCGGACCCTGAAGCCGAGCTACTTTCAGACGGAGAGCGGGATGGGGATTTTTTCCCCTGCTTGTCATCTTTCTTCCTCTTCTTTTTCTTCTTCTTGGCAGCGTGCCTTCTGTGTTTTTTGGGTTTCGCATCTCCTTCGGTGTCCACCCGATCTGACAGAGAGGTTGGGGTTTTTTTTTAATACACAAATAATGCTAATGAACCGCTTTCACGGGAAATCTGAATTATGTTTCCAAGTGAGGATCCCTTACCTGTGATTACGTCCTTTTTGCCCTCTTCCTTCAGGCCGGCATGGTCTCCAGCCCCAGCAGCTGCTGCCAATCTGGCACTGCAATCATAGGGAAATATTAAAACAAAGAATCCTTGTTCATGCGGAAAGTGTGTAAACGGAAATTAGAATTTTCAGTCAGTCATCTAAATTCCCGCTCTACTGACCTGGCTCTGGTGGTCCTGACAGGTCTTGGTGGAGGTGGTGGCTCGACATCTGACTCGGCACCCGATTCTGAGCTGCTCTCTTTTTCCCCCTTCCGCCTCCTCTTCTTCTTCTTGCTCTTGTGCTTCCTGTGCTTCTTGTTTTTCTTGTGAGATGGCTCAGTCCCTTCCTTTGCCTTCACGTCGTCTTTCTCAGGAGATTCGTCCTCACCTGCAAAGTGGCCACCGGTATTCAGTATGACAACAAACACGGGGCATGTCAACTTCAGGTTGTCTGCTTTCAACAACAGTCTACATCGCAAACTTTTTTCTTACAGGGTTAGGGTGGATTTGGAGCCACTCCGAGATTAATTTCCGTGTTTACCTTTCTCAGTAATCTTTCTATTCAAGTTACTTAAGAATAATCGGCTTAATCGCTCCAGAGCATCTGGCAGATATTGGACAGTGACATTTCACCTCAATAATGGTGCAGTCAGCATACAGCTGCTTTCTCATGCACAATGTTTTTTCTGATAGCAATATTACTATTATCATTATTAGAATTATTAGTAGCATGTTGATTGGACTCACCTGAGGGAACGTCCACAGCACATTCCATCGTGGCCCTGGTTGTGTTGTGACCTCTGAATGTCACGCTGTACTGCTCAGTCTGTCAACACTAGCGAGAGGCACAAAGGGAAGCCACAGCTCAAGTAAGCAGCAATAAAACAAGCTTGACCATAGATATGACAGCATGACCGCAACAGAAATGTGACTTACACAAGGGTCACCAAAATAGTGGCTAACCATTTCAGTCACTGGTTAGTCAATATGAGCATTTGAAAAACAGATTTTGTAAGAAATCTTGTCAAATGCGTTTCCAGCCTCTTTGGCCTTATATGACAACAACTGGATATCTTAACTTTTTTTCCTACTTTTTACAGAGCGCACAACTAATCAATCAGCGGGCTACAAAAATAATTGTTAGATGCAGCTTTATGTAAATCCCTTTAATACATCCATGATTAAAAGAGTTGTCAGACAAATGCATCGGCACAAACAAGCGGACACAAGGGGCAACAAGTACTGAACATGCTGATGCTGCTTCAAACAACGGGCTTGTGACTAGGCACTTTTAATTTCTCCACATGGCTTTTTAGGGCGGAGCAATGTATGCTAACAAGTTGCACACCTGATAGAAACATGCCAAAATAAACGTATGCTTTGGATTAAGGCATAAAAATCAATAACGAAAAATAGTAAATTCAGAATTTGACTTGATATTATTGCCACATTATTGCCATATCCCTTAATGCCCCCAGCAAATCATGCTTTCTACCCAGTACTTGTGACACTGTTGATAATTATTAATATGAATATTAACACCCCACTTGCCTTTTTAAGATCCTCCAGCCAATAAGACAAACATATGGACTCTGATTCACAGATCCGTTTAACTGGTTTTTATAACTGCTACATCATTTATAGATGATACTGTACATACTGCTGCCCATTCAGTTATAACACATTTTATAACCCTTGCTGATATGTACATCAAGCCAGGTTGCATGCTGTTTTTACCCTCTGAATGGAGCTGCCCTTAACTTTCACTGCACAGCTGTGCAAAGATAATGGAAATATTTAATATTTAAATCGATTCATAATATTTCAATCAAACCTGATTAAAGTTTTTCACATCAACTCTTACACCTGTATTGTATTTTTCCAATTTAAGATTGTTGTTTTTTCACCCCACATACTAAATGCATGCAATACATTTGAGCAGGAGTGCCTGCTGGACGTATCTGAGGAAACATAAGGTGTGAAAAAAGAAGCATCTCCCCATCCATGCATCTTCTGACTTTAACAAACTCGTTTCGATCAAAACAAAGGAATCGTTCCTTACGCAATGGATTGCTGTTGTAGTGCCGTTGTAACAGATCTTAAGACTATGGAGAGTTTCAGAGCTGACACGTAACCATATACATCGGCAATATGTACTAATGTACTAAGTCCCGTTTCCCATTGAAAAGAGTATGTCGTCAACCGATAAAATCCACTCCACGGTAAATCTGATTCGACACTGTTCATACAGCTAAAGCGTGACATTTTTGACCAGACCTACACCTAGTCGGACGGAAGTACTGCTGAACCCTCACTTTGGCTCTACAATAACTATACAAAACACATGAGAAGCTTCACAGCTCACCAACGCTAAAAAAAAAAAAAAAGCCACATAACTCTCTTAGGTTTAAAGTGTAGAAAATAAGCAAATTAAACTACACTACCCAATTTTAAGCGCACAGAACGGTATAAAACAAACATAGCAACGCGGTTACATAGCAACAGCTAGCTGGCTAATGCTGGCGCCCAGAGAAAGAGCGGTGGCCTAAATGTTATAATGGACTTCAAATTAATTTAGCTCGCATTCACACACCACTAATGAATAGTAGACGTTGCACGAGAGAGTGAAGCTGCAGAAGTTGTTGCTATTCCCACGCACTTTGGAGCTGCGCGGAAAACAAGAGGCTAAGAGGAGCTGAAGACACGCTGCTCGGTATCGGGCCTGGTCCTGCAGCTAGCGCCAACATTCATCCAGAACTCAATGCAGCTGGCGAACATGTACCGACGAGCGGGCTGATATTTTTATAGACCGTTGCTACTTCAATCGATTACCCTGCATTGCTTATCAACAGGTTGGCGAACAAATAGAGAAGGACCAGCAGCACAGCGAGGCCTCCGTGTCCATCTGCCGCTGCTGTTGCTGTTGCTGACCAGCCCCGGGATCATTAGCATTAGCTCCGCACTTGCTCCAACAAAGTTAACTCGTTTAAACACCAATCGATTCCGCAGCACACGCTTACCCAGTGTCCGTTCGGTGGCCGCAGCCCGTTTGTGGAAAAAAAACGCAGACGCTTGAGAGAGAGTTGGTCCTAGACGGGCTGAAATGAGACAATCGTCGGCTGTGCTAACGGCGAACATCACCAGACTACCTGATCCGCCATGATGGGGCAGAGGTATCCCAACATGCCATGCTCCGCAGTTTGAATGGCGGCGTCGCTGTCTCCTTGGCAACTCCAGGCTCCTTGGTAACAAATCTTCAGGATTCAACATTAAGACTCTTATTTGTCACGTAAACAAAAAAAACAACATGTAATATAAAAACACAGTGATGTTATGTTATAGATTATCTTTACATACAATATCTATAGGATTCATCACATCTATATGTAAGTATCTATCTATGCATTTACTATCCATACATTACTAACAATGGTAACAATAATCAATATAATAAACAACAGCAGCAAAAATGATATTAACAATGGAAATCATAATAAAATTCTATTTGTAGCCTAATTTATTTAATTATTATATATTTGCACTGGGTGTTTTGTTATCTACTGTATCTGTAACATACTATCAACAGGTACTGTCATTGCCATTATAAACAAGTAATTACAATAATCATTCCTAGATGCTGTCAATCAATTTCTTATTCCTTCTGAGGAGCCATAGCTGGCAGTATGTTACTGTTCATACAGCAAATCCACTTCACTGTATGTTCATTTAAAGTGACTGACAATAAAGCTGACTTGAATCTTGACTCTATATCGTTATCAGATTTGATTGAATAAATGTAATAAATTTGATACATAACGATACTGTATTGTAAGATGCATTTCAAATATATGATTTCCAGAATAATATTTATTGCCAGGTAGTTATACAACATAGTTATACAGCTACAAAAATTTGCTTTGATGATTTTACAGAAAATAGGCATATGCTAGCAGTGCAAGACAAGATTACATACATGGTTAGTACACAGATAAAGTTGAATGAGCTGTGGTTCCTGCACAGGGTATCAGTGTCAGTGGACCAGTCCATGTTATTATTCAGATGAACACCCAGGTGTTTGGTCTCCTCCACAGTGTCACCGTCCAAACTCTGGATGCTCACGGCTGTAATGTGGTGGTGGACTCATGCAGAAATCAATCACCACTGATGTGGAGTATTTTTATTTCCACACCGGTTGACAAAATCGTTGATGACTCCCGTATTTTCCTGCGTGTCACCTTTGAGAAAGGGCAGCAAAGATTGACAGTAAATATTTCTGTATGTTAAACACATGGATGAGTGGGTAGATTTGTGCAAGAAATTCTTAACCAATGATTGTGTAATGGTTGGTTTATTTAAGTCAAAGTCAGCATCTATGGGAGTTAGTCGTTGGCCTGTTCCACCTTTATTTTTCTAACAATTTCTAGATTTCCAAACTTCCGGTGCTTTTATCTTGAAGGGCTTGGCAGGAAAGTGGTACACTTGCCGCAGTGGCTGGTTAACAACGAGTCTGGAATGTATTTACTCGATAAATCGCTATTAAATCGTTGAAGAACATGCAGAAGAGGTTTAACATCAATCTGGACGACTCTGCTTTCACCAAAGAAAGAAGTCCGGTCGGTATTTTGACAGAATTCTCCTGAAATTGGATGAAATCTATGGAGCAAGTAGCTAGCTTGTTAGCATTTGAGATGAGAGCTACTAGTTTATTCATTCATTTCATAACTCTCATGATTTCCATGTGCTCGTGTTCCAGCCAAAGCCACAGTTCCAGTCTCTGTTCAAAGCAGGACAAAGCTCCTCAGCCTCATCTTCAGCCTCATCTACCTCCCAGCCTGTGGTCCAGCCTCTGTCATATGCTGAGTTCATCGTCCAGAGTAAAAGCAATGCTGCTCCTCCTGCCCAGGGAGGGGGTCCCTCCATGCTGCCCAGACCTGAAGGCCCCCCAGGTACCAACCTGCAGCAAAGCGAGCCAGCTCCAGTGTCCTCAGCCCCAGTCCAGCATCCTGAGGCTGGATCCAAGAGAGAGGAGACACGGGTGGCAGGCACAGAGCAACATGAAGGGGACTGTCAAAGATCAGAGCCAAACCTGAGCCTGGGGCCCAAACCAGTGGGGTCTGGAAGCAGTATTATTGTCAGTCCTCGACAGGTGTGAATCCTCCCATATGCCTCATTACTTGTGCAACAGCGGGTCAGACAATTTAAGTTTTCAAAAGAAAGAAAAGATGTAAACAAACAACAAGAAAACATCTGGAGCATAAATATATTATTCTTGAAATTAGTGTAATTTAAGATATAGAGTTGATCATGTTGTTGAGGTACTTGATGTATTTAGTTATTTATTTTGATTGACTAACATAAGATGAAGTATGGTTTTGAAGTCATACTTCTACATAATTTTAGCTGGAAACACAGTCAAATCTTTACATTTTAGTGTTTTAATTTTAAGTTTCCAATCCCTCTTCATATCTTTTTGGATCATACAAGGCACCTCACTTCTGACAGATCAGGATCTCAGGCTGTCTAATGCACTGCGAGAGGTTTCACATAACATGTTTTTTTGATTCAGAGGGGAAATCCCATCCTGAAGTTTGTCAGGAGTGTGCCGTGGGAGTTTGGAGAAGTTGTACCAGACTATGTCTTGGGCCAGACAACTTGTGCACTCTTCCTCAGGTGGGTTTTTGAGCCGCAAACATACCACAGATGGTAAGCACAGTTTTTTTGTTTGTTTGTTAGTTTGTTTTAATGTTTAACTGGCTTTTCTTGTGTGTTTTGTTTTTCTGTTATGCTGGTGCTGGGCCTGTCTTAAAGTCTGAGGTATCATAACCTCAATCCAAACTATATCCACGACCGTCTCAAGCTGCTCGGACAGACTTTCACACTTCGAGTGTTACTAGTACAAGTAGATGTGGTAAGTGAAGACTGACCTTGATAGTCAACATTCAGTTTCAGTCGCTTAGCCAAAAGTGTTTTGAAAACATTGGTGTCTCTGAATTAATCAGTACTTGTTTTTAAAAAGCTATGAAACAACTACTTCTACCTTTACTACCATTAGTAATAACCTCCTTTCTTGGCATACTCGTTGTTTTCCCGTACACGTGTGTGTATGTGATGGAGGAATATTAAGTCCAGTGTTCTGTCTTCGGTGCCAGAAAGTCAACCGTTTTCTGGTTCTATCCTCAAGCACTGGAACATTCGCACACGCCGATGTGAGTGCCGAATGAGCTACTGGCAAATGACATTTTAACTGTCAACAACACGGTGTTATCCAGCTCACTGTTGCTGCACGAGATAATTGAAGTTTACGTCTTCCACCTGTGTCTGTGTGTGTTCTCTCCAAGTACTTCAGTTTTGTGCCATAACTCAAAAGAAAAAAAAACCTTAAATCAGTCCAAGGTATGAGTGTGAGAGTGACTGAGAGTGTGCCCTGTGTTGGACTGGCCGGGATGCACTGCCTGCATTCTCTCTATGTGTGGTGGAGATACTGTAGGTCCAGCAGATCCTGTGACACTGTTGAGGTACAAAGTGGGTAAAATAATGGATTATATTGGTATTATATTGGTCCCTGTAGCTGCCAATAAGTAAAGATGAATAAATGACCAAAGAGCAAGCAATAGTAACATGGTAATAGATAAAGAGTAGGTAAAAATGACGAGTAAGACCACTAACAATGATACTCGTAATAACAGGAACAGCAACAATAATAATAAAATTGAATCAGTGTATTCAGCTGTTGATACTGGTGACAATTGTAACCCAGTTATAAAGACTGAATATCCTAATATATCTGCAGACCAGCCACTTAACTACAACTGCTGAAGAATGCAATTTTCTATTATACACTGTTGATAAAAATTATAATGTTCAGCAATGTTCTAGTTAACAAAATGGAGGCAGCCTGTGCAAAACACTGAACCTTTAAAGGAGAGCTTTAATGTAAGCTATTCGAGCGGAATGTCTAATTTGCTAAGTATGTCTGGCCTCAATTGAATTAGTTCCACTAACAGCGATGTAATTAAAGTCTGCCGGAGGCAATTTTTCTACTGTATATTGGAAAATACCAGAGTTGACAGATATTAGTTACTGAAAAATACTTGTCTACTAGCAACAAATCAATCACCATCTGTGTTTTGGGATAAACAAGGTTCTTGCCTCTTTTTTTTTTTTTTCATCACAGAAAGATCCTCATCATGCATTGAGGGAACTGGCTCGTATCTGCATCATGGCCGACTGCACCCTCATTCTGGCTTGGAGGTAAAACCTGCAACTCACAGCCAGGAGAACTGAACAGAACAATGACGCGTCTTCTGTTTTTATGTCAATGTTGTAGTCCAGAGGAGGCGGGCCGTTACCTGGAAACGTACAAGTCGTACGAAAAGAAACCGGCAGACCTACTGAAAGAGCAAGTTGAGAAAGACTACCTCTCGAAGGTTCGTAGAGACTGTTGCCATTTTCACTGCAACAATTTAGCTGAAAGTAAACATTTTAATGCAATTTAGTGAATAGCAGTGCAAGTGTATTCATCACAAATTCTGAAAGTCTTGGAGTGTTTTTCAGCCTTTGAACAATACAGAGCTGATTGGATTGGTTTGCTTTTAGGCTACAGATTGCCTGACAACAGTGAAGTCTATAAACAAGACCGATGCCATTACCCTGCTGTCTACCTTCTCAGTGAGTACCATCACAGGGAAAGTTGTACCTCAGATCTATCTGCAGGCTGTTTTTTCTTTTCTTTCCGTTCTATGCAACTTCACATTCTCAGAGGGAATGATGAAGTCAGTATATTTAGGTGATCAATTCGATGCTCTTCATTTTTTTTCTCCTTTTAGTCTGTAGAAGGAATCATCAGTGCCTCTAAAGAAGATTTGGTTCTCTGTCCAGGCCTTGGACCTCAGAAAGTGAGTACCCATACCACCATGTGAACGTGCAGAAGGAGTGTGTTTTTTCCAGTGACCATGTTGATGTTTTGTGCTTGCAGGCCAGACGACTCTATGATGTGCTGCACAAGCCCTTCCTCAAATCCAAGACGAAAGACAGCTGAAGCCTCTTCTCAAGGGTGTATAACATGCCTAGAGAACCATACTGATCATGCTGAACAGCGTGCGGAAAAGTCAGATAACATCACTGGACAGTATGCAGTTCTAAACAGTCTGTTGCTTTAATGACATAATAAAGAAATGTGTAACATATGAATGAGACTAAGGAAAATCTGCATCTGTTTTATGATGTGGACTCTGGAGTCTTTTTACCCATTTGTTAACTTATGGTGTGATATAAATTGATCTTGTTCTTTTTTATGAAAATAAACATTTTGTTATATTTTTGTACTCTATGTCTTGCCTATGGTTGCATTGCTCTTGTATATTGGATTCCTGCGCTTTGTCAATTAAGGTTGCATTAAGAAATTGCATTAAAAAAATCAAAATAAACCGTATTACTGATCTTTCCTCCCATATGTGCAAAGAAGACTCCCACATAACACAGAACGGTCTCCAGCATATGTAGGATGAGGGCAAGGAATAATTCTTCAGTCCATCACAGGGCACATACGCCTATGTCCGCCTAAACATACATGTATTATGGGCTGTGCGAGGAAATCCAAGCGGACATAGGGAGAACATGCAAACTTAACGTGAAACTAGACTGGGCCAGTCAACAGCACTAAGAACTGCGCCGCCGTGTGGCCACATTACTCATTTAGTCGTTCACTCATTCATTTATTCATTCAAGTACTCGACTTCGGTGCTGCGTTTAGGTACTCCTTCGGAATTTCAGTATTTTCTTAACTCTAGAGCCTTCATCTGACGAATTGTATTCCGTTTGTAATAACAGCCTTGTATTTATTCATGGTGTAATTGTTCAGTATTTACTCGGTACAACACAGTAAAATACAGTCCCCCCCTTCCCCTAACCAGACTTACTGCGCCTCGATTTACGGCCGTAGTAGTAAGATTTCCGACAGTTCGCCAAGGCACCGTAACGAACCAGGAAGTGCTGGGCACTCGGCGGGTTGTCATGGGTATTTTACAGCTTATGGATTTCTCTGAACTCACCCGGGCACAGCGTTAATCCCAGAGGAGGTGAGTCACAAATGGAGACAGAGAGTAGGTCTGAGGACGAGGCGTCTCCGGAGGAGTATGTCGCCATGTCCAAGTTCACCGGCAGCGGCAGCGAGCAGGTGAGGGACCCGCACAGGTGATGCACGCTGGCAGCTTCACCTGGACGCTCACTTGTGTCCGCGCCTTGTGCCCTGCAGCTGAGCTTCAGCCGCGGGGACAGACTGCTGGTTCATGCCAAGCCTTCGTCCGACTGGTGGTGGGCAGAGCTGCAGGAGGTCAGAGGTTATGTCCCGGCTGATTACCTGCGCCTGTATGATGAAGATGCTGCTGCTGCTGCTGAGGAGGAGGAAGAGGAGGAGGATGCCTCCCTGCAGGACCCCTGGCAGGATGAGGAGTACTTCGACAGCTATGGCACACTGGTTAGACACTTTGAAGGAGCTCTGACAGTCGAAACACTCTGTCAACTGATGTTTGCAGGTTTACAGTATACACATAATACCTGGAAAATTTAGTTTTAATAATAAGTGATTGAAAACCAGACAGACATGATGTTTCAGTTAAGTTTTAAGGGGACCTAGAATAAAAAAAGAAACACCTTAAACTTGACTTTAACTTGACATTTAACAAACACCGGTCCAAAAACATCATTCATTTAGAAATTCATTTAGAAATTTCAGCTATTAAAATATAGCTTAAAAAATGGACAGATCTGAACAGTGACAGAATAAGATGTAATTATTCTGTTCAGCAGCCAGAGGCACACACATCACATCACATCCATAATACAGTCCACACAGAATCATCAGAGCAAATAAAAAGTGAGCTCATAAAAACAAGCAAAATAATAGCAATTAAAAACAGTAGTAATTATGTAATACAACAACAAATAGTAATAAGGATAATACATATTTAAAGAAAAAAGTCATAATGGAAAACTCTCCAGGTGTCGGTGCAACAGACAATCCACCGAGGCTGGTCTCAGCACCTGAGGCATTTCTGAGGAAACCATAGATTCCATGTTAACTCCAGAGAACAAATATAAGCATTTCGTATACAACCACACTTGGTCCCCTTTTTCGATTATCTCAATTCTGTGTTAGTCTTGTACTTCGCATTAATACCTCAGGTCTCCTTGAATGAAACACATAAATGTCACTGTGGACTCATGTCTGAAGACCGATCTGCTGTTCTGCTCTTGCTCCTTTGTGAACCACGTAGAAGCTTCATCTGGAGATGCTGTCGGATAAAAGCCGCACCGAGGCGTACCGGCAGGTTATTCTCAGCAACAGCGCTTCTCTGAGGAGCAAGGTGCTGATGGACCTCGGCTGTGGGACCGGCATCATCAGCCTGTTCTGCGCTCAGCTGGCACAACCCTCAGCGGTAATGTCAACAAGCTGTGGCGCAAACGCCAAGGCCTTCACAGGTTTCCTAGCAACACAGTTTGCAGTGTCAGAGGATAAAATGGTGCGAATAAAACAACAAATTATTAAAAACAATAACATAGTCAGAATTCAGAGAGAAATTATATACAAATTATATACAATACAAACTTTCATGATGAGCCTCAACTGCATGTTGTTTCCAGTGAACTCATATACATCAATGATGTATATAAGCATTTGCAGCAGCTTTAACCCCCCCCCCCCCCCCCCCCTCCAGGCATGTTCCCAAGCAGAAACATTACATATATTTTATTCATTTCATACAGAAACATTGCATATAAAACATTCATAGTGTTGATATTATCTATTTGTGTCTATATAGATCTTACATTTGACATGTAGTAATTTAAAGTCATTTTCCAGACACATTTATTCAAAGCAATTTAGTGTTACAACTCAGTGATAAAAGTCATTTTTAATCCATATGTTTTGCCTTTTTAATGCAGTTCATCCGTTGACACTTGTATTTGTTGGCTGTGCTTGGAGCCTGTGCGGCCCGGGGCTGCTCGCCACCAGCAGAGACATCTCCTCAACCCCGGACTTATTTTCACTTTAATAAGTGAATGAGCCCTCAGTCCCCTCAGGCACAAACCATCAGATTTTCAGCAGTTCTCTGTGGAGCCACAACGCTCAGTTTATACATGTGAAACACAAAACAGCCCGAGAGCATTTGCCCCAACAATCTTTATGTTTGCAAAACGCCTCAGTGAAAAACGTAAATTCTCAGAGTGGATCTCATATGAAAGACATGACTAGTCACAGATTCCAGAGAAATGCAGAGGAGATGAGAATCTCTGCACGACTGACCAAACTTTGCCTGTTCGTCAAACATTAGTGTACGTATACTCCCATCTGCTGGCCGGAGGGTGTCTCTGCAGGGCGTGAAGCAGCTCTCAGCGGGGTCTGCGCCCTGTTGTGTTGCAGGTGTACGCTGTGGAGGCCAGCTCCATGGCAGAGTACACCAGGCAGCTGGTGAAGCAGAACGGCTGTGAGGAGGTGGTGACGGTGCTGCAGGGACGGGCCGAGGACATCGAGCTGCCCGAGCAGGTGGACGTCCTCGTGTCGGAGTGGATGGGTAACTGCCTGCTGGTAATAATAATAATAATGATACCGATCTCAGATATTGTGTGGGGATGCTTTTGGTCTCCGAGAGGCTCTAACTGCGTTATTATGACAGTTTTAGAAGTCCCCATTGAGCTGTTAGAGAATCGCTCGAGCAGCTCAGTCGTTTGTGTCTCTCCCTCCCCCAGTTTGAGTTCATGGTGGAGTCGGTGGTGCTGGCCCGGGACCGCTGGCTGAAGGAGGGCGGGGTGATGTGGCCGTCCTCTGCAGCCCTCACGCTGGTGCCGTGTCAGGCCCACAGCGACTACGCAGAGAAGATGGTGTTCTGGGAGCGGCCGTACGGCCTGGACTTCACT
Source organism: Karalla daura (assembly GCA_029224185.1). Taxonomy (NCBI): domain Eukaryota; kingdom Metazoa; phylum Chordata; class Actinopteri; order Chaetodontiformes; family Leiognathidae; genus Karalla; species Karalla daura. The sequence goes on from CM055202.1 coordinate 10,867,960, forward strand.
CCTCTTCAGTAAGGGTCCGCCAGTGTCCACAGGGTCTGAAAAAGTATTCACAATTTTGTTGGCGTTCAAACTCTTTCAAAATAGACTTTGAAAAGCCTGGTGAATTTATGACACCAGTCAGTGTCACTTGTTGTGGCCAAATGTTTATTTTGCCTTTGGTTTAATTTATTCTCTAGAGCTTTGTTCCTTCCAAACAAACAAGAGTTTTGTTGCATGGCTTTGCTCTACAGATTTAGTTGCAAATTACAACCTTTTAGGAAATTAAAGATGAGTTGCTGATTACAGCTTGACATGACGTTGAGGCCTGGATGTTTCTTTGGAAAGTCTTAAGAGGTTTTGAAATTAACTTGAGGACTAATGCACATACCCTGGGGTTATCAGTCAGTTGTTCCAAATACTCTTTCATTTCTTACTGTTGACTTGTGTGTGTAGCTTCCTCTAGACAAAATATTGATTAGACTAGATTATCTGTGGCGCCGGTGTAATGGCATTTCATCTCTGCAGGCCTTTGGCACAACAAGAGTTCTTCACCAAGCCAAAGTTTGGCCATCTTGTTGCGCCTGACGACTGCCTCGCCACTCCCTGTGATGTCATCTCCCTGGACATGTACACCGTGCAAGTCAAAGACCTGGAGGTACGACTGCCCTCATCTTAATTCTAGGCCGAGTCAAGCTGTGCACTGACCTGCTTGTTCAGCGTCCTCCCTCCTCACATCATTGATCGAGCCTGAACAAGTGGAGACATATTAACCAAAGGCTGCTCGGTTTCATTTCCCAGGAAATGAAGGGTCAGTTTCACTTTTGCGTGGAAAAACCTGGAGTGTTCCACGGATTCACAGCCTGGTTCACTGTTCATTTCGAGGGCCTGGAGACCGGAGGCGCGACTGTGGAGCTGAACACCGGACCCTGCGCCGAGTAAAGCACGCAAAACACACGCTCTGCTGTGCAGTTAGTCAGCCATTGAACTACATTTAAACACTTACTACACAGAGTTCAAAAGTGCACATCCATGCCGTAAGAGCTCTAATTAATATCCTAACACTCAGTAGCTCAATCGAGCCCTTTTCCCTCCAGGCCGACCCACTGGAAGCAGACTCTGTTCATGCTGGACAGGCCGGTGAGTGTGTGTGCCGGAGACTCCATCAGCGGGGCCGTCGTCCTGCGCAGGAACCCCGTCTGGAGACGCCACATGACCGTGACCTTGGAGTGGAGCATCAACGGCAGCACAGACGACCCGGACAACCAGCAGGCGAGCTTCCCCTCACACTCTCCTCCCTCCGTTTGGAAGCTAACTGTGCTCATGCAGCTTTGTGTGCGTGGAAAAGCAGTATGTTCACATGAATCACTCTTGGAATCTCAGTTGGAGATTTTTTTTTTTTTTATTAACCATCTTTTAATAGCATTTGAGGTGACATCTGTGACATACATCAGCCTTTCCAAAGAGTCCGGACTCAACCTGTGAATCGCCATCGGTGTCCTTACGGTGGTCCTATCCTTCTGTCCACAGGTCGAGACAAAGAGTTTCCCCATGTGGAGGTGACAGATTCTCCGGCAGCGATGGAGAACCACAGAAAGCGCAGTCAACTCGTGTCCTCGGCCGAGCTTAGAGAGTGGGCTGTGAGCCGCCGCTGACCTAGTGTGAAGACGCCCACCCTGCTGGACACGTAGTCGTAGGGCGTTAGTGCGGACCCAGTAGCCCAGGTGACGCTCTTAAAGCCCGAGGTCGTCGCTTTGTCAATAGCCCATGAGCGAAGCGGCAGGTTTAGCAGCTAAGTCGTGCCGCCAAGGTGCGGCAGAAATAAATGCTCTCATCCTCCGTGCTCTGCCTTCAGATTTAGTTTGACCCTGGACAATATGAAATAATATTTTCATGGTGGCTTGTATGCTTTAAAATAGAACACATTAACCCCGATTGGTCACGGTTGAAGATATTAAACCTTTCTCTTTATTTTAACATTAGAGTGAGCGACGCACGTCATTGAAATATAAATTACAAATGTCAGTTTGCTAAAATAGGCCTAAAAAGACAACATGGTTGTACTTACAAAGATAATCTTTCACAATAAAATTAAATAACTGTACAATTGGTGGAGTATTTTCTATACAAGACATGTTACAATAGTATTTTGGGGGACCTACATATTTGCTTTATCCCTTTCATCAATTATGTGTAAACGATGTTTTCGCCACAAAGGTTCACATATTCAGCATGAACTAGTTGCCCATTCGTATGCTGGTATATTCACTCTGTGACGGTCAATACAAAACATGTATCCTGCACGTCCATAATCTACAGTGTGTACTCTCCAAGTGCAATCTTTAAACAAATATTCCAGCTACCTTTCTCTGTAGAGTCTGCACACTCACTCTGCATCTTCTCTCTCACAATCCAACAAACATGCGTGCTTAGGCCGACTGGACACCCAAAACATCCCTACGTGAGTGTGCAAGTGACACGATGGGTATGAAGTGGGTGTAGAATGAGTAAACAAAGCCCGTTTCAGCTCCCGTCATCAAGAAGAATCCATATCTATGCATATAAGTAACTAGTTGAATATGTGTAAATGTGTCCCTCACACACAGTGCCACTGCCCTACAGCTGTTGTGATGGGTCTGTGGCAACCCAGACGAGCGACGGCCAAACCGCCTCCTCCTCCCAGTCACGGCTCCACTTTGCTCTTTGCTTTCGCTCTGGAGCGCGTGTTTACCTCTGAGAACAGAGGCTGAGCAGGCGAGGACTCGAAAGAAGGAGACCTGGAGAGCGGGACGAACAGGGGCGGCTTGACCACTTTGTCTTTGGCCTCCTTGCTCTTGTCCCTCTTCCTCCTCAGGTGTTGTTCACAGTGGTTGACGAACGTGTCCAGCTTGACGAAGGTCTTGTTGCACACTTTGCAGTGGTAAGGCCGCTGCCCCTTGTTGAGGCGAATGTGCAGCCTGATGTAGGACGAGCGCACAAAAGTGCGGCAGCAGACGCCGCACTTGAGATCCTCAGAGCTGCTCTGCGTCCTCTGGGGCTGACTGACAGCCGGGGTTGGGGTTGGGGCCGGGGCCGGAGCCGGGGCCGGGGCCGGGGCCGGGGCCGGAGCCGGCTTGGCCTGGCCGGACTCTGCAGCCTTGTGGGCCAGCAGCAGAGACAGAGAGCGGAAGCCCTCGCCACACTGCTCGCACTTGTACGGCCGCTCTCCGGTGTGCAGACGGACGTGGGCCAGGAGGCCGGCCTTCTGGGTGAAGGACTTGTTGCAGTAGGTGCAGGTGAAAGGCTTCTCGCCCGTGTGGAGCCGCCGGTGGGTCTTGAGGTGCGAGGCGCGGCCGAAGGTCTTGCCGCAGTCGGGGCATTTAAAGGGCCGGTCGCCGCTGTGGATGATCTTGTGCGCCATGAGATGCGAGGACTGGTGGAAGAACTTGCCGCAGGTGTTGCACCTGAACTTCCTCTCCTTGTTGTGCGAGGCCAGGTGGAGCGTCAGGTGGGCGGAGGAGATGAAGGTCTTGTTGCACAGGGTGCAGCTGTGAGGGTCCAGGCGGAGGCGCCGGGGAAGATGCCGGCCGTTGGTGGGGCTGCTGGAGCCTCGGCAGGATGGACACTTGGACGGGAGGTCCTGCTGGTCCGGGGACGCAGAGGTGTTGGCGGAGTCGGGGTCTGACTCGGGCTGTGGGAGGCTGAAAGTGCAGCCGCAGTCTGAGCAGTGCCCAGTGAGCTGGTCTCCATCGCTGCTTTTGTCCAGCATGGTGCTCGCTCTACAGCCGGAGGAGACAGGGAGCGGGTTTCATTCCTCCACTCATCTGAAAGTGATAAACACCGTCGTCATTGTTTAACCTTGAAATTATTCCCCCAAAAGAAATGAAAATACCTCATTACACAGACAGCAGGTTACTGCTCCAACAGCTAAATGATTAATAAAATAGTTAACTAATAAACATTCGTGACTTTTTGAGAATGATTTTGAGAAGTTGACTCTCTGACCTCAGCCTCTTAGATGTAAATGTTTCCTGGTTTCCTGTCTGTGTGACAGGAAATAGAATGTGGTTGAGATGAGGACAAAAAAATGGCACTTGAAGATCTTATCCTGGCCTTCGTGAAACGGCCGTTAACAACAATTTTCAGTTTTTGTGTTGTGAAACAGGCCTTAGCAGTTTCCACAGCTTTTGTGTTAGTTGAACCACACAACTAATCAAATAATCAAGATAGGAAGATAGGACGTATTAATCAACTACAATACTGGGTCCACCTAATGCTTCTTTATCAGTACAGTCGTGTGTAAATGGTTAGAAAGCCTGATTCGGCATATGGACCACACAGGGTAGCCTCTCCCATTCTCTCAGTGTGTGAATGAGTGAATGATGGGCCACAGTCCTATAAAAGCCAAAAAAAAAAAGTGTGTTACATTAGGTCCACCACATTACACTCCAGAACACTACTATGCTCTCAACTGTCTGTGGTCTGAAGACTGCAGATGGAAACTACAAAACCACAACCGGTCCACTGCTGCACTCTCATCTCATGCAGAGCAGTATTCATTGTCCCACTATTGTCTCTTTTGTGATGCAGCCTGAATTGCCTTGGATAAAAGCGTCGGCATATGCATTGAGGATATATATATTTTTTATAAACGTCACCATCTCTGCATGCTGTGCAAGGCAGGGATGCACAGCACACACACGCACACACACATATATATAAACACAGCCCTGCAGCCGATCAGCTGTGCTGCAGCCCGGGCTGCTGCAGGCCTCGTTTCCTTCGCCCCCTACACACTGCGGACACGGACACACGCCTCCACGTACCGTCGTCTTCAGTCCCGGGGATTGAAAGCCATTGTCCTGTAAGGGCACTGGTCTGGACATCACCCGGAGTGGAGCGCAAGACGGAGGGGCTCGTCGGCTCGCATTCCGCCTCCTGTGTTTGCAGCTCAGTGTGTGTGTGTGTGTGTGTGTGTGTGTGTGTGTGTGTGTGTGTGTGTGTGTGTGTGTGTGTGTGTGTGTGTGTGTGTGTGTGTGTGTGTGTGTGTGTGTGTGTGTCTACTGCAGGCTGTTTTGTGTTCACACTACAGCTACAGCTGCATCTAGCGAGCGGCGGGGGAACTGCTAGAGAAAGGAGGATAGAAAAACTGATGAGGAAATAGAGAGTTGACCCTCGGGGCATTGCGCATAAAGGGACGTTGCGCATTTATGCCGGTGTGTTTTTTTTTTCTTTTTCTTGAGAAATGGCAACTAAAGTTTCGTTTCGCTCGTGTCAGCGGAGAAAACGGCGCCCGCATCTTGCTTTGTTACCGCAGCCTCCCTGAGTTTCGTTTCAGGCAAAGTCGCTCTTGGGTTTGGTGAGAAGCGAAAGTAAAGAGACGGGATCTGATTGGACCAGGGATGCTTTTTAGGAGGGGGGGGGGTGTTCATAGTCGCCTTTATAAACTGCTGAAACATCTCGGATCACAAATCTGAGCTGGAGCACCTCTTCAAGGATATGAGTGAGGTAAGAGGGCTCGAGATTATTCTTGTTAAACGCTGTCATCTCACATCCTTCAGACACATCTGGACACAACCTGGATGTGCTGTCATTCGATCTCTATGTTCTACTCAGCATCTCAGATGTACACAAACAGCAATACGTCATTCCTGTATTCACGTCTGTATCCCCACACTCGCATAGCTATCTCTATATTATCGTATTGTGTTCTGTGACTGCAAGGTGCGACTGTACACTTTTCCTGACTCCAGATGCTGCTCACATTTGTTGTTGCCATTGAAATACTTCTACTGTACTGACTCTGTCTAAAGTCGTTTCCTTCCCATGAAGATCATTAAGACAGATATCATCAAATCATAATGTATCATCGCAATGTGTTTCTCAGATATATTGTCCACTTTGGTGCACTCAGTTTTTATGTTGACTCACTTGCAGCTTTCAACTCAGGCAGGATGAGTCAGACGGCAAAGAAAAAGACTCGGTGAGTTGTTCTTGTGTTAATTTTTGTTATTGTGCTGATTAGCGATAATGCCCACTGACACAATAGTTGTCTAATCCTGTCCGATCCTCCTCAGCATTTAACATCGTGTAGTAAACAGTATTGTTGCATCCTCTCTTCCTGGAGGCTCGCAGTTTTGTCAAATCATCGTCAGTGCATTAGAATTCGCAGTGGTGTTCAATGTGGTGAACAAAGTCGACATTGTATTCTTTATCGGACCAGTTTTATGAACCCAACACTCCAGGAAATGAGACCAACGCAGTGCTGTACTGTCTTTTTAAAATAAGTATCGGTTCAGATTTCCTTGTCAAATGCACCGCTCCATAATCACTGTAACAGTCTCTCGAAAAAAACTAGCAAACTTTCTTGACAAAAGTCAGATCCAGCGCTTGCCCCAGTGCGTGTTACCGGAAGTGTTCTCCACCTCCCTCCCTCTTTTTTTTTTTTTACCGGAAAATTCACCTTAATATGCGATTAATTCAATGCAATATGATTTCGGTATAACGACAAAACATGAATTAACCAGCTAACCCGACCAGAAAACGAAGCTGAACGCGAAATAGCTTTTTTTTTCTTTTCTTTTTTCTTCTTTTTGACGAAGAAGCCGACAAGATCCGGCTCAGATTGAGCCCCGCCAACAGAGGAGTGGTTTATTTTGTAATGGACACCATGTTTCCTAATAATGACTTTTATTCATTTGCGTAACTCAAAAGACACATGGGCAGGATGTTAATTCTGCACATGCTGAGTGAAAAATACAATTGGACTGCTGAGCTGAGCTGAACAGCCAGGGGTGTTTCAAGTGAAATCTCTGCTGGATGGGGATTCAATGACCATAGAAATAATGTGTTAACATATGATTTGAAGCCATAATGCTGGCAACTGAATTGTAAATCCTCTACTCTCTCTGCTTTATTTAGAAAGTCCTTCGGCCCGACAGCACCACCCTTCCTTGACTACCTGAAAGATATCCTGCGTCGGTATCCAGATGGTGGACAAATTTTGAAGGTGGGTACAAAGCTCTGTTGAATGCCATCCAAGTGTTAATTGATTTGAATTAGTTTGTATATTTTCATATAAATACCCACCTGCAGCACTACCTCGTTAGTGCTTTCATATCCTTTTATTCACCCCTGTGCTTTAAACTGCATGAGTTTGTTTGGCTTTAATTTGCATTGCGGTGCCTGTCTCTTTCATAACAAATATTTTGACCTGTCGAGAAGGAAAACCACAGGTGTAATTATTAGCACTAATGATACAAATGTATCTTTGATACATATGTATCTTTGGAGTAAGTATGACAGTGTGTACCAGCTGGCGTTAAAACTGGTCCTGTGAAATGCAGTACATGTCCACAGTTCCACAGATACCATTGAGTTCAGTTTCCTCATCACATGGGTGTCAACAGGGCTCAATCTGATCTGTCACATAACTGTAGAAATCAGAGAACAGATAATAAATCAGGAACTTATCACATTTAACCTCTCATTTGCCTTTCTGACTTGTCAGGAGTGGATGTCTAATTAATCAGCTATTACTGTTTCTCAGTTGATGTGTCCGTGGGAAAACTTGGATATATGTCTGACGTTTGACCTCAGTCTGAACTGTTACTTCGTGTTTGATCTAACTTTTCATTGTGAGGCGGGTTGCAGCATGATCCAATGTAAACAATGCACGAAAAGCTTTTTTTCTTCTTTTCTTGCTTTGTTATTTTGTCGGTTCGAATTGCACAAGAACTTCCTAAGCATCCATAGCATCCATATTTAATTCTGTAAACACAGCATTGATGCCCGTGACATCCCATCTTCTGCACTTCAGGACCACAGATTTTTCACACCGGGGTCTGATGGTGTAGAACAACCACAAACAAGTTTCAAATCTCAGCAAAAAGGAAAAAATGTGTTAGTGTCATGATCTGCTTTGTTAACCCAGTCCAGGGGTAGGCAACCTGTTCCACAAAGAGCCACGAAGGCTGCAGGGTTTTGTTCCAACCTGTCCATAGCACACAGATTGACCAATCTACAGTCTGAAGAGACTCAGATCAGTATAAGCCAAATCAGGTGTGCTGCTGACTGGTTGGAGCAAAAACCTGCAGCCACAGCTGCTCTTTGTGGAACAGGTTGCCCATCCCTGACGTAGTCCAAGACAGCAGTAGCTAGGGCCGTATTAACTTTTGTAGATTTAAACTATGGTGCTTTAGAGGAAAGCGGGTAATCTGATAAGCTTTGTTCTGTTGTCAATGGTTATAATTTTTATTTACCAACAGGAGCTGATTCAAAATGCAGATGATGCTCGAGCCACAGAAGTGGTTTTCATCCATGATGAGCGAAGCTATGGAATTGAGAGCCTCTGGACTGGTGAACTGGGAGAATACCAAGGTGTGAAATATGTTGAATACCTGGCATATGTTGTTTTATTTTTCTTGATAGGTGTTTTTTTTTAAGTCTTGTATGTCAGTCCTTATGTTCAATCAGCATCTGTCTGAAATGTTGCTCGGTGTTTGGGACTTATATCTATGTCTGTCTTGCAAAGGTCCTGCTCTGTATGCCTACAACAATGCAGCCTTCACAGATGACGACTGGAAAGGAATCCAGACGGCAGGAAGGAGTGTCAAGCGCAATGATCCAAACAAAGTTGGAAGATTTGGAATCGGCTTCAATTCTGTTTACCACATAACAGGTGAAAGTCTTCACATATTCTTAATAGCGACTACCTACAAGTAAGTCTTTAAAGAAAGATTAACGGGACAGTGTGGTATTTCTTAATTCGCAGATGTGCCATGTGTATTCAGCTCTGGGCACCTCGGCTTCATGGACCCCCAACAGAAAATATTTGGAGACAGAGATGATGGTTTTCTGTGGTCTTTTGAAGATCCAGACGACCAGGAAGCTCTAATGACAATGCATGATCAGTTCCAACCCTTTCGAGACATTGTTTCACTTGTAAGCAGACAGGACTGGTCAGAAGTTGTCAAAGAGGATCAGCACTTTGACGGAACCATTTTCAGATTCCCTCTGCGTCATAAGGCATCAGAGATTTCTGACAATTTGTACGACGCTCACAGAGTGGCTGATCTTTTTGAAAGCTTCATTGCGGATGCAGACTTGAGCCTCCTGTTCCTGAAGAATGTGACCTCTGTGAAGTTGAAGCATATTAGTGATAACGGCACTGTTAACACCAGACTTGAAGTGAAATCATCGGTCCACACAGATGCTGCTTTGGATTCTGGGCGGCAGTTAGTTGTCGATGGTTCGACGAGATTCAAAACGATCTCTCTTAACTCAGAAAAACACAAAGAAACCAAGTGGCTTCTGACAACGTGTACCATGAAAGAAGGCAACGTAGAAAATCTTGACTCCCTGGGAAAGAAGTTGAGCTTTTTCCCTCAAGTTGACTTGGCATTCCCCTGCAGTGAGAAGAGAGACTGCAGTCAAAGCAGGCTGAGCTGCTTCCTCCCCCTCCCTAACAACGAATCCAACAAGACCCTGCTGCCGGTATATGTCAACGCATGCTTTGGCCTCACGGACAACAGGAGACACATCAAGTGGCAAGAAGAAGACCAGAAGCACGACGAACATGCTGTCTGGAATGAACTGCTGATTAAGGAAGTGCTCCCACAGACTTATCTCAAAATGATTCAAGATGCTATCCAACTAGCCCGACAGAGGAGACTCCCTGTCTCTTCTGTGTACAATCTGTGGCCAGATATTGCCCAGGTAATGCACAAAGAGAAATGGTACCAGGTTGCCTTGGATGTTCTTCAGCTATTATTCCAACAGAATGTAGCGGTCCTGTCTCTCGCCAAAGATGAAAGTATCTTCATCACTCCATCAGAAGCTGTGTTCCCATGCAATGGTCCAACAAGCAGTGACATCTTGGGCGCCATTAAAAGGACATTGATTTCCTGTGGAGTAAATCTTGTCACTGTACCAGTTAGTGTTGCCACGGCCATTAAGGAAGCCTATCCACACCCCAGCAGCCTTAACCATGTAACTCCGACTTTCCTAAGGGGCATACTCCGTCCGATTAATGTCAACATCATCTCCAAAGAAGACAAACTCAGACTCTTGGAGTACATTTTGAGCGATGGGAAATACAGAGAACTTGAGGGACTTCAGCTGCTTCCCCTCAATGATGGCTCATTCAGATCCTTCACAAACAGAGAGGAGGACATGGTTCTAATAGACAGCGACAAATTTCCAAGGTAAGGTTTTCTTTCTTTTCGAATGTATGTTCTCGATAACTTTGTGAACGTCTTGACTCTTGACTGTTAAATATACAATTAACAAACTTTTCCATTATGCAGAGTCTTGCTGCCATGCTGCAAACACTTGTTCATCCCCAATGATCTGAGTCATGCCTGCAGGACCCACCTGGAAGAAATGGCCAGAAAAAGTAGGACTCACTTTTCACTTTAAATACAGTAATTTAAGTTATTTCCATCTGGTCTCTGAATGTCTTCACCCTATGTATGCATATAGTAATGGATATATTTTTCAAACATTATTTTTCAGATTTATTCAAGGTCATCAACATGGATGCAAACCGTGTGGTTGAATATGCAATGAGGTATTTGCCACATGACTGGAAGCAGATGAAGACAGACCTGGTTACTTGGAACATTGGAACCAGTCAGCATCCACCGTTGGCGTGGCTCCAAGAGTTCTGGAAATTCCTCAACACTCACTTCAAAGAGTTAAGTAAATTAACTGGGATGCCATTGATACCAGTCGGTCCCCTGTCTGTCAGTCAGCCAGTGTCATTAGCAAGAATACAGCAGAAGACAACTCTCATTTTTCAGAAAAAGAAACAGATGGTATTGCCAGAGCAGGTAGCTCAGCTGGTGACCAAAGTTGGTGGCACAATTGTGAGAGGAAATGAGTGGCTCAGGCATGAGGACCTAGATGCTTATCTGCTGTCCCCGTCTCCAATAAGTGTCATGAAAGTCTTGGTAAATTTAGATTCTCAGTGTCTCATCAAAGAACTGGAGACTTCTTCCGACAAGGCACGAAAAGACCTGAAAGATTACCTGTCTCCTCTGAACTCTCTGTCGGGCAGTGAGAAAAATTTACTCTCCAACCTGCCTCTGTTTCAAACTCTGAACGGTTCCTGGACTGCAGCTCAGTCGAAACAGGCTGTCCTCCAAATTTCTGGTCTAACAATACCAGCAGAGCTCCCAGTGCCTGATTCACTGGTGCAGTGTGCAACTGAGGCCGATCGAAGACTGTTAGAGCAGCTTGATGTCAAACTCCTGGACACAAGTGATGCAGCCAGTCTCTTTGTTGACCGCATCATAGATGGGACTTGCAGAAAAGAGGACACTGAGAAAATCATGAAATGGATTTTACAGCATGGTGCCTTCCTTTTTTCTCAAAACCAAGCTTTGAAACGCAAGTGCAAGGATTTAAGGTTTATTGAGGTCAATGGAGAACTGAAAGAGACCTCAAGATTTTTTGATCCGACAGTTCAAAGTTTTAAAGTTATTTTTGAGTCACATTTCTTCCCTCCACCTTCATACACTCAAACACCACAGATGCTGAAAAGTCTGAGCGATCTCGGATTGCGAAACAAAGAGGTCGACGTGTCACCGGAGCACATATTGCATGCTGCCACAATGATTCAGCAGTTGCGTGTTGCCTCTCCACAAAAGGCCCTCAAAAGAGCGCAGGTGCTCCTGAAAATGCTGGAATCAATTGATTTACTGTCCAGGTTTTCTGACACTGAGCTCCAGAACCTGAAAAGCCTCAAATGGGTCCCACGTGAAAAAGTGGGTAATGACAAATCTCAGAAATACAGTTTCTTCTGTCCAGATGAAATGAGGCACTCGACGTATGAGAACATTGTTGGGCATGTAATGCCTCTGGTGGAAAGGTTCAATGACAGAGTCACCACAAAACTTGGTCTCAAACGCCCACCTCCACCTGAAAAAGTGCTGGAGAATTTATCAGTCTTGGCTTCAAAAGCACAGACAATGGCTGATCCAGACATGGACATTGATTTCAAAAAAAGGTTGCGTAGCATTTACGAACACATGCAGGATCACATCTCTGACTTTAGGTCTGTGATGACCAAGGACACACCCTGGTTGTGGTACCGCAGCAAGTTTGTACCGCCAAAGGATCTGGTTCTAGAATACCCACCTAATCTAGATCTGAGCTCTTACATTGGGAAAGTGCCAGATGAATTTCAGCCCTACAAAAAGTTGCTCAAAGAGTTTGGCCCAAGACCGTCGCTCTCAGATGATGAAATTGTCTACATTCTTCATTCCATCCAACAACGTATCGAAGAGAGAAAACAACCGTTTGCAAATTTCTCTGAGACAAAGGTGTCAGTAGAAATTGTCAACTGGCTGTGCAGAGAGAAGAAGAGAGTTCATGATGACATCCCGGTGCCAGTCCTCGTAGAAGGTGATCAGTGTACCCTTAAACCAAAGTCTGCAGCAGTCTTCTGTGACGTAAGCAAAAATGGGCTGGACGAGCTTAATTACGGCCAGGAAGATATTCACATTGTGCATGAGGATATTCGAAAAGCAACAGCTGAGTGGCTGAACATCCGATTTCTCAGTACCTATATCCTTGATCCAGAATTAATTGGCATAGAACAGTGCGGACAATCTGAACCAATAACGACAAGGATTAAAAACATTCTCAAAGAGTATGATGAAGAAAGTGACATCTTCAAAGAGCTCATCCAAAATGCAGAGGACGCTGGAGCCAAGGCCTGTAAATTCTTAATGGATTTCAGAGAGCACAGAGACCCCCCTGAGAGTCTCATTGACCCTGACATGACCCTGTGTCAGGGACCTTGTCTTTGGGCATTTAATGATGCCCAGTTCACAGACGAGGACTGGTCAAACATTGTACGAGTTGGCTCTGCTTCGAAGGAAAACAAGGTGGAGAAAATTGGAAAGTTTGGACTTGGATTCAATACTGTGTATCATGTGACAGATATTCCTTCTATCCTCAGTGGCAACAGTCTTCTCATACTCGATCCAAACGTATCTCATCTCAAGAAGCACATCAAGCATAAAACAAATCCTGGAATCAAGCTGAATCTCTCCTTGCAGCGACTTTTTCATTGTTTTCCTGGTCAGTTTGGACCATATGAGCGCATTTTTGATTGCAGTTTCCGCAAACAAAGTCACCCTGAACCCTACTCAGGCACTCTGATCAAGCTACCTTTCCGGACGGAAGAAGAAGCTCACATTTCAGAAGTAAGCACAAAGGTGTATCACAAACAAAATATCACCGCTTTTCAACAGGACTTTGCTGAGAATTCACAAACTCATCTGCTGTTTCTGAAGAACATCAATACATTGGCTCTACAAAGAATGTCAAAGGATGCCACAACTCCGCCAAGAGATGATGAAATGGAAGCCATCCTTACCATCTCCAAAACCATTGTGAGAGCAATGAAAAACCCAGACGCAACCAGTGTGTCAAAGCAGCAAAAAGCTGAGAAAGCATTGATGAAACTTGATGGAAAATGCAAGGAAGTCATTGATTCCAACACAGTCAATGTTGTGCAAATAACCAGTGAAAAAGCTGGTGTCACTGAGGTCCAGTCCTGGCTCTTGTATAACTGCTTTGGGACAAATCATTCTTTAAAGATGGCCCTTCAAGGAAACAATAAATTCAAGTTCTCTTTGCCCATAGGGGGCGTCGCAGTACCTCTGCAAATTGATCCAAGAACTGGGAAACTGACCCCATTACAAACTGACCTCATTGGACAGGCATTTTCTTTCCTCCCTCTTTCTATTCACACAGGCCTTCCAGTCAATGTAAATGGAACTTTTGCTGTGACAAGCAACCGAAAAAGCCTGTGGGATAGCGGGGTGAAACACGAGTGGAACAAAGCCCTTCTTCAGGACCCTGTTGTGACAGCATATGTTACTGTACTTTTGGAGCTAAAGAAAATGTATGAAAACCAGCAACTGGAAGACTACATGTATTACACCTTTTGGCCTGACAGAGAGAGAGTAAGCGAAACGTTCAAACCTTTGGTGGATGCGTTTTACTCCGCCATTGCACAGAGTAATGGCCTCCAGCTCCTCAGTGATGGGCAACACTGGTGCTCGATGAGTGAGGCCATATTCTTACATGAGAGCATTCAGGAAGATGAAGGCCTCAACACACTCGCAGTGCAGGTGTGTAAAAAATGTGCAAAAGCTCCAAACCATGTCATCTCACTTCCACTGTGGTTGAGAAATGGCTTCAGACAGGCTGGTCTGGAACATGTTTTGGATAGCAGGACCTGGAACTGGGAGAAGTTCTACCGAGAAGCAGTGTTCAAAAACCTTGATTCCTTGGACAGTAAGAGCAGAGATACTCTTGTGCTGCATGCCATCGACCTCAACAACAAAGAAATTGACAGCCTTCTGCTCCACTATCCATGCATCCCCACTCAAAGTGGAAATCTTCAGTACATCAAGAAACTTGTGAATCCAACAGGGAAAGTGGCATGTCTTTTTGAGCCCGAGGAGGAACGTGTGCTTGGTGGTACCAAAAAAGATTTTAACTCGCCAAAACGAATTCAGCGCTTACTGGAACTTGGAATGGCAAGTGATTATCTTTCCTTGGAGGACATCACAGCCAAGATGAGCACAATTGCCAGAACTTGGAGCACTGACAAAAATAAAGCATACACACACTTGAAGTGCCTTCTTGAACTCATGAAAAATCACATGCAGGATGAAGACTCTCACCACTGGAAAACACTGAGAAAGACTCAATTCCTGCCAGCGTATTCCCCTGGTGATGTAAAAATGGAGAAAAACGTAACACTAAGGAGACCGACTGATGTTTTCATTGACAGATGCGCCCTTCTTGTGAACATGACACACCCCATACTGGATCATGCCAGTCTGAAAATACATGACACCGATCCAGTCCTGAAAATCCTGGGAGTTCATGACAGTCCAAATCCTGACATTGTTCTTCAGCAGCTGAAAGCAACATATGACCAATCTAAATCCATTGACAAAGTCATGCTTCCCAAAATAGCCATGGAGTGCTACAAGTTTCTGGATCAGTGGCTCTATGATTCAGGGAATTCCAGTGTCATTTTGCAAAGGGCAAATTCATTCCCATTCATTCTTGTTGGCAGTGTTTTCGTGAATGTGAGTCGTGTCGCAGAGTACGGACAGTTTGAAGCAAAACCATATCTCTATGTCGTTCCACCTGCCTTCACAAGTTTCAGGACGCTCTGGGAAACTGTCGGGGTGGAAAAAAGTTTTACCATCCATCAGTTTAAAGCTGTGCTCCAAGAATTGCGCTTTAAACACGGCAACAAACCTCTCCCAAAAAGTGATCTTCAAATTTGCCTCACTATTTTGACCACAGGAATGGATGAGGCCAAAGAGAAAGCAGTGGGTGACTGTCTGATACCCAACCAACATGGAGTTTTACATCCCGCAAGTAAGATGTTTTACAATGACAGCGCATGGATGCCACTGGCCTCAGACATCATGTTATGCCATGAAAAAATCCCACGTGTTGTGGCACGCCACTTTGGAATCAAAACTACCAGGCATCAGACCCTAGAAAACCACGTAGTTGAGAACATTTCACCGTTTGCCTTTCACTTTGAACAACACGAGCAACTGACAGTTCGAATTAAGAACATCATTTCAGCCTATCCAGCAAAGAAAGATATCCTCAAAGAGCTCCTCCAAAATGCAGATGACGCAGAGGCAACAGAAATTCACTTTGTGTGGGACAAGAGACAGCATGGCAGAACAAAAACATTTGGGAAGAAATGGAACCAACTTCAGGGTCCAGCACTGTGTGTGTTTAACAACAAAGTTTTTTCCGATGCAGACTTGACTGGCATTCAACAGTTGGGGGAAGGAGGAAAGCACCAGTCTGTGGGAAAGACAGGAAAATACGGAGTTGGATTTAACTCGGTTTACCATCTTACTGACTGCCCCTCAATCCTCACTGGAGATGACTTGCTGTGCATTTCTGATCCCAATCAAAAGTATATTGAAAGTGACCTGAAGAAAGCACCAGCTGGCATTGGCTACAAACTAGCTGATGACTTCAAAAACATGTACATGGATGTCTACAAATCCTTCCTTCCCGACAAGTTCCCTCTTAAAGAGGGCACCATGTTCAGGCTTCCTCTTCGTAAGGGCGCCATGGCAGAAGGCTCAAAAATATCAAAGCACGAAGTCACTGAGGGTGATATGATAGAGCTCTGCTCTGCCCTCTCTCAAGATCCTGAGGGTTTAATTCTGTTTCTGAAAAACATCTGCAAAATTGCAATCCACGAAATCAATGACAGTTCGGAGAATCTCAACACCACCTTCATGGTTGTCAAAGATCTGCCACAGCCAAGCAGAGAGAAAAAAGATGCGTTCGTAGCGCTTCGACAACATGCACTGCAGTCTGCCAAACCAGTCACACCACACAACGTTATTTATGGAGCTGTTATTTCAACCTCAGATAAAAGACACAGTAAATGGATCATCGCAGAACGGTCTGGCTCCAGCAAAAGCGGTCATGGAAAAGAACTAACACTATCAAACAAACTTCCCGAAGCCGCAATCGCAGCACGTGTGGCCTGCAAGACTCCAGAATATTTACACCCGGTGCATTTCATTGGAGGAGCCTTTTGTTCACTTCCTTTGCCAGGAAATAGTGGGCTGCCAGTGCATATCAATGCCAACTTTGAGGTAGATTCTGCCAGGAGAGGCCTTTGGAAAGAAGATGGGCAAAGCATAAAATCGAACTGGAATGAATCTTTGAAACAGGACGTCATTGCTCCACTGTATGCAGACCTCCTTCATTACATCAGTCGCAATATTCCAGCTAAGAAAGTTCCTCTTTCACAAGTGGAGTCCGCCTTGGAAGACTCATACTTGTGTTTTTGGCCAGCTGTATCTCAAGATGTTGCCCAGGAATGGCACGAGATGATACATGAGGTATACAGATCAATCAAAGAAAGAGACCTCTGTGTTATTCCAGTGTTGAGAAGTTCAACAAAACAAATTGCAAAACGAGAAAGTAAAGAGTACTTTTTTGGGTGGTGCAACGTCTCTGAAACTGAATCAACCAAGGCCCCTCACCTGTCACAATCAGGATGTGACAAAATTAATTCCATTCTGGGGGATCTTGGAATGAACTTGGTTCCGGCTTCTGTGAAAATGCAAAAAGTTTGGAGTAGTTTCAAATCTGCTGGTGTGAAAGTAAAAAATGTGACTCCTACAACTGTGCAGGCTTTCCTGAAAGAAAAGCCTCTTAATGACCCAGCCAAAACAGACAAGGGCTTACCGCTGCCCATATCTGCTACTCTGATCAAAGACGAGGAAAGATGTTCAGAACTCTTGAGTTTCTGCTTACAAGAGTTTAGAAAGTGCTTGAAAAAAGTCACAGTGGAAAATGCTGATTTACTCAATGGACTTCCACTTCTCCTCACGAAAGATAAAGTTCTGAGAGTGTTCGACAACAAGTCTCCAAAACTGATATCCCTTTATGAAAGCATCTTTTTTGGATACGCAGAACAGTTTGCAGATTATCACACCAACGAAGCCCAGAGTACTGTTTTACAGGAATTCAATCTTGTGAAAAGTCTGACAGTTCGCTGTGCAGAGAAATACCTTCGGCCAATAATTCATCATTTTCTTCAGACCTGTGAAGTTGATCCACCAAGTGGTCTTCAAGCCCCAAGTAAGGAAATGCTCAAGTGGTTAGAATTACTTTGGAGGTTCTTAACAAGTCAAATTCAGGCAACTACAACTAGAGGTGATGACCAAGGCCTGACATTAAAGGATGTGAAGCAGCTCCTCAGTGACTGCTGCATTTTACCTGTTGTGTGTCCAAGGCTAAAAAACAAACACCTCCTGCAAACTATGAAAGAGATGCCAAGTGTGATTCAATTTGCCTCAGAAAGGGATATATCAAGCATTCTCTTCAAACTTGGTTTTATGAAGCTTGACAGTGTATTCTTCTCTGCAATGCCAAATCATCATACACATTCACTTCTTCACCCTGAGCTAATGGATGTGAACGATAAAACCCTGGTGTTGGACCAGGTTTACAAGATTAAACACTCAGAGTTTTCCCAGCTTTCCTCTGAAGAGATGAAAGAGCTCCAGCGGTTCCTTCAGGATGGAGTATCCAAGCCAAGCCAAGACAATCAAGAGCTTCGGAGGAAGCTCAGATCCCTGCCATTGTTTGAAACAGTACAGGGGACCCGAGTGAGCATTGGTGAAAACAAGGAGGTATTTGTCCTTGATAGCAATCATTCAAGAGCATATCCAGATCTGTTCAACCTGGCCAACAGCAACAGCATTTTCCTTCGAAACAATGAAGAGAACATAAGTCTGTCAAAAATACTGGACATCGAAGTCCTCGCTGACTTGGAGTATTTCATGAAGTTCATTTTGCCCATTGTACACACTCTCACAGAGAGTCAGCTGCTTCAGTGCCTCAAACTGTTACTGTCACTGCAACCAACTTTTGATTATTCTCAGCACAAGGACAAAGTCATCTCCTCACTGAAAACAGTGAAACTGATACGCAGTTCTCAAGGCAGATTGGAGACAGCATCATACTACTTTGATAAGAGTGTCGAACTGTACAAGGCCATGCTGCCTCAAGAGAGATTTGTACCTGACTGTGTATGGACTGAGTTGAGGAAAGGATATCAACTAATAGGATTGGGTCCAGAAAAGCTACTCAAAGAGCTTGGAATGAAGCACAAGGTGTCAGAAGATGAAATAATGCATTTTGCACAACAGATAGAATCAGAGGCAAAAGGGACCTGTCAGCTTGACAAGTTGAAGCAAAAATCAGCTTTGCTTTTCAGAACAACTCTGGACATAGTGAGCAGAGAAGAGAAAAAGGACACGAAATTGCTGCAGAGAATAGCTGACATCAAGTTCATTTTTCCTGTGAAAGTCCGAAAAGACCTGTGCAGCTACCAGCGACCCTTTGCTGATGAGAGAACTCCTGTGAAAATCAGAGAATCCTTGATTGAAAGCGATCCCGGACATCAAGATTTGATTTGGACATCAATGCCAATAATACATCTACCGGTTTATAAGACACCAAGGCTCTCAAGCATGATAAAGAGTGCTGGCGCCCATGAGCAGCCACCTTCACACTGTGTGACCACTAACATGAGCAACATCTGTCGGCAGCCCTGTGAAAGTGGCCAGCTGATCAAAACACGTGCTGCCGTGTTTCGAAGCTCATATACTTTCCTGGATGCAAACAAGTTTGACAGCCGACCCCTTGCACAGCTTCCTGTTGTTTTGGTTGATAATGACACAAAACTTGTGGCAACAGATGACGTATGTCTGGCCCTTCACTACCAAAATGAGTTCAGACCGTATTTGTACAGCATCCCCATGCAGGATATCAGATTTACAGAGTTCTTCAAAAAAATTGGTGTAAGGAACAAGCCTACTGCTGCGCAATATTGTAATGTCCTGGCAGCAATTCATGCAGAGTCCTGTGATAAACCAGAGCTACAAGCAAACCAGCTGAAAACTGTGAAACGTGCCGTTCATCAGTTATTCTTGTTAATCAAACATGAAAAGCAGTCACACTTTGACAGTGTAAAGACTTTGTATCTTCCTGCAGTAGACGGCAAATTACACCCATCATGCAAACTGTACTACAATGACACAGTGTTTGAGAGTCGAAGGTTGGAAGGCGCACTAAAGAATAAGTTTCTGTTGCTCGAAAAACTCAGTGAATGCCATTTGGGGAGTGACTTTTATGAGAATCGCAGGTTGCTGCAAACGCTACCTCAGAATCTGCAACCAAATATGTTGACTAAACTCACTGAGGAGAAAATCATGGACTCAAACCTGGAGTTATGTGAGTTCAAGGCCGACTGTGAATTTCGTGGATGGTTTGAGAGACATCTCTCCTTACCAGCGTTCAGACATGGCCTGATATGTCTGATCCGATCACAGTCACAGGGAAAAGTAACGTACGATGATGCAGCAGAGAAGTGCGCAGCGGTTTTCGGCAGAATTCAGATTGTTTGCTGCCAGAACCTGGAAACGATGCTTTGGCTTAAAGAACAGCCACTCCAGCAAACGGTCCAGGAAACTGATGTTGTTGTCAAACCAGAGCAACGAGGCTGCATCTTTTACTTAAAACACAACGACACATCAATCAAGGTAATAAGTGACATAAATATGACATTGACAAAGGAGATAAATGGTCTTTTGGAGAGCATGATAGCACCATCAGACCTCACAGTCCTGGGACAACTTCTCTTGTGTGACAATCTGGAAGATGTACAGAAAGCCCTGGCAAAGGGTGGGATCCGTGACACCCTGGAAACAGGGAGCGCCTTGAGTCCACCTGCCCCTGGAATGGAGATTCCCGAGGAATGGCACGACTTCTTGGACATGAGCCTTCTCAATCACTTTGAAGTGGAGGAGTATGTTGGGTACGAGGCTGACGGCAAGTTCATTTACGCAGTTATCCTTGAAGCACTTCCTGAGAACTCTGGACCACTCTCTCAACGATACAAAATAGACATTGGAAAAGATGAGGAGATCGAAGTGAGTTGTCTCGACCTGTATCAGTTCAAACGGCAAAAGAAATCAAAAGATGGAGGCGCATCTGCTGAATCTTCTTGCATGGAGCTCGAGCTCGTACTAGGAGCCGGGCCCCATTCTCCTCAGTCATCAACCACAAGTTCGTCATCTACGAGATCCACACCAGCCTCTCTCGATGAGGCCAAGAGGGAAATTGACAAGTGTTTGGAAGACATCTGGACTCTTCCCAGGGAGGAGAGGATTAAGGCCATCAAAAGACTGTACCTGAGATGGCACCCTGACAAAAACCCTGACTGC
The DNA here is from genome assembly GCA_029224185.1 of Karalla daura. Classification (NCBI taxonomy): domain Eukaryota; kingdom Metazoa; phylum Chordata; class Actinopteri; order Chaetodontiformes; family Leiognathidae; genus Karalla; species Karalla daura. The sequence continues at coordinate 10,888,737 of CM055202.1, forward strand.
ATTCATCTTGCCACTGAAGCATTCAAATACCTGCAGAATCGAATTGATGACCTTGAGAAAGGCAAAACCAAAAGCAGTGGCAGTGGCAAAGCTGGAGGTTCATCCAATCCATGGGGAAACTGGAATTTCAATGACTTCTATCAGGAGTGGAATGAGGAGGCCAAACATCACAGACATGGTCGAGAGAGATTCTTCCGACGCCACCAGTCAGACAACTTTTGGAACCCTAATGAAAATATCCCAAGACCTAACAAAGAGGAGGCTCAGCGCTGGTTTAGACAGGCTCGTTGTGATCTCAGTGCGGCTTACAAGGACGCCGGTGCAGACAGTACAGAGTGGTGCCTTTTCAAAGTCCATCAAGCAGTGGAGAAGGCCCTCATAGCTGCAGGGTACAAAAGAAACGGGAAAAATCTCAGCAACAAGTCAATTTCTGCCATGGCCAAAGAACTTTCCACGTCCAGTGCTGAGCTGAGAGATCTGCCAAGAATGGTGTCCAAACTGAAGTTGCTTAAAGTGGACCCCAAGAAGACTCAGTATCCCAGTTGCCATCCAATGCCCTATATTCCCAATGACGAGTTCTCAGCAGTGAACGCAGGGTCAGTGCTGGAAACGGCTTCAGAGCTTCTCAGCAAAGTGGAGGCCTATGTAAATTAGAGATTTGAGGGGAACTGAGACTGGCAGCCAGTTCAAGACGTTTTTGGTACTGTAAAATCTGTTTTGTTTTTATGTTGAAACACTGTTGGAGACAAGACAAATGCATTTATTATACTGTCTTGGTTATTTTTTTAAATGAAGAGGGTTTTGACTTTTGTTTACTGATTATTTACTGGTTACGTTTATGAAAGATTTTTCAGTCTTTTGGGTGAAATGTTGTAAATGGGAACTCAAAGGAGACCAATATCATCACTTTACTTTATTGATTCTTTTTTTATGAAAACAAATGTTAATGTTTATTTCAATGCCTCATATTTACTCAGAAAGGACCAAAATATGTTGCACCAGCCAACTATATGCATAGATAATCTCATTCCTGGCCCCACTTTACTCAACTATCGGCAAACTATCACACGATGAGTAGCATTATACTATTTGCAGGCTGTTGGACTGAGCTGTGCAAGTTTCCATTTGAAGTGAAAGGGGAGGGGAAGTGACACTGGCAGCCAATTCGAGAAGTTTTTGATAATGACAAATCTTTTTCTCTGTATGTTGAACTACTGTTAGACTAAATGAATGCATTTATTTATTAGGCAAGACAAACAAGTTGTTTTCAGTTTTATTTGTCAGTTATTTTCAAATGAAGAGGGTTTTGACTTTTGTTTATAGATTTTTTTGGGTGAAATGTTATAAATGGGTCCTCACAGGAGACTAATATTAACAATGTGCTTTAACTCTTTCTTATGAAACGAAATGTTAATGTTTATTCTAATGTGACATATATACTCAGAAAGGACCGAAGTAATGTCTGCATTTTATCTTGTTACGAAACATACACGCATTTTCTTTCAAACGTTGTAAACGGTTAAGGGAAGGACTTCTTCGGTGATGTGATTTTTTATTTTTATGTACAACTGCTCAGTAAAGACCAATATATCTGCACAAATTGATTGAAATGAACACATTTTGGGATTTTGGGAATATGTTTATGCATCTTAATACCCTCATATGTCAATTGTGTCATGCTTTGTTCATCTTTAATAAAACTTCTGATGTATGCAAACCCCCGTTTTATAGTTTTCATTGTAGAGCAAGTAGACACCTCAAAGACCATGATATGAGAAGAATAATTTCTACTTTGAGGCATTTGACACTAGTTGTGTGATACAAGGAAAGTTAATACGGCGCACCGGCCAACTATTTGCATAGTTCATTCCTTGGCTCAGTTTACGCATATAGATAATTATCCGTCAAACTACCACACTATTGCCACGCTACGTTTCCATTTGAAGTGAAATCAAACTGAGTTGATGTGGCGCTGAACTCAGCTTTGAACCTTTGGACGTTGAGTTACCAATAAAATGAAACATTTCAAGTTAAAAGCACTTTTTTATTCATTAAGAAATCATGTTATGAAAATAATGACAACTAACCATATATCAGACAAATGTATCTTTCCATATGTTAACAGCAAAGGTTCGCATAACGGCCTTCTCCTTGTGCTCGGAGTGTGCTTCGTCTCACGCTGGAGTCTCGCCACCTCCCGTTGTACTTTCATACTATAAAAATGTTTACAAGGCTTTTTCAACGTCTCTTCCAAAAAATCCACACAGGAGAATAAGTTTCACACGACTTTTGTTTGTGAGGGAGAACTTCAACGTGTATACCAGATTCAGTCTTCCTGACATCTCCTCGGTCTATTAATAATTTACACAAAACCTGTACATACTTACAGCAGGCCGGAGCCTGTTTCTATAGGGATGTGCACATAGAAAAAAAACAAAAACAAAAAGCGACATATAGTGAAGGGAGTCTTGACAGAATCAATGTGATAAGGTGGGAGGTTATGGTGTTACAAGCAAATCTGACACTTGCCTCATACAGTGCATGCAGCAAACGGCATTTTTTTTTTCTTTTTTGATTCTCATTCAACCTTATGGCACTCAAAATGAGGCTGCGACAAACCCACGTCGACCACAATCTTTTCCAGTCTTTTACCAGAGAACACACACTCAACAAAACCAACAACAGGGACAGACATTAAAAACGATTTATGGAGTAAATGTGTGTGTGTGTGTGTGTTTGTAATGGCTGATGTTAGGATCAAGTATATTCATCTTAGATCAAGACTTTGGGTGCAATAAGAGCAAGGTTTACCATACCACTACCTCTCTCTGCATATTCCTTCCCTATCCAACAGCTAAGAAACTTCACAAAATTAAGTCAAACAGGAGCTGGAATAGGAACAGGCATCAGAAAAAAACACTTAAGGCTTAGTTCATAGCATTTGGCACGTTGCTAAGACTGAGCAACGGTTATATTCCTCACCTTCTTTCAACTCTGCGTGAACGGCACTTTCTGACCTGCTGTCATACAAAGCAACATCTTCCACGTCACTCATATTGCATTTCGTTCAGGTAAAACAACAACTTTATTACACACGTTAAGATTAAAGGCAAAAAAAACAAACAAACAAACAAAGAAAAGAACGAGACCGAGTGAAAACCACGACATTATCCCCAAGTTTTTGTTACTGACGCTACAAACTAAAGCACTACTGCTGGAATGGGCAACAAATGACACAGGTGGCCCCTCCCCACTGTGTGCTCCTCTGCTGATGCAGTTCACGTGATACTGAAAACACAAAAGTCAGGGGTGACTTCAGGGCGCAGCCGCCATCTGAGGAGCCGCTTTGCTTCTCAAACGCAGCCAACATTCATAATTTGGAGGATTGACAGAAGTGACTTAATGGCACAGTGTAGTATTTGACTTTAACCACCTGCTGGGTATCCCTGGTTTGGGAGTTGCTCATTCACACAAAACCGTTTTTTTTTTTGTTTTGTTTTGTTTTTTTTCCCCCAACAAACCCACAATGCCCTTTAACTGGTGGTAGTTGAGACGAGAAATCACAGAAAGAAACAGGAAATGTTCCCTAAAAAAATTTGCTGGGAAATGCTGCATCCGTGTATCTTTCACGTCTCCTCTCTGTGAATGTAAAGAAGAGGGCGGCTCTCTTTCTTTCAAAACAGAAGCCACGCCCACGCTGGGCTCGTTTCAGTTTCGAGCCCCGTGGTTCCTATGATGAGTCAACATGAGGGAGGGGAGGGGGGTTGGGGGGGTATGGTCAGGGAGGGCTCCCACCACAGGGGCCCTCACATGTTGTAGGCCACGTATATGGGGTCCAGCTGGTCGGCCAGGAATCCGTCTCTGAGGTGCATGCGTTGTTTCTCCCCTCGAGAGTTGATGGGGATGACGCCGGGGTCGACCACCACCACCACCCCCACGATGAGGTAGTGCTCCTCCAGCACCACGTTGGTGACCAGGGCCACCAGGTCCAGGGCCTCCTGCTCCGAGCCTTCCAGCTCCACCACCACCACCAGGAGGTTGGTCCACGTGAACACGGCGCTGGCGGGGGAGCAGAGGGGAAACTGGTCAGCGGTTCAGAGCGAAACACCGAACCTCGAGACGGTACCGAAACAAACCCCAAGGAAGCGTCTCACCATTCAGCTATGCTCTTGTGGGAGCGTATGACAGAGGTCTCGATGTCTATCGGATGGTACCTCATTCCCCTCAGCTCCAGGGTCTCATCGAGGGAGCCCACTACGTACAGGGCATCATGGCGCTCTAAGAGAGAGAGACACACACACACACACAGTCACAGATTTGTCAGTTTCTAGTGCTGAGTTGCAGAAATGTTAAACATATTTAGTACTGCTACTATTACTACAGGTACTAATAACTAGAAAATCCCCCCTGCAGGATATCCTGGGAGCTGTGTAGCAAAAAAATATCACTACTACTACCTTTTTTCTCATTCTCCATATGTTTTCCATAACTAGAAAAATGGTCATAATTATCCGGATTCTTCAGCTTTTCCAGGATGCATGGGAAGCCTGACGTGTGTTAAATGTCACTGTGGTAACCCTGAAGACTAACGCTCTGTCTACGCTCCAGAGTAGATAAAAGAGGATTTTTAACTTCTAATAGTACTAGTACTAGCTTCAAGTGTCTCCACGTAAAGCTCCTGAAAGGTCAGAAATATAAAGTGTTTAGAGGGTCATCTATCTCAATAAGCTCTAGAGCAGACAGGGAAGCTAAATCAGCGTGGCTGTGGTTAAAACGGTGAATTCTGGTTTGACTGGAGACAGACTTTTGGGTTGGGCAGGTGTGGGGGCTGTATGCGGGTGGCGGGCTGGGGGCTGGCGGGTCTCACCTCCGCTGGCGTCGGTCAGCTCGGTGCGCCGCAGGAAGCCCAGGTAGCCCGTCCTCGCCCACACCGTCTGCGTGTCGCCAAAGCTCAGCTTAGTGTTGAAGTGGTCGGCGTGCAGCGCCTCCTCGCCGTACACCGTGTAGTAGCCTGTGGCATTGTGGGGACTGCTCACCCACACCTATCACACACACACACACACACACACACACACACACACACACACACACACACACACACACAGGATAATGATGATCACTGTCATGTAGACAAAAATAGATTTGTTCCTGCACAGTTAAACACCATGTGAAACCTGCCCGCTCTGACTTTACCTCTCCTAGGTGGGAGTCTCCCAGGGGTCCTTTCGTCTCAGTGTTGGCAATGATCACCTTCACTCCAGGGAGGATCTAGAACAGCGGACACATCTCACGCTGAACCATATCTTACTCGACCACAACAGCTTGAAAACGAGAAATGCATGCGTGCATAACATGTTGTTTGTAGGGACTCAGTTCCCATGTACCTTCCCAGACTCCATCAGTGGCAGGCTGTGTGGTGACCCTCTCTCCACCAGACGGACCCTGAAGGTAAACAAGGACAAAAATGGGCAATTTTATACAAATAAACCACCCATTTAGGTAAAGACGCATAGTCTAAAGGAGAAGGATGAATGTTACCTGTCATGTCGCAGAGCTCTCATGTCTACGTAGACAGTGGTGGGGTCTGGTCCAGCTGTGCCCTGCAGAGAAACCAGAGGGGTTGAGTACAGGATGTAAAGTGTTGAAGCCTGGGTGTTTATGCTGCACACTGAGTGGAGGTAGACGTGTGGAAGCTGCTCATGATACAACTGTTGACAAAGCGGGGCGAGGGGTGGAGGGGGGGGAGGGGGGGCAGCCAGAAGCAGCCAGGCCACGGTAGTTAGGACTGAACCATGGAGCCGAAGACACTGTCAGTGCCCACAGGGTTACGTTAAAGAAAAGTCTAAGGAGTCTGGGAACTAATTGTAGTTGATTTCTGTCACTGGACTAAAAAAACAAAAGACGTACAGATTTCACAAGGACTCTCTCTGAGCAACAGTTGGGACTAGATGTCTGCCACGCATCCAAATTCAGGCCGAGGCATTTTCTCAAGGACACATTCTGGTTGTCAGCTGTTGAACTGGGATTTGTCATAATTATCACTGTAAGACCACTCACAACACATCATGTTTTCACTGGGCCAAATGGAGACGGCGGACCGATTCAGTTTAATGAGCCCGCAGGCTGGAGGCCTCAGCAGGCAGAGCAACTCGGCCTCGGTCGATGGATTCATCTTTGCCATCGAGTCCGCGGTCGGATTCGCCCGATTAAATATGACTGAGGAGTCAAAACTGTGAAAGTATGAATACTAGCATTGTCAGAAACACCGGACTGAAACTGTCTTCCTCTATGCCGCTGTTGTGACTCGTGAAGTCCTACCAAAGTTAACAGAATGACAGCAGAGTTCATGCTGCTAGCTCAAGGCATAATGTACAACCTGATTCCAAATCAGTTAGAAAGCTGTGTAAAACCAAAATAGTAAGCATCACAGATAAATTATGTCAATCTGTCGATTCTTGTTCACATGCTCAATCGAAGAGGTTCGATTTCAGTATTTCACCTGGTCTTCTTCACTGCTTTCGCAATCATTTGACTGATTCTGAACACATCTCATCACCTGTTTGGATCAGTCCAGGGCCCAGTGAGGATGGGCCCAGGTTTAACACTCGGTTGGCTGGTTACAGTTCATTTTAGCAATAAAAGGAATGTTTTGTGAGCTTGTAAAGGCTCTGACCATGCCCATACACATTTTCTTTATATACATTTTCATATGCAGAAAATGGCATCTCTATTGCGTCTACACCATGCATTTTAGTTACAGCTCATTTTACCAATGAATGCATTCTGTAATTATCGTGTTTTACACAGAGTCCTGACTTCCTGGGATCAGGGCTGTAGCTGCAGATCACATGTAACACACACATACGTATCGTAAATCAGCTACGATGGAAAGTGGTAGAGGGAAGCCGAAGCTAGTCAAAAACACGCACAGGAGGTTAAGCAAATTCCAAAATCATGCATGATGAATGACAAACACACACATAAACGTACACACACACACACATACACACGCACACTCCCACTCATAGACCCAGCAGCAGCCCAATTAGCAAATAGCAGCTCTTAACCTATGGTTACCTGCTCTGCCAGTTTCCCTAACCTGTTGGGCTGACAGGACAGGGCGGGACAGATAAATAAAGATATATAGATATATATATATACATACATATGTACATATATTCAAATACACAGACACACATTCACACACATACACTCACATACATACACAAAAGAAATCACCAAGGATTGGGAGAAATAAATGAACCAGAATATGCAGGACCGTAGGAGAAAAGAAAAAGAAATGATGACATTGGGCTGAGAAGCAAACAGGCTCCATTCAGAGGAATTTTACCTTAATTCTAACTTATTAGCTCAGCTAAAATGCTTCTGTTAACACCAATCCTAGCTGTTAACACTTGCTCTAGCTGCATTAACCCTACTTGGAAACCGTAACCCTAGCTGTTAACTCTTACTCTAAAACTACTTGGAAACCCTTGGAGCCCTAGCTGTTAATGCTAACCCTACTTGGAAACCCTAAACCTAGTTGTTAACCCTAACCCTACTTGGAAACCCTTACCCTTGGAAACCCTTATGCACAGCTTTATTATGACCTCAGATTGTGAATTCACTCTGTGCAGTTTGTTTGTTATCATCAATGGAGGATTCAATTCAGATTTTTGCTTCATCTCGTAACCTTTGGCTGCCTCTTCTGGCTTTCATGGCTCCATAGAACCACAGTTTCCTTCTCTTTCAAAGTGTCACATTTCCTTCCTGAATGGTTACACAGGTTCATGACCAGGTTGGCTCCTTTAAATATCAACCATCACAGACTTTTCCCTACCCCTCCTCCTCCTCCACCTGTTCCTTCTCCACCTGCTGCTCACCTGGAGACAGATCGCCACATTCACCCTGCAGCCGAAGGTGGTGCTGACGGCTCTCGGTGAAAGTCCCAAGTCCTTGAAAATCTTTGAGAAGGACTGTGTCAGGGATATGCGCGGCCGCTCTTCTGCCACTACCATGCACGTGCGCACGCAGGAGAGGTTCACATTTCGTAGCTGGATGTAGGAAAAAAGAATGCGATAAGTGCGAGAAAATTGTGTGAAAAAAAAACAGAAACTGTACCATCGGAGTTTCTAAAAATGCATATTTTGTATTGATAATTTAGGCATTACTCTCAGCCAGCTCAGTTTGTGGAACAAACAGGGAAGAAAAGCTTGTGAGAGAAGCTGAGGTTGACTTTAAAAGGGACCTTTGAGTATGGTTGAGTGGGAGATCTATCCTTACTCTCTGGTGTTAGCCTAGAAGATATGGAACATTGTTTTCACAAATGCCTCTAGATCTCCTTCAACACTATGCAGAACCCTTTGATTCAAACATCTATAAGATTATCCAAGATTTCAGATTTACTATAGGGATAATGATCGCTTTCTAAGTCCATCGTATTCTTTATTCTGTATATCGCAACAGAAGTACCTTTGTCTTCCACTCATTAAAACCGATAACACGGTTTGTTAAATCTCTCGGTGCTGCACATGGAAATTAGCAGACAGGTGCAGAGCGGTGAAGTGTTTCACCCCCCAAATATCCAGACTCTGTCCCGATAATCACAGCACTGTTACAACGGCACCATGGAGGAAAAGGTGAGAGGACCAACTGACCCGCAGCGCTTCTGTCTGTGAGCCAAGGCCCTTGGTGCACATCTCCATGACCGAATAGGAGCAGAAGGTGACGCGCACTTTGTACTGGCTGACTGCCGCCAGCCACAGCGAGGCGTTACTCTCCAGCTCCAGAGGAGGGACCAGGATGGACTGGTGGCCCGAGTACACGCTGAAACCACAAGGACACAAACGTCTGATGTCGGGCTCTGGAATAGCATCGGCCTGATCCGACGTCCCACCCGGAGCTGGCTCACCTGCACAGACACCAGAGAGCGAAGCCCAGGCCGCAGTAGGGGTCCAGACAGATGGCGATCTGCCGGGACGGGTAGAGCTCGCACTGCAGCTTGATGGAGCGACACAAGGCACTGGTGGCGGCGTGAGACATCTAGAGGGGACAGGAACAATGCATCAGAGCAGAATCTAAGTGATATTTTGTGGGTTTGTAAAGGCTCTGACCATAGCCATATTATTTTTTTGATATGGAAATAGCATATCTCTATAGCATCTACATCATGCAGGCCGTACTTTGACTCCTGCGAGGATGCCAGTTGTGGACACGCTGAAGTCCAGGTAAGCGAGCATCTCGGGTGTTGGAGGCTTGTACATCTGTGGACTCTTCTTCCTGGGGAGGTCATCTGGAGGGCAGACAGACAGACAGAGAGACAGACAGGCAGACATACAGACAGGCAGACAGACAGAGTAAGGGTTTTGTAAAAGAAGTGATGGAAATAACACACGATGTCTTACTTTCTTCGTATAGAAAAGTGTGTGTTTGTACTTCACCTGTGTCCAGCACCATGGGCCAGCTCTTGACGTCCACAGCAGCAGCAGCCTCTTTGGATTTCAGCAGCTTCATTATTGCTTGAGTGGTGAGGATACACACCGACTTACTGACCTTCAACACACAGACCACACACGGTTACTTACAGCTCTGCTATGTGAAGCCTTTAGCATCACACTTTTCAGAATCTACTTCCTGTCCACATAAATCAATGTATTTTGTATCACTTCATGTGGTACATTCTAATCACAACTGCAATGAAGCATCCTCTATGCTTTCAAGAGGCAAAATGAGCTCTTTGATGCAGCTCGGTGGACTCAGTGTTACCTCGACAATCATCTTGACAGTGGGCAGGGTGGTTGCCAGGTTCTGTGGATGCGGGGGTCTGACTGTCACTGGCACGCAGCCAGCGTACAGACAGCCGTAAAAGGTGGCAATCAGGTCGATCCCTGCAAAGGAAAGACGGACAGAACTTTACAGAGGGTCTCATCCTCTTCCTGTGTCTCCACATTAAAAAAAACAGAGGCAAGGACGAGTGACGATTGAGTTGTAACTGCCACAGCCAGTAATGATGAGTAATAAACACATCTGCTCAGACATCAGACAGCTGCTCACTCACTGTTTCTGTTTGGTGTTTCTTCTTATTAAACATTCCCATTGACTGTTAATGGACAACATAACCACCCAGACAAATTATATACCAACACGTGCAGCTCAATTAGACTATCCCTGGAGAGCAAACACATATAATAAATGGGACATGAAACAACAACGTGAAACAAATTGACAATTTGTAGGTCTTTTTCAAACATCTACAGCTCAGGCCTACATTCGACCAGAGATATTTTGCCATGTTTTTTATAGTTTTTGATGAATTGCTATTCTAGTTTTGCTGCCATCACCGTGGCAACCTTGATCAGAGTCTCCATACAGCTGCTGGAAATCACCAAATACTGGACGTAAAATAAGAGCTGCACCGTTGAGTTAATATCGAAAAGTGAAGTAATGTTAAATACACATATAAGACATTACATTTGAAGAGGCATAGTGAACCCTGGGTGATAAAAATAAAACTCTGTGTAAACACCAGGCCCCATGGGTCCAACAGCACAGTGCAGTAGCAGCGGGGCCACATACCCGGCGGGTAGACGAGCGCCACGTGGTCTCCGGTGTTGAGGCGTCCCATCAGGGCCGCGGCCACGCGCTCCGCCCGCTTGTGCAGCTGTAGACAGGAAGCTGTGCTCGCCACCGTGCCCTGGAGAACCAAAGATAACAGCACAGGTCACATTCATCTCCACGGCCGTATTACTACAGAGACGAAGTTGCAAGTTCAAGGATAATTGGCTAATCTTGGACTCGACAATTTGTTAGCCTTAAGGAACTTTAATAAAATATCTTCAATATCTTTAATGGCTTTAATATTTTGTGATATATTAGACCCTGGCAGACCAACGTGTAGCTCAGTCTTATTAGGAAGTTGAGCAGAGAGATAACAGCCTGGTATTTAACATTCATATCATTAATAACATACAAGGTGTGATATATACATAATACATAGATCATATTATATTATTGCCAGACTCAAACCAAACTTGATACACGATGATGAAAAGCCATTACCTTTGCATTGAGAACGAGGAAGAGAGGATGGTCTGGAGTGGCCTGAGCCCTCCATTGCAGCACATCCTGTATATAGAGGAACTGTTGGGGTGGAGAGAAACACATTTTAACACTATGGAAACACAAACTGTGATAGAATGGATGGTGACAGACGATGGATCACAAAGGACAGATGTGATGGGGTTCAGGATGCACGAAGCTGAGAGGAGAAGTGGAATCTCAAATACAGAATTGACTGCATTTTCTTAATGAGAAGTCACAACTTCACACTCAGACGTATGTATTTCAGACTCCACTCCCCCAGTCATGCAGGCTTACCTGTATCTGGGCTTTTGAGAAGTAGAGGCGAGGATGAATGGGTGAAATGAGGGTGACTATCTACCTTACGTGCCTGGTCATTGTCCTCTAGCTGGGCCACGTCCCTCCCGCAGGCCTGCGCTATCCTCTTGCCTGCCACCAGGTTGCCCACTATCATAGAAGCAGGACCAACCTCTGTCCGGCACAACCGTATTCGTTAGTATCAAAGAGCAAGTCAGTAAGAGAGATCAAATCGAGAGCAGAGGTAAATGTGAGCCTGATCTGTGCCGGGACAGGTGCTCTGCCGTACCTGGCTGTTTTTGTCTCGGCTTGGGCAGGTTGGTGACACACGTGTGAGGGCACATGAGCACGTTGCAGGGGTGCAAGGCGCCCTCCAGGAAGCGCTGCTTGGTCTCAGATATGTGGATGCCGCCCAGGGGCGCTTTAGGAAGCGTGTTGGCGGGCACCAGAGCCAGGCAGTACACCCCGACCTGGTGGATGCTGTCTATGGCCTGGGAAGAGACATGCAAGCGCCACAGAGACCTGGAGATGAGCAGAGCTCTCTAGTAACGTTCTTTTTTTTCATTTTACAGCATATGAGCATGTGATTACTTTGTCAAGTTTTAGTTTAGCAGTCTTTGGTTGGAGTTTTCTTTAGCGTTATCACATTTAGAAGCAGCAGTCTCTTCGAAAAGGAATTGAATAATTTAATTGCCTTCGGCCTTTATTAAAAAAAACTTGATCTATGGGTGTGTATTTTCTGCAGACAAATATTTAGAATTCAACATTTCAAGAATGCAGTGAGGCTTGATAGATTTTCTTTCCTCGAGCTGAAAAGCAATATTCCTATGAACACATTTCATTCATGCATTCAAGGACACCTAAGTCTCAAGCTGTGAGAATTATAATCTTAAGAAATAAAAAAATAAATAATGAAAGACCTGAAGGACGCGACTCATCCACTGGAAGCTGTCCTCCTCGGAGGCATCCGGCCTTTGCTCGGCCACAACAACGATCCTCTCGTCGTGCAGCACAGACACAGAAAACACTGCTATCCTGTAGCAAACAAACAAACAAACAAGCAAACACTGTCACAGCTGGGCCTCATTCAGCCAGTCAGAACCAGAGCGGGGATGTCTCAGACTTACCTCCCCCTGTACACAAACTTCATAGGCTCCACGGCCAGGGCCGTGGCCACCACGTCGTCCGCGTTGTGCCTCCGCCCGCTGACCACCATCAGCCCGTCCATCTTCCCCACCACAAACACCAGGCTGTCCTGGAGGGACAGAGCACACGGTGTCAGTTTTCAGTTCTCATTCACAAACTACAGATCTGAAAAAATGTTATCGTTATCCTTACATCCCAGAGGAAAAAAACTCAGCGGTCAGAAATGGAGGGAAAATCATCACCATTTGTCTAATGATGATAATCCTTCCCTTAATTTACACTTGAGTCACTTATCTCAGGTCAACTGTATAAAATGAGTCGCTGAAGTGAAAAAATTACAGATGTTTGTTAGAATAAACAACTACAGGTGGTCGCTCTATAAACAGACCTCTCTCAGCACGTTTTCAATGATGCAGGAGAAATTCTCCCGCTGAAAACAACTGGGATTTCATTTCTGGAAAGAACTTACTGGTCCCACGAAGCCCAGCAGCGAGGTCCTGGTGAAGGGTCTGTCACTGATCGGCACCCCAGTGGCAGACACAGGGATCGTCTGCAACAAGACAACAGACACGTGCTTAAATGAAGGACAACCGCTCACGACCAGTGCACTACTACAGTCTGAGAGTCTGGGAGCATGAAAATGCATTCATCCAGAGATGTTACATGTGCAAACAGGGTCCTTATGCAGTTTTTCACAGTGCTATGATAAACTAAAATGCTGTTCAGATGAAGGAATGAGACACTGACCTCAAAGACATTCTTGGTCATGCCCGGGAGGCCGTAGTAAGCGACGCCCGTGCTCCCTGAGCTCACGCAGATCTCTCCAACCTCGTCTGTCTGGCAGAGATAGGGCGTCCCCTCCACCCGCACAACACAGACCACAGCTGGACACACACAGCCAGGGCATTAGGAGCAGTCTCAAACAATTTGATGAGCAACAGATTCTCATTCAAACTGGATGAAATACTTTGACATTCTCTATTTTGTAACGCTGTCCATTACCTTTAAGTATCTCAGTGTTGACGGGTACACAGACGACAGAAGTTAAGTTTTTGCTCTGGGGTCAAACTGAGACCTCTCTCCTCTCAGCACTAAAATGTTATTAAACAGGACAGTGTACTGTACCTCCAGGCATGACCTGCCCCACATCCTGCACTGTGAGGACAGAGAGTTTCTCCTCGGTGTCAACACGGATCACACTGTGGCTCAGACCCCCCATGGACAACACTGCCTTCCCTGGAGGTGGAATACCCACTTCTGGAGGTCTGCAGGACAAAGACGTTGAAGCCCACTTAACAACAAACAAAGGAAAGACATCTTCAGTTTGTCAGACCCCATATTCTTTATTTCCTCTACTGGCACCTTAAATGGAGACAGATTCGGTTATGAATATAATGACGATGTGAATCAGTGCGATACAGACAGTAGCTCCATTACGTCATCTCTCGAGGAGAAGACACTGGGAGAGAGGGGAAAAGAAACACACACACACACACACGGACGTATCGGCTGTTTGAAGCATGTGTTTTTGTTGTTTTTTTTAGTCTGTCTGTCATCCTAATCCTTCTTCATGCCCGATCGGCAAAGGGCTGTAAAATCCTACGGCTCGTCTCTGTGCTCCACAAGCACAAATCCCTGCCTCTCCCTGCAGGATCACAGTAGTGCAAAGTGGCTGCTTTTGTTCTAATGAGGTGCAGTGGCGGCGGCTCACCTGCGGATGGCGACAGTCATGGCTTCTGAGGAGCTGGCACATGGACAGATCACCTCAGGTCGCAGCCCACGTGCCTGGAACACGTTGAGGAAGGCGTCGCAGGAGGATATCGACCCTGTGGTAACACACACACATACACACACACACACACACACACACACACACAAACACACACACACAGGCAAAGAGAAGCAGCCAGACAGACGTGTAAGAAGCACAAATCAATGATTATCTCTCCCAGCCTCGGGGTAATTTTATTAAACGAGCGTATCTGTAGGTGCGCTCACATGGGTTGGCTCCGTCGGCCACGATGAGCATGCGCAGGGAGCTCAGGCTGATGTCTCTCTGGTCCCTCTGGGCCAGCAGAGACCAGTGCATGTCCCTCGACTTCACCACTGCAACACGCGCTGCACCGTGGATGGGGGGGTGGGGGAGTTGGGAGGGAGACAAAGAGACAGGTTCACGGCACAATCATCCAATCGAGGCGGCCGCCGTCCGGCCTGACGGCCAATCGCGGGTCACGAAATCTGACAGCAAATAGCATCACGCTCTGACTCAGTGGCAGACAGGTGACTCAGCTCTGCCCAGACCACGACGGACATGGGTTTTATCCACCATCCGCCTTCACCACCGAGCTAAAACAACAGAACTAGAAATTAAGACGATGCTGTGATGAGGAATAAGCTCGGGTTTTATACGGCCTTACAGACATTAATCATCATTTTACCACCAAGCGAACCTCCAAGGCCTATTGAGAAGGTGCTGTGAAAAACCTTCACTCTTTTGTATGAGGGTGACTTTGTCATTGGATGACACAATGCACTTCAACAAATGTTAAGGTTTTACTAAAATATCGTCTTTGCGAGAGTTAAAATCCTCACCTTTGTACGTGTGAACTTTCTGTATCCAGGAGAGAGGGTTGACTTTCATCAGGGAGTACGGGATGCTGATCA
This sequence comes from Karalla daura, assembly GCA_029224185.1. NCBI lineage: Eukaryota > Metazoa > Chordata > Actinopteri > Chaetodontiformes > Leiognathidae > Karalla > Karalla daura. The sequence continues at coordinate 10,903,923 of CM055202.1, forward strand.
CATGCATCCGATTCATTACGCTCTGCCAAGAGCAAGAGACATCGAGCACCAAAAATGTGTCAAAAGTATGACAGGACCACAGGATATCTGTGTAAAACAAGCTGCCAGGTCCGACGAGAACTTAATCGCTTATTGTTGAGAACACAAATGAAAGCATGCCGATGCTACTATGATGCCATTTAAGGAATTCTGACCTGCAACAGCAGGTTATATATGAGCTGTTTGTGGATCCAGGTGCGTGTGCGAACCCAATTAATCAGAGCTGGGTTGAGTATGCCTCGGAATAAACAGAATATTTTTACAGGTTTCAACCTCTCGAGTTATGAGATGAGATGTTTCTCTGAATAAGGTCGTCATTAGTGTGAATGTATTTACATACTGATAAAGTCCAACTGGGAGAGAAGTCAGTCAGATAAATCAGACTTTTACGCAGCGAGCCAAGCACGGCATATCGTCTTCCCCTTGATTATATAACCATTCAATTAATCGGGAAAACTCACAGTGAGGACACCGTGCCATAATCCTGCTTCTCTCTTGAAGTCCAGGACGTTGGTTATGGTCTCGGCTGTAAAAAAAAAAAAAAGAAAAAAAAGAAAGGAGAATTTACGTTAGTAAGTTATAATCATCCCATTTCTTTGAATGGGAAACAAGCTGGAGCAAATCCTGATCACAGCAGCAGTGGGCCGAGGGAGGCAGTCTCAGAAACAGACCTGCAGAGTGTCTAGGGGCTGCTGGTGCAGTTACAAGTTATTTAGAGCAAAACTGGGACAGTGCAGAGAGAGAAAAAGCGCCTCGCGCTCGCTTCACTTTCAAGCAGACCTGACCCAGGTTCGACAGACGGAAACACCGCCGGCCGAGCGACCGCATTTATCAAACTGGCGTGTAATTACACTCTGATAGGATCTGCGAGCAATGTGAAGGTGAACGTTTTTATTTATTTATTTATTTATTCGCTTATTTAAAGGGAACAGCGCACAGCTCGAGAGTAGATGTCACCATTTGATGCACTGCAGCACGGCTCAGCACGGAGCCGAGGCAACCGAGCTACACAGGCACCAACGTGTGCCTGTCAAAGTCACAAAGACCTTAAAGTGGGGCATCAGAGTCGGTGATCGGAGCGATGAGCGGCTTTTGACTCTCTACGTCGGCTCTGAAAGCGCTGATAAGGCTGCAGCCGCTCACACTATCAAGCACAACGTGCCATTGATTCGGGAATACGACACAGGAAGTCAATAGCAGGGCAACGGAACGACACGGGACCGTCTTGTGTGGGGGGCTATTACTGTACATTGCTTTTCATACCTTATGACACATGTATCTGCTCTTTTTGTGCCTAACATTATGTCAGCTGTGTTGTGAATAGGGGGAAAAACACTGACAACAACAAAGCAATTCCAAAAAGAAGGTCCTCTCTGCACTTCCTCCTACATTTCTATCACCGTTAAAGGTGGCTTAATGCTCTCCTCCTCTACCTCTCCCTCTCGCTGGCTCGCTTGTTCTCCGCGGCATAAAAAAGGAAATGATGACTTGACAGGGAAATGCAAAGTGTCCCGCTCACCTTCAGTGTAGGCGCAGGCGTGTGTGAGGGCGTGACAGTGAGCCAGCATGGCTGTGTGAGATACTGTGATCCCCATGGTGCTTCCTTCCTTACTGGTTTTATACTAGAAAGAGGAAACGGAGGGAATCATAGATACAGTTGCACTCTGAAATGCTAGTCTTGAAATTAATATATGTGTTTTATATACACATATATATATACACACACACACACACACACACATATTCACAGACTTACAAACTACATTTACCTCGATGTACGCTATGTCATTGCTGGCCTCTCGTATGGGGGGATGCCAGTCCTTTGGAGGCTTCACGACATGTTTTCCATCCGTTACAAACCACAGTAACCGTGGCCAGCCTGCGGAGGCAGAGACGACGTGAAATCAGTTCGAAAGTTCAAAGCCCCAAGTGCAGCGCATGACAATAAAGCGGGGATGATGATACCTTTAAAGGTGGCGACCTCCCCCGTTTGTGCTTTGGGCAAGCCTTTCTGACAGGCGTCAGTGGTCAGAGCCAGCGTGACGCCACAGCTGCCCAGCAGGAAGCCGATCTGTTGACTTCCTGCGTCCTGCGGGTCCGGAGAGGAGAAACAGACCCGGTTCAGCTCTCACGCAACAACCACTGAGAGGAGCTAATTTCTGAGTGTCTCCGAGGGAACGTGGGACGCGTTGGTGCATCAAAGCAGCAGCAGGTGAGAAAGCAGAGCGACGGCCAATCACTACTAAAAAAGAGCATCAAAGCCAGATTGTGGCGGGGATGAAGCCCGGGATCTGACAGACGCTCGCTCATCTTTGATTGGCCTCGCAAACTGGCTTACAGCTGTTCTCACGCTGAGACCACCAGACTGAGCGGGAGGGAGAGGGGGAGCGAGGAGAAGACGAGAGATGAACGGATAGGGAGGGAGCGAGGCAAAATCCCGGAGGCCGGCTGAGCGAGCGAACGGGCTTCCGACTCCAGAGAACAGTTGGCCTGTGATCTAATATTTTGACGGGAATTACACATCGTTTCACCTCTCCCAAATCTCATTAATTACAGCGCAGCGTCTGCAAACAGCATGCTTGCAGAGGGCAATCAAGAACAGGCTTTAATATTCAGCCGGCGTAACCAGTGTGGATGAATTTGGTTTGGAGCTGGAGCCGATGGATGAGCAGGACGCTGGGATGTATCGGAACGCTCCCTAATTAGGACAGCGCAAAGACAGCGCGGCGGTTGTGATCATACAGCTCATTACCGAGACGTTCTTTGTTACGGACGACTCATAAATAATACAAGTGCTAAATCACGGATACACCTGCACACAAGCAACGTCTGGAGGTCAAACGTCCAGCAGGGGTCACTGCTGCTGCTCCCTCCGCTCTGGTGGATGTCTAAAAACGTCTGAACGTTCCTCGGAGACTGTAAACTCTTTGTGTCTGCCTTCACCTTTCTGGTTAGCGGCACTTCGATAGGCACAGGCACCAGCTCAGCCAGGAGGCAGCCATAAAAGGCCACCATGAACATCACTGGGTCGTTGTTGGGGAAAACGAGTGCAACCTGCAGGCAGACGGCAACACGTTAAATGTCAGGAGCGCTTGTGCAGGGAGTGACACGGCTGTGACCCGAAACCAAACATTTGCTTCCCTACAAAAGTATTTTTCATCATAGTTTGCCTTAACAAAGAAGATGAGAACACTGTGAAAGAAAACAGAGCATTAAACTGCAGCCTTGAGGGGAACAGCCTGAAATATCAACATTTGAAGCAGCGACTTGATAATAACACATTCTTATAGTTTGAATACAAACGACGAGACTTCAACTCTTCTTCAGCTGAAGACTTCAATTCAGTCCTCATCCTGTGGTTTGAGACAGAAATTGCTGGCAGTAGTAGCAGGATGAGGAGATTATTTCACTGATGTACTCCACTGACTATCATTTGAGGAGCCTCGGCCAGAAAACTGAAACTTAAGAACAAGTGTTCAGGCACAACTAGCCGCCACAGTTTTATCTCTGGACTCACTCGGTCTCCAGGCAGGAGCAAAGGCTCATTTCTGGTGCTCAGCTTGTTGAGAAGGGTGTACGCCAGCTTCTGACTGCGCGTCCACAGTTTACCTGAAAAACAACAAAGTGCATGTGATTCGACAGCTCCCAGCAGATGTGCAAAGCGAAATACGTAGAGACATGTATACATGTTGGGTGTTTTTTCGTCCCCCGCCTCTAGTGAGGCTGGGGTAGCCTGCTGCCTACCGTAGGTGAGCGTGTAAACGGGCTTGCCAGCATTGTCGAGTGCAGTGAGACAGGGGCTCTTGGGCTGAGTGGTGCCCCACCGCTGTAAGGCTGCTGGCAACGACGGCGGCCACCTGTTGACCACTCCCAGATGTTCTCCTTCCAGGGGACTCATCTGCTGGCCTTCTGGCTTCGGCTGGTTGGGGTCTGGCTCCTGGACTAAAGAGGGAGAGCACCAGGCATTAGGAGGAGGGTGCTTCAGTGGGTATTTTCAAAGTGTGAAGACTGAAAGACGATGAGGATTAAAGGTGAGCTGCGATCTGTGCTGATACCAGCTCCAGAGGTTTCTCCCTTCATCCCTCTCCCTTTGCCGCCTTCAAACCGATTGGACTTCAACCCCCTGCATCACTGTTCAGCCTTGCACTCTCATGAACTCTCTCCGATAAGGCGGGCTGTTTGACTTGAGCCAGCGAGTCATCACGGCCAAATAAAACACCTCCATCGGGAGGCGAGAGAGCGTCCGGCCTGCTGCCATGTCAGCTCTGACAACAAGCAGACCACCGAGGTTTGCCGCGCCACCGTTTCTCTGCCAAAGACGTAGAGGTTTTCACTTTACCTGCTGATTTTTACTGAGCTTTACTATTCCTGCCCCTTATTCATTTTCACTGTGTTTATTCAGCCTGGCAGAGTACCACCCAAAACCCACCTTGGGCTTGTTGGAATGGAGGAAATGGTTAGGCAGGGCTGGTGCTCTGTGTGTGTGTGTGTGTGTGAGTGTGTGTGTGTGTGTGTGTGTGTGTGCGCACAGCATTCCCTAACCGCTCCCTAAGCACACCTGGTGGTCCACCCAGAGAGAAAATACCAACCACCGATCTAAAAGTGAACCTGGACTGTTTATTTGCAAGGCATTGGTGAGGTCGTTGTGGTGACTCTATCTCTGCTTCCCTAAGAATTTGATGAAACTGATGAAGAGGCTTTAAAACCGGGGCCAACATGGCCACGTGACAATGGGTGTGCTTGTATTAAATATAGCCTTGTATAAAGCTTTTACCATCACTTTCTGATTCAAAATAGTAACTTCTTAGGACTAGAATAGACTCTTTGAGGTCATAGTAGTAGGCAAGGCAATTAGATTTTTTACCTAGTCCCACTCATTTCTTATGGCATTTTTTTACGCTTTTTCATGAATTTCATTGCAAAAAATGCATACTATGTTAAGAACAGTAATACTAAGTCTTATTGAGCTGCACCTATTGATACAGGTTCTGGGGTCTCTCAACAGTTATGTTATTATAAAAGACAAAAAAAGATACAGAAGAAGAATGATACCAAGAGGACAACAGCAAGAGTTATAGGTCAGTGCTTTAGACCGATAACTATCAGATCATCGTACCATCCAAAAGCTCCTCAAAGTCGTCGACGAAGAACTCCCGCAGTGGCGGCCGCTTCGGCCTCTTCAGAGTGTTGAGCAGCTGCTGGATTTTGGAGGAGACGCGACTGTTGACCGGAACACCTGCAGGTTCGACCGGGGTTGACAATGAAAAGGTAGGAGGGGGGGGGGGGGAAATGACAAGACAATGATATGGATTGAAATATAAACAAGCGGACACACATATGGGGGAATGCAGGAGAGGGAGACGTGTCGACAGTGGGAGATTGAGGAAATTAAGAGAAAAAGGGACGAATGAGGGGACGAATGAGAGATAAAAGAAAGGAGAGGGAGACGGTCAGCGTGGTGGCCGACGCGGGACAAGCAGCTGTCAGCGAGACTGGAACGAGACGACGAAGCAGTGGACCTGACGTGACTGCAGAGTCACCTGGAGGTCGGAGGTTAGAGTCACTCCGGAATCACAGACAAACCACGCAGGCAGAATAAAGTCGGGAAGCCGGGGAGACTTTTTGCCTGCTGCCTAGCAACAAAGACATCCTCCCTGCAATGAGTGATTCATGAGCTGCCTCATAAGGTGTCTGTTTCACATACAGATTCACAGTTGTGGGAGGCTAAGAAACTACATGAATACGACGTTTGGGTGTATATGTATACGCGTGAACATGGATGCGATACCCGGACGGCGTAAACACAGAGACATGGGCTTTGGCAAAAGACGTGAATGAATGACAGCAGGCGAGGAGGGAAACATGCAGGACGGGATCATCGTCGGATACCTCGTCCCTCTATCTGAATTCACGGTTAGTTCGGGAGGGGTGGTCCGTGTCAGACACTCCAGACAGCCACGGGAGATGAGGGCCACAGCTGCGCACAGCTCAGCCTGATCCGTCTCGCTATAATAAGCCAGACGCAGACGGGCTCCGCCTCCTCGACAGATGTACCGAGAGCTGAGGTGTAGCGGGAGGTCAGCGCTGCACTTCGTGGGCCAATCAGAAAGCCCCAGACACACAGGGAAACATCTGAGGGCACCTGAACCCCACCTACCCAAGGGCCTTGATCATTACTGTCACAGCCAGCCTGGAGCCGCCTGCGCTCAAGACTATAATTAACTTACAAATGACATAAATCATTCTCACGCAGTATTAAACTACTGTGGGGTACACGGACCTGGTTTTACTAGCAAGCTGCAACCGCAACCTGAACACCGAGTCAGACTTTCTTCTTTATTTTTCTTACTGTTGAATTATCCAACAATGATGTCACGCACTGTATTTGACATCTAAAGACTGAAGTCTGTCGTGCTCCGTCCCAAGTGCCCTCCCCCTGAATTCTCCAGAAACACTTCTCATTCGCTTTCATTTTTAGCGAGCCCTTTCATCTTCCAGCTCGACACTGAATTCATCAAACGTGGGTAAAGCCGGAGGAACGGCGCGCTTGTTGGCCACTATTTTCAGCCGTGGGATTAATGGGCATGTGGCTGTGTGTGGCTGTATAGCGAGTGCTTACTGTACAGGAACAGGACGGTATGTGAGGCACTGACCGAAATACACAACAATGTCAACGTTTGTCACAATGAAGGGACATGTCAAGGCTTATTGTTGCGTTTTCAATAGCGCTGGATCAAACAGCGGAGGTCTTATGCACAAAGGAATAAGCTATATCAGGCTTTGGAGGCACACACACACACACACACACACACACACACAGAGACACACACGCACACACATATAGGCACACACAGGACTTGTTAATAGGATTAATTCACTGATGCGACGCAGTGTGCATGCTCAGATACAGAGGTAAAGACACCTGGGGAGCTCGAGGTGACGCGTCCCACGGGTGTCTGTGTGCTGCCAGTAAGGCGGCGCCCATCAAAGACGCTGCTGCGGGCCGCTGTTGCAGAGCGCAGCCAGAGGCAGACCTGACAGGTCTGCGAGCACGTCAAAACACCTGTCTGGCAGAACGGCCCTCTCGCTCACTCTCCTCAAACGCCATCGAATGTGCGGAGCGCTCGAGCCTTCCAGACGCTACAATAAATGCTGCGGCTTCTTCAGCTCGCTCCGTTGTATAAACAAACACACACACGCGCGCGTGCGCGCACACACAGAGCCAGAGAGAAACTTAATGACAGAATTCACAGTAGCTCGGCGTGTATTTTTAGAGGGCGCGCACAGTTTGGACCTGACAGCGGAGGCGAGGACGGAGACACAAACATGCACACGCGTAGCAGCGGAGCGCACACACACGCGCACACACACACACACACACACACACACACACAGCCGACACTGCCACAGAGCTGGAGGAACAGTTATAAATACCATCCATTAAACTGAGGGATCCTTCACCTCTCCACTCACAGCCTGGAGGAGAGACACACATCAGGATGTCAGTGGAACAGTCCCGTTAGCTCCACGTGTGCGAATGTGTGACAGAGAAAGTCTGGGAACGACCAGACGCTGTAGGTGAAAGCAGGCAGACAGGCTGCTGGTGTCGTTGTTGTTGTTGTTGTTGTGCCGGCATGACAACAACAACAAGGATAAGATTCACTCCTGTTGTTATTTTTGTCTGTTTGTTTTAATGGCCAACGTGGGAGACAGCCGTAGGATAAAAGCGACAGTCTGAATCTTTGAGCACTCTGCAGATTTAACAAACGGATCCCTTCCTTCCTCCACGTCGAGCCAGGCGGGCCGGTTGACAACACACTTCCTCCTAATGACAGAGGACGGATGGCGGGGAAGGTAATAGCTCCGCTAAAGCCGCCCTGCACTTCTCTGACAGCCGCCACATCCGAATGTTGGCCCATCGGTCCGACCCGACAGCGAACGGACGGAGGTGGGAGGGCGGCGTGAAGGCACGACCGCACGCTCTCTTTGTATCACATGCGTCGGCGACACATTCGGCGCCAGAGCGGCGGTATGTTTTTGTGGGAGCGGTCGGAGAGGAGGTGCAGCGTTGCCATGACAACACACGGGGGTTAAAGTCAGCGGCGTGCAGCCAGGCTGACGGGCGAACTCACAAAGGAAGGGGGACAGAGGGACAGACAGCAGGGGAGAGAGGGAGGTTACTGTGTGTGTGTGTGTGCGTGTGCGTGCGTGTGCGTGTGCATGTGGGAGCAGGGAACTCACCGTCTGCCGTCTCCATGACGCTGGTGTGGTGGTTGTAGCCGCGGGAGACGCCTCGCACCGAGGCCACCTGGGGCCGCTCCGCGTGGAGCGAGGAGCGCTCCGACAGCCCCGTCACGTCGGGGGGCGCCGAGTGGTTATCTGTGGTGAGCGGGGTGTGGGGGGTTAAAAGGGCAAAGGCCAGGGCCCGCCGGGGGCCATCGCTGCTGAGTGGAAGTCTACTGCGAGACAGGCCGGCCCTCGATGGTGAATCGAGGTGCCGGCCTGTCAGAGGACTCGAGGAGGAGAAGGACCTCTTCATATCAGTCAACTCGCTTAAAGGTAAAAAAAGATTTCAGGATATTTCAAGCTAAGAATATGAAATCAAATATTTTCTAGAGCTCAGGTACAGACTACAGTCCTTGGCCTGAGTTGGGTTAGAGTGTGTAGACCATCACACAACCACACAGCCATCGTCACCACCACACAAGGACCATGTACAAGAGCAATAACTGCGATAGAGGTCAAATGTTGTTATTCTAACACTTTGTTTACCATCATTTGGCCCTCTGTTTTCATTCTATGACAATAAAAACTTTCAATTTCTATTTCAATTTTCCACAAGGAGGAGGATTTTGAGTGGAGAGTGCAGTAATCTAATTATTTCATGTGTTATGAAAGTTGTAGTGGTAGCAGTGGGTTAACCGAGCTACATCCTATGTTTGTTGGGAAATGCGGTTTCATTTTTGTTGATTATCTGTCAAGAAACGACTTAAGAATCAGGAATGTGTGAACACACTGCAGTCCAATTGCAGTGTTCCTTAGCACGCACCGGTAATATCAGTCAAAGCTGAACCATGTTGTCTTCCTAAAAAATTCATGGATGAGCTGTTGGGTTGGATTGAATTTTGGCTTTTTACAGATTTAACCAATAGCATGCCCCCAGAATACGAGAGCTTTGGTAGCGAGTGATGGGAACTGTGTTTTAAAAGTGCCCTTATGATGATACGGTGTGGTATGGTGCCTAGATCCCATACTGCATTGTAGGTTTTACTAAATACAGGGCTGAAATGACCACAGGTCACGTCCGTACCCACAACCGTTGCCTTCCGATGGCTGCCTGCTCCTGAAATAAGTGATGAACGGACGAGTCCGCCGAGGGGCCAAGGAGCGGGATAATATTGGAGATTTATTTACGGCATCATTCAACACCAGTCTGCCACTGTTTTATGACAGCAACCTTGAGGAGAGACACGCTGGACAGAAATCAGACAGCTCCTTCTTAACAGGAGCCCTGCCAGCAACACGCAGGCACGCACACACACACACACACACACACATTTATACGGGAAACCATCTCACTTTGCTACCGCGGAGAGAGATGGAGGGAGATAAATCCCCTGAATCTCATTAACTTGCCTGTGACACTCTCATGGTAAAACGGAGCGGAGAGGACTCAGCGGCGGGGCGACGGACCGACCGACCGACCGACTGACTGCGAGGTGCCAGACGCAGACGACTGATTAGTCGAGAGGCTTCAATTAAAAACGTCTCCGGTTCCCTCAGCATCGTCCCATCACCGACGCTGAAGACGTTACACACAATAATAGCTCGCCTTTGATGGAGGGGGGGGAACTCTGACTGGCTGGGAATGACTGACCGCACAAAACTTGTGCTGATATCAGCAAATGTGAGAGATGAATAAAGAAAAAAGAAAAAAGAAATATCAGCATCTAGGTTTAGATGCTATAAAAGCACAGGGCCAAGCAGGGGGCTTCTGCAGGCTTGTTACATGGTGGCATGCAAAGGTAATTCTTACCCCGGCTGAGAGTTAAATCACGGCTGTTGAACAGTGAGTATAATGTGGGCAGAGAGTACTTTTCCTCGCTCGGCATTACAAAAAATATCTAATCTCCCTTTTTGCACTTCACTTCTCCGCTTTAGTCTGACACAGGTATTTGCATCTAGACCGGCTGCAGCCGAGAGACGCATCGATCAGAGACGGGGGCCGGGCGGAGCAGAGCGGGTGGGCCCCGGATGGGCCGGGATGTGACTGCGTGTGTGCCACTGACCTAGCTGGGTGTGTGCCATGAGATCGGCCAGCGCGGTGGCTGCGGCGTTGGCGTTGAGGGCCGCGTGAGCAGCCGCGGTGTTGGCGGCGGTGGCGGTGGTGGTGGTGGTGGTGGTGACGGACCTCCCTCCCGGGTGGGATGAGGTGGATGACGCGGAGGATGAGGTGGACGAGCCCTGGATGACGCGGTTAAACCAGTGCTCGACGGCCGGGTGGCCGTGGCCCTGGTAGGGCGTGGAGGTGGCCAGACGTCCCTGCCGGCGCAGCGAGCCCTCGTCTTCCGACGCCGAGGAGGTGTCTGCGTTTGATAGGTCAAGACAGGGGCAGCGTCACAACAGTGGACAGAGACAATGTGGAGGAGGAGGAGGAGGGGAGGGGGGGGGGGGGGGGGTCACCAGGAAAACAATCAAGATGGTAAAGCCGGGAATGGATGACTGCAGGGTTTCAATATGCCGATGGTCCACTGTTATTCTACTTATATATACTGGAGGAAGTACATATAAGCTAGTGGGATGGCCACATGGCTTCAATGGAGAAGATGTCAGGTCGATGGATACTTGTTTTTAAATGTCCCATCATTGGAGAAGTGTGATTTGATAGCTAGTCTCCATTCTTACACACAGGCATAAAGACAGCCCGTGACAACTGTATGTGTGTTATTGTATATAATACAGTACAGTGTGATAGGTTTAGAAAACAGACAATATGTTGTGTTTTTTACACAGTGTAAATCAAATGAGTACAACTGACAAACAAATGCAGTTTTTAAGAGAAAATGTCCAAAAAGTTACATCTACAACTTGAAAATGTTGCATAAAATGATTAACAGGCCTCAAAAATATTGACTTTTACCAACCAAATAGATGTGTTTTATTTATAGTATGCATTTGTATTCCTGACTCTTCTTGAAGGTGTTGCTTTAAAGGCGTTCCCAAAAATACACACAGGCTGTACTTCCAACCAACGTTTGGATCCCTGAACAATCAAATTCTTTTTGTAAAGTGTAGTGTGAGAGCCCAAGTCGTGGCTTAGACTCAAACTCAGTTACTGATGAGTTTACGGCCTCTCTCTCTCTCTCTCTCTCTCTCTCTCTCTCTCTCTCTTTCTCTCTCTCTCTCTCTCTCTTTCTCTCTCTCTCTAAAGGCAACTGTGAGCAGTTGGTCTCAGGAAAGAAAAAATAGCCCAAACAGGGACGACTTCAAAACAAGGTGGGGATCATTCAGAATGAACACATTCCACTTCATTTGCCAAGCTCCCAGAAATGTTTGTTCTCTCGACAGGATCGCTGGAGTTGCACAACACCGGGCCAGTCAGGGGGTTCGTATTCTGCCGAGGACTGTGTGCGAGGCCAGGGCTCAGCAGGCTTGCAGAGGCATCATCCACTTCAGGAGAGGAAATGCTCGCGTTATTAACGACTTTCTCATTCATTCGTTCTGATTAGCCGAGAACAGCCACGCTCCCACGCGCCCCTGCATTATCCATCCATGATCTAGTAAACAGCAGCAGCTGATCTGCAGCACGTGTAAACACCACCACACTCTTTCACACGTATACAAGTACAAGTCCTAAGTCCCAACCAAAGTCCGCTGAGAGGATGAGGGACAGACATGATGGAGATTAAAGCCTGTGTGTGCCAATCCCGGACCCCTTGCCAATCCTTACAAACAAATTCAGATAGGATGTTTGGGTTGAGTAACAATTGTTTTTATGAAATGATTAAAAAAAAACTGTGTGTTTGTTGACAACTCATCGACACATATTATATATTCAGAATACTCTAATGTCTTCCACTGAGTCTCTTCAGTTGTCTTTACCACTACAATAATGCAGATTTCCTCATGGATTTACCTCATCTAATCTTCCCTATTTCTGCATCCCAATAGCAATATTCATGTCACCTACAGTGTTTATGGAGCCAAATTTGTCAGCGGAAAACAGAGAATTACACGAATAATGCTGTTATTCATTCCAGTTTCTATAAAGAAAATTCAGCCTCACGGTGACATGCGAGCTTGACATGCCTCAAAAGGGGTAACACAGACTCAGTGTTTCAAATGGCTTTATCGGCCTCAGGCTCGGGTTGGGTTTGGACATTAAAAAATAGCAGTCCCTTCAGGTTCAGGTCAAGCTCGGACAGGAAAACGCAGCCTGAAACACTCTCTATGTGATTATAACGTATCTAATGGGGTGACTTAAACTCACACACCTCTTGAGTGTTTAATTTCCCTCCTAATCACTCACTCAGTGAAGTTAGGAGTAAGCCCCATCGATTCAGAAACTCCTAAAAAAAATCAGCGCCTCCCTTCCTCAAGCTTTCTCATGGCCTTGTAGCAGCTGTCAGAGGAAGGGTGGAGGCGGTTTGATTATAACAAGCTAAAATGCAATGTCTCCACAACTGCCAGGCTCACCGGGGTTATCTTGCATTTATGATTCTGTTTGTTATGCCTCCGCCTCCCTCCCAACCTCGGTAACCTTGACACAGTTACACAGAGGGAGCGGGAGAGAGGGGTCACAGAACCAAATGCAAAGAAGAAGTAGAGGAGTGAAACGAATGGGAGTGAGGCCGAAATAAAAATAAGCATTAGTCATGGATGAACAGACAAAAAACAAAAAATGGATTAAATGAAGAGCATCGGGCAGCAATGCTGCTGTTGGAGGAGTGCAGGGATATGTAACAAAAAGAAAACCAGGGTGGAGATTCTCGCAGCTCTGAGTATTCATGTGTGGGTAGAAAACTTTGTTTGAGCAAAACAAGATGGTTTTATCAATATGCTTTAGACGAGCATTTAAAAGTTTGAGCTGGTTCTCACTGGTCAGACCGGTCCAACTGGTCTGACCAGACTGCAATATCTGGTTATATGAAACCCACAATTATGTGTGGAAATGGAGCCTCTGGGTTCAATCTGTCCCCACCTACATATGTTAAAGATAACTCTCTCAGATCGACTATCGTCTTATTATGTTGGTGACTGGAGCTATGTCAGATATCAATATAGATATCACTGACAAAGCTAAGATGTCGATGCTTCAGATGGTAAAATGAAATGTGTGTTTAGTGTGTTTATTCATGCAAATATCCCATTTTGCATGTTCTCCATGGATCTGCATGGATATCCTCCAGGAACTCCTCCCATAGTCCAAAAATATGCATCAACTGGAGACTCTAAATTGTCCCTGGGATGAGTGGAAGAGTGTGTGGGTGTGTGTTTGTTCTATGATGGACCCTGGACTAGAGACTTGTCCAGGGTGTATTAACTGCCTGATGAGACTTCACAATGTGTCCAGACATGTGCTCTGCCTGGATTTACACCTGCCATTGCAGATTAAAGTAATAAGACACCAAAAGACGTTAACAAATAGTCACGTGTGTCCAGCTACCGACTGCACAAGAACCTTACCGTGTGCGGCGTCATTATGTGCCAAAACTTTGTCTAAGTGTATTAGCGGCCACAATAAACCTTCAAATCCCATGAAACCAGCTATTTAAACTGTAATGTTGAAATAAATTGCGTAACCAAAGCATTATCTGCACAGCACAAGGGCCCTGCACGTGTACGGTGTGTGATGTTTGTGGGTCCGTCAGAAATATCTACGAACCTTATCCCAGTAGATTACAGTAGATCACTCGGGGTGACTGAAAGCAACCATGAAGAGACCCCCTCCTTTTCCTGTTCAAACTCCAATGTCTGAGCTCTTAATCCGGTTAGCCGCTCCACTGCTGTGTCCTCTCTCTTTACCCAAGACATGAGGCTCGAAGGCCCCCCACCAATTAACTCTTATCCACCAATGATAAAGCCACTGCAGCCCTTCAGTTCTGGGCAAATATCCTGTCATCAGGTACATATCCCTGTCATATCTAACTGAAAAACTTTAGGATGAGATGCTTCGGGCAAAACAAATAACAGAGGAGTAAAAAAAAAAGCCTTGGGAGTATCAACACAAAAGAAGCTGCAGAATGCAGAGAAATGACAGAGATTCAAATGAACTGGCCCACACAATACAAACTGTTGAAAAGCAGGCAAAAAGGTCGACATTTTAGGACCACGTTAAAAATCTGATTACGCACCCATTATGCAATTCATGTGGGAAGGTCTGCCTGGGAACATAACAGTGAGAACTGAGTCCTTTATGGTCAGAAAGAATGAACACATTCATCATACTGCACATTTCTTTCCAGCGGCAAATGCGTGGCAACATCATCTTCTATCGCTGGACACCGCACAGTTTGTCAGCGTCCTACACTCCAGCGCTCATGGAAAAGAACCACGTGAACACGTTCTGCACGGCGTGCACAAGACAAACGGAGACAGTGGGTTCAGAGGTCTCACCTGGTGGGGTGCATGCCTCCACAGAGGACTGAACTAACACAGAGCGCCTCTTGGAGGGCATTGGCATCTTCCTCTCTTTGTACTTTGCCAAAGCTGCTTGGACGGCTTCTGTGTGCAAATCTAAGAAGAAAAAAAAAAAAAGAAAGAAAACAAAACAAAACACATCAACACAGATTAGTAACAGCGTGAAAGAAGGGCACAAGGCATTGAGAAAACTTTCTGGCTGTACGGACGCGCGGTTACCAGATCTGAAGCGTTCATCCCGGGCGTTGGCAGCCCGGGACTTGTTGTGTTTGGAGCCCTGGAGAACAGCTTGGGTGGAGGCCTGGATCCTGTTGTCAATTTGCAGAGAAGGATCTACTCCTGCAGAACGAAGCGTGGGGCGCAGGAGTTTAGGAAAGCACACAAATAATTCTGAAACCCAGAAATATCGATTTCAGAAATAGGAGGCGCGCGGAACGTGCCTTGGACTCGCAAGCTTAATGGTAATCTCCTACTTAGACTGCTTTCGTCTAATGCAGTATCTTGGAGTTGAGAAAGTATTCGCCTTAATTAATCCGGCCTCTCTCGCAGCTTTCCAGTTGCCTCCCAGCTTTCCAAGGCAAATTACACAGACATTACGGAGAGGTGATTAAGCACCATGAGCATCAAAAAGGACGACGTCCTTCGACAAGAGCGCTCTTGTATGATCAAACTCAAATTTGTCTCCATGCCCTCCCCCGATGCACTGATTCATCCTTTAACTTATGTAATTCTCATTTGAGCCTCATTAAGTAACACATGGTTAGCATCAGAGGGGAAAGGAGGCCGCGGTTTAAGGTCTGGTAGAGCTCCTTCAGTACTTCTTCGCTCAGCTTCAGCTTCTCGACGCCATGAATGTAATTTGACGGGCACGTCACGAGTTTGATCCGGATGAACTTCACAGGCCATGAATTATTCACCGAAAACCTCCATCTTCCCTCCCATCATGGTTTATGCTGTAATGTTCTACACATTAAAGTTTTACAGCCACATATAAATTACATTAATACTGTATGTAATATGAACTGACTGGCTAATGAAAGGCATCTTCCACAGCTTGCCTTGCGTTTCCACGTTAAGTTAGGAAAGTGGTTATTTTAGGCAGAGTTGAAGGTCAACTTCACACACAATGGGAGGGGAAGCTGTCAAAGGAGCAGCATCCGTGCCGTAACTCAGCAATACATCCGATATTTTAATACGCTATATTTTCCCAAGAGCGGGACAAAGAGGAGAATAACGTTTAAGAGGATGCTTGTGTAGCTCTGCGGCTCTGTCTCCATAAACAATAGCATCTAGAGACATGTTTCCACAACCTCCTGCCTGTTTCCGCCAGTGCTTGAAAGATTTATTACAAGAAGACAGCCAAACTTTCTCATCCACAAACCCTGAGCGATCCAGACATACATCAAAACAGCAGCAAAACAAATAGTGAATACATTACAATGTGCTGCTGAGGTGACTCCGATGGTGACTATTTCTATGCTCTCATGAGGTGGTTTATCAGACGTGCTGATGAAGTAGTTTATCACAAATCTTTTTTTTTTTTTGCATTTACATATCACCAGCCATGATGAGGAGATGAGATCTAATTTAAAAAATCGACTAAATGTAAACATGAAGTGTTTTGAACATAGATCTAAAGTGTGGCAGGACGAGATTTTACAAGAATTATGGGATGTTGCGAACAAGAAGTAACAAGAAGTACGTCTCATGGGCAATGGAAACACCTGCAAGTGGCACTTGTGGAAATTTCAGAAATTCACCAACCTCTGACCAAGTGATCCACACGGAGTAGCACACATTTGAATGCACTATATACCAGTTAGAAAACAGAAAACAGCCATTTGAGGGCAGGGTTTTATTACGTCACATCGAGCTGGCCAGATCCATCCATACGGTGAGCTGGCTGAGCAGCCGGCCGGCCGTCTGACTGCCCGGCTGCCCGGCCGGCCAGCCGCCCAGCCATCAGTTCGCCTGGCTTTTCAGTGGCAGCTTAGCGGGGATCAGCGAGCTCCACACTGTCAGCAACTCTCCGACAGCACACGGCGAAAAGCTGAGCAACAGTCCCACACACGATTCAGACAAATCCATTCAGTTACGTGACTTTCAGATATTACGTAAGGTTCAATAAGGCCCCGGGACGTTTAAGGACGTAACGCATGGGGTCTGACTCACGCACAGGCACGGCATCCTCTCAGCATGTATACGGACACATCAATACAGGCCGGCCCCTTACTGTATGTGGCTGTGACAGCCCCGGCCCCCGCCACACAGCAGCCTCTCCCCGGCTCCCAGAGGAGACAGGTCTATAAAACAAGCCAGGACACCGAGCAGCCCGGTTGCTGGGCAGAACACACTTCAGAGACGCGCAGCTCTGAGCCAATCGGGGGCGATGCTCCGTCACAATAGACGTTATCATTGGTTCCCGCAGCAAAGCCTGATGAATTTTCATCACCTGTTCCGATGCCAACTCTTACCGGTGTGGCGGCTCGTGACACGTGAGCCCGCTTCCCGGGGAGAAAATACGGTTTCTCTAATGACGTGCGTGAATAGCACGGCGGTATGGCGAGGGGAGTTTGAGATGCATGATTGGACTGGAGGTCTGGCTAGAAAGGACTGTGAGCCAGTGCAACAAAGGCTAAAAAAGGGACCAATCATAACATCTTGAATGGTGGGGCCGCAGCCTCCAAAAAGCTGACTCTGATTGACTTGCATACACTTCCCAAATCTGAACTCCACGGTCTACATATAAAGCAGTTATTTATTCTCAGAGTAAAACCCAAACACTTAGACATAAACAAGGAGAATCTATCTACTCATTGACGGACCTGAACGACCTCCCTTTGTGCACCTATTTTACAGCACTTGGCCCATGTACAGTCTTGTGACAATGGTGAAATATAAGGCTGTAAAACAGCTTATGAAATTCTGTATGGAGCACAGAGGCCCAAAGTCTATCAGTGTACTATTTCAATCCCGCAGTTAAACCATAACCCTCTGATTCATCACGCTGGACGTCTGTGTCATTAATTCCCAACATATCCACGCGTTGTTTATAAAGAATGACACCCACTCTATTTCTGCCCCATATCTATCAGTTCACCCTTCTTTTCCATGCCGGAGCACGGACTAAATGGACCCGGCGATGAATGACGGGGGGAAAACAGATAAATCCATGATTACAAGACGGGAAACAATGACAGAGATGATTCGAGCCGAGCTAAATGACAGGCCTGCTGCTAGCTCCAGTGGAAAGCCTTGAATGGATGGCCCACACCAGACTCTGGTTTCCACTGGGGCTGGATGTTCTGACAGCGGGCCAAACCAAAGACGGCCATGGGCCGAGGACCGAGGACGGAGCAGCTTGAAGAATGGGATTTGCCGCAAACCACATCGACATTATAGTCTGACTGACTGCACGACTTGGGGCTAAAAATACTCCAAGGATTGGTATAAGAACGCAAGTAGCCCCCTAGTAGTAGTACTGAGTGAGTGACTAAGTAAGTACACGCAGTCACACAGGGTGGCAGGCAAAAATATGCAATTAACAAAACACAACTACTCCTCTGGGTAATCCACATTCTGTAAGGCAAGGCAACTTACCTGAAACACATAATCACATCAGCTTAGCATTTTCATCATGCGCGCTACTAAATATAGAGCAGCTATCATACCAGCAGAGACACGTAACATTTGCCAATACAGCGTGTCTTCCTTGCTGTGGCTGGTTGGTTGGCTCACACCCATTTCCTGTGGAAACCCAAGGTTCACTGTGATATATGGCCGATGCAGGACTGAAGCACTAATAAGAGACACCCGGGGTCACGGAGTTGAAGGAATCAAGGACAGACTGGCGGGGACTAACCAGATGCATTAAGTATAGATGTGTCAAAAGCCTTCACAGTATCCTTCATGACAATTTAATGACCATGTGGTCTTCCGTCTGCTGTCTCTGACAGCAAAAATGTTCTATTTACACCTTACAAAATTAAAACGTGCGCCTTAAAATATACATATTCTGCCTGCAGTTGGCTTTGGCTTTGCTTTTACAGAAGTTTTGTTTTTTGGGAATTTACTTTGGCTTAGACTGTCTTTGATTCTGCAAGTTTCTGCAAGAAAGTAAAATCGTTGTTTATTTTTTACGTAGTAGATTACTTTCTAATATTCTCTTTGCTCTCGCAAGGACACGGTGCTAGCCGCTCGGCTAACAGGCAGCCAGAGACGGGATCAAGCCGGGACCAGACAGAAAAATATCCTGCGGGCCTGTGCGTCTTACCTTGTATCTGTGGGATGTAGGGTGCCAACAGCTTGCCTCTTTTCTTCTCATAGCCCTTCTGAGTGATGTCTCCTGCACAGACACAGACAGACAGAGAGAGAGAGAGGGAGAGAGAGAGAGAGAGAGAGAGAGAGAGAAAAGGGGGGGCAAAGAGAGAGATGAGTCATTAGCTCAGCCGTGCCCTGGTGGTGGTGGTAGTGAAATGTGTGTGCATGCGTGTGCGCGTGCATCTGTGTGTGTGTGTGAGAGAGAGAGAGGGAGAGAGAGAGAGAGAGAGAGAGCACAAGTGCCTCAGGATCACACTGGCAGGCTGGTTACACTGGCACCACAGGGCACCAGCAGAGGGTTACAGTGGCAGATGACCAGCTTTCACCCACTAGCTGTCTGTCTCTTAGACACACACACACACACACACGCACGCACACACACACACACACACACACACATAGAGGAAGCGACCCTGTAAGTTAGACACGTTAGCTGATAGATATGGTAATGTGGTCAAGGCAAGGGGCATTTAAAAGACCATTTGTCTGGTACGTCTGGGACATTTTCCCTCCAAGCGCTTTTACCAGAAGTAAAAATACTGCTGATATCAGCACGGACGGAATCCGCCTAAGTTGTCTCCCCACACATAATTAAAAGGCGCTCCTTTAAATAAGAGCTGCATGTTATTTTAATAATCCCATTTGAAAGGGATGTGCAAGCTTTTCCAAGTCTGGAATTTAAGTACAATAGCCGAAGAAAGAGAAAAAATGAGGGCAGACGGAGACAGGGATTGGGGCAGTAGATTGGGATAAAAACATTATAGCTACACATTTAAATAACTATATATCTATAAACATTATTCATCTTTTGCTTCACTCTGAATTACCTCTCGGTGAGGTCTCTTGGTGAGGTTTAGAGTAGACTGATCCAGGAGAACCACGTCTTCATTTCACACGTTTGATTCACATTAAGTTCTCTCTTAGTTTTGCTACCTCTGTAATCCCCATCCTCATTACACTACAAGAATATTACATGATGAAGAGTAGAAATGTTCCTCTTTAAACACAAAATGAACCAATGATGATTAAAGCTCAAACTATGTATGTGCACGTAGCTATGCTGTCCAGCAGCATATGACCTCGAACAACAAAAAATGGATGTTGGAGGCAGAGAAGGAAAGATCTGGAGGAAGAGGAAGGGGAAAACATTCCAGTCAAAATGTCACTTTAACATGACATGTACATTGTTTTGGCCGGAGGCTAATTGACTGCAATCCAATGAATAGGGACCGCACTGTGTGCTTTATATTAATCTCTACAGGCTCCCAGAGGAGGGGGGTCGTCGGGGTGGAGGTCAAGTGAAAGAGCCATAAGTTCAATGGGGCTATGTGAGCAAAACAAATTGATTACATGCGCTGCCATTTGTTCACCACTTGCTCTTGTATTGACACATTTATCCTATATTTATTCATGAGCGGTGGCGCCGGCGTAAATACCCGCCTCGTGGCCTTCACACTGATACATATTTGTTTGTTTAGCCGCGCTGATTTATCTCGCTGGGTTTTCTGCTCCACTCCGCCTCTCGTAGACAACACTGTGCTATGGTGTGAGGGCAGGTGTTGTTGGTCACACTGGCTGCCGTGCTGCCCGCTGGTCCTGAGTCACCACTCACAGCTGAATGCCCGCACTGTTGAATGTCCAGGAGAGCCGGAGGCTAACAACAATACAAACGCTGTCCGCAGGCCGGGCCGGCTGACCTGACACTGACTCTTTCTGCTTGATAAGTGTCTCTGTTTGTGTGTGTGTGTGTGTGCGACAGTACAAGACGTGCGTGCACGCCAGCGCGTCTGAGTGTGCGCGCCACAGCAGCCGACCGGGCCCCGACGGCCACACAATGGAGGGGCTATTCTCCTAATTCTGGGCTGACCCTGGCCCACTCTGATGCATCAAGTCATGTCTCAGACTGCGGAGCTGATCTTTTGATCTGGGAACAAACAGTGTTAAATAAGGAGGAGTGGACTCTTTGCTTTCAATGGTTAACGTGTGTGTGTGTGTGTGTGTGTGCGTGTGTGTTTGCACACATTGTAGAATGCGTGCATGCCTGCATGTTTTAGTCATTCTCCGTTCCCCCTCGGAGCCTGAGCTTTGAGTGCTTCCATAAAGGAGAGACAGCAGGATTCAGAGGTCAATGCGTGGCCTGACGCCTGGGGAATATGAGAGGGGAGAGGGGATGGTGGGATGTGAGGAAAACGGAGAGATGTAGGGATAGGTAGATGGATGGAGGGAAGCTCAGCAACTAATTACACCATCACCCGGGACACGCTGTAGCATATAGTATATTTACAGCAGGGTGAAACACTTCATTTGGCCCCCTTCACCCTCCTCTGCTGACTATAGGCTTTGCCACGTAATTGAGCTGTAAAGTAAAGGGTCTTTCTCCAAACGAGCACCTGGGGTGAGGGAAGTGGGGATGGGAGGGAGGAAAAACTGAGAGCAAATGTGTCAAAGACAGAGATGAACTGAGGCACGGGAAGGAGGGGTGGAGGCATTTCTCATGTCATGGTGGTTAGAGAACATCACCAGGGGCTCAGCTGGAGCCTCTGCCTCCCATCCATCCATCCATTCATTCATTAATCCACCTTTTCACCTTCGTCTTCAGCAGTGTTCACAGATAGCTGGGCACTCTTAGCCGCCCAGTTACCACTCTCTGCAATTATCAGCCAGGGTATTAACGGGGGGGTCTTATGGGTTATGCCCCAGTTTTATGAAACACTGACACAAGTCATGTGACACCAGCCTCTGTCCACTATCACTTACCACTAGGCTAATACTGCAGTATGAAGTGAGAAGACCATTCTGTAGTGCTGTCTCAGTGTATGGTGAGAATTATTACACCCTATACTATAGTAAATCATAACACATACCACACTGTGGTTGGGCAGAAAAACGGCATGAAATTTGTCAGCTGAAATTGCATCCTAAATCATAAGACATAAAATTAAACTAGACTTTGTGTTTTAGGTTGGAGGAACAGGGGGAGAAAGCTTATAAACACATTAAAGTTAAAATAGTAAGGCAATAGAAAACATGCTGTTCAATGGCAGATAAAACAGAAATATAAGTGCAGAAAAATATAAGTGCATATTTTATGGGATATAAGCCAGACGATCAATTTAAGAGAAATTAAATTTACAGATGGCACTTTGTGTTTTTGAATGTAGGAAATTATAATGCACATATGTATTTGTTTTGACAACCCACATCAGCAATAATGAGGCTTGTTTTCTTTATGTGACAGTAATGATAATCAAAAGCGCTGCTGGTGGGTTGTGGAGTCCAAAAGGGTGATTCATTATATCATATTACTAATGATCGCACTATGTGGACCCCTGTACCGAATTCCCTAGATGGTGAGCAGGGAGGAATTAAGGAGCGGGTGATTCCGGACACAGTCGCAGCTCTATTTCCCACAGCCTGGATGCCTTTCCTGTCTGGCACATCATCCAATGTTATTACCGCACACATTCCTCTCACCCAGCGCTGAATCTAATTTTCAAAAGGGAGAGATGGACAATCTTGTGACACCCTGAGCAGTGACAGAGAGGCAGGCTGCTGTGCTCTCCTCCGGTTTGGTGGTATTGACCCTAATTGACTGATGGTTATTGAGTGTAATTGACTGACAGCTATTGAGCGGAGCCCGTCCGATAAACGCCCATTAGAGAATTACTTCACATCTGCACAGACGGAGCTCTTCAATTAGCAGGGGGTAAAAATAGTGAAACACAGCATATTCCTCTACGAGCCGGCACACACAGATTAAGGATCGATCATAAAGATCTGAATGAAGATTGGCTTTGTCCACGTTGTAAGTCACGCCACATTTTCCAATTTCTCTCACGGTACAGAAACAAATCAAATTGTCCAACTCAAACTGTTGTGTCTGGCCGGGGCCTGAAACTCACAGCTACTCAAAAACAATGAACATCAATGGAATGATTGTCATAGGAAATAGCTTCCCAGTCGTAATGCATTTTTTTTTTACCAATTTAAACATTTAGACATAAATTAACATCACTAAACATCAAAATCCGATGTAGTGCTGATTTTGTCCTTGTTATGGACGGATAGTCGACAAATTTTTCCTCACTGTGAAATGAAACCCCCTCGTGTCTTAGCCAAACTGCTGCCCTCCTTTCCTAAGTGACAGGCAGCCAGAGCGGTGGCTCCGCCCACATTAAATGTCAGTTTCTGTGCCAGACTGACCCACAACGTGCCAATGCTGGTGCCAAGCCAGCAACCAAGCCGTCTGCCCTTCAGCCACACAGAGCCGCAGTTAAATATTTAGGCAGGGCAGCGTTTACTCTCCAGGCTCCAACAAAAGCAGATGTAGCCAGCTGTCGGATAGCATTAGCCGTCCGGCATACCAACGGCAGTCGTACATATTTGGGTTGAAAAACTTTCACTTGGTCTGGCGGTGAAATATTTTTGAACTTTTCCACTCGATATAAAAGCCCAGAGGAAATTGACATAATTATGTGTTTGCAGCATAAAATGTACCTGACTTGCTGCTTAAAAAAAGAAACAGCAATATCAAAAAGGAGGGCATAAAGGGAAAAGATTCAACCACATATTAAGCTTAGAGTCCTAGCTTTCTTCTGGTAAATGACCACAGCATATTGAATTGTCTCAACAACAAAAAATGCAGACACAGGCAGGAAAACTCACGTGTAGAAGCCAGGGAGGCGAGCAGAGCAGCACTGAGGTGTCTCCAGGCAGAGAGAGAGAGACAGATGATAGCGAGATGCAGAGACAGGTGTGGAGGAGGGACAGACAGGTCAGGTCACTGGAGGCTAACCCGGCTAACAGGCTAACAGGCAAACTCTAAGAAGTCCTGCTGTCATAAGTCAGGCCCTTCAGCATCCTTTGTTTCCTTTCCTGGTGAGAGCAGGAGAATGAGCAAACCTCGTCTCCCTCATTCTCCCTTGCCATCACTCCCCTCCCTCTCAGCCTCTCATAAACCCCACGCTCCACATAACCCCCTCCTCTCCTCACCACTCTTGAATCGAATACCCCCCCTCCTCCTTCTCCCACTCTCTCTCTTTCCCTCTCCATCCCTCTCTCTCTCTCTCTCTCCTCCCAGCTAAGGTCTCCACACAAAGCCAAACTAGGCTGCAGGATTAGGGTGTCAAAGCAGACCCCTGCCCCCCACCTTTCTACATACCAATCTCTCTCCACACACACACACACACACACACACACACACACACACACACTGTACAGGAACTATGGAAGAGGTTCCGTTCACTTGCTACGACACGTTTATACAGGTCAAGTTACAAAGCGTAAAGACCTTGTTTTGTTGACAAGAAGAAGCCTCCATACATGGAAGCAGGCTGTAGAGTTAAAGCTTACTGCAACATTACAAAGACCACAGCTCAAAAACACACACACACACACACACACACACACACACACACACACACCAGACACAAAGTAAAGCATTCAACTCAGCTGGATGAGGACAGAGCTGTGCAGCCACATGGACGTGGCTGTGATTCTACTGCCATTTCTGCCTCCAAATCATTTTGTGTGAAAATTTTGACTGTTTAACAGGGTGAAGGAGATCTTTTGTGTGCCAGTGTGCGTGTATGTGTGTGTGTGTGCGTGCGTGTGTGTGCGTATATCAGACTCATTTTAGAAATTAGAGATCTATTCAGCCTATGGCAATACGTCTCGATGAGTAGCTGCATATAATTAGGGTTAATTACTGCTCGCTAGCGTAAGGATACCCATTAGCAGACCCACACAATTGCTCCAGGAAACAGTAAATCGGTTACTAGATTTTTAATTCTAAGAATGAAATGAACTTCAGGTCACCTTGAACTAGAGAGTCAGTGACCTTCTCTATGAGAGAACAACCTCATACTTTTAATGCAATTTACTTAAAACCTAATTTAATGGCACTTAATGGATAGTTAGGAATATTTGTTCTTGTTACACCAGTAACAATGAGTCAAATGGAAGATGAGTGGTTAGAGCTGTCACCTTGAGGAAGTCCTGGATTTGTCTCCTAGGCTGGACCTTTCTTTCTGTGTGTGTGAAGTCTGCGTGCATGGGTTGTCTCTAGGTGATCCCATTTCCTTAGTCCAAAAACCTTCATGTTTAGGTCAATGTGAGAATTGTCCCTAGGTGTGAATTGTGTGTGTGTGTGTGTGTGTGTGTGTGTGTGTGTGTGTGTGTGTGTGTGTGTGTGTGTGTGTGTGTGTGTGAGTGAGTGTGTCCACTGATAAGACTGGAGACCGCTCCAGTCTATTTCCTGCCTTTACCCTATGTGCATTACATCAACAGGAACCCTACAACACCATTAAGCTACAAATTAATGAATAGATGGATCGACTAATTAGATAGTAACTAGATAAATGATGTGTTGTAGGACTTTACCAGTCTAGTCACTCAGTGTGTAGCTACACAGGCATCAGAGCAGTAAAGAGTTGAAGAATGACAGTGGAGCAGTTTTACAAATCACGTCCTAGACGTAGCAACCTTGCTACTTTGACAAATATGAGACAACAGATTTATCATAGTGTGCATAGCTCCAGTCACACTGAATGACATGAATGTAGACTGTGGGCTCATCTATGGGCCACGCGTCCTGCTGGAAGGTTAAAGACAGCGAGGGACGGGCGGAAAAAGGGTGAGTGTTGCAGAAAAGAGGGGTTGATTGAAGATGACAAGGAGCTTGACACTGAGAGCCAGCTGGAGAAACTGGGAGGGGGTGGGGGATGTGGGGGGGCAACACCAGGAAGCTTTATGGATACTTTAGCTGCAGAATGAAGGGGGGTGGTGGGGTGGGTGAGGAAAGAGAAGAGAAAGAAGAGAAAAAAGCGGTAGAGAATAAAGGATCTGATTAAAAGGTAATGACTTCCTCTTCCTTTCACTTGACACCCAGACACATGCTGACACACACACACACACACACTGATATCCCTGATCCTGGAGTGCCCGGGTGTCTCTCAATCTCCATCCATCACCTCCTCCAATCACTCTGTCGTATCGCTTTTAATTAAGTAGTGCCAACGAATTAGGAGCCTGAACGAACCCTCCATTACCACTGTGCTAATACGTAACCCCCTCATCACAAATGCACACACACACACACACAGACACACACAGAGTCATACGCAGTCCAAAATCCCCCATCCATCCCCCAGGCTCAGAGTGGCTGGTGAGCAGACAGACAGCGTGAATAATAAGACATTAGATGCAGCGCTGCCTTACTCGGGTGGGGAGGGGGCCCTGCAGCTGTGCACTGATTTGGGGGGCAGACGGGAGAGGCGGGGGAGGATAATTAACACCCACAAATAAACACTGATACTGTACTAACATCAAAGGAATCCCACACACGCACACACACGTGAAGATGCTTGCACCAGTTCTCACAAAGAGACAGATGTAGATCAGCACGGGGCGGGGATCAGAGGAGGGATCAGGCGATTGCGTCTGTCCTTCTGAGGATCAATCTCATTTTGAGAAAGTGGGGACATCATTTCAGCCGGCTCCCACTTCATCATTTCATTTATAGAGTGAGACCCTATTTGTGTGCGTGTGTGTGTGTGTGTGTGGGTGGGTGTACGTGCTGGGTCCAGGCCAAACTTCATTCATCTCACTTCCATTTAAACACATGATACCTTGGCTGGACCGAGCGACGTTCTGCTGTCCTGGCTCTCGGCCACGGCTTCATGATGTGTTAACATATGTCTGTCCTAGCACAGGCAAAGACACTCCTCTCCACCTTCTACCACCTCGACCAACGAGGAGGACAAAGGACGATACATACACAGCACTTCAACGAGTGCAACGCAAGTTTGTCTCTATCAAATTCAATTCGATTCAAACAACAAATATGTCCTTGCCAAGTTATTCAAGGCACATTGAGGAGTTGCGCATAAACACAACAGTAAGGATAAAATAAGGGTCAAATAAGACACTTGGCAGTATAAAATGAAGCTCTGCAGCCGTGAGTTTAGAGTGAGGTCTTCAGAAGCAGTAAGAAAAATGAAAAAAAAAGAATCGAAACGAGTTGGTAGTTTTTTTATATGAGCTGGGAATTGGGCCGTGAGGTGGATCTGCAAAGAGCCTGCGGCATACATTCCTAAACATTCACTCTTTTCTTGAAATCATTCTCCAGGACTTTTCCAGGACATTTTCAGCTGCTATAGTAAGACAGAGAAGCTGTCACACCATACACTAATATGAGATGTGTCATTTACTGCAGGACTACAGCTTTCAAATGTATTTCTCTCCTATCCCCAGAAGTCAGAGGGGAAAGACATGCAGCCTATGAAATAATCTATAACGTGCTTAGAAATTACAACTAATTTACAGTGTATCCATATGCAAACCTTCTAAACCATCTGTTTGCCCACGGGGTAGACACAAGCATTAGTTTTTCCAAGAAATTTAGCTTTTTGCATCTCATTTTCCACGACAGTTCAAACCAATGTGAGAGCGTCCAGAACTGCGAGAGGTGACAATGAGAAACTCTCTCACATTGTCCCAATCCTTTCATGTTGGCTATGTGTTAGCCTGCGAGTCCCTATAGAGTATGTGCGTGTGTGATTTGTGGAGCAAGACATCTGTGTGACAGGCGTGACCAGTGTGGGAGCCTCCCGAGTTTAAGGAGCCTGCCATGAAACAGAAGCTCCCAGCCACCGAGCCACAGCTCTGCCCGCGGACACACTGAGCTGATGGACTAACTACTGTGCTCTGCGCTACGTGTTTATCTTACGGGGTGCCAACATTACTGGGCTCCCCTGCTGCTTCGTTTATTCCATGATATGCTCAGAACACGTCTCTGCAGGAGGTGTCAGAGCATGTTTGCTACTGTCATTTGGCCGACACATCTACAGTAAAACAGCCTCCGCTAGGTGAGATAATTAGATCGGTGGGAGCCGAATATGCACCGGGTTGTTTCAATCTCAACGCAGCGGAGAAGAAATCAAGTCGAGCGGAGTCACGCATTTCCGCAAAATGTCCTCCACTCAGTGCTTGACAGCTTTTTTTCCTCAAACTCAACCTCCATTATGCATTACCTTTGCAGCTTTGGACTGGTCTTGGGATTCTGCTGGTACCTTGCATGCAACACACATGTTTCTGGACTGGTAGACAATCTAATTTGTCCCAAATGGAGTCACATGCTGCTCACCCTGGTCAGGAACACATGCTAGGAGACTGTTTTACAATCTTCAAAGGACCTGAGCAGGAAACTAATGTTTTTACAAACAAAGGCTTAGGATATTAACACAGGTGTGAAAATTATGCTTGTTTGTTAAATGTGGAGCTTATGTCCACACGACACAAATGCCAGAGGCAAAGCAGAGACTGAATGGGAACACCAGGGTTTGACCCCTGGTTGGACAAAGAGCCTTGTGCGTGGAGTTTGCTTCTGCTTGTGCTTTGATGATTGTATCTGTTTGTCTCCACAGTTGTAAACATGTATATTTAGGTTGATTGGAGATTGGGGGTAGAGACCTGTCCAGGATGGATTCCCTGTCCCTATCCCTTTGGGAGATGGATTTGAGCTCCAGCAGATCTCCGACAACAGTGATAAGGTACAAAGCTGGTAAGATAATGAAACGGATGGATGGATGCTGCCCTGATCTACCACCCACTTGGCAAAGGAAGGACTTGAACCATGAGAAGAGAAACCCTGCCTTCCTGGTGTTGGAGATACGGATGGGCCAATGTCCCGTCTGAAGCCCCTCGCTCTCCTCACTTCTCTGTACAATCTCAGAGGATGTGGTTAGATTTATTGTCTTCTTTGCCGGGTTATTACCATATGAATGACCATGTTTTCACCAGCCTGACACAGGCTTAGCTATTAAGCTCCTTGCATATAGACACACACATAAACACCACGCTATATGGTGAGGGCCGCTCGTCTTTGCATGGGCAGCTAAACATCTACACATGGGCACCGTGGCAATCCAATTAAAAGGGTTCACACGCACACACTCACACAGATACAACTTAGTTGGTATCAGAGATGTAGGGCAAATGCCCCCAACTGAGTGCCTGTGTGTAGCTGTGTATCCATATCTATATGTCAGGGGCCTGGACTAACTAGCACAGCTACGAGTCTAACAAGCCATACGGCAAAGTCTTTTGTTCCTCTCCTGTGATTCATGATCGGGCCTTGGAGTAGAGCCCAGAATCAGTGTGCGATTACAAGGAAGCATGTGTGTGTGAGTGTGGAGCTGTGTTTACCCTAGACAAAACATGCCATGGGTCCATTATTTCTTGTCATCGCAGCTGAGGAGATACTGAGGTATCCCGTTTCCAAATATACAGTGCACGGAGCAGAGCAGGGCTAGTGAATGTGAGCCCATCAACACAACGCAGGTGGACACTGCAGCCCTTGGCACTAAATCCTGATTTTCTTTTTCCAGGTGACTGTTTGCACTTGTCTTAAAATGTGACCTGCACGCACAATGAGAGCAGATTTGACGGGTTGGACCATCTGAGGGAATTCCCACCCCTCCTCACAAATTTGAGTCGACTGGGTCAATGTCAGAGGTCTTGTAAGTATCCCCCAGTAGTGGCCTCACTGTGAAGGTGAGGAAAACGCCCGTTCAAAAACAAAAGGTGTTTGAACAGTGACTACTGGTACAGAGATATAGCCTCCGAGGCTAAACGGTTCCCAAGGAGGGTGAGGAAAATAAACATCTCTGTATATTTTTTTGTATCCCTTTCGTGAAGTCGTGAAACACGATTTTGCTCCATCGTTATTTTTATTTTTTTGATCTGATATGGTCAGTTTTGCTTTTGTATCCCAAGCATGCAGGCAGATCTTCTTTCCTCCAATTCATACAAAAGCAACCGTTAACATTTTCTGTTGACTTAACCGAAAGACTATACCCCAACTGGTCCAAAACAACGGTCTCTGTTTCTAATACACACCAACAGTGAACAGGCCGATCTCACCAGGCTCTGGCCAGGATGACCACAAGCCTCTCTTCCTCTCCAACACCATCTGTTCCTCCTCTTTCCATTTCCCTTCCACTCTGCATCACAAACCTACTGTTCCAACACCTGAAAACACACACTGCTGGATGAATGAACGGTGGGTCTCAACAACCAGTCCATTACAGAGCATCAGTGTGGTTTTCTGTTTCCTTCATGTTTCATGGACAGGAATTTGCACGTTTTTTTTTATCAGATTTCACACACTCCAGCTTCCTTGTTTATTTTCTCTCCTCTTCTTCCTTGTTCCTCACACTGTTTGCTTTCTCTTCCTGCTGCCCTTCACCCTACTTAAAGCTTTTTATAGGAGCCACTTAATTCATGTCAACAATTCAAGTTCATATATTAGATAGTAATTTATGTTTACCTGAGAACAAAAAGAAAAAAATATATATATATTAATGTTTACAGTTAAAACTGCACTTTAAATATGAGCAATTTCTTGGGAGTACATTGTGGCTTTCTGCTTATTGTCCATCAGTGCAGTCTGGGAATCTTGTGGACTTTGTGTGTGTGTGTGGGTGTGTGTGTGTGTGTGTGTGTGCGTGTGTGTTGATGTGGATTACAGCAAGGGAATGATCACAGCATCAAGCTAAGTCACCATTAAAAGAGGGAACCGTCCCTTCCTTATCGCTCACCATCAGTGTGACGGTGACTCCTCTCTACAGCCTCTGAGACATAAAGTATGGAGCGCACATAAAGTAAAACTGTCCAGGAAACTTAAATTGAAACAGCTACCCGTATCGTCCAGAGCCGGGCCAAAAAAACCCTGAAAAAGCTGCAGGCACTACACGCGCCCGTACACACACTTACACCCCATCTATCTCACGTATGGACATGATTGCTCATGTATAATTTAGCAGCGCGGCACATCCACTTTCCCTACCACACATGCAGCTGAACTGTGCTCCACTAGCTGCACCCAGGCAATTAAGTGGAGCACAGATAGCGCTCTCAAGGCCGGACATTTTAAATTTTAACACCGCGGCTCAACTCCACTCCGACACTTGTTAACAAGACCAGGGAACATCTGGTCACCCTCAGACGAGATATTTATTACTGGGGGTGAGGAACAGCATATACGGACGGTCGGCAGAGTCGGGGCTGAACACGGCGGTACGTTTTCAAGAGGTCTGTGCCACTGTGGTGCCAGGGAAGTTGTAATTCTGCGTGAAACAGCCGTTTAACTGAAAATATATTAGATTGGAAGAAGGGCAATGGATCTAATGTTTTACCTCATCAGCTTCATTGATTGTTATAAATACTGGTCGGGACAGGGGCAACAAAACACGGGGTAAAACACGCGACCTGAGGATCATTCTTTAGGTAAAGAGGTTCACCGGAGACAATCAATGATCCTTGAGAGTCGACAAGAACAGGGCATCACGTCGTCAAAGAGGCTTCATCGTATGAAGAGTATTACTTGACCAAAAACATTGTCCCAACACACTTCGAATTTACATATTGATTTACATTCACATGGCGCACGGTTCTTTAAAAACAGCACTGTAGTCATTTTTGTTACTGCTTGTTCAGACATTGCTTGATCTTTCACTACCTGAGGAAGCAAAAGTGTGTGTGTGAGAACGAGTGTGTGTGTGTGTGTGTGTCTGTGTGTGTGTGCGTGTGTGTGGGAGGGAGAGGGAGACAGAAAGAGCTCATTAAAGTCAAGCTCATTTGAGATCCACCCCTCAGACACACACTCATTATTAGACTGGCTACCCTGCTGCGATAAACCTACACAGCACGACCATTTAAGGTCAAACACACACACACACACACATGCACACACACAGCCTATGTGCCACACATATATATCATAGACAATAAAAAACATAAATACAGATGCCCGGTCACCTAGACTCACAATTAAATGTCCACACACGCATGAACGCGCGCGCACACACACACACACACACACACACACACACACACACACACACATACACACACACACACACACAGAGTGAGCAGTACATTAATGAGAGCAGAGGTAAAATGAGGAGAGAGTCCAGCTGGAGCACATGTGCAGTTCTGCTATTCTAATGACTCCATTAGTCAGTGGCACAGCTACCACAACTGCTACCTCCCACCACACGCACATTTTAAAGCACACACACTTTACATATTAACCAACCAAGGCGTCCCCTGCCCCTGAGCTGTAATCAGACCTACGTCAACATGACACGTTCGTTTTGCTGTGATATAATGATGGGGGCACACAACTGGATGGCGGTGGGAGTAGAGCGTCTGTCGCACAGGCTTTACGGTAGCGTCTCGTCCGGCCCCGGGCCGGTGGGCTTTTGTCTAAGTCGTCCAACAGAGGGTGCTAGAGGGATGCGCAGCCCGAAGGCTTCCGCACCTCTTTCATTTCAGTCCATGCCCTTGTCTTCTTCTTCCACTCTGCGGGCGGACTTCCTCCAGTCTCTGCAGACAGGCAGACCACACAAGGCTATTTATAACTCGCATGCAAATGCTGTTTCTCTTTGTCTATGTTTGAGTTAAATGCCTTGTCATGCGGGCTCCTCCGGGGTTCATCCATCCATCCATTATCTTGACCGTTTTGTACTTTAATGGTATTACTATTTATTCTCACTCACCCAAGGGGCAAATTAAAGTCTCCATTCTACCAGAAATTGGCCATAACTGTTTTATATAAACTAAACTCACCATGGTGGGATTAATAATCAAGCTATTCCATTCCAAACATGCATGTTTTATGGTTGAGGGAGGAAACCAGGATTACCTGGAGAAACCACAAGTATAGCACACAAACTCCATGCAATAAGGCCCCTGGTCCAGGGTTTCGAACCGGGGACCTTGTGCTATGAGTCAACAGTGCAATCCACCAAGTCACTGCATCAACTGCATCAACTCACCATCTATTTATTCTGTGCAATACTATCACTGTATCATCATCATCATCATCATCAACTACCCAGTTCTGCACAACATTTTAATGCTTAGGTGAATCTGTTTTTCCTCTTTTTCATATATTTTCTTCCTCCGTTTGTAAAATAGTGTTATTCAGTCTATTTTTTTCATGTGAGCTGCTGTAAACATGTAAATCTCCCCATGGAGCGATGTATAAACTTCATCTCGTCTTTTAACACAGAAAAAATAAGACTCATATTCAAAATACTGGTGTGACACCATGGAAACAGTCATGAATAACACCCCCATTAAACCAGCATTTCAATCTTTTATCAGTGTTATCCCACCATGGCCCAGGGCAGCACTGAGTGTGTACTGTATCAGATCAGATGGAGCCTGATACTGTCATGTCGGGACTGACAGCTTTGAGGTAAAACCCTGTCTCCAGAATGTGTGTGCGTGCGTGTGTTTGAGAAGTGGCACCACTTAGCTAGTGCTTATCTATCGCAGCAGTTTTGTGCGTGTGTGTGTGTGTACGTGTGTGTTTTCTAATGAGTGTGCTCTTAATGAGACTGAGCTGTGTGTGATCAGCTCTCCTCAACAAAGGCCAAGCGATAAAAAAAGCAATCACTTTACCGCGGGAGCGCCTGCAAAGAGCCACTCTCTGCACAAAGTATACAGCTCATGACTTGTCCAGGCAAGTAGCGCCCTGCATCCTTCCATATGGCTTTGTGTTTACATCCGAGTGATTACAGCTGTTCTGTCGGAGCTGAAATAATCATCTCTATTATTCAAGAGATAAATAATCTATTAATCTGTGGATAATCTGCTGTAATACATACACTGTAATACGTACACATTCCTTCACTAAAGCTGCACAATCCTCTTAAATTTGTTGAAAAGTGAAAATGTAAACGGAGTATATGGATTATTTTCATATTCATCCATCCATCCATTATCTTGACTGCTTTAACACACCCTTCTACATACTATAGGATGAGGACAGGGGATCCACCCTTGACAGGTTGAGGTTTCACACACTCACGCACGCACACACACACACACACACACATCACACACATCACACACGTGCATGCATGTTTTTGCTATTTGGAGAGAAACCCACACGTACAAACAAGAGGAGAACATGCAAACTCTGCAAAGAAAGGTCCACGGTCAGACCAGAAGTTGACCCTGGGACCTTTTTGCTGTGAGGTGACAGTGCTAATCACTCATCCATCGTGTGTGAGTTGTGAAAGTATTACCAAAAAAATGCATCATTTGTTTCAGGCCATCCAACTCACAACCAAACAGGCCAAAAAATACAGATAGTTCTTGCTGAAGGGAGATAACTATGCAAATATTCTTAGATTGTCAATATAATTGGGCATTTAATTAGACCACTAACTACATGTTGTAATTTCTTTCTTCTGCTCTGTTTGCATGGTGATGGATAGACAGGTAGATAGAGATCTCACAGGGATTCATGCACTCCACTAAAAAACAACCTTCATGCACAAATGAATCTCTGAAAATGCTTCTGAACGCGGACCAGTGCAAATCAAGCAGAAAGAGGTAGGAGAAGGACGTAGTAGTGAGTGACAGATGTCTGCACTGCCCTGTACCTGTGCAGGAGTGATGCTGGCGGCCAACCCTCAGAGGGATTTGCAATGCTAATGCAAGTGCACAGCTCCCATCAGCCGCAACTAATCTGTGCGGCACACTGGGCGTTTACCTTCTACCCTCTAATTGAAGGTCACCAGTGACTGCACAGAGACAAGAGCCTCTGTTCAGGTGCCTTTTTGTTTTTGCTATGTGCCTGACTCTGGGTCACACAGGACCACGTCCTTTGACTGTCTTTGCCGAGCAAAGTGGCGGGTGCCGTCTCGTCTGTGAACCGTCGACAGTACTATCCAAAAGGTACGAGCTTCAAAGTACCGTAATTTAACTACCAGCGAATCGGAGTAACTAGTTTACACGCTACTTTCTATTTTAAGCCTCGCTTTAAAAGGAACTGGTTTCAAAAGAGCCGAGTAGGCTATTTTAGCTTCAAAACTGTCGGGCACGCATGCGAAAGCAGCAGAACAGGAATCTGATAATAAAGGCATGTCGATACGAACAGCCACGGTTAAGCCTGCTATACAGTCCTAACTGAACTGAAGGGAGATATTACTGTATGCAGTACAAAGTTCAGTGCATATTAAAATAGTGCCGCCCGTCATGAGTGTATTTTGACGGCTGGATTTATGACGTTTCCTGGAAAAGAGGAAGCTTGTCTAAAAATAGAATGAGGGAAAAAAAAGGGAAGTTGCTCTTTCTGGATTACAGCTTTAATGCTACAGCTTTCATCATTCATCCATACCAACTAAAGCACGCCTGGTCAAGGCTTCACCACCATTCCTCCATACATTCCAGTAAAGTATGTCATAATTCCTTATACGGGCTTTTACTTTTTCCACACTTGCTGCACCAGATAAGGTGCAATGTGTTTCCACGCTGCACTGGATCCTCCCCTGAGGGTACCTGGCCTTGGCAAGGAGCCCGTCTACCTCCCCACCTGCCTCCCCCTGCCTGGGTAAATGGCTGCTACACTACAAGAGGAGGGTAAAAGGGGAGAGGGCCTGCCTTTGATGTATACGGGCTGGGGGGATTCACCTCAACCGAGATGAAGGAGGAGGAGGAGGAGGAGGAGGAGAAAAGGGGCAGGAAAGGGAAGGGGTGCTGCAAAAAGAGAGGACGACAGAGAGGAAAAGGTGAGAGGAGGGGGGGGCGAGATATTGATTGAACAATGGAGGGGGAAGAGAGAGAATACAAATATAGGAAGAGAGAGACTGAGTAGGTAGACAGGGAAAAAAGAGGAGGAGGGCTGCACTTTGAAGTTCTGAGCAGCCTCCCCAGGGTAACACCGGGGGAGCGAGGGGGGGCTGCAATCGTAAAGAGTGGACAGAGGAAGGTGATGAATCATGACAAGCTGGATAAGAGCGGAACTCTCTCAGTCGACATATTTCTGTTTGTCTATGTGCGGCGCAGTTTGTCAGTCACCTGACACGAAGCACCGAAATGCGGCGCAGACCTGCGGGGATGCTGAAAAAGCAAAGAACAGCCTTTTTTATTTGATGGTTAGCGCTGTCGCCTTGCAGCAAGAAGGTCCCAGATTCGAATCCCAGACTGATTTCCTTTCTGTGTGGAGTTCACATGCATTCCTTCCAAGACATACATGTTTAGGTCGACTCTAAACTCTTAAATGCCCCGAGCTGTGAGGGTAAGAGTGAGTGTCCCTGCCTTCACCTTAGGTGTGTAGGAGGTAGGATCTATAAACTCTTAAACATCCAAGGGAGGAGATGATGGAAGGTTTTCCTGGACAAAGTTATTATTTATCAAAAGTTTTTGTCTGGGCATCTCGCTCACATGATCTGGCTCATGGTTATTTGTCAGAGTTATGTCAGGCTGATCAGAACTCATTATGGTCATCAATGGAGCAGGACGTGCTACTGTAAGTAAAAACAATATAAAAATAAGAAATAATAATCTGATGAAAGGAAAAATGTCTTTAGTCTGTTCATGGTGTCATTTAGTCACTTTTGTTTTGAACTGGAAGCCTTGTTAATGAGTACTGTAAAACAGATATGGACATTGCCAAAGTAAAACTGTTAATACAATGTGTCTCTTCCTGCAGGGCATCTCAGTTCATGTATTTCATGGGAAAATAAAAGTGGTTGATATTTGATATGATCAAACGGATTACTTCCTACTTGCACAAAAAGGTCAGGCTAAGGGTTGCAGATGAACTGCTTTACTGTGGAACAGAGTTGGTCTCTAAACAAACAACAAAGGACGCCTTGTTCTTTCTATATCTGTGAAGCTTTGTATGCTATTTACCTAGGTGAGGCTGGACTGGTAAAATTCATTTACATGTAATGTAAATAGGCAAAAACAGAGACAATGTATCACCTGTTTTCTATCATCAGGAGATACAACTCATAAAATCCAAAATATGCATAATATAGAATATACTGTTATAATAAATGTATAATATATTGTGTGAATGGAAATGTATTACTTGCGTCTAAAAGAGATCCTGTCCATCTAAGGGTTAAGACACACAGTGGGTGAGATGATGAATGAATGGATGGATGAATGGCTGGATGGATGGATGGACAACCATTCAGTCCCCTGACTGACTGAGCTTGTTTTCACTTTTTCTCCTCCAGACTTTTGGCAGCATGTGAGTCCCTCTGTCTGATTGACCCAGGCCAGCAGTGGAGATTTAAAGCGAGGCCTTTCAGCATCTGCAGCAGCCGTCCAGATTGTCTGTCCCAGGCAAAGGTCACCATGGTGACCGGGGCGGCAGCGCTCTCCAGGGTCCAACACCGGGGGTGGCGAGTGCACTGAAAAACCATTGATTGTTTGATTTGAGATGTTGAGAAAGACTCCGACCTGACAGAAACTGGACATAAATAAACAAGCTCTTTCCTCTGGTGTGCTGTAAATTCCCCGCACTACACTCGGCTGAACTCCAAAAGCGAAGAGCAGTGCGAGACTCCGACCACTGGGAAGTAGGATGTGCTTTATTGTTTTTTAAAAAAACCACTAGGAGGGGAAAAATAAACAGCTGCGTGTCCAACACACACACACACACACACACACACACACACACACACACACACACACACACACACACACACACACACACACACACACACACACACACACACACACACACACACACACACACACACACACACAGATAGGGCGGTGGAAAAATGACGAAGGGCTGAGAAGGGCAGAAGGGAAAGAGAAGGAGAGTACTTTATCTTTCGTTCAGTTGCCTCATTTACAGTTGCCAGGCACTTCCTGTTCCATTGTTGCAGAGTGCTGGCTGTACGTACAGGAAGTGGGCTCTTTGTTTCCTTTCTCCTTCCTGTTGGTGGTGGAGTGCAGTGAGGAGAGGAATGTGTGTGTGTGTGTGTGTGTGTGTGTGTGTGTGTGTGTGTGTGTGTGTGTGTGTGTGTGTGTGGATCTGAGAGGGAGGGACAGCACACGCCGTTGTTCGCAACAAGTAACCAGGAAGGGACTTCTGGAGACCTTAACACTTCACACACTCCAGTTAAATGTGGGGCTGGACCTCAAGGAGAAATGTAAATATTATATATATTTGATTTGTTATATCATTTTTGTGTTGGATTGAATACACACACACACACACACAAATATATATATATATATATATGTCTGGAGCTGATTGGACACCTGGTCCTTGTTGATTAATTGATCAGTTTTCATTACTTATCAAAGAGGGAGATAAATCACCAATGGCAGGCCCTCAGCCATCAACATATGTCACGTCAGTCGACTCTATTTACCACTCCTCATTGATTCACGCCGACACAATGGCCTGTGGAAGTGTGGAGCTCTTTTGGCTTGAAATACCCCCTCCCATCCATCCTCCACCTAATCTACTGCGTGGCCGAGAGCCAGAGAAAGAGGGAATTCATCATGACGCTCCATCGAAAAGATTAAAAGCTAAATATATGGCCCCCCCAAATCTTTCAGTGTGTTATGGCACACACATACACACGCACACACACGTTGCGGTGCTCTGATCAAATGCCTTTCTTCCTCACACAAAGTAAATGCACTTACTCGTACTTAAATTTCCATTCGATTTCAGATGGAAAATGCCTCATTCAAAGTCTGAAATAGTATGTAGTTTGAAGAATTTCTGTGTAATTTCCCATTTTTACGCAATATTTGCGTGAATATCGACAGCTGAAAAGGGAGGAAACTCATATTCTGAAAATATACTTATTTTGGCAGACGAATAGACTAAAATACAATGAAAGTAGTAGTAGTAGTAGTAGTGAGATATATATTTGCAGTACTCTCTTATTTTTCCTTGCAATCATCGTAAGTCATTTTTCATACGTATTTGTAGCAAACAAATAGCAGCGACTGGGGAAGAAAGAAACAAAAGGAACAGAAAATAAGTGAATTAAATAAATAAGGTGGTGAGGGAAGATGAGGACATGATGGAAGTAATTTAAAACCAGAGATAAAAGCTGGCAATAATACAAGGGCATGGTAGTACAACTAGACAGAAAATAGATGGAAAACTGTCATAGACGGATGCGTGAATCAGATAATAACTTTAAGAAAACAAATAGGTGAAAAAGGCACAGCTCAAGTTTACTTATAAAACTGTTTATAAAGTTTTACTTTAAAACTTTATGAATTAGGAGAAGACCACTCTCTGAAGACCTGATGAATAAGCAGGGCTGAAACCATTAAGGGCTTCACAAACCAGCGATTGTTCAACCACGTATTGATCTTTAAGCTGTGCTCATGTGCACACGCTGTGCTCCAATACAGCTATGACCCACTTTCACTTTAATTCTTAGAGTTATAGTAGTGTTTTTTTTGCACTTGCGGTTTTGTTTTGGTTTTGCAAGTCACATTCATATTTGCATTTCATTTCCATGGCATAATCCCTACAGTCACTTCTTCTTTTTAACAAAAAGAAAGAAAGAAAGAAAGAAAGAAGGAAAGAAAGAAAGGCAAAGAGAGGGAAAGGTCAACGCAGTGCTGTCGCCAGCACCCAGACAAAAAGAACTGGTTCCACGGGACAGACAGGTCAGGGGAGAAGGAGAAGGAGACGGAGAGACGAGGGGAGGCGAGGGGAGAGGGAGGCAGGGAGGCAGGGAGGCAGCAGCGAGAGCGAGAGCAGCTGTCGGAAAGATTGATTTAAGGAGAGCAGAGTAACGACAGCCCGGCATCATCTAATCAGACCCTTGTTCCACAAGGCTGGCAGAGCAGGGCGAGAGTGTGTGTTTGTCGGGATGGTAAATTCTCCGTGGACAGAAATGAAAAGAAACAGAGGAGGAGAGAGGAGGTGAGAGGAACCCGCAGCGTGGCGTTGCGCTGTCAGATGTCACCGCCGCTTCGAGGAGCCATCACATCTCTGAGCCGCGGAGAAGGAGAAATTCCAGGAAGTTCTGGACCAGGGGGTACAGCTCTGTCAGTCTCCTCTGGTCCACTGGCTCCAATGGTTTCCATTTGATTCAACTTTAGGCTGCAGATTTCCCTCTCACTACTACTTCCAACCATCGTGCAGTTCACACATTAATTCAGTAACCGAGTGAACCTCAATGGAAGTGCCAGAATGGCCTGTGCAGAATTTCAAGGATATCCGACCTTTAGTGTTATTGATGTATTGATGTGTGACTTTCACATTCTGACTCAATCAAATTTGGCAGGCAATGCCGTCACCTAATGTGAATCCCAGTTGAGGCCGAGGGCCTGTCTGTGTTGGAGTGGGTTTTCCATAAATCTGAAGGTCCAATCTCAGCCCTTTGTGGTCTACATGTCCTCGGGGCAAGGTGCTGAACCCCAGGCTGCCCCCGATGCTGTATCACAAGTGTACAAACGTCACTTTGGATAAAAGCATCTGCTAAATGGCCTTACTCCCAGTTTTCCAAAACACACACATTATGGTTGACTCTAAACTGCCCCTAGGTGCGAGTGAATGATGTGTGTGTGTGTGTGTGTGTTTCCTGTGATGGACTGGTGACCTGTCCAGGGTGTATATCCTGCCTTTGTCACATTATTTGGCACGTGGCTGATCCTAGTGAAAACCTGCCTGAGGCCAGAGGGGGATGGGGGGGGGAGTAATTACAGAAAAACTGACCGTCATCCTTCAGCCCTGGTGTCCATCTCCACTCTGAAACACGGTGTGACACACACATCCAGTGCTGGTAGCTTTTGTGTTGAGAAAGCATAACAAACAGAACCGCACGTACAGGCTTTGCTTCGCTTTCCATTGTATATTCAAGTGTGCTGCCCTTGTATATCATAACTCGGGCCGACAGTTTTCTGTATATTTTGTCAGCTATATATAATGTCTATTCTTTTCTATTGTACTGCTTTGTTTCCACATGTAGGCTTGAAGTGAGCCTCCATGTGTGTTCCCGTCCAGTTCAAATACACATATGGGAGACCGCATTACATATGGTGTGTGTGTTGGGGGCATTGTGTAAGAACCACTGGACTTGCGAGGCTCTGTGGATGAGACCGCAGAGGAGACAGCTGGGCCCTTGACTTCTGGCCGACTCTGTCCTTCATGGAAGTTTAATGGAGTGTGAGAATAATGACGACTAATCTGAGAGGTTGATGAGAGGTCAAGAGACCCTGCGTGACTCCGGGTCAACGTAGGAAGAAAAGAAGAGGTCAGGAGCGTGTGTGTGTGCGCGTGTGACCTGAAAAACGGAGCACACAAAGAGGGACTAGAGACGAGCATTACGAGCAAACAATAGCACACCAGGAGATGAAATTGATCTGCAACTGACACAGATTAACTGAAGGCCTCAGCCCCCCCCGCCCCCGGCAGCAGCAGCAGATCCCTGATGACAGAGGTGACCAGAGAGGAGGGAGGCATCACTCCATGGAGACGTACAGGAGTGGCAGTCGGATACGATCCGCCTGCTCTTTGATGATGTGGGAGTCTCTCCCCACGGGGGCAATCCAGTCCGACAGGACTGACATGGAAAACAAACATCATCTCTCCTCCCTCCCTTTTGCCCCTGTGAGCTTATTTTAACCCTCGATTACATCTTCTCTTCCTCTTTCATTGTTCGTCACTCTCTACATGAGTCGCCCTCCGTTACTTCAGATGACGTACTTGGCTTCTAGAAACTGAATGATGAGTTTAAATGGTGTGTGTGTGTGTGCGTGTGTATGTGTGTGTGTGTGTGTGTGGACACTTCAGGGAGTGGGAGGAACTTACGCCCGTCTATCCATCTGACACGTGGCTCAGTGACTGTCTGTCTGTCTGTCTGTCTGCCTCTCTCTCTCTCTGAATGCGTGAAGTCAACTGTGGGAAGTGTAAACCGACCAGATAATGCACATGTACACACAGGTAAACCTTCTTGCCTGTTTGCACACACTCTCTGGTAGGGCAACACCTTCGCATAACAAGAAATGTAAGACAAAGCATCCACACCGGTGGTTAAAAGCCTGTGGGACCACACGCAGTGCACACACCCACACACGCACACACAATCAAACATACACACAAACAGCTGTAATTATACACATCCATACCCCGATTCATTCAGAAGCCTACTATTTTGCTCAAACACAGCTGTTGTGTGAATTACCGCATAAAAGGCTTGAACGTTTGGCCGTCTACTGTGGAAAAGAAGGACACAATTACGAAAAAACGCAAAGTATTTTTTAAACGAACAGCACAGAGAAGGCCATTGTTTTTTTTTCCTCTCACTTTTCACCCTTAAAAAGATACTGACGCACATCCCCAACTATTAACCAAGAGGCAAATCCCCCTCTAACCCACTGACCACATCTGCACAGAGCTCTTGACTAATGGCACACTCCATTAGTGCACACACATGTAAGAAGCCCTAATCCTGTGTTTTACGTGCGGATTCACTTCAAACACACATCCTGAACTGATCCTAACGCCGACCTATGACTCTCCGGACCATTTCTTTATTCCCCCTACAAGCCCACGTACATCTGTATCAACTGACTCAAAATATCAGCGTGTTTATCGAAGACTCATGATACCTCATCTAAACCTATCAAATTCATGCTCCCTCCCACAGACATTCAACTGTAATTAATTAATGTGCCCCTCGGCAAATAAACAAAAAACAAAACAGACAAACTGTTTCCAACTTGCTCCCGAGCATACTGCAACAAATCCATACGGACACGTGCAGATCCGTGCGTGATTCACATCGTTATGCATGAGCACGCACCGATTCCATGACGTGCCCAATAAATGCCTCAA
Organism: Karalla daura; assembly: GCA_029224185.1. Lineage (NCBI taxonomy): Eukaryota > Metazoa > Chordata > Actinopteri > Chaetodontiformes > Leiognathidae > Karalla > Karalla daura. Next base: position 10,946,563 of record CM055202.1, read on the forward strand.
CACAGGCACGAGAGCGCACATGCCCGCGCTACTGAGACAAATTTGACATACAATAGTTTAATCCTAATTCCTGATCCGCCCAGATTCTGAAGATATGCAGACATAACCCAAATAGCACGCAGCTTTCCCTCCCAGATCCCTATTAAAACCTGAGCTGTTGCCACTCAGCTGGTATTATCTCCTCTGCAGCACACTGTCCAGCTCTAATACGTGACATGGATAGCACAGATCCATTGTGCTGGAAGGATTACCGATGTAAACGTGTGCTCCAAGACACTCGCCTCTCCAAAGACTTGATTATTCCAGAATTATCCCAAAATTCAAGACTGTCCGGAGTAATTTGTGGGTTATCGCAGCAGGAGAAGAGAAACTAAGAGATCTCTATTGTGCGATAAACCTTTCAGTTGTGGTGAATGTGGGTGCAGATGTTGAGTTCAACTCCGCGGCAGTCTATAAACAGAGTGCTGACTCAGGGCACTGAGGTGTACTGTGTGCTGGCCAGATGAAAGCCAGGAGATGAGATAGAGGAGGAGGTAAATGAGGCATGACAATAAATCACCATCTAAACATCTCTGTGAGGTAGCCTGATGCTCTTTGAATCCTCTCCTTATATGGACCAGCGGGCCCGTGGTGCAGAAGAGCTCGGCTGTAGGTCGAGAAAAAGCTGTGGTGCCATTCAGCGAGTACAACAGGAAGTCAGCCCCGGGACTGGAAAGACTGGAAGGACAGCGGGGAGGACAGGAGGCAGGAAGAATGAAGGCCTTGTCAGAGGCCAGGGATGCATGTAAATGTGAATAACCAACTAACAAATACTGTATGTTAAGTTGAAAGTCGCGATGCCACCCATCAATATTGGCCGATATTGCACAAAAATGATATCACATTGATACGACCAATCATTCCATTTAAATTTTGCTCATTTTCAGTGTCCAACATCTGATCTCTGCAGGTTTAACTATCAATATGAAAGCAATATGAGGAATATGAGGCTGCAGTTAATGCTAGCATGATGCTAACGCTAACACTAAAGCAAGCATGAAGGCACCTGCTTTTGACCTTCTGCCTATCGATGAGGCATTCAGGGCACTGAGTTGTCGTCCTGTGAAGTCGCTTTCTATTGACTGATGCAGCTGGTGCAGTGAAACAATAATAAATGCTTGTTTTGAGTCATAACTGTTCCAGTTATTGCTGTGATTACAAAACTAACGTCTGTTAAATTATTTTGATGATTCAGAGGCAGAGCTCCAATGTTGGATCCATATTTACTTACTACATCGTTATTTACCTCAGTCAAGGGTGTTCATAAACTATTAGAAAATGTTATCAGTATCAGTGTTATCTATTGCTACCGAGCCCCAAAAAGTCCCATCGGGCTCTTATCTTGTGCACACAAAACACAATACCTTGTTTGCACAGGCTAATACTATGTTCGAATAAGATAATTACCTCACTAATGCCTCTGTCTCTAAGGACTTCAGATGCTCAAAATGCTAAGATCCCTTAAACAATAGCAACACTGTGCAAGACCAACATAATCAGAAGTACTGCTGCTACTTATACTTCCAGTACTGCTTGATCAGCTTAGGTCTGTGCATACCATATAGGGGCAATCCACAGTAATGTACTCCTTCTCCATGAGGTGGTTAATGGCACTTAAAAGATAATAACTTGTGAACACAACAAATTATTATCTTGTTTCTCTTCAGGGACTGAAGGGCCAACCACCCTAGAAACTTAACGAAGTTGAAACAACTGTTTTCATTTTGTTGAAAACGCCACTTCATTGTTTTATTCACTTTATTTAAAAATCACCTCAAGGTAAACGATTTCAAGTTCTTATTTCTGCACTGCGTACTGGAAAAGGTAACACTGCCGGAGGGACAAAGATGAGAACGAAGCAGTGAGGTCAGAGTGTGCATGCCTGTAGATCTCCAACAGGAAACATGGGACACAACACACACACGAAGCGCCTGCCCCACCCCCACCTCCACCGCCATGCAGAGACAAAAGACGGACACTTGGCTGCACGTGCGCACCAGACGTACACAAAACAGAGTAACTGACACTGACAACGGTCGTTTACGTCACGGAGCACCATTGTGTTTGTGCTGGACCAACAGACGTTGGGATCTCTGAGCGGCTGCACCTGCACCGTCGTAAATGCAACTGGAAGCGTATGCAGGTTGTTAACCTGAGGGAGAGCCGCCGCTCCCGAGTCCAGATCAATCGCATTTTTGGTTCAGAAGTTCCCGGAAAACGAACACGGCGAAAGACAATCAAATCACGATAAAAATGACCGTATATGGTGAGGAAGGTTACGTGCGCGATAAAGAAAAAAAAGGAAAGAAAAGTAAAAGAAAAAAAAGCAAAACACACTACATCAGAGGATAGTTTTGCAAGTCAGTCATCTGGTTGCCATACCATTTTGGTGCTACGCCGCTAGGCAAAATGCTAGCTGAGGTCAGAGACATGTTAGATGACATCAGGGTAAAGGCAGGCTGGAGATCTGCCACGTACAACTTCTCACAATAGGGGAGGAACACTGAGCTTCATTTCGACTCCTTTTTCCTTCCTTGTTTGCCTCTGTGTGTCCTTTCTTTCCTTCTCTTCTTGTATTTCTTCATTTCCCACCTGTCTTCACATCTATCGTTCACCTCCTTCTCTTGAGGGGGAAAAAAAATGCCTTCGCAGCGTCCTGGAGGGAGTTTTGTGGCTTCTGTATCATCTTTCAGAAGTCCAACCTCCATCCCAACGTCCTGGAGCTACAAGTTAGAAAATGGAAACTGTCTTTTGTTTGGGCTGGGCTCCATGAGTCATGTAAAAACTATGGGAGATACATCAGGGGAGACTGTAAGAGCCTATAATACGATCACTGTAGTCCATGCTGGGTCTCTCAAAAGACAATAATACAGTTTTGTGCTCTCGGTCCAAATGAAACCGCTGTTCCATTAATCTCTCCCACCAGGATTCGATAACATTAATCCAAAGCAGCTTCTCTCCCTCCCTCTCTTGCAGCCTCGTGCACTACAAAACTGATGTCATGAAGCCAGGCCGCCTGCCAGGTGTAACCTTAGTGACCTTCCCTTCATTTGGCGGCGCGGCGGAGCAGCGACAGCTCATCTCTGGCCGCAGCGGCTTGTAGCTGAGCAGCTATCGAGGCGGGGGGGTGAGGGGGTGGGGGGGGGGTGGGGGGGGCTCGGACCAACGCGGCGTCCAGCTCTGAGGTATAATTGCGCTGGAGAGGCATCAAAAGGTCAGCCTCCGGGCACGGCCTCTTTTGAAGCTGATGGCCCCTGACTGAGGCTAAAAGGGCCCGTGGCTCCACGCGTGTCACGTATGACCCGAGCATGTGGACGGAGACAGCTGACTACACAGTCAGCATACGAGTCCAACCCGGGCCGCTTGACTCAGGAGTTCAAAGGCAAGGAGACAAGTGGCCGACGGGGTCGTGCTTAACTCAGGACTGAGCTAAGAATGACTTGAATTTCAATTCAACCCCCGACTTTCAGCCGAGGCGAGACAGCAATGAGGAAGCAGAATTCTAATGTTTTCTTTTTTTTTTGGAGTTCAAATTCAACTAAATTCGAAGAGATTAGAGAATTAAGTTACAGTCAGAGTTGATTTATTTTAACCTTCACTTTGTGGAGCATGGAACAAGCTTTCAGTTTCGAGTCTTTGAAGTGGGTGCCAAATAACAGGAGGTGGACAACATTTGTTTGCGAGCCTCTTGGCCGCTGCTTTCCATGGTCAGAGATGAAATTGAATTTTCAGAATTGGAAGAGAGACTCTCGTTTTGTCACGTCCCAGCATAAACATCCAAGATTCGACTCCCGAGGAATGAGGGTTTTTCTGAGTTTGCATGGGTTTTCCCCAGGTACTCAAGTTTCCTCCCACAGTCCAAAAACATGCATGTTTGGGCTAATTGGAGACTTTAATTTCCAAATTACCCATCAGCATGAGTGTGTGAGTCATTATTTTCCCATTACTTCCAACTTGAATCAGATTGGTGAAGTGGCTGTTGCTCAAACTTATAAATCTCCGGTGCCAATAAGAAGCTACAGGTCCATAAACCGCAACCAAAGCGTAATTCTGTCTCATGAAAAGCGTTGCGTTGACATTAGGACTCATTCACTCAAGTGTGTCTGTACAAAAGCAGGTTCATCAGTGCATGACCTCTTTAATATCCCACAAAGCAGACAGGGTGGGAAACACCAGCGTGATGGAGAGCCACGGCTCCGAGCGCTCCGCTGATGACGGACGCTTCCTCCTGCACTCCGCCTGATAACACTGTTTACACCCGTTACCTCACAGCAAACTCTTAATCCGAGAGGAGACTTAAGTGCAACCCACGACCGTCTGACAGGCCCGAAACCGAGCGTGTCTGTGAGGCTCAAGAGTTCTTTCTTCCCTCACCTCAGAAGGAGAGAGCGGTGCTGAATTTCAGTGCCTGTGATAATGTGTTTTATGTACACACCCAGAGACATGCATTTCAAGGAGATGCAATTTCATTTGGGAATGGAACTGGCCTGTTTTGTTTGGGCCTCAGGACTTTTCTCTTGGTTGACTGAGCACTATATGACAAGGAGAGGATCACTTTTCAGCCCGCAGTCCTGAGCTGCATACTGTATATGATTACTCCAGCGGCGCATAATTGCATTTTTTTTTTTGCAATACCATAAAACAAATTCTTATTGGTATGAAGGTGCAAGTCAGGTACAGCAAGCCAAACCGCGTTACTGCTCCATCACAGAATCACTCTTGCATTTAAAGCCAACTCAGAATGGCTGCACTGAGTACTTATCCTTGTTCTCTGTTTCCACCATAAAAACGGCAGAATATTGTTTTCATCAGAAATACCTCAGATGCTACTTTACAAGCTCTTTCACGATCCTTTTTTTATGTGTGGCAATGAAACCACACATTTCATCACTGTTTCAGACTCACACTTCAACTTCAATACCTGAAATTTCATCTGCAAATAAGGACGTGGTGATGTGTTCATACTGGCCTTGGTAAAGGAAGAACGTTTTGTTCCTTTACGTGTTTAAAACCCAGTGATCCAGAGTGGTTCTTCAGTCATTGGATTACATCGTATAATGCCTTCACCTTTGCTTGACACTGCAGAAACAACATCATTAAGAACAGATGCACACACTGACTCGTCAGCTAATCGAGGAGACCTTGCTACACATTGGAGGGCAACGGAGACGAAGATCGCAGCGATTCTTTGGAGGATTCTTTGCTGTTAAACCTCATCACTTGCCTCTGTAGGCAAGCTGCCCAGTTCCTGGACAAGGAGAAAGAGAAAGAAGAGAGAGAGAAGAGAGGAGGGAAGGAGAGGGAGAGAGGGGCAGGAGGAAGTGTGTGACTGACTGGAGCGCTTGCTGACCCGTGACTGTGCTCTGCTTTGCAGATCCTCACACAACACGCATTCCACAGTCTGCAGCCACAAGGACACGCACCATCACCTTCATGCGTCGCACGCAGTACGTGAGTTCAGGGAAACTGCAAACAGCACGCCAGGAGCGCGGCCGAGGCGAGGCGAGCGGGAGTAGAAAAATGCTTATCCCAGCTAGTGATGCTTGGTTGCTCGGTCACACGTCCCAGCACTGGGATAAAGCCAGTGCTGCAGGTCTTATCTAGAGACAGGAAGCACACAGACGGCATGACTGGTCAAACAATCAACTGAGTGAAAGTGGAGAGCCTCGGTGGTCCCCTGTGACCTGAAGGGTCATTACATTTAGAGACCGGCAGTTGCTCTGGGACACTGCAGTGCATTGGGAGGCTTCCATTTAATCTGTGTTTTATTTTGTTTTAACCAGCGCGTGCCGGGTGACAACTTCCTTTGCCTCTGATGCGGTCTCTCACTGCACAGGGATGGGACACTGGTCCAATGCAAGCATGCACACACACACACATATTAGAAATTCTTCAGTATCGTACTGTTTTGGAGGGCAGTAAAGTGAGCTTAAGTCTGCTCATTATCAATTATCTTTTTATTGAAAGCCCATTGTATGGTTTCGATCAGCAGCTACAACTTTTAGTGAGGCTAAAGCACTCGTCAGAGACAGTTTCACACGTGTTAAGTTGAACGGTTTAGTAGTTTATGGGGCTGTAATGAGGCACAAGCTCTTACAATGGTCGTAGTCTACCATGATAATGATGGTGATTATACAGGATTAGCATGTCAGTTTGGACTTAAAATAGCTTTACACTCATAGCAAAAGCTATTGGATGTTCCAACTGTGACTGGAAACTGTAAATCTGACTCAATCCCAAGATTTTATCTGACAAATGTCAGTATCCAAGGCAACAAACGATGCAATGGATCAATATATTCAATGAAAGAGATCAATATAACTGCTCACATGCCATCTTAAGAGGACTAACTAAATGTTTCATAAACTATACTCTGTGGTATGAAATCATTCATATCTCCTAGTCCATCTCATGACTGAGTTCAATACTAATAGTCAAACTGGTTGATGGCTGTCAGTGTGGCACCACACTACTCCTAATGGCGGACTGTCTCGTCTGTGACCTGGAGCATACTAGTGTGCCAGCGCCTGCTGTCAGAGGTAATTGAACCATCCAGCAGGGACATTTTACAGCCTGATCACTTTATGGAAGGTTTAGTTTGTGCTTCCGAGCGTCGCTCTCGGCCCATCTTTCTCATCTCCTTTCACGCTGCACCTGCGTCGAGGGTGACACAGTCCCAGGCCTCTCGCGTAGCTCATAAAGCCCGAGGGCCCGCTCTGTCACCCATATTGTACGTCTCCTTGCTTAATGTGTACGCTGCCACAGTGTACAGTGACTCATTCATTCTCAAGCCCTGTATGACACCGGCTTTTGTTCTGATTTTTTAAACACAATCACCAGGGCATAAAGGGTAAAGGGAAAGGCTGAAACTAGGAGGGTCTAGTTTATTGCATTCACCCTAATAAAACCTGCTATAAATGGCTGCATAACAGCATGTGCCGGAATTTTATTGCAGCGTGATGTCATAAATCTGAGCTCAATCAGAAAAAAAATGGCAGCTCCTCCAAGATCATTTTTGTTGTTGACCATAGTGACATTTCAATTACACGCTAGTGAAGGAGATTCAGTTCAGATGGCAGAGTACAAATGGGTAAACTCTGTCAACCCGAGAGACACCGTAGTATCTACATATGTATAAATACACATGCATTTGTATATGTACATACATCTACCATGTGTCAATAGTCGAATCAGTCCATCAGATATGAGAACATTTCAAAACAAATCTCCAACCTTTTGTTTTCCAAGTTAAACAGATATATTTTTACTTTCACTTCACTCTCATTCTTTTTTCTGTATACATTTATGGTTCAGTCACTCCACAGCTCATTATGTACTTCCTCTCACTGTCTGCCACTGCTCCCAGCCTCTCACTTTGCTTCTCCATCTCCCTGCTTCTCGATCAATATCCTCCCCGCCGAAACCTCAAGCATTATCGCCCGTGGTCGAACCCCTGAGTGAGCCTCTCGGTGAGGAATCTGACAGGCAGACAGAACGAAATGAACCCAGAGACAAAAAAATACAGCAGATTCCAGTCGGAGGTGAACCGAGGTTAGCCTCGTGCTCTTTAAACGGCGAGCGAGTGCACTGGAAGAGGGGGGGGGGGCACGTCGGCTTGAAGACGGCTCAGGAACATCTGTGCCGAAACAGCACGTTCCCCCGGAGCAACGCACAACATGCTCTGAGGCTAAACCGTACGTAAACCTCCGTTGGGACGAACACAAAGCCTTTTGTAGGTGGAGATGTCTGATTGATAACATGTGCTGCATCATGCAAACAAACAAACAAAACAGCCGTGACCACAGACGGGCTTGTTTTCTCAGGCTGAGGTTTCCATTTCACCAGCTTCCTGAGAGATTCTGCCAGCTCTCGCTGAAGGGGAAAACAACCGAATAATATCCTAAAATTTCATCTTGGGATTTTTTTTTTCCCATTCCAGTGCCACATTCCACGTACACCCACAAAGCCGGGCTGCCTCCAGCCCAGGCACCGGGGCTGCTCTTCTTGCAGGACGTGTGGAAGATAAGTCAGCTGTGGCGATACTGTTGGTCGGGCTCCGGCTCGGTAACAGCAGCCAGCTGATAGCGTCTGCCAGCCTCACTGCAGCAGACTAATCGGCTTCGATTAGCTAATGTGGTGAAGCCTCTGCCTCGCGAGGGATATTAAAGGGTTTCAAGCCCGTCCCCTGGGAATTCATTATGTGCATTTGCGTACAAAGCAACCTGGGTAAAAGCGGAAAAGTGATCAAATACTTCTTTACGTCTTGGAGCTCTGCGCTTTTCGTGTATGAGGAGCAAAGTGAGTGAAATCGGCTAGGGCAAACATCCTCAGATACAAGCGGTGAACTCAACAGGTTAACCTCAGGAAATATTAGGCATTCCTACGGATCTGGACGACGGGTTTCTAGAACTGGCCGCAGGAATGTGCAGACTTCTGTAGCATGTAGTTAGAAAATAAACACGGACAAAAAAACACGTAGTTAATAAATATCAACTCGCGACATCGGGCACAATATCCCTTATTTGTGGAACCGGTTTTGGAGCGCTAGCAAGGGCGGGATCTCACGTGTTAGCCGATACTTCAAAAACAAGACAAAAACAAACTCTTGTCCTGGCTAAGTCTTGTAATAGCATTTTTTTTTACTGAGCAAGGGATTCGGAGCCTCCACCACAGGAACTAAAACTGAGAACAAGAATAAACGGTCAGCTCCAGACTGGGCGGCCAGAATAGGGTCTGCTTTTACACTTAGCCTCTCTCTCTGCCTCACACACACACACAGATGTAAAGCCAGGGGCCAAACCCGCAGCCTAACTCAACAAACAGGCTGCGACACGAGGGACGGGGTGTCCGCGTGCGTATTTGTGCGTACACACGCACACACGTGCACTTGTGAAGCCCGCCGGGGTCCCAGATGAGCGTCTCGGTAGCACATGGTGTCCAGCCCGGAGGCCGATTCCTCTCGGCCTGGACGTGAAAAGTGCAGATTGATGGCTGCCCAGCCGAAGCTGCGCATTAGCCTATCATTCATCTTGTGTGACCTGGGGGAGGGGGGGGGGGTATGAACCCTGGTCCTGACGCAGCATCAGTAACTGCAGGTCAGAGGTTAGGGCCTCCAGGACCACCCTTTGGGGGACTGGAGACAGTTCATCTTCACAGCTCTCTGTGATTGTTAATCCGTGACATACATGCAGATGTTGCAGATTACTCTCAGAGCACCAAAAATAACAACAAAAAATGACTGGGGAACGTTTTTTTTAATATTGTAAGAACTGCAACTGAAAAGCCCACCCCCCAAAAAAGACACGAATGCTTTTGCAAAAGTGTAATGTTTGGAGCAGTCAGACTGGGGGGATCATGTATCAGCTTTAATGCCGCTGAAACAACCCAGAGAGAGTGTATTTTTACTACTTTACAAGGCGAGATCAATATGCGTTTATAGAGAGAGCGGTGATTGCAAAGTCCTGCGGACACTGCGACTGTTCCCTCCGAGTGAAAACGCCATATAAGGACACGGTCTGAAAATACATAGCCTTAATTCTCAGCATTTGTTTCTACGTGGTGTTTACGGGCATCAAAATAACTATAATCAGGAAGAAGTCATCCCTGAAAAGACAGACTCAAAATACTTTCCCGGGATTGTTTCTGGTATTCCCTGGGCTCGTCCATGTGGCACATAAATTTGGTACAAACTGATTAGAAACAAGGAACGCGAATGATTTGCAAAGGTCTGACATAATCCAGGCTTTATTATTCCTCCCGCCCCTCCTTCCAACTTCCTCCCACTTTTCTCCTCTTTCAGCTGATACAGACAGCAGACTGTAAATACGGCGCTCTTTATAGGTTTCACTTGGAGAGACCGACTTCAACCTCAGAAAGCAGACAGGCCGACAGACTGGAGTGGCTTTGAAAGGCATGTCATCTTTAAATAGAAGCAGACAGGGTTCTCAGCTGATGTTTTTGTCAGCTTTCAGTACATTTTCAACAGTCTTGCTTGGTCAACACTCGAACACTCCCTACAGATGACTTAACTACTCGCTGTGAAATACCTTAAGGGCAGAAAGTAGAAAAAAGAAAAGGGCCACAGGAATTTCTGGACTCAAACTGCAATGTACGTATGTGACGTGATTCAGTGAGTGGGCATCCATCCATCCTTTCAAGGATGCTTTCAAGGCTCTCAAGGATGCCCGCTTACTTAGGCCTGTTTTTAAACTATTTTTACACAGCGCCTTCGTGTAGGAAATAATTCCCCTATTCCTCTTCACATAACGCGAAACCACTTTATCATCCTCGAGTTCAAAAGTTTCCACGTCTTAATGCCTAAATATAGGCCTGACCGGACCACCACAACAGTAAAATTAAATCCAGTTTGTCCCCTCAAATTAGATAACGAGGAGGGGGGGGGCGTGCAAACAGGGTCTCGGTCATGAGGCCGCTCACTTAATTTCAAGTCCTGCAAAGGCCATGTTTGTTCTGCATGCTCAATTCAGATTTCTGTCCATGTCGGACTTTTCCGGATGTGTCCGAATTCAGCACGAAAGCATTAAGGCCCCCCACGCCACCCCAATGTTTTATGTTATTCACATTGGCACGAAATAAATAGGATTTGGGCCACACTGGGTCTGCAGTGTAGACGTATAGTGAAACACACACACACAATTGCCGGTTATGCTAAGAATCGAGCTGCAGTTGTAAGCCTCAGGAGAGAGCTAGTACACAGAATGTGTGCGTGTGAGTGTGTGTGTGTGTGTGTGTGTGTGTGTGTGTGTGTGTGCGAGTGTGTGTGTGTGTGTGTGTGTGTGTGTGTGTGTGTGTGTGTGTGTGTGTGTGTGTGTGTGAAGCAGGCTGCCGGCAGCTATCAGCCACTTGTTCGCATTTCAGACCCGACTGCTTCACCCTGCTAATGACAGACAGGGTGGAGTCAGCGGGAAGGCCCTATTTGCACTTGCTGCAATTATTAGAGGAATGGAAAACAAGGCGTTCAACAACTGAGCTCCAACTGTTATCACGGGGCCGGTCGCACGTATGTTATGACCACAGCCACGAGCATCACGCACAGGCCGCGACCTCTATGCAAAGAATGCAGTGAGTAAGAGCACTGAGACGTGACATTTGCATGTGTGTGTGTGTGCGTGTGCGTGTGTTATATTAGATTACAGGACAACTTCAAGTTGTATCCATGTCATTGTTCCTCCCCGAGCGCCTGGGATTCCACGAGTGACACGAGTGTAAAAAGGTCAGTGAAAACCACTAGGGTGTGTTGACAGGCAACAAAACTGCTTCAGCTGGTGACAAAAAGTGAGTATACTATGAGTGTAGTGGAGCGAGGTTGTTCCGAAGGTTTTCCAACCATTCATCCGTTATCTTACCTGCTTCGTGCAGTACCTTAACAGTGTTGAGGGGGTCTACTCGAGGTCACGCCATCACATACATAGGGCAGCATTCACTCTCAGACTCGCGCATCAAGAGGCTACTGTAAAGGCACTGTATTTATCTTCACGCAGGGAAGAATAAAAAAGGCGTAAAGGAGAAGTACGACTGCAGTAATAACATTAACTCGCACAATAAAACTGCGCTCTGACTGAGGAATTGCTGATGCCGATCTACAGAAAGGAGACAAAACAGTCAAAACACTCATATCCATTCATTGTACCCTGCAGACTCTTTTTTTATTGTGCTGTTATTTTATGGCTGAGCTGCTTTGTGAGTTTAATAACGGCAGCAAATATGAAATAATGTTCAACCGCAGTTTATTGAATACACACACACACAGAGTTCAGCTCTGGCTCTCACTATCACTCTCTCTCCATCTCAAATATGTTGGATAGTTGTGTAGAATGAGCCAGCAGTCAGAGGGTCTTCACCACTTTCACTGGCCTCAGCATTAAAGGGTAATTACACTTTTTTACAATTTGGATGTTATTTTGGTAGCTGTGGCGATGATAAGCTATAAATAAGAGCTGAGATCCAAGGAGTTGTTGAGTCATGGCATGTTGACATGCAGATGTCTTACCTCTCAGCTCTGGATTTAATCTCTGTGGAGTATTTATTTGAAAATGTCATCTAAAAGAGCCACTTGTAAAAGAGGTAAAACACCTTCAAGAATCTACAGAAACTCTCCTGCCAGGACTCCACAAGTCCTTGGAGACCAGACCCCAGATGCAATCTTAAAACACCATCCAAACAGAAAGACTTTCCGTGTTTTAACACACCATTTGCCCCCTCTGGTTCCCAATTAAACCATCCATATTGCAACGCTAACTGGGCTTGACCTGGATTCATTCTTCATTCGGGGGTGCTGCAGGTGAGCCGTGCGGCACCGTGAGCCGCCTCGGAAGCAGCTCCGTGTCAAAACAAAAGCAGCACGGCTCCCGATCCGCGTGATTAACAGCTCGAACAGACAGAGAATTTGTTGGTAATTGTCCGACGCTGAAAGACGCCGTGCAGTTTTTGTCAGTTGCGCCTCAGGAGATTTACACGCAGTCCTGACTTGCCCTTGCTCTGCATGCACGCCGGCCCTCTTTCCTCCCTGGCTGCACAGGGTTAGCACGCTCTCTGGAGAACCTAGAAACCTAGAACTGTCTGCTCGGCCGGGCCTTGGAAATCTTCTGGAATAAGTTAAGTTTTATTATGAAAAGAACTTGGATTTAGACTCCCTTCGTTGTATTTTATTCCTTCGCTGCCATGTTCTACTGGGACTTCTAAGGGAATGAGGTAAAAAAAAGAGAAATGGAGAGAGAAAGGGGTGGGGAGGTACTAGTTGGCCTTGTTCTTCTGAGGAAGGCTGGGACGGTCTGCTCCGCCGTGTGCCTGTTTGTTGTGTGCAGTCGTGCCCTCCAGCAGCGCTGGGGATTTGGAAAACCCTCTCCTCATGGTTAAGTTGATAGGTCACGGCACATTCCAGACATTTTCTGTGTGTTTGTTTTCCACCAGGAAGGCTCACAATGCAGCCTGCCGCTGTTACAAAGAGCTGCCAGGCTTTGATCTCGCACATCACACCTGAGCAGGCCCAGACATCGATTACTTCACCAAAAAAAAAGAAGAAGAAGAAACAAAAAAATAAAAGACTTTCTCTGGTGATGTTACCCTATAGTCTGGGGAAGGTAATTGGCTATCACTCTTAGCAACAAAGACATACGGAGTCAAAACAAAAGGATGGCTGTATCTACAGCAGCTGAAGGAGCGCTGCTGTTAGCCATCTGGGCTTCTGAGAGATATGCCCTTTGAAGTGAGCCGTGCTTTCACTCTGGCTGCTTGTTCGCCAGGTGCCGATAGAGCTGCGCTGATAGGCTCCACGTGGGCCCCGTCACGCTGTGCGACCTGAGCCCGGCCAGCCCCCGGCCAGAAAAGGTCAAGAGAGGCTAATAGGTGTGGACGGTGCCGAGCGGTGCGTGATTACACCGGCTCTCTGGAATTAATCGCCGCCGTTTCTTTTAATTAAACGCTGCACAACTGCAGGGACTGCTAGGCACACTCTCCTGTGAAAGACAAATCATCAGACAATCAATGCATACGAGATAGTAAGGTGTGATGAGTTGCAACCAGGTTTTCTATGTACATGGTTTTCTCCAGGGACTCTATCACAGTCCAAAAACATGCATGTTTAGGTGGACTGGAGACTCTGAATATACCCTAGGTGTGCATGTGTGCATCCTGCGATGGACTGGTGACCCGTCTAGGGTGCGTGGCCTGCATTCGCCCTATGTGCACCAGCAGACTGTTAAGTCACAAAGCGGCAGAGATAATGGGTGGATGGATGGATTATCAAACCGATGGTTTTATGCCCATTAAGGGATCTCGTGTAAACAGGCGGTCAATACAGCAAAGGGAACAAAAAAAGGTCAGACAATGTTAAGCCATGCTTTAATATGGATGATCTCATCAGTAGCGGGGCAGCCAAGACGCATTACATCTTCAAAGCATCTAGAAGACATCTGCGCCTCGATCACAATTGTTTCTACGCACTAAATGTGGTCAAAAGTGTCCTTCAACCATGTAGATCACACAGCAGCGTGTTTTAATGCCTGTACTTAGTGCTGTCCATTTGTGATGGGCTCAGTATCTATGGTCGTCGAGTCAACATTCAAGAGTGTGTGAAGATAAGTGAGAGAGTGCCCAGGATGACGATCAGAGTCAAAGCAGTGTATTCCAATAAAGCTGCGGGGTGACTACGTGACGTCAAGTCAAGATCAAACAGCCCAGGCAGTAGAGGAGAGAGGCAGTGGAGGCCTCTCCTGGGCCACCTCGAGCCTGCCTCTCTCCACCCAGGAGCAAAATATACACTGCAGTACACGTGTAAACAAAAATGCACTTTCAGAGAAGACATGCATAATAGAAAATGTGTTTGCGAGAGACGTTCTTCAACTCTTGGACACGTTTCAGTTGTGAGTGTGATCGGACCGGAGAGAGGCCAGATTGAGCTGTCTGCGTCTGCCTCAGCTTCCATCCGACTCTTACCCTGAGCCCGTCTGCACCAGATGGGCACAGACAGTGAGAGGGCTTAAACATACAGGCAATAGGTAAGAGGCAGTAACAAGGCCCTGTTAGGGGGAAGAATGCGGCGCGCGGAGCAAGGGTGAGCCTGTCCTTGGAGCGGGGCGTGCGGTGTTTGGTCAGCAGATCTGCCTGGCACCGGTGCCCACTGTCGTCCCCTCCCACAGCAAGGTCGCACGGTTCAGTGTCGCCTGGCTCCGGTGGGTCGGAGGAATCGCTCAGAACCCAAGGCGAGTTTTTAAGCTGATGATCACGCCTTTATTCATTCACAAATGCCCCAGGTTTGAGCGTTATCAGATGCTGCACGTCGCCAGCAGAGCTCAGCGGTGTGTCTGTGGCAGGCTGGACAGGATGGCCGCTCGGCTGGAGGCTGGCACCGTCTCCTCACTGCTGTTTGAGCTCAGAGCCAGAGTTTGTCTTGCTTTTAAAAAAAAGTCCTTTCTCTGGACCTTCACTATGGTTCAACAGGTTAACGTGACTATTTTCTTGAAATGATTTTTCAGGACTTTTCCAGGACATTTACCCATAATGCTCTCATGTTTGTTCCACTCTTTCTCACATCCAGAAGTCTGATTTTAAAGATTTATTTTTAAACCATCACCGTAACCTCTCCATACAAGAAAAGGCTCAAGTTTTTCATGGACATCTGACCTTCAGTCTCATATTCCATTTCCACAATGGGGAATTTGGTTTTGTGGGTTTTCCAGGATATCTGGGAACCCTGTACTGTATGTACATTACCTGCAAATCGACATGTGCAGTTTTACATTTCCGATAAGTCCTAGCAATCTTGAGTATTTTGTGCTGATCTGTGCGCAGAATAATGCCTGGGGCTTCGACTTTATCATAAGATATTATTATCATAGATATTATTAAGCCTGTGGTCAAATTTAATACACCTTCTCAAAATACTTATCATTACTTCATTAGGTTTTCTCCATTGTTTTCTCACAGATGAATCAGTAATTGGTTGCTCAATGTATTTTTTATTAATAAGTCTCTGTATCTGAGCAGTTTCTTGACAGTCGGGCTTCACTAATACTAACAATGAGCTTTAGTTCTGACTTGCACAATACGTATTAAAAGAAACCCCCCTGTCTGTCACAGACTGTGGCCTGCAGGAGCGTGGCAGCGCAGTCACAGCACACCACAGCTCCTGCCAACAACCATAAGCACCACAGTAAAACACTCAGTGCGATAAAACTCTGGTAAAGAGCTCCAATGAGTCACTGACACTTATTGGTTGAATCACATGAAAGAAAATGAAATGTCATATTTTTGGCTTGCACGCAGAGAGGAAGGAGGGAAAAAAGGAGGGGTTTTTTTTGGTTTCTGAAGTTTCCATGTAAACTATAAAATCTGTCTGGGCTTAAAGCTCTTACAATATTTCCAAAGGGACGCTCAAAGTAGCTGGGAAACGTTTATTATCGAAACAATGTCGGTGCTCGTTTCACAATGTAAACATGTCACTTAAAGTTGAAATAGAGGTTTTGGATACTGTGTAATCCTCGTTCCTGTTTTTGCCAGAATAAAAACATTACCATTTAAATGTGTGAATCATTAATAGATGGTTTTAGCAGTAGATTAATTGATAATAGAGTACAGCAACTGTACAGTTGGGGGAAATCCTAGCCTCTTAGCCACACTTAAATAAACACATGCAGAAAAGCCTTTTTTTTTCTAAATATGACATTCCCATGGCGCTTCCCATTAAATATTCATGGCTCCTGTAAGCATAGAGACAGGATGTTGAAGAGTAAAGAAAACAAAGAGGCATATGGTCTCCTAGTGGTTCATTGTTGGACCAAGATAAAACACAGATCTACGGCTTAAGTTGCCATGAAATCTCAATTTTACTGTATGGCTGGCTCTACGGGTCCTTTTGTGGGTATTCTTAATGATATTTACTAAATTTATTGCTCAACATGCTCAGAATTGGTCTGCTAGAGCCGACTTTAGGGTAAACAGTCTTTTATTACTATACAAAAGCAACTTTAGAAGGAGTAGAAGCACATCTTTCAGCCTTGACTCCAAAATCAACTTAAATAAAAACACTATTTGTGAAGGAGATTGACACTTCCTCTACCTCTAACTGATAGTGTTCTGTGATTCACCTTTTATTGAACTCGTTCACCTGAGTAACGATCCAAACAGGTATTTGTGGAGCATGTAACACCTCTCCAAGTCTCCACTCGTGATATATCCTGAAATTCAGAATCACCCCACATCTATTGTTTCACTTCAAGCAAATCATCCCACTCTTAAAGATTTCTGTATGTTGTATCCTCTTGGAATCAGGGTTCTGGTTGAATGAAAAATATACAACCAGAGATACGAGAAAAGAACCATGAAAATGCAAATACTTGCACATGCACAGATTCCCATAAGCAGAGAGCAGTAGAAGAGTCTGAAGCACTACGCTGCTCCGCTCTGAGGCACACCCTTGAAATATTTATGACCCTCCACGTTCTATCCTCCGCTATGCCTCTTCATCTCCAAACTGGACTTTGCAGCAGCTACAGCAGCCAGCTAGCTAGCCAAATCTTGCTCGCTCCCAGGCTCAACATTCTTCTCCTTTGGATCCTATTACAGGTCCAACCAGCAGCCGTGTACAAAGGTCCTGCAGTAATCTCCCCAAATCCTACAATGTTCTCTCGGATCTTAATGGAGAATGTGATTCTACATTCATCAAATGTTTGCTGAACAATAGGCTCGCAGGGTGAGTCCAGGCGAGCGTCTTCCTCCATGAGTTGATCGTGGGAGTGGGTGACCACAGAGGGGAGTGAGTCAGGACCATGGAGTGGTCTTTCCTTGACTAACGGGCCAACTGCGGGGCCAACAGGCTGGAGTTTCCTGTACACTCACACTTTCCGATGGGAGTTTTTTTAGCAAAGTGCTGGCTAGCGTAGCCATCCACTAGCTCCTCTTAGTATTGCGGGCGCGTGACCTTGATAGCGTAATAATGGGTCTATGCAGCACGTTTTTTATCGGCTGCTTCTGTTGTATGAGAATCATACTTTTTACATGTTCAGGGCTTTTTAAGAATCTACTGGGTATGGGGGACTTTCTAGTTTCCACTAGAAACTCAGGATGAGTCACATTCACACACTGATGACACTGCATCAGAGGCAGTTTAAGTATTGTAGACATGTACGTAGGCTACAGGGGTTGGGATAAAAGTCTTTATCTATTTTATGGATTGCAGCAGTTAAAACTGCAGATCTACAGCAAACTGATAAGCAAGCTCTTACCAACATCCATCATGGTGTACTGGTGGTTAGCACTGTTCTGACTGGATGTGTGTCCAGTTTGGAGGATGTATTCCCTGCCTTCACCATATGTGTGCTTGAGCTAGACACCAGTCATACAACTGTGATATAATACACACAGCTGATTGTGACACCTTCAAGACGAAAGAGCGCGAGTCCAATCACCGTCTCGTTACTGCAATTACTGTTTGACGGCAGTATGACTGGTGGCCTCTTTGCCTACAGGTCTGGTGTGAAGTGAGGTCTCACCTTATCTGCGTGATTAGATAAGAGGAGACATTTATGATCACCAACGGGAACTGGGTCACCGCTGCGTAGAAACCAGGATATAAATAAGAGTAAGGCGTCTAACTGGCCGGAGGGTCTGATTCAGGATCAGCGGACATTCTCATGTACATTTGCAATTGATAGAAGCGTCGGTCTCGCTCACGGGTGCACTTTCATGCCTAATATCTACAATCGCACACAAGCCAGGCACCAAGTAAACCACACCAAACCAGCGATGCCAGTCTGTAAATGTTTGTTGAATGGGCGCAGGCAAAACAAGCACAATGACCAACACAGGGGTTTGGCAGTTCCCCAGCAAACAGCAGCTCTGGACTAAAAATGACTTTGTAATCAAGGGGTTTAGAGAGCAAACAAAGCAGGGGGAAAGAAAACCAGCCAATGATGAACTGCGCCTATGAATTACTCAGCAGACGCGTCTCTCCCTCCGTCTTCCCTGCAGGAGATAATGGCGATCATCCATCTTCTTGCCCTCCTTTACGCCCTATCTTTTGGCCACTCATCCGCATCCAGGTCAGCTGAGGAACACCACAGGCCCTCTACAATAACTGTGAGGTGTTCAATTTGGGAGACAGAGATTTCTGTCCATCAGCATTGTTCTTCTCCAGCATTGTGCTTCTTGCCCATGGTAGAACAGAGCCCATTATTTTGCATCTATCAGAAACTTCTGTTTTTATTTAGTCTATACAATGACTAGAAGTGGGAGTGGATGAGTCACAACTGGTGATGTCACAGATTTGGCAATGTCTTGTTCAAGTGCAATGACAGTTAAGTTCAGTCGCTGCCAATCAAACCACTCCGACACAAATGAGTCAGTTGAGCTGACTGTTGAAGAATAATGATCAATAGTTCAGTATCTGTGGAAATACATTTTGATTTCTCTCCAGGAATTGAGCCCAGTACAGTCAATATGTGCAGCAACCATTAGCAATTTGCTTAGCTTAGCACAAACGGTCTGGAAACACTACAGCCCTCTTCCATCCATCCATCGTCTTACCCGTTTTATACCCAAATGGTAAAATAGCAATTGAGTACTGATCTCTAAAAAGTTTGGGAAGACTTAATGAAGTAGCTGGGGCCAAGAAAGAAATGTTTAAGTTCTACAAAAAGGTAGACCGTACTTGTACAATCAATATAAAGCATCTGAACTGCATGTTTTAGTGATCTCTGCTGCTTTCTCAACAGCAATCCAATCCCCACTCTTCTCTTGCAAGTGAGTGACCACAAGTTTTGGGCAATCAATCCATTCATACATCTGTTATTGTACACTTTACTTTTATTGAGGTATCCAAATTATTTAGTAAGCCTGCTTCCCAGGACAAACTCCAATACAGGGCAGCTAAAGAATTTAAAGTTCCATAGGACAAAACAGTAAAAAACAGAGCAAGATGAGCTGATGCTTTCCTAAGGAAGCCCTGTTTACAACGACCACAATATAGGATGCACAGATTGTTTATTTCACACATCAGCAGATCTAATCTGCTGACACTGGAATATTATCAAGATGAGCTGCTGCATTGTGTCAAACTCGTGTTATTTCAACGGCTAAACTGCTTAAGAAAACATACATGACACATCTATTCAACTTCATGAATAATACAGCATTCCTGCACACTCGCATGCACCTACTGGCACACTCATGCATGCTAAAATCCGGAGACGTGTCTCTCACGGGGACCTGTGTTTAAAATCCTTGGGAGGAGAGCTCATTGAAAAAGGAGAAAACCTGCAAGATCCTCATGGCTCTCATCTCCTTCCAATAAAACAAGTCATCTATTCTATCCCGAGACAGGATGTAACAGGGAGGCAACCATGGGGCATCATTGTGAGGTGAAGAGTTCACAGCAGCAAGCAGGAACAAGGGAAGAAAGAGGTAGATCATGAGGGGAAAAAAAGAAGGTGTGGAGTCGCAGAGGGAGGCAGTGGAGAAGAGAGAAAAGCCAGAAAGAGAAGCAGAAGGCGGCAGAGTCGGGGAGATACTGCTATCAGCGCTCCAGCATAGCAGGATGTCACATGGAGGGAGCAGGAAGAGGAAACCGGACAGATATAGATTGATTTGGTGGCTGCTCCTGAAAACATGTCCATCCCATTAGGGGCCTAATGTGCTTACCAATGCGTACACCTTTGCTCTATTTCAACCCCAAGTACCTCTGAGACAAAAAAGACTTTTTAAAATTCAAGAACAAATCGTCTTTTTCTGTTCAAGGACAATACAGATCAGCTTCCAGGGGGTGACAAGAAATCAGGCCATATCCTCGGGTCAAATCCCAATTCTAAGCAGATTTAATTTAGGTCATTAATTAGGATGATCTTACCAGTTTCCATGTGAGAACAATGGGTCTCATCCACAAAGCAGAATGAAAAAAAGGGGAAATCTTTGTGGAAAACAACCACTTTCCTCTTTACAATGCACTAAAATTCAGAATTTAAGGACTTCAACCCTGTATTATTTACTCTACGGTGCTAAGGGACAGCTTAAATGTCAAGGTCTCCTAACACCGAGTTTGAAGAATAAAAAGACAAGTCGTGTACGTTTCACTTGTCAGGAGGGACAAACACGAGCAATGACATTTGTCTTCTTTATACAACGGATTCCCCAGATGCTAGACCCCATTACATCTAGATTTGTAGTACACTGAGATACATGAATGTTGCATCCAGTTGTTTGCTCTTTCTTTGAAATAGTATCATCAATCATAGCAATAAACACTGATTTCCCTGAGATATGCTTTTTGTGTTTCTGTCAGCAGGCAGGTATAATAGAGCTCTTTATATTCTCAGAGAAACCACAAAAAGTCAGAGGAAATGTCAGTTGTAACCAAGAAAATTGGAGCGCTCAAGTTTAAGGAAATGGGAGTTGCTTTTAAGTCGGTAAAAACAAAATGTTGATAGCAAGATAAGGATTTCTAATGGAAGAACATAACAAAAAGCCTCTTTTGTTCTTATCAAGCTGAGAAATTCTACATTAGCCACATCCAGATGTGTCCACACTGTGAAGAGACATTCTTGTGTGTTTTCAACTTTTCTGATGACTTCATCTCTGGGGCCAAAAGTCATACATAGTTGGCTTCTGATCAGAGGATATGATGAGCACTATTGGATCTCTCATTAGTCTTTTTTTTAATAAACTCGCAAGAAAAGAGGTGCAGACCCTCCACATACCAGCATGGGTGTGTCAGCTCAGCTGGAAGTGAAAAGTGAGGACACGCATGTACAAGTTGGTCTCGATTGGGATTAAAACAAAACATCGCCAGGCACTGATCAGCGTTGGCAGCTCCCTGTGCGGCGGACCAGAGGAGAAAAGTTGACTTGTGTGTGGGGGGGCATGACTGGGAGCAGCAGAGGGGCTCCACTGATGTTGGCATGTTTTCAAACATGAGCCTCAGTAACAGGGCGGTGGTTTCGCATAGCTGTCACACACATACACACCACGCGAATCGTGCTTTAAAGGCTCGGGGAGACGTGGATCCTTCACATGTTGTTGTTCTGGTGAACTTACCTTCAGACAGCTCCAGCTCCAGCTCCGCCAGTTTCTCCCGGACCTCCGCCGGCAGGGTCATAGCCACAGCCGGCGTGGGCTCCAACATCATCGTCAGCAGCCCGCTGGAGGTCCTCTCGGCCATGGTGGTCCGGCAGCAAGATCGGGGGGGAAAAAACACAAATAATAGGTCCAACGAGTTGCAGGTATGAAGCAGAGAAGGGAGGTGGTGTTTCTTTTTCAACCCGTCGGCACTTGGTTTGGGCTGATCAGGGCGTGAGAGGAATCTCTCCAGCCGTCATGACCCTGCGGGCTGCGGGGCTGGCTGACCACACCTGGCCGTGTGTGTGTCCATGAACCGCGGTAGAGACACGCCGAGAGGGAGCGGGCTGCTGTCACTGGGTCTGATCTGACCGTGCTGATCCCCGGGCTCTGCCCCGGCGTCCTGCCCCTGTCGGCGGCTGCTTCTCTCCCACTGTGCGCGGAGAAACTCATTCAACTCCTCTCTCCTTCTTCCCACGGCGCAGCCGCCGTTGCATCATAGCAACAGCAGCCCCGGCCGCGCGCGCGCACACGCTCTGCGGGCTCGCGCGTCCGTCTCGCGCCGATGGCGCCGCTCGCACAACGTGGCTGCCTCCTACCGTCGCTGTCAGAAAGCTGCATGAGAGCACACATACCCACAGTAGGACTTCTCTCAGGCTATTCGCGAGCCCACAGACGCCCGTTCAGTGTGCACAAGATAAGAACTTGATACAGAACTCCTAGTATGGAGGCCTGTAAGACCCACCAGGTGATATTTTGTTATCTGTGTGCAAAATATACTTAACCAACAGTTCTATCGATGAATATGAACTTATTCTCACAAGGCAATTAGGTAAGGTAACAGGAAGGGACATATTAAAACCCACCAGGTGACATTCTTCATCTTTGTGTGAAAAAGGTAATAACTTGTTCTCGCAAGATATCGTCTAATGAGCACAAGATGACTGGAGCCCCAAGAGTCCCATAAGGTGATTTTTCTATCAAGATAAAAACTTGTGCGCAGACTACCATACTACATCTTGTATCACAGAAGTCATTATACTGACAAGATAATGATTGTCTAAGAATAAAAATGTATTTTTAGATAAGATTTCAAACCTAGCAGTGATGGGGGCAGTTTTATATGCCGTGGGAGTTTGTTCCACAGTATCGTCTCATGAGATGATGAAAATTTGAGATGATTAAACTTTAAACAATAGTGTCAAAGTGACATGGGTTATTAGAGGAAGGTGAAACTATTACTGATTTACTTGAACTTATTGCTGTTTTTTCTGTTTTTGCAGTGATTAAGTTTTAAAATTCTTGAAAATATATAAGAGCAGGTGATAATAATTCATTCAGACATAGTAGATTTAGCAAAGAATTACACTGTAAAATAACCTGATTATTATGTTCATATCATTGTTCTTCAACTAAACTGTAATCAAGCAAAAAAAATAAAGAGAAAGAATACAAACAAAAACATAAATTTGCTTTATAAGAAATGTCGATTATAATAATGGGTATATTTTTATTATGTGTTACATGCCAGATTATGATATATACTTCAGTTATAAACAGTACAAGCAGTGAGAGCAGCGTGTAAAACTTCTCCCCTTATTGAGAACTAACAGATACAGTACAACTCTCTATTCTTCACTTTTAGGGTCAGACACATAATATATAAATATTGTTTTGGAAGCACTGTATGAGGCAAAAATAAGGACATTGTACTTCAATATCCAATAAGTTAAGAACATTTCTGAAATTGTCTGGTCTTTGTCTCCACTCTTATCTGCATATAATATGTCAATAGAAAAATAACAATAATAATATAACAGGTCATGCATACAATGTAAAAATGTATAGTGTTTGAAACTTACTCAACCAGCAGGTGTCACTGTATACACATTAAAATGGTTCTTCTGTGGCAAGGAGTGAACTACAGTAACTAAAAGCATAAGAGAGTGGTCATCTCACATTAAGTCATCGATGGAATTAAATTCTCTACTGTAAGTACAGGGTTTTTATGTAGAGTGTGGTCCTCGTGTGCTCTTTCGCACAGGTAGAAGATCCGGCTGCGTTCACTGCTACCAAGAGACTCTACAATCTGGTTAATAGCTCCGAGCAGTTGTGGATCTGGAGGAGCCTACTGTAAGTAGAGGTCTTTACGTAGAGTGTGTTTCAGAATGATGTGGTACTTTGCCTCAGGATTCCTCCTATTATGGTCAAAGACCGCTGCGTTCACTTCGGTATGGACTTCATGGAGATTTGTTTTCCTGTTAAAACACAAACAACACTTTAGTCTGCAGCTCGTATGAAAACTCATATGGAAGTTGAGTTGGATATGCTGCTGAGAGTTGTGCCCGCACCT
Source organism: Karalla daura (assembly GCA_029224185.1). NCBI lineage: Eukaryota > Metazoa > Chordata > Actinopteri > Chaetodontiformes > Leiognathidae > Karalla > Karalla daura. The sequence continues at coordinate 10,970,519 of CM055202.1, forward strand.
CCTCTGGCCTTTGTGTAAGGCATCTACCAGAGCCTTCAGATAGACTGAGCCATGGTCTCCCTTCTCCAGTTGATGATCATCCGTCCAGCAGTGACTCCAAAACACATCTGCATCGTTTGGTACCGAATCATATCTGGGTGGGCCATCGCCCGCGTCTGTCTCCAGCTCCTCTGCCTGGTCGCACATGTTGGAAAAAGGTTGCGATACAGGGATGTTGTACCTCTGGATGAAGAAGAGCTTGGGCTTTCCGGCCAACTCTGGGCATTTGTCTAGGGTGAAAAGACTCCTGACTCCATCCAACTGTAAACCAGTGCTGTACTGGTCCGTGCCCAAGAGGGCATCGGACGTGCCACGGCTTATGATGCAGCAGACAAAGCAGTCACTCTGGAGTATTTCTCTCATGGTAAGCACCTCTCTGAGAGCCACCCGGAGGCCATCTACGCTCACCCACTTGTGGATGACTACATTGAAGTGAAGGGCCTTAAATGTCTCTTGCAGCATGTCTGAATGGGGAAAAAAAGATGACACCAGTCAGACCAAATATGGAAAATGAATGTGAGAAGTGGTTGCACAAATACTTTTTCAGTGGTTCCTCTAAAAAGATATACTTACACTCTCCATTTTTCTCCTAGATTTTATTTATAAACCATTCTTCCACAGAAAATATTCTTTTTGTTTCACTACATTTATTTGGCTGTTATAGTTTCTATTCTCAGCTAAAGATTTTACATAAAAGCATTTGTGATAAGCTTTTGTATCGCATTGCTTTGTTAAAACAATGCAGAAAAAATGAAAAAAATAAAAATGCTGAGGTTCCTGTCATTTGTAGCTTGTGACTCCTTACAAAAACACACCGTCTCGCTGGAGATTCATGTCTGGGAGTTGCTATTAGCACCACTGAAAAGATATTTTGTCAGAGCTTCTTGCGTGTTTTCCTTTTAATCACTACTTCATCTCACACATGCAAACACACACCAAGCAGTCTTTCTTATTCCTTTCCCGTTATCATCTGATGCCTTAGGTATATACTAAACAATAAAATGCTGTCTAAACATTCATGTATAAACATATAACTAACATTGCAGTGAAAGGCTACAATTCTGCCTAATTTCTGATACTTTGACTAGAGTTTGCTGATCAAATTTACTTCTTGTATTTGAGTATAAAGCAAAATGCAGAGCTTCCATATTGTATTTTTAAGAACTGGATCTGAACTGTACATACAAAGTGTTGTGTCTCACCTCCGTCATTACCCACACAGTCTATGATGAGACAAACTCCTCTGGGATCAGTGTTAAATTTGTACAGCTCTACCTGACTCTGTAAGGCAAGAGAACAGGCAACGCACTGTTATTAAAGCACTTTGCTAATAAATTTAAAAATAGAAAAGAAAAAGAAAAAAAAACTGTGCCAGTAGTGAGTGGGGTCCTTACCTGACAGCTCGGATCTCTGCGGACATATGTCTGTACGTTTTCTCTTACTGATAAAAAAAAAAAGCAATACAGTGTTTATGAGCATCAAAGTGAAAGACAACATGCGGCCTGGGGCTTTTCCAACCGTTAGCTGTAAAGCCCCATGTGCAATAATATTTACTTAAAACTCCTCCATTGTTATCGCTGCAACACACATTCAGCACGAAGCTGATATAACAAACCAATGTGCAGCCTGTCTTACCATTCTGACAGGGCTGTCCTGCTCTCATTTGCTGTGGAGCCTGTGACCTCGTTGGAGAGCTGATTCGGTGCTGAAGAGAGAATAATTAAATAAAGTTTGTCACTGGAAGAAAACCGATGATGATAAATGTTAACCTATGTCGTGTATCATACTCACAGAAGCCATCAGCCTCTGTTGTTGAGCTGTGCATTGTTGTGATGCTACAGCTGTGAGCGACGGAAAAAAAACATAGATATGATGAGTTACCGATTGACTGGAATTTTAGGATTTTAGCTGTTTGGTTTTATTGCATGACAAGTAGGTTAACAGGATCCGATTACATGTTTTACGTATACAGCTCTGCCTGACCAATCCTGTCCTGTCCTGTTATCTGAATCTCGCCTCTGTTGTGTGTTCAGTAAAATATCCATTTACACGATCCAATAAACTTTTCCTGTAAGACACGAAAGCATTCCTTAATATTGGGTGCACATATCAAATGCTGTTTGTTTATGGTTTGGTTTATTTAACATTAAATAGGATGATAAGATACAGAATAAGCAAGTGGTTTTAAAATTCAAAGTAAACTGCTGTGTATTACATTGGAATTTGGGGAAATTCATTTTCAGTGGGTGGCTTTTCTATTGGATTGCAACATGTTTCACTTTCTTTTCCTTAATGTGGTACTGACGATGCTTTTTTGAATTAAGAGTTGAAAATCAACAGTCATGTGGTTTTTGCAGTCTTACCTGGCCTCTTGTACTCCATCACTTTTTTGGCCAAGTCAACCCTGCTAATGTTGGACAAATATTTCTCCAATATGTCGACTCTCTCAGGTGAAACCATATCCAGCTTCTCAAGTTCAACAATCACATCCAGGAAACTCTGTCACAGAAGAGGGGCCAGCCACGTTAGTCACTGTGACCCATCGCAGTGGCAGGTAAAAGAGGAGACGCTGACGTTATCCGCTACTTTTGTGTAGAGGAGGGGGACTTCCTGCCAACACTCTCAGCAGAGATGAAAGAGAAAGTTACATTTTTGTTTTACCTTCGTTTTTTCCATCTGCTCTCGGGAGAAAGTTGTACCTAACAAGAATTTCACATTCTCCAGGTCTTCGCTGTCCATATCTTCACTGATGTTATCCATCAAGACCCTTGAGAAAACAAACAAGCAGTCATCATGAGAATCCCAACGCAGATTGATTAGGGTTATCAAGGGATTTATGTAGGGCTACAGCAAAACATTATTTTCTTGTTTAATCGATTTGTTTGGGTTCTGAAATGATGCAAAAATGTGAAAAATGTTAACACCTGTTTCACAAATGCCAAGATCTGCCATCGGGGTCTTAAGACACCAGAAAATACTCACAACACGGCTGAGATCAGAGAATATTGACTTAATTTCTTGAAATCCCTCTCATTTTTTAAGAATACCTAAATCGATTAATCAATTATCAAAACAATTGTTGCTTTGTTTTATGAATGAATGAATTGTCTATCTAGATTTTTGTCGAATTTGACACATCCTACCTGAACCTGGACAGGACCTGCCTAGACCTCAGAGCCCCTTCCACCTCAGACCTGGTGACGTTACACACCCTCCTCAGGATGTCAAAGCGCCTCAGCTGCAGCATTAGCGCCATCAGCAGCAGGTGACCTGCTTCACCTGCTCTGCACTTGAGCATCTCCTTCACACAGGCTGCGCCGTTGTCCTCGTGCGCTCTTTCGCACAGGTAGAAGATCCGGCTGCGTTCGCTGCTGCTGAGAGACTCTACGATCTGGTTAATGGCTCCGAGCAGTTGTGGATCTGGAGGAGCCATGGTGGGAGGGAGGAAGGACAGAAATAGAGCCTGGAAGTTCTGGTTTGCCTAGGAATGAGATAAAACACGACGTCCGCGATGAAACTATCTGAGGGTATGCAGTTGTAGCTCAGAGAATCGAAGAATGAACGTACCCTAAGCTGAAGGTCGACTGCTCGCGAGAAAGAGGAACTTCAAACGGCCCGACGGAACAATGACGCACCACTAAAACCTCTGAGGAAATACCCGTACATGCAGCGGGAACCACTTCACGGATGCGAGGGCTGACAGCCACATTGTGAACAACACTCTCGATTAGGTCATTTAAAAATAAAAAAAAAAGAAACATCGGTGTTACCCTTCCATCTCCCACACTTTTCCCATAAGTTGCACAGACCGTCGCAAAAAAGCGAAAGTGAAAGCAAACCTGCCACGATAACATCCACACACTTACGCGCACACGCACTAACTTAAAGCCACAATCAGAGGCTGAAACCCATTCACAAACCGTTAAACAGAGAAGCTAAATTGCGTAAACCAGTTGTATGTTTTACAACCTAGTTCGCTCGTGCTCAGTGTCAGTGTCAGCATTAGTCACAAACTTTATCCCGAGGCCATTCATAAAAAGAGACTTCAGAGAAAGTGGCAATTCTAAGACATAGCACAGCATGAATTATTAATATTAGCATGTGTAACAGTTCAATTTACTCGTTTATGTTTATTAGCAACTCTACCAAATGATAAGTTAAGAGCCAAGAGCAATTTATTTGTCACTTCACACACACAAACACACATGCGCGCACACACACACACATTTATTACAGATGTGCCCTAACTACATCTGGAATACTCCAAAATCATCTTATTAATCTCATCAAACGTTCAAGTCATTCAGTGAGATGTAATCCACCAGTTTCAACAATGTATTCTTATTACAATCCATTTAAATTGTAACTGTATTTGAATACAGATACTCACCCCGTCACTCCTCAGATATTTCACACATGCAGTGAAACTGGTGTGGTCCTGTCTCGTCACTGAAATTCTTTTCATATTTCTTACGTGCGTACAGTGAAATCTGTAGTCTTCCATCGAAATGTCTCACTGTAAACACGGTTATAGAAGTGTCTCTTAAAGTAATCCATCGCTTCCATCTCTGCAACCTATTCCTATGAAGATACACAAAGGACACTGAAGTGAACTGCTTATTAGATAAATGATCTGTGTCATTTATTTTTTCATTATTTATTATTCTGGTCCTGTCCTATCTCGAGTATTTTCTCGCAAGATGCCGGTACATTCATTTCCCAAAGCATTACCAATGGTTTTTCTCTTACTAATGTAAATATGTTTGGATTCTTCAGTGGAGCTACTAACGAAACAAATCAATACTGTCATCAATTTTGTCACAGGCAAAATACCATATACATAAGTCGAAGTTCTCCAATTACAAATCGTATTTTTAAAACTTTAAGAGGGAGTTGTTAAAATATATTGTAAGAACATAACCTTCTAAAAACTATACTTACTTACTTGTGTACTCTTATGTCTTTACTTATGTACTCTTATATAATATTCAATTAATGAATTACCTACTAAGTGATTCCCTGGAATTGTTCTTTGTTCTTATGTTCTGTGTATGTGTGAGTTCTCCGTTATCTCCGTTGTTGTATTAACAAACCTCTAAATAAATAAATATATAAATAAATAAAAAAACGTGAGTACATAGTTGGATCGTAAAATTTCCCACTGTCCCTGAAGGCACCGCGGCTGCGCCCCCTGCAGGCCGGCCGTGGTCACTACGTCACCAGAGCGAGAGCGAGTTCCGCTCAGTCTGACCAATCGGGTCCCGCTGAGGTTCAGCACCATTGCAGTGTGGAGAGAGAGAGATCACACGGAGGGAGCATTTGGAGGAAAGATACTCGACCTGGGCGACCGCTCCGGGGGCCAGACGCCACTGTGTGACATCGGCACGGCCGCCTTTCCTCGGTGGGGGTGAGTATTTCACCAAACACGGGTGTTTTTTGTGTGTGGTCGCAGTCCGGGGCTGCAGCCCCTACTGCTGCTGCTGACTTGGAACATCCTCAGCAGTGTTGTTGATGTGGATGTAAAGCAGCGGCGAGGAGGGTTTCAAGCCCCTCAGAGCTGGGAGGGGAAGAGGAAGGAGGGGGGGTGACACACACGGAGTGAGGGAGCCTCGGCAGCCACGCCGTTTCGGCCTGGTCACGACTGGAGGAGAAACGAGGATGAGGATGTCCTCCAGCAGCTGACAAGAACATGCTAAGGTAGCGGTTGCTACGTACACGGAACGTGGAAGACGTTAGCCGGACGTAACCAGGTAACCTGGGGCTGCGTAGTGACGTCCAGGTAGACGCCTTTTCGCTCTCTTTTTTCTCTTCTTTTTAAATGAAAAAAAAAGGTGCGTCCCAAGGTTGTCGCGTCGGGTTTCGAAACACACAGTATTTACACTGTCACACTGTGTGGCGCTTGGAAGTTTGACTCGAAACAAAATGCTGCAGCTTGTGTGATTCATGGAGAAAGGTTTTATTTTGAAAATCGTAAACGGAAGTGTATATTTTTTTAAAGGTGGATTTTCAACTTTTTACATTTAGTCACCCAGCAGCATCACAAGAGAGACTGTAGTGTGACAAGAAAAACTGCTCTGCATTATTGTTAGTGTCAAGAGAGGACAGTAAATAACAGTTATGTCTCTTGTCCCCACAGTGGTCAACTTTAGTTCTTTTGCTCTGCCTCATGTAGTCTTGGTAACTTATGTTGGTGGCATGGAGGTTCTGGAGCTGTGTGGAGTTGGTTTCCTGCAGCTGCTCTGGTTTCCTCGCAGTCTAAAAACATGCATGATTAGGCTAAATTATCCTGCGTCTGAGTGTATAAGTGAATGGGTGTGTGTGTGTGTGTCTGTGTTTGGGGTGGGTTGTATTTCCTTCCAAGTAAGCGCTGGGATATGCTCCAGCAGAACTCTATTGCACTAATGAGTATGAAGCAGGTTAGGCAAATGAATGAATGAATGAATGAACTTATGATGGTTGTGAACCTGAAGCACCTGATTAGTCTTAGTTCACATTTAGCTCTTTTATCATATGTGCACAACGCATAGGCCTGATCACACCAGGACTTGATGGGAAGTGTAGAGGTTTTCGAGCACAGTGCCTGGATTTGTCCAAGAGATGAGGGCTGTGTCCAGAATCACCCACTCATTCATTCATTCCTCCATACTCACTCAGAAATTCTATGTATAGGACGATATAGTGAGTTCACATTGGTAAAATGAACAAAATGTGCCAAAAGGTGCTACTTGCATGCATAACTACATTTTTGGACATATTCTTAATATAACAAATCCAAAGAGTCATCTGTAACTTTTATTTCTTGTATATAAATGCTGAATCATTTTTGGCCTTCATTATGTAAAATATGACGATTTTCTTTTTTTCCAGCCTCTGCACTGTAACTCCCTGTATTTTATCTTTCATAATATATTTTATTGTGATGTATGACACCAAAATTTTTCAGTTTTGCACCTCAGCTTTTCTTGCAGTGTGTGATGCTATACTGTATATTGCTGGTTCTGCAGTGCTTTTCATGATGCTTTGTGGAATACTGTTAGTCCTCTGTAGGGTGTGATATCTATGTTCAGGAAGCTTTCACTGTTCCCCCAAAATGCTGTTTAACAAGCTGTGTTTGAACAAAACATTGTTTTACATTAGATCCAAACTTCAGTGGTCAAAGTTAGCAGCAACACTCATCCCTAAATTATTCCACTCTGCTCTGCCAGCACTGTTCCCATCTGCCAAGTTTCGCCTTAGCTGATTTCTCAATATGAGTAAATTAAATGAATGCAGCCTGGAATGACAGTGGGTAAGAAAACGACTCCTTGAATAATGGTGTCATGGACAAGGAGGATGTAGAGCTGATGATCCAGATAATTCCATGCCATCTGCTGTTCATCTTCAAATCATCATCCTCCATCTTCCCTCCTCAGCTCCGTCTCTGCCACCATGTGTTTTGGGACTGGGCTATCATCAGAGCCGTGGCCTATTTTAGTCAGAAACTCCATTTACCCACTTAATCTATGCCTCCGTCTCCCTCTGACTTGATTTTTCTCTTCATTGCTAAGTGTCACAAATGATATCTTGTCTAGGTCAGTGATCATGTTGTAAAATTCTTTACTACTCCATCCATTGCTCTATTGTATAAAAACTAACCAGTTAACTGAGCTCTCTCAATATATGTAAATACAATATTTACAATGTCAGGATGTCAGGATATTTCAACCTTGGACTTAGAAACACTTAAGATATCATGCAATACACAAATCAAAATAGGTCCAACAAAAACAGCATTTTGAAGTGGTGTGTTGATAGTTTTCCCATTACATTTGCTTTTCTGTCTCTTCATCTGTCTATCTTTATATGTCTATTCTTTATGTATACAGGTCTCTAGGTCTCAGTGACAAAACCTGTTTGTAACAAGGATTTAGCATTGATGATGATCATCATTTCTTGGATGGCTGGTAGCAGATGTGGGCTTATTGAGACACCAAAACCAGTGTAAACCATAACCGTATTGAGCCCCAGAGTGCGTTGCCTCCCTCCCACCTATAGTGATGCACACGCCTAGGGGATCAAAGCTGTAATTAGCCTGCCATGGATTAGCAGTGGGGACTATTTTCCACTGTACTGGCTCCCACAGAGCCAGAGGATCATACAGGCTGCCAGCCAACCCCCCCCCCCGTTCTTGCCCCCACCCCCCATCCTTCCCTTCCTCATCTTCTGAAATCGCCGTTTGTCTCTCAGCATCTAAAACTAGTTCCCTGAGTAAATAAATCTACGCATGTCACCTGTGGAGTCATTCCTCTTTAGTCTCGGGAATCAGCTGGTGGTGGTGTTGGCATGCAGAGAGAGCGCTGTGTTGCTGCTGACTCACTGCGCTGCCAGGTATGAGGTCTGTCTGTGTGTGTCTGTGTGTGTCTGTGTCTGTGTGTGTGTGTGTGTGTGTGTGTGTATGTGTGTTCGCTGCCTTCATGATGTACAGTACACCCCCCCACCAGCACCACCCTCCTCCTCCTCCTCCTCCTCCTCCTCCTCCTCTCCACCACTCGCTCGGAGCCTTGTCTCTTTGAAAAGCCAAACATGAGTTCATGCTGTTCCCCTGGGAGCTCTAAAGAGGTGGAGCAGCGCAAAGTGTGTCTGAATGTGTGCCCTCTTGTTCGTAAATGAATCAGTGTTTTCCAAACGGATTGTGTTGAAAGTCGAAGGGGATGCATGGCGTTAGCCGATGATGCTGCCGTAACCAGCAGCGTGATCAGCGAATCAATCGATGGATGAGGTAGAATGTGGGGAGACATGTCCTGCGTCCAAAGGCGGTGTCTTCAACGTTTGTATGTTTCCTGGTTTTTATCAGTGTAACCAGATAACTGAAGACCAGGACTGGATCAGTTCCCCTTACATAACGAGTAAAAGAGAGTAATATTTTATTTTAACAGGTGGTCTCATTGAGATGGAGATGTGCGTACCAAAAATAGACACATATAGAATATAGATGGACAGAGGGCAGAGAAATCGCAGGTGCTCAGATTTCACATCAAGAGAGGCAAGAAGTACAAGTGTGTTTGGAGATGCTCTCAGACCATCGACTGAAATGCTTCGGTAAAAGTGAAGGAACGCAGATTCGAGGGTTTTTCAGTCCATTTGTGTGCAGCATACCTGAAATCATTTCTCCCTAAACTACATGATAATGTTAGTTGCACCACGATTCAATTCTTGTTACATATTGTCTCTTTCCTCTTTTAAATCATAGACATAGATAGATAGATAGATAGATAGATAGATAGATAGATAGATAGATAGATAGATAGATAGAATAGAAATGTGTCAACACAAATAACTGAAGTTGATCTTTGTAGAAAGGTATCAGCATTTCTATCATTGAGACAGATTGCAGTAGACGTTCTTTCTCAAAGCCGTGTTACAACTTTCTGTTTGTGTTCATGTTGGTGGTTGTCATGTGACAGATTATGTTGGGAGAGTGGCCCGTGGTGCCAAACTCTGCTGCCATCATCGTCGGAGCGCTGGTTCGCTGGGAATGTTTTGATTAGGTTAGATTAACTGTATTACCCCTCAGGGCCAAATGACTGGTTCCCATGGAGGTGATGAAGGCTTTGTCACTGTTCTGTCGTACGGTGGCGTTTTTCTTTTGGAGCCCTCCGCTAGTACTACGATTTTGTTTTGGCAGGTGATGCGGTTAACCTTTAATATGCAATTCTGCATCTCAGTGAACTGTTAACTTGTAGTGAATCTGTTTGTGAATTCAGTCAATAGGTGAGTATTTATGGGGTACATGTTCTAGCTTGTTTTAATTCTTATTCATTTACAAAAAGGAAAGGAGAACAAGCTATGTCCTGGAATATGTCTAGGCATAAGACATAGTTGATAGCTTTTTTCCAGTTTTCTGGAAAATGATTTCCTCTCCCTTTGCTTCTCTGTGCCTCTCTACCCTGTGAGTAAATGCAAGCAGTTTAGAAGGTTTGCACGTGCACAGTCTCTAAATTTGTCTCAATTTCTAAGCATGCCAGAGATTATTTCATAGATAAGTTACAGCCACAGACTGCACATCTTTTAAATCGGACTTCTGGGGGTGAGAGAGATGAATAAACCCGAAAGCAACCTGGGTAAATGTGTGGAATTAAAGGTACCGCTGTAGAAAATAACACATCTCCAAAGCATGGCGGGATATATTGGCGCTGTCACACTGCTGCAGCTGAAAACGATGTGGAAAAGTCCTGTAAAATGATTCGAACACCGAGTACATTTGAGTTTCTACAAGAGCCTCTTGCTTTGACACGTTAATGATGTTTACAGACGCTTTATCTTTGCTCAGAAATGATGGCGACGTAAGGAAAACACCGCCTTAAGTTAAAGCTTCGTTGACAGGTCATTCCAGCCGGGCCCATTTAACAGGCCGACAGCAGCTCCAGGAGTGGAGCCCGCGTTCCTCCTCGCTCTATTTACAGGGACTGAACTGCACCTGAACTCTCACACCTTAGTCCTGGACGTCAGCGTGTATGTACATTTGGAGGGGAAACACAAACACGGTGCCACCATTAAGGCGGCAGGGATCATTTGTTTAAGCCGGAGTGGCCTCTGCTCCCTGCCGGGGCTCTGCCTTCCCACAGATCGGCCCCTCTGCTCTGCTTGCTGGTCACGACTCGCCGCCTGTTCTGAAGCTGAACCGAGGCCAAGGCCCGGTTTGATTCCAGGAGCCTTTGAATCATTGCCAGTTATTTGTTGTTGTGATATGATGGAAAAGACTTGGGAGGGAAATGGAGGGGTGGGGCTTTGCCGGAGAGTAAAGGCACCCGGGCAGAATGGGTTTGCTTACATTTGGCGAGGCCTAGAAGCAAATGCAGGGGGGTTTCTGAACAGACAAAGCCAGAAGACGGAGAACATCTGAAAGGCTCATCCCATCCTGCTCCTCACTGGAGAGGGTTTACTACCAGTTTTTATCCCATAGTCATAGCAGTACTGAACTCTGACCTGAAAGCAATTCCCTCAAACCACAGTACATTACTGTGCAGTAATTATGGCTCTGTGAACACAAACACAATCTTAAGCATACGTTGGCATGAGTTTATAGCAGAGCTGCAACAACCACTCTCATACAGTTTTGACTGCATAAATTGACTGATTTGTCATATTTCTGAGAATGATTTTAGATTTAGTCAATTAAAAATAAAAGACATTTTAACATTTTCTGGTTTCTTTGACCGAGAATTGAATGTCTTTGATTAACAATTTTCACTGTTTGTGACATTTTATAAACATCATCTAATCAAATAATTGATTAATCAGGGAAGTGATTGCAGATTGACTGACTGCTACTCGTAGAATTGTCACTAGTTTATAGCTGAATGCTTGTCTTGTCTGAGTGTATAGGGTGATTGTTTCTCTTTCGTCTATATGCATAAATGTATACCTAAAATACATTTCAGGGAGCCAGTCCATCAAAGAGCACACACACAACAGGGGCAGTTCAGAGTCCCCAATCATCCTCAGTGATAGAACATTAGAGAGGAGGCTTTCGATCCGACAGAGATTGCAGTAGAGCTTGCTATGAGGCGACATAGCTTTCCGCCCATCCGACACCAGTAGAGATTCTTGAGTCTGGTAGAGGCAGCGAGCGTTTCTTTGGCAAAGCTGAGCACAGTCTGGACTCTAATGCTTATTAGCTTGGCCACGTAGCGTCCAGCCAGCGCGTGTCCATTCCTGGTGCCTGCCGCAGTGGGGATGGCCGCAGCCAAGACTTTGCCCACATTTATTGTTATATTTTTCATATCACAGGAAGCAATTTGACTGAGCAGCTATCGCTCCAGTCTCCAGGGTGGGAGGAGGTTAGGAGGCCAAGTTCTCTGGCTTCGATTCTTACACAGCAATCGGCAGCGTTACATCCCCCCCCCCCCCCCCCCCCCCCCCCCCAGCATCTTAGACGGTACATACTGTAGCCCCCCCCCTCCCCTCAGACCCCTTGATCTTGTGGTCATGTTCATCTTGTGGCTGTGGTGTCAGGCCTTGGCGCTCCAGCTCAAGGTGGCCTATTGTTAGTAGCAGCTTGTATGGCGGTGCAGCGTTTTCCTCCTTTTCTCTGGAGTAACATTAAATACCTCACTCAGTCACACACACACACACACACACAGACACACACACACGCCGTGCTAAATACTGTGGAATTAGTGGTCATGTGTCTGTAGTCTGAACTGTCGGTGAACTTGGGGCTGCCCAAGCTTTCATGTGAAAAGGAAAAAAAAAAGAAACAATCCCCTCCATCTCGTGACTTGTTTTACAGCCTCGGCTTCCTACGCTGCTCAACGTTCGTGGATAATGGCAAAATAAAATGGTGGTTTAGAGGATTTTACCTCATTAACTTCCTCAGTTTGTGAACGCGGTGTGCTTATTCCGAATTTATCAGTTAAGATTTAGGGAACCGTCACTATTTTTATTAGGAGGAATGAGTTGTCGATCTGTGTTCAATGATGACGTTGTTTTCAAAATTTGTAAATAGACTTGTCTGTATGTGTTACTTACTTTGGCTATTCATTACCAAAGACAAATGTAGGGGCCTTTGTCATACAAACCTTGAATGTTGTGTCTGAATTCATGTGCAAGTGTGCATGAGTTGAGATTTGGGGTGTGCGAGGTTGAATCCTGAAAAGGTTCAATCATTGACCAGCGAGGACGGGCCGAGGTTCATGGCTCTGTCGGACACATGACTGTCAGACGCATAAAGGATATTGCTCCTCAGTCAGCGCTGTTAGTTTGGAAACGAGTGCAGTCCGCTCCTCCTCGGGTCAGGGTCATTTCAGGGTGGACTGAATCTTGTGTGTAGTCACATCAAGCTGTTTTACCTTACATCCTAAGGGCGGCTCCGGTTGCTGCTCAGCAGGGAAGAGGAAGGACCCCTTCCTCAGTGACTTGCAGTCTAAACATGTACCTGCTTGTAGTGAGACCTGGCTGAAAATTACTGGGTGTTGCAGCCAAGGACCCTAAGTGAATGCATGTGGAATGATCGCAATCTCCGTCTTGACTAATACTCGATGGTTTGTTGCAGGCAAAATGTTTCTCAGTGCCAATATCAGGATTCCCACAGAAAATGGAAGAAAAGTAAAATGCCCTGGAAAGGCTGTAAGGCTAAAAAATTGTGTAAGCAAATAAGAGAATTCCTTGATGTGCTACAGTCATAAACGGCACATCCTTTAAATCAGATTTCTGGGAATGGAAAAGGATTAAACGTGAAAGCAATGTGGGTAAATGGACTTCACAAAAGGTACAACCGTAGAAAATCTTGGAAACATGGGTGGATATGGCAGGATGTGTCGGTGCAAAACGTGTCTGCCACACTGAATGTCCCGGAAAAGTCCCAGAGAAGTCCTTTCTTTCATGACAAGGAGAGTAGGAACCCTGTAATATGTAGAAGATGAGGTGGGTAATCTGGAGGGCCTCAGTACTGTCAGCATGTGTGCGTGTGTGTCCTGTGTGTGTGTGTGTGTCCTGTGTGTGTGTGTCCTGTGTGTGTGTGTGCTTTGTCCTTTGTGTGGTAGCACACATTTGCATCGCCAGCATTGTGTGTGGAGCGGAGAGGGAGGAGGTAGGATGCTGTTGGCATTCACCTGTGCTGTTGTGTGCTGTGGTTCACTCTGTCTAATTGGTGGAATGGTGTGTATGTGTGTGTGTGTCTGGGCGTCTGTGTGTGTGTGTGTGTGTGTGTGTGTGTGTGTACTCAGTTGCAACGCGGGCCCATCCCAACACGTCTGGCCCTGCAGCTGCAGCAGAGCTAATTTTAGCCCAGGATGTGTGTGTACGCCTCAGTTCCCCCAGCCTGGCCTATGAGAGATGAGGAAAGGAGGAGAGAGAGAGAGTGGCCAATCTTTCACTCCCTTTCTCTCCTCTGCCCTGGCACCTATCTCTCTCTCTCTCCCTCCCTCTCTTTCCGTCAGTACTATTGCCTGTAGTATGCATTTTTCATGGCCAAAGAATTCCGTGTCTGTGCGTCCACGTGTCTGAGGGGCAGCGCTATCGATTCACACAGCAACACATTGACTGTAGTCCGCTTCCTGCCTGTTTGTGACCTTTAGCAACCAAAAGTCCTTGTCTCTATCAGTTCCCACTGAGGTGTGTACCTGCCCGCCTCCGTATCTTTACAGCTACACCCAGGACTGCCACCACGTAGTAAATATCTGCAGGCGGCAGGGGTAATCTCCCCGCACTGTACACGCTATTAAAAACCCTGCCTACAACTTCAGTGAGTGGCTGGTTCTTGTTACGACTGAGAGGCGTGGGGATTGGGATTACAGACGACTGGTTCACTGTGGTCAGGTATTAGAGTTAATCCCTTCACCTAGGGAAAGTGTCCGGATAAAGAGTGTGAGCGTGTGTGTGTGGGGGGGTGCGTGTTATTATTGGATAGATGTTGTGTAAAAATGGCCACCTGCAAACACAGATGCACTCAGAGGATGAGGAAAATTCCTGTGACTGTTCAATCAAAATTAGTGCAGGCAGATGTGTGCCTTTGAGCTTTGTACCCGTTTGGGCTACGCCGTGTGGGGTTTTTTGTGCACATGGGCAGGCTGAAACAAAACACGGTCATGGAACTGCCCTAGATTCTTGTCAACAGGGCTGTGCTTCAAAGTTTCATTAATGACATCAACATCCAGTGCTTCTGTGTTTTTGTTCGACGACACTAGCTGTAGGGGATTATTGTGAGGAAAAGTCCAAATTTATGAAAGAAAGACGGATTTGCTTACGGGACTACACAGTGGACTGGTGCTAGCACTGTTGCATCACGCTGTGGTCAGGGATGTGGCTTCAACTCTTGGATCAGACCGAAAGCCAGGCTTTTATGTTCCCCAAGAGCATGCAGGTATACGTGTGTGTCCTCTTCATATTTATGTGTACCGAACAAGCTAGCCAAACACAAATAGTGTTTGAGATCGCACCTGATTTGGTGTGTTTGGACAGGGCTGACCGAGTGACCTCCTTGGCGGAAGGTTAAATGAAGGAGGGAAAAGAGGAGACTCTCAAGAGCAGAGAAAACTCAAAACGTGACTCGGTAAACGGTCAAAACGTCGGCGCGGACCCGTCAGCCTCGGTGTGTCACGGCTAACTGGAGGGAAGAGGGACGGCGTCGGGAATGAAGTAAACACACAACAGGCACAGAGCTTGCTCAAGCTCAATAATTCATGGCTGAGTGAGCAAAGCTGACCTTGAAAAATCCCCGGCGTTGGACGGTTGAAACCTGGCACTGCTCATGTAGGACAGAGTTGAGACGGACAGGCACAGAGCAACACAGGCTCCGAGGCTACTTGTCTTTCACTTGTAGACGCAGGTGAAGGAACTAAGGAACGAAACTTTTGACAGAGAGAGTCAGGGAGTTTTACCACAAACTGGTTCAGTCGTGCCGTTTTGGTGCGTTTTGGGAGTTTTTGTGTCCTGGACCACGTCATGGGCCAAGATTTCACTGTTGCAGGTTGTCAACGTATAATGGACAGGGCTGAGCCAATCAAGCGCTATTGTCGGCTGTCATACAATGAAATGCTACATGCACCAGCTCCGCTGTGCAAGAGGACACAGCATTTCAAGCATCCGCAGTCTTGATAGAAGTATACACATTTATTGCAAATCATCTCGTGCACATACGTTATTACCTTGTGCGCTAGATTAAAAGAAATCACCTGATGGGACTTAAGGGACTACTGTCCCACTAAATAGGGATGCCACCAAAGAAAAATAGCCCCAAAAGTGCCAAACTACTACATAGAATTTGTTGTTTTGTTTTGCTGTCTGGTGCAGTTTTGTGTCGATATAATCTAGCATCTTGACTGGCCGGCCCATCCACAGCCTGGAGTGATTTTCATATGACGCCCTTTGTTTGGTGGCACCTGGTCCGTCCGCAGAAGGGGAAGATGCAAACGAGCACAGGCCCACCGCGCTTTGCTGGAGCGACAGCGATGGGGGAAACGGTTGTAGTTGGGCTCCTGTCGCTCCTCCCCTGCCAAAACCTATCATTAATCTTCCAACGGCGCAGCCCAAATTAAGTCCGATAATTGAAATAATTGTGTGTGCACAGCAGTTTTGATTACAAGTTCTGTGGAAGAGCCAGTCGCCTGTGATCCTATGAAAGCACACGTTGAAAATGCAAAGCTCTTCAGCTGCAGAGCACATGATCACATAATCATCTTTCCCTGTAGCTTCAGAGACATTTCTTTACGTGTCTTGCCGAGAAGCATTGCACCCAGGCTCCAGATTAATACCGCTGCAACAATATCACACCCTCCTTTATTTGTTCTCCAATCCCGTCAGCAGTTTGCCCCACTCTGATCAATGCTGTCAACGTTGGCTCGTGACCGGAAGTTATGCGTGAGGGGAAAGTTCTAAAATTTCCAGCTCACTCAGAGTCGGCTGATGACCTGAAATTGGCGTGTGTTTGGTTTCCATCACTTAGCAACAGCAGCGATTCTCATTGGGAAAACCCCCCTTTGCAACGTGACACCCAAGTGTTGACTAATACAAGCTCAGTGCACAAGGTTTTAACTGGGATAGACTGTTGAACTGGTCTTTTCTGTCCTGGATTAAGAGAGGTTTTCAGTGTGTGTGTGTGTCTGTGTGTGTGTGTGTTTACTCTGCTCTCATCACTTAGTCATGGACACTGGCAAGACTCATGCAGTGTGTCTGCAATGAATGGTGAGTACTGTTAGGTCATGGAGGGAGAGCTACATAAAACACTCACTTGAAATTAAACTTGTATCTTGTGAAATGTTGTGAATATAATTTGCATTACATTTGGACATTTAACAGCTCTATTCAAAGCCACTTAACATTCAAGCAGAATTGCAAAGGAAACACTCGTGAAGCAATACATAACTAAATAATAATAAAAGTACACTCTTTGTACTAGTTTGCACAACAACGGTACTACAGCACCAAAGTAATAGCAGAGTTTAAAGAAGCTAGGAAGAGAAGGAATCGGGCCAGTGCTAGGTAGCTGAAAGTCAGGAGAGGAGATGCTCTTGGAGGAGCTGGGTCTTCAAGAGCTTCTTGAGGATGGAGAGGGAAACCCCTGCCTTGATGATGCTGCACCAAGCATCCCTCAGGGGACAACAAATGAGACAGGTCTGGCTTGTTGTGCTTGTACAGGTGAAAGACAGACCCATTAAAAGGACACCCGAGCCGTCTCGCTGAGAGACTTGAAGGTTTCTACCAGCAGGCCGGTCGACTTCTGGGTCGGGTGCTGCCGGGTTTTTATGACGCTGAACCGTGCAAAGCGGGAGACGGAGGCAGCAAGTCGTCAATCATGGCACTGAAGTTTTATGGCTGACAGGGAGTCGAGAGGCGCTGTTTTGTAAAGCTTGGCTGAGGAGAACAGCAGCTCAGTTCTCGACAGATTTAGTTATAGGTTAGTGTGCGCTCATCCGAGATCCCCACTGAAACAATGAGACTTCAAGCAGGGACGACGGATATATCTGTGTCATATCTGCATAGTAGCAGTATGACAAGCCCTATGAGGGGATGACAGTCAAAGAGGTGGTGCATGTGGCGAAGAGGGGGCGCCCTAGCATTGTGCCTTGGGGTACCCCCATGGTGAGCTGGTGAGGTTTAGACAACTGGCATTGCAGTGACAGGTTGAACCAAGGGCATACTTAGCTTCCCATGCTCTGAACCCAGACCTCCTAGAAGCTTCTGTGACCTGTTGGGGAACCAGCCTCTCCATTGAACGTCAGCATGATCATCATCAGTCCTGATCATGCTACCTAATACGTAACCGAACCAGCCCCGCTGAGAGTGATGCGGCCGCGTATGCGCTACACCTACACAGAGTGGCAGGCTGCCATTATCCTGGGAGCTGCTGTCTGTCACAGGAACGACTTGATTAGCACGCTCGCGGTGTTTGTTTACGGAGTTGCACAGCATGTGGATGAGCGTGCTGCAGCTGTTGTTAGTCCTGCACGTCCTCCTGGCAGCTGGCAGAGGGGTGGACCGGCGGAGATGGTGTGTGGGTAACAGTTGAGTCATAAGACACACACACACACGCACTCAGCAAAACAACTTAATCTCAAATTGTGGCTTTGGCTCCGACTCGACTGATTGCATGAAGGTGTTTTCAGTTAGCGGCTCAGCTAACAAACGCTGTGCTTACTGAGTCATGAGACTGCTCCCGGGGCTCCTGGCTCCAGTATGAAAGCGTTTTTGTGTGAGCGTGAATGCTGAGCGGTTCCTCTCTCTCTCCTCGTGTGCACAGCCAGAGCGGCACCCCGGCGCGGCAGTGTCCAGGTGTCCAGGTCGTTTGTTTTGCAGAAACCCAGCGTCATGTGATCGATGTTGGGAGTAGAGCAGTACATGTGCCGGAGTCATGTGTGCTGCGGTGTACACACACTTCAGCGCATTATGCTTATCCTGTATAAGAACACGCAGCATTTTCAGCAGCTGAAGTCCTGCTTTTATATCACATATCCCCATGTATTTAGAAAACAGTGGCATTTGGTAATAATAAGAGTTTATCAGTCATGACACAGTCACTCACAATGACTGTATGAGCAAGCTAGTTCTGCTTCCGACACACCAGCACAGGGTGATCATCTCAGCTGTTGCAGGATGGATACCCATGAAATATTTCTCTGACATTCACGGTGTCAGGTCGATGATGATGATGATGATGATGGTTTTAGTGTGTACGCTCAGCATCAGCAGCAGGTCAAAGTGCTCTCCGACCACACAGACTTTCAGAACCCGAGTGTGATTGACTTTGGACTGCTGTGCCAACATCCCTCTATAATGACAACTGACAGCCTGAAAGGAAACAGTATACACAGATTCACAGTTATAAAAACAAACATCTCAGCAGGTACACAATCACGTTAAGCCAACACACCTAGGACACACTTAACTAACAATAGAAGACACTTCAGTCCTGAATCTTGCTCACTTATATTGCACATATTGCACTTTTTGCATAGTAAACAGTGGCCAGCACCCCGGTAGTTTTGCACGTCTGTGGCCTAAAGTGACCTTCTTTAAAATCTTTATCGATGTCGATATAAATGAATGTCTAAATCTGTTAAACCTACATTTAGGTACTCTAGTGTTTCACCGAGGGCAGGAGTTCATACTTTGCGTGGAGAATATGGGATGGATGGGCTAAGTAAACTTGAGTTTGTGACCTTGAAACTTTATTCTTACACTGTTGTCGAGCTATCAAACCTGCTAACATGCACGTCGGCTTTAAGAAACCTCCATGTCCAGTTCAGACTGAACCGATAAGAAGATGTTGGAATGGTTGTTAGAATTAGAAACAGCGGCAGAGCATACCTTTAACTCGAGAGACATACTGTACGCCCATTGTACTTCGATGACTATGGAACATTACTTAATCCTCATTATAGCACCTTACATAATGCGCAGAGCACACTTGACGACTTGTTTGAACCTCGTGCACTCTGAGGCCGCATGTTAAGTAATGTCATTGTGAATTGGGGTTTGAAGTGCCGTAAACAGGATGGGCTGGCACTCCCCCTATTCCCTTGCGAGTCCCTGTGCAGGACAATGAAGAGGTCCTGCACAGTGGAGGAGCAGCCCTCCAAGGAGCGTTTGTTTATTGCTGGTCGCCAGGCCTCATTAAGTGCATGACGTGTGGCTAGCATGTCGCTCTGCTCTCGGGACGACAGCGGCACAGAGTTGGGAGACAGCAAAACACGACAAGAATCACGCTCTGGTCCCAAAGCCCTCTTCATTATTTATTTCCTAATTCCTATTGCCACCACTTATCTTGAATGTGACACGTGTCTTTTCCTTGTAGTGGTGTTACGTTGGTATAGTGGCTCTCGGGATTTGTTTTTGTGAATGGGGAAAACCGTATCCGCCAAACTCTCTGCTGGCCTCAGGCAAAAATACCCCTCAAGGGTGATAGGAAAAACAAACCATGCTCCTTTGTTACGGCTGCAGTTGTT
This sequence comes from Karalla daura, assembly GCA_029224185.1. Taxonomy (NCBI): domain Eukaryota; kingdom Metazoa; phylum Chordata; class Actinopteri; order Chaetodontiformes; family Leiognathidae; genus Karalla; species Karalla daura. Next base: position 10,990,480 of record CM055202.1, read on the forward strand.
TTAGCTCATAGCATATCATTTGAAGCAGCAACAATTGCCTGGTCCTCTGGGAAAAAAAAAGGCTTGAAAGAGACTTAACTCTGTAGCTTCTTTATTCCCTTTATCTTAATATGTCAAGAATTACATCTGTTGTATTGAGAATTACAGTTTATACCATGTCTTCCATGCATTATTCATGCAATGTCTTGCCCACTTTGTACCTTAACAGCACCACGGGGGACTGTTCGGGGTGGTCTACCACACAAATAGGCACAAATGTGTCCTATGATGGTCTCCAGTCCATCACAGGACACATACACCATTCGCTCCCACGTTCTCGCTTAGGAGCAATTCAGAGTCTCCAGTCGACCTGAACATGCATGTTTCTCGCCTGTGGGGGGAAACTGCAGAACCTCCACAGAGAAGGGCCTCAGTCTGACCTGAGAGTTGAACTCAGGGCCATCTTGTCGTGAGGCAACACCCCACTATGTAATTTATTCAATCACATTGGCAGAGTACTGGTGCATTTACAAACCTGTACATGCACCTTTGTGTTTGTTAATTGTTCACAGTTTCTGGAAAAGCAGTCGAGCAATGAATTAAGAAACCACTACGACTGCATTAATCATTAATGGAAATAACTAATAGAAAAAGGCAATAGTGTCATCCGAAAACTGCCCTGCTATTGACTGGAAGCATGAAGATGGACGTCCAGCGAGGCCTCTGCTCCCTGGTACCATCCACTTTAAGTTATGAGGCATAATTTGTCATGACAGGAGAGGGATGGAGAGATCAGATTGATCACATTTAATGGATACACTGTGTCTTATCTCCTCGTTCCCATCAAACCTTAAGCTACACAAGGCCGTCTTCTATTACGCAGTAACTCATGTTGCAGATTTTATTAATTCCTCGTTCCTACCCTTCACTCTCTTCACTCAACCCGGAGCCACAGTGGCCCTCTGATGAGTCATACGCTCGTTTCTTTCCCTTTCTTCTCTTCTTTATCTGGCAAAGAAACACAGGAGCACTTCTTCACAGGCTCTCGCAGTAGATACAGACGATGCGCGCCCATCCAGACAGATGGGACTTGGGTGTGTGTGTGTGTGGTAATTTCCTCGACTCATTGTAATGAATGGCTAATGTAAGGGTCCTCCAGATAAACGCGAGGCTGTGTTGGAAGCGCTTGACATCAGATGGAGTGCTCGGTGATGTGGCACCGTCTGCTTCTCGGGGACCGGCACAAGCAGCAGCTTCTCCCTCTGTGATTCTCTCTCTCTCTCTGTCTCTGTCTCTCTTTCTCTCTCTCTCCCTGTCTCTGTCTCTCTGTCTCTCTCTCTCTCTCTCTCTCTCTCTCCCTCCCCCCCCCTCTCCCTCTCCCTCTCTCTCTCTATCTCTCTTTCTATCTCTCTGTCTCTCTCTCTCTGTCTCTCTCTCTCTCCCTCTCTCTCTCTCTTCCTCTCCCTCTCTCTCTCTCTCTGTCTCTCTCTCTCTGTCTCTCTCTCTCTGTCTCTCTCTCTCTGTCTCTCTCTCTCTCTCTTCCTCTCCCTCTCCCTCTCTCTCCCTCTCCCTCTCCCTCTCCCTCTCCCTCTCCCTCTCCCTCTCCCTCTCTCTCTCTCTCTCTCTCTCTCTCTCTCTCTCTCTCTCTCTCTCTCTCTCTCTTTCTCTCCCTGCCAAATACTGTAAAGTACCATGGGCGTGGATCCTTCAAGATGCATTTTTAGCCGGCGAGGACAACAAGTTGGCCAGCTGACTTGTTGCTATGCAACAATAAGAAACTTGAAAATTGACTTGTGGTGCCATGCCTCAAAATAACCTTTTAGAGCCAAGCAGTTGTTTTGTTGCAATAAATGATTTATGTCTCTTTTTGTTTGCACAGCTGTGCGCGTAATAAGCCATCTTTGTATGTCCTTTGATGTTAAAGCTGTGGTGTTGTAGCAACCATCTGCTGGTCACCATGGGCTTGCATTAAGTACACTGTATTTTACTACCTTGCACGTCTGTATGCATTGTCATGCTTACAAAGTACAGGCTCCAAGGTTTCCAAACTATCCGGGTGACAGTACAGACCAAAGAGCCGTCATCAGATCCACTGATTTCGTGTTTCGTCCTGTTGTTGCAGGTGATCCTCAGTGACAGACAAATGTGTGACAGCGTGAAGAACCGTCTGCCTCTCCCAGTGGAGATCTGAGTTCTGGGACACTGAGGTAAGGTCGTGGACGCCAGACACCAAGTCCAGACACAGCCGGTATCACCAGTATCGATGTTTTTCAACCCTCTGTGTTTCTGTGTTCGATGGCTCAAAATGAAACACGACTGTAAAACGCTCAAACTATGAAAGGAAACTGCATCGGAGAAACGTTCCCACTAAAATGCAAATGAGACTGCACAAAATAACCAATGGAGAAGTCAAACTTTAACCTGTCCACAAGGACTATAACCTATTGGTTAAGGTAACTCCGTAGCTGAGACTGAAGGTTATCAGGGAGTAGCCTTTTTTTTCCCCTTTTGTGTTTTCTCACACACAGACATCCCTGTGTACTGATACATTACGGCTGAGTTTGGTATATTTATAGTATACATAGTGTGGACTAATTCCTAGGCGTGTGCCCTTTGTTTCAGCGTGCATTCATTGATTGAAGTTCTTAAGTTACACGTTTAACATGAAAGCTGAGCGCGTCTCAGCCCCCTCTGCTTTCATGTTGAAATGTCTTCCTCGCCCACCCATCTGAAGCAGCAATACCAACTTTGACATGTTTTCACATTCCACATCGTGGCGTCTCAAGCCTTTTGTTGTGCTAGTGAATCAGCTTTTACTCTATCCGCCATGGCAGCCTCTCGTTTTAGAAAGAGAGTAATATGAGTTGTTGGGGTTTGTTTTGTTTCTTTTTTGATTTTGGGGGAAAAAATGGACATTTCTCCTCGGTGAATATTCGCCAGCGCCTGAAAGTCGCTCGACTACAGTTCCCATGGTAACTGATGAGCCTGCCCTGCCGACGGAGGATTGCACTTCAGTGAATCTTTGACAGTTTGACAAGCTGGAGTAAATGAATGAGTCAGCCTTTCATGAAGAGCTGAACAAGCTCGCTAAATGGCTCCCTTTCAATTCGCACGCGCCCAGATTTAAGGAGCACGCGACAAAAGGCTCCACTCGTCCCCACCGTCGTCTGCGCTCCCCGTCTCCGGCAGCCCCCGCTGCAGATGGGATATCTGCTTCTGTCAGAGCCGCGAAGCCTTATCCGCGCCACGCCAAGAGCCGGGGCAGGCTTTTATGTCGCTTCAGACCATAACCTCTGGAATATCTATATATAGAGGCTGTTACAGGGTACGAACTGAAACCGTGCCTTCAAGTGTTGCAGTGTAATGGAATATTTTCCCCTTTCCCAGACCAGAAAGTCTATTCTGGACCCTTCTCTGAGAAATGAATTGTTGCATCCAGCAGTTAGAGCGATAAAGGAAAACAGCCATGAACTTCAAACGATAAGGAATAATTATAGTAAGTAATAATAAAACACGATGGGTGAGTAATGACACTAATAACAGTCAGTAAGTTAGAATATTAGTTCCAAGCTCCATTAGTCTCCAATTAGTATCACCACTGCCCTGGTGTCATTTCTGCATCTTATGGACAAAAATATCATAGAATGTTAAATATATGGGAAACATTTTCCCAGCAGAAGTCCCTCCATAAGTTTGGCTCGGCAGTATCCTTCGGGGCCTTGGCCACAGAGATGCTTTCTCTTCTCAGCTCCTCTCAGGAATCAATACACTTCCCTCTTTTCCCCACTCCTGCTTTATGTATGGTGTGCATCCCTGTTGCCAGGCATTTCATACGTGGTAAAAGTCACAGGCCCATGTGAGCGAAAATATAGATTTCTATAGAGAGTAGGTTGAGGATCCATACTATATCAATACCGACATACTGAATGCCTCTCAGACAGTTCAATACACAAGTGGAAGAGCTGTTTGCTATTCTGAAGCCCGCGTTAGAGCAGTTGAAGTGTTTCACTGCGTGTTCACACTGGAGCCTTCATCTTTTCTGCACACGTGAAATAATCCTTTATAGGTTTTAATTGCGGCATCCATGTGATAGTAACTTTTGTTAGAGTCGTAAAACCGAGCAAAGCATGGAGAGAAAACATGGAGGATGTAAATCCAAAGAGGCACCGGAGCCTGTGTGAATCTCCTGGTCTGCGAGGGTTTGGGCGTGCTAAATGAGATTAAACAGGGGCATGTCAACATTAAATCTTACTGTGGGAGTGAGCACTGAGACTGTGCACATAGCGCACACAGTTTTACACAGTCCGGGGATTAACAAAAAGCAACTGTGTGAACACATTATGAGAAGGAGTTGTGAAATGTGACAGAGCCTGTCTGTGCATATTCCCAGCCTCGTGCTTGTGCAGCTACTGGTGTTGACTCTAAGCACCTTTTAACTCCTCCACTCTTTGAACTGGCCGCATAATCCCTGCGGCCTCGCTACTTTTTATGTTTTCCCCCCCCTGAACTCGCATGTGTCAGAAATTTAAGGGAGGACTCTGACCCACATAGAGCCGCAGTGAGTTTATTTACAACACGCTCCTATCACATGTGGGAGCACACTTTGGGAGCCAAAGGGAGGGAGGCAGGGCCTGGGCTGGTCGAGGAGATGAGAGGCCGGACAGATGTCAGATTGTGGAAAATGTTTCTGCTCTTCATGAAGACGCACAGGCCCTGGCAAAGTAGTGACATAGATTATTCTACCATTACAACGATGATATTTCTGATGGCAGGCAACAAGGAGAAACACGAGGCAGAAGTGGCAGAATGTGCCAAACGCCTCGACATCATGGCTACCACTTCTCTCGGCATTAACACAAAGCTGGAGAGACAGAGGAAATCGGCTTAAAGCGCTCCTAACACAACAGAATCAGTTTGCTGGCTGCAGGAGAACACCTTGCCATCACCGACTGTTGCCTGAAATGTTAAATGGGATCTTCCCACTTTGAAACGGGAACATATTGAGTTAGTCGTAATCCCTAATCCCATCAACTGAAAACCACAACACCAACTTCATAAGACCTTTTTTTCCTTTTTTTTTTTTTGTTAAAGGGCAAAGCTCCTGCAGCTGCCACCGTTCAACACAGGAAACCGGACGGAGAACCTGTGAAGCGTGTGGCGTCTGACACAGCCACGGTTTTCATGCTTTTACTTCGTCATAGCACATTATCATATCAGCTGGTGTGACTTCTGCCCGGCTGCCTGAGCGTTGTGGTTGCGTTGAAGTGGTTCGGAGTCTGGTTGTCCATTAACCACACGGCTGGCAGTCAACCCAAGGCTCCTTCTGTCCATGAACAAGCCCAAGTTGTTCCTAATGTGCAGGCCAAGCTCGCATGGCACGTCTATTTATACTGCTTTGTGTGTGTGTGTGTGTGTGTCTGCATGTAAACCAAAGGCACAGTTGTGAATGCACCCCGTCTGTCTGGAGAAGGGCTGCAGAACAGCAGGCAGTCCATTAACCCCACCAGTCTATACTTACTTCTCTGGCTGAGGTGCAGGCGTCCCTCGTAGCTGGCCTTTTTACGGGATAATTAATATTTTCCACGGTACCAAGTCTGAGGGAGGAACGGCTTTTCTTTTCTTTTTTTTTCGGCCCCCGAGATCATAATATGTTGGAAGAAACTTTGAAGATGACTTTCCTAATCTCACATCTCATCTCGGCTAACGCACAGCGAGTAAAAATATCTACGTGAATCATTTAGGAAATTCCCCATTCCTAGCTTTCTATCCATATTTAATGGGTGTTTTTTTTCCCCCTATCTGGCCCTATGTATCAGGTTTTAGCGGCGCGTCAGTACCTTTTAATGCTATTGCCACTGGGGCCCGACGGGCCCTGCGGGCTTGAGCGCCAGCTTGTTAGGACTTCACCGGAGTGCGCACGGAGAGAGAGAGAGAGAGAGAGGCTGGAGGTCGGATCTGAAAGTGTCCAGGGAGAGCCCGCATGACTCAGAGCCGCTGTCCGTGTCATCCCATATCCAGGGTGACAGGTGAGGTCGCAGAGGTGCCTCCTTATGTAAGCGCGTCGCCTGCCCCACAGCCCGCCACGCTGACACATGCGCTGATCCAGAGTCAGATCTCACCGTCACGTGAGTGCGAGCGCGGGATAAGGCTCTCAGCACAGTGTTTACCTATGCTATGTGGCTTATGGCACAGCGCCTACTTTAACGTCATATGCTGCCTCCGTTCACATTTGACGCACGTCGGTCCTCTTTGAAACTTGGCAAACCGACAAATTCAAAATATCCCTCTTTGAATTATGAAATGGTTAAATATTGCCAGTCAGTAATAAAGCAGCGCTCACTCGGAGATGCTGGGGCTTTTTCTGCAGACTTGACAATGTTCTTGCGTCATCATTTTCAACGATTCGTGGAGACACACACACACCCACACGCACACCCACTCTCAACAAGGTAAAACACCTTTAGATTTGTGCTAGGAGAGCCAAATCCTGGCTCACAGGTCCAGAGTGTGAAGCGGAGGCATAAAGCTTCCAGGCAGAGGCTGGTCTCAGGTCAGCAAATCCCCACATGATGAACCAGCTTCATGAAGCCAGTGTGAAACTTAAGGACTTCGCTTAAGCGTACGGACCAGTGTGGCTTTAGCAACATCACGACTGAGCGAGCGCTCCACATGGGGAGAAATCTGCAGATGAAAAAAAGCCCGTTTGCACTCGTATGGAGTGGATTTACTTGAAAAGCGGTTACTAAGCTCATATCTAGAAATACGCAGGTGTGTATTGTTTGAACAAGTGCTCACTGTTCTCTCTTCTGCTTCCTCGTTCTCTTCCTCTAACCTACTGTTTGCTTTGCCTCCCCTCACTTCTGCCCGCACTCATAACTCCTCCTCCTCCTCCTCCTCCTCCTCCTCGGTCACAGTCCCTCTTCATTTGCTGTCATCATCTCAACACGTGTGTCTCTCTCCCTCTGTCCCAGCAGGCAGCCGAGGGGGGGTCTCTGAGGAAGATGCTGGGGTCAGAGCGCGGTGTTGTCGAAGAATGGCTCTCAGAATTCAAGGTAAAAAGACACCCACCCACACTCCCTCCCCTCCCCTCCCCTCCCCTCCCCTCCCCTCCGGGCCCTCTCCTCTCCTCACTCCGTCATGACTCACGTCAGTGAAATGCTCTCCTCGAGGTCATCTTCCGAGGCTTTATTCCCAGGGAGGGCTACACACTGTGGGTGTAACAAGAGGAGCCAGAGAAGTTGTTGCGTGCCACATCTCCCGATTCAGAGATCCCGTCCGTATTAGACCTCGGATTCGATTCGTTGAAAAGGAGAACGGCCCGCGTTTAAGGACAGATATGACTCAGAGGTCTGTTCCACTTACACCACGGCGGACTGATTGCTCACTTCCAACTCAACACCACAGACGTTTGGCGGATTCACAATCGTCCGTATCATCACATTTTGTGCTGAATCTTGTAAAAAGGCTATACTGTACATGCAGATTGTGGTCGGTTTCAGTTCTCTGAATTCAAGCGGTGCTCTGGATTGCCTTATTGCTTCCTACGTTCATGGCATTGCTTAAGTATTCAAGGACCATGAACTGAAACTGATCAAGTAACGATACTAAGAAAATCAACTTTCATCATAGGAAGATGAGGATAAGGTTTTTTTCGGCCACTGACCTGTGCTTTTGAAAGCAATCTGAGAAACTGTAGTTGTAGGAGATATTAGGGGAACTGTCGGGCATAATACCTCTAATATTTTGGGACCCCGCTTTGACCAATGATCAGGAATAAAGGACAATAAAGTGAAAAGAATCACCTCTAATTGAAGAAAAGCTGTTGAGGCAATGTCTTTGATTGCTTTGACCAAAAGTAAGTTGACAAAGCTGATTTCTGGGTGTTTGACAACAGGGTAAAATTGGAAGGGTGTTAGAATAGTGAGAATCGACCTGGAGTTTGTTGGGTGTCGAGAAGTCTTCAAATAAACGCACAACATATTTAAGAAATACCGATGATCATGGAGGTGCGGCGCACTGAGAGGGGAGGGAGGGACGAGACAAGTAAGGAATTATGAAAGAGAGAAAAGGATGGCGTGTGATGAATGGTGGGGAAATAGACTGCTATGACTCACTGTGTGAGCGGCGCAGACCAGGCACATTTTGTTCCGTCCTCAAAATGACCATGCACAACCAGGCCGTACGCAGAGAGAGAGAGAGAGAGAGAGAGAGAGGGAGAGAGAGAGGAATCTCTGCCTTCTGTCATCTGCAGGCCAACACACACTCTGGAGGAGTTCTGAAGAAATCACCCCGGGATATTTTGCGCCTGTCACATATCATCACTCGGCGGCGGCGGCGAGACTTACTTCCTAATTCCTTTTCATGAGTTTATCCACTTTCACTCCACCTGCCTCATTGACCGGGCCGGCCAGCTCTCAGTGTGTCCCACGTGGCTCTCTAACACCTCCCCAGAGAGCGGACCTTCCCCCACAGACACACTCTGACATGATGCAGTTGGAAGAGCTCAGCCCCGACAATAGTGGTCATGACGGCTGATTTCCATTGAGCCTCCATCGTGCATGCTGCATCCGCATATTCGGCCTTAAAGAACACGGTATTAATGGCTCCGAGTGTTTTGGAGGGAATGTGCTGTGTCTTTGCCTCGGGAGGGATGTGTTTATTTCTGAATGGGTTTTTAAAGCTTGATTGCATGCTCACACGGGCTTCGCTCAGGTCTAGTCAGGTAACAATCGCATCCCTGTCCTCCTCAGTTGTTAGGACACCTCACGACACCTCACAAGACAAAAAGACATTACAGTATATGTGTCAAGGAACCACAAGGACACACTCTCTTGAAGCTAAAATAATAAAACATTGAAAGAAGGTGCTCGGTTTAAATCCTGGTTGGTCTGAGAGCTGTGAGGCTGTGAGTGTGTGTGTGTGTGTGTGTGTGTGTGTGTGTGTGTGTGTGTGTGTGTGTGTGTGTGTGTGTGTGTGTGTGTGTGTGTGTGTGTGTGTGTGTGTGTGTGTGTGTGTGTGTGTGTGTGTGTGTGTGTGTGTGTGTGTGTGTCCTGTGATGGAATAGCCACCTGTCCAGGATGTATTCCCTGCGTTTGCCCCATGTGGACAAGAGATGGGCTCCAACACGACACCATTGAAGTCCAAAGCTTGTAAGAGGCTGGATGGATGGATGATAATAACAATAATTGTAATGATACAATAATAGAAGTGACATCATCACCGCCTGTCTGCTGGCTGTTGCGTAATCGCCGCTGTGACTCTTTTGGATGAACGCGATGGAAGCTGTGCGTCATCCCTCTTGTCGTGCGCATGAATATGAAAATCAGGCGTAACCTCTGAGACCTCTCTGTGTCCTTGCCCCCCCCACCCCCCCTCCCCCTCCCCCCCTCCCACCTCCCCCCTCCCCCCTCTCCCCCCAGACCTTACCAGAAACCCACATCCCCAGCTACGCTGGCAGCCTGCATCTGAAGAAGTCCCTGGTGCCCGCGCTCTACAGAGTCATCCAGGACCCCAACAATGAGGTGATCTACAGATGGCACACACACACACACACACACACACACAGACAGCCAGGGCTGTTTTTAGCTCAGGGAAATGCGTTGCTTGTGACTCACGCGCTGCAGTCTCGGTCGGTGGCGAGCGAGGAGCTGACACACAACTGTCGCTAAAACACAAACCCCGCTGTTCCTCTGGCAGCGGCTGCACAGAGGCAGTGCCAGCACTACCTGTGAGATGGTGCACACTGCTACTATATATATATAGATACTGTATATAGTCACACATACTGTAACTGTAACAGGCTGATAGGACCGTGTTTGCAGCCCAAGATGCAAACACAGATAGTGTGTGTGTGTGTGTGTGTGTGTGTGTGTGTGTGTGTGTGTGTGTGTCTGTGTCTGTGTGTGTGTGTGTGTGTGTGTGTGTGTGTGTGTGTGTGTGTTATTGGGTGTGCCGCACCGCACAGGGGCCTCGCTCTCTTCCACGCTCAGGTGTTTCCTGTACTATTAAGAGCAAACCGCTGTGTTTTCTCTTTAAAGGGACCTAATAACACAGTTTCTGAGCACAGGCCTGGGGGCGCTAGATGGGGTGGGGGGGGGGGGGACCCAGGACTTTCATTTGGCTCTAATGATACAGTCAGTGCCCCCGAATTCGGTCACGGTCGAACTTGGGTGTCGAGCAACCCGGGATCTCGATTCCATTAGGGTTGTCAATGCGGCTGCACAGTCCCATTAATGGTCCGATGAAGAGGGAGACACAGCGAGAGAAAGAGGGAGAGAGAGGTATGGGTACAAATGGTTCATCCAGTCATATGGAAGATAAAAGCTCTATAGGATAGAATAGAAAGCACATGTACATTTGGATGGTTTTAAAGTTGATTTTTTAATGTTGTTTTATTGCTTGTATCACAGTTTTTATAAGTTGTATAAACATGTCATCTTTGATAGTTTGTGTTTTTTGTTACATTCAGACTGAAGCCTTTTAGCAGAGGGAGGGAGAGAGGTTGCAATTTGTGTTTCACTGTACTGTGTGTGTGTGTGTGTTTTGTTTTTTTAAACCGATGACATGGAGGCCCATGTGCCTTGCCAACTTCATTAATGAGTAGCTGCTTATTCCATGGTCAGGCACAGTCCGACACACACACACACACACACACACACACACACACACACACACACACACACACACACACACACACACACACACACACACATACACACATACACATACACATACACATACACACACACACAAACACAGTCTCACAGTAATGCTGTGTGGGCACTCAATTTACTGACCCCTGGACAGTATAAACACATTGGCTCAGCTGGTTCCCCAGAGACGACATCTGACCAGACTTCCATTGTAGTGATTTATCTGCTCTCTCTCTCTCTCTCTCTCTCTCTCTCTCTCTCCCTCTCTCTCTCTCTCTCTCTCTGTCTCTCTCTCTCTCTCTCTCCATCCCACTATGTTACTGTCAGGCTGCCACTCATTCATTCATGTTTTGAAATGAGAGCTGTGAAGCAAAGAATCTCCGTCTCAGTGTTATTTTCTGCTGAGTTCTGCTTGACTTCCCCACATCCCTCGACTCTCTCAAATATCTGTATGGCATATCGCATCATGAGATGATGTCTCTATCCCTGTATCTTCCATATGTCATTTCAATTACAACTCCACCAGTTAATTCAGCTGCTATATTGTATTTCCACAAGGGTCACAGGCTCGTGCTCGGCAGGCGTTCAGGTCGGAATGCCAGGATCAGACCGCACACATTTTATTTGTCTTTCACAATGGTCACCATGTCAGATTAAACTGTGGCAACGAGAGAAAGTAGAGAAACAGCGGAGCAGGTAGCGACCACAACAAAAAGACCTGTAAGATTAAAGCAACAGCTTTAACAGTGCACATTTTTCTCCAGCTCCTGGAGCCGGTGTGCCACCAGCTGTTCGAGCTGTACCGGAGCTCTGAGGACCGGCTGCGGCGCTTCACCCTCCAGTTCCTGCCGGAGTTGGTGTGGGTCTACCTGCGCATCACGGCCAGCCGGGACCGCCAGAGCAACGGCTGCATCGAGGCCCTGCTCCTCGGCATCTACAACCTGGTGAGTCCACCTACAAGCTGGTGAGTCGATTCGCGAGGAGCAGCCATCCATCAAGGAGAGAGAGAGATCATCCGAGATCATCCCGAGACAGGATGAGGAAGTGTGCGTCGTCACAGCTGTCCCGATGGGTCCCGTTTGTGGCCCGCACGTGCAGATATGTGCAGAGCCGTAACCGAGACGCATGGCAAACTATAATTCTCCATGTGAATTGTCTCACATGTCCTTGGCCTCTATTTTTCTGCTTTTCAAGAAAAAGAAGAAAGAAAAAATGATGGCCGTTTTTGCTAAACACAAACCCTTGTTTTCATGCAAGCTGCTCTAAGCATGTGAATTTCCCCTTCAAAGGGATGAATAAAGTTCATTCTGTTCTATCTCATCCTGTCATATTAACCACCTAACCAGGATAGAGAGGCAGTTATATTGTAGCAGCAATGGCTGACAAAGAAAGCCTTGTTCGATCCCAAAGTCTCGGCCCGCTCCACAACTCACTTTGCTCATACGTTATCCATTTGGAGCCTCAGTATCAGACTCTGGTTATAATGGTTGACTGAAACGTGTTACTGGTCAACATGGAGGAACACAGTTTGCCCTTCTTCGAGGAAAGACTCAGTTTTTGGGGTTTTTTTGGCCTGTATCTGTAGTTTCCTTGACTGAAAAGCCTAGGTGAGCTGGAAATGTTGACATGCCAAGCTCTGGATGTCTATTAGAGCTCAGAGCAGGTGGCGCATCACTAAGAGTGTTGACGTAAAAGAGAAAATGCTGGATAATGGAGGGAGCCAGGATGGATTGCATCTCCAGGAAACACCCTTGGGGAAATAGGCTAAGAGCTAGACATCAATAGAAAGAGCTCCATGTCAGCCAGCCCAACTAAAGGTATATCCATGCATAATTTATTCCTCTGCGTCTATACAGACACACACACACACACACACACACTCAGTCGACATGCTCACAGACCTCTCGCCTGTGGACACTGATGACTGAGCTCTGATAAACAGCTTTGCTCTCAGCAGTCCCATCAGATATCCAGATATACTGGGAGCCAGTGAAGGACAGGACGAGACCAGAACTAACAGCACAGCCCGGGAGGAGGAGGAGAGATTAAAGCCTATATTGGTACCGTGTGCCAAGACAATATGGATATCGTGATAAGGTGTGGAAAGTAGGGCTGAGCGTTCTAAGAAAATAACGGCAATCGCAGTCTTATCTGCAATTATTTTCAAGTTAACGTCTCAGTCTTCTGTGTTATATAAGAACACACAATATGAGCAACATACTGTACTATTGAGACATTGTGTAACCCACTCAAGACTGGATGGAGTCAAGACAAAGTATTCTCTCCCACTGGCAAGGTCTTCAGCTCATTATGAGATGATATACAAATGAAACGAATGAAACATAAGAAGAAGAAGAGCACAAGAGTCTGACTTGGTTAGCGTCATACTGGTCTTTATTTAACATCAAAATAAATAAACTGAAGACGCAGATTGAAAATACAACTAAAGATCGGGACATTATTACAAGCATACTGTAAGGAGATGAGGAAAGCATCATTCAAAATAAACAGTGCCAAAAACACAGTCAAGGCATAAAGAAGTAAATATTATTAAATATAGCAGAAAATATTTAGAAAAACATTTGCAACTTTTTCAAATCACTCAATGGTTTTTTTTAATGACTGCAACAAACAAAAATGAAATCCACAGTTGAAATCCAAGTTGACCCCACATGTCCATAGTATTAGCATGAAACCCTGCAGTCTTCAGTTAACTGTGCCAGTTTTATACCCCTCTACATTCTGCATTCTGCAGACTATCCAGGGATGAGAGTAGTGCAGCAGAGGTGTAGGAACTGGTGCAAATGCAGAGGTTTAGCACGAGGTAAGAGGAGGTAGCAGTTGTAGAAAGGTCAGGAGAATGAAGAAGATTGGCTTATTGTGTTTGGATGCACAGTATACTTTTATTATTACTTTGGTTTTTGTGTTCGGTCTTACAGAGGGTTTAGAGCGTTTTCACAGCCAGGTGGATAGGTTTAGTTTAGTTATTTGTCTTTGCGGCGCCACTTTGAATAACAAAAGTGTGGAATTAAAGTCGATTTTCTCTGTTTACCTCTTCGACATCAGCCATAAACTGAAAGCAGTGATTTCCTTGCTCCTGTCGCAGGCCCATGTCGGAACAAAGCAGAAAAAAAAACAAAAGGAAAAGCAATTGCTCTGATAACTCTCAGACGCCACTTGAATCCTCAGGTGCATGTAATTGGTTTGCGGAATAGAGTGCGGATAACGAGTGCATTCTGCGAAATGGAGGGGGGGGGGCGGGCGCCCCGTCTCCGTCTGATCGTACTTCATTATCATGTGGACTTTGCGGCAGTCGTGAGTGTTGCAGATAATCAGCCATTAGCTGTGGAGACGGCATCACTTTCAGCCAGGCGTTCATCTGCGTGTTACGTATGGCGTATGGTGTGAAATTGGAATTGAGTGGGGAGGCTGCTGGCAGTGACATTCAATCTGTCAGAGTCAATAACGTGTGCCGGCTCAGCGCTCCTCGCACCAGCAGTTGTTAACCGTATGCTGTTCTAACCCCCCCCACCACCACCACCACTCCCCTGTCTGTGGACTAGAGTGGAGGGAGGGGGGGGCAAACTGGGCTGAATCATGGAGGTAGCAGCATGACTTTGGTAACTTGTCTCTCTTTCTCTTTGCTCTCGCAGGAGATCGTGGACAAAGATGGCAACGGCAGGCTCCTCTCCTTCACAATCCCGTCTCTGTCCAAACCATCGATATATCATGAGGTGAGCCTCCAGTCTTCCTATCTGTTGTTGTTGTTTTTGGGGGGGGTTTCTGTACTGCTCCTCTTCCTGTCTTTGTCCGTTGCCTCTCCGTGGCCTGTTCTGTGTCTCGCAGTATTTAAGTAGCTATTTGCAAGGTGACACCTCCCCGCTGTCTACTTTCATTAAGGACACACCCAGGGCTTATCTGTCCGTCCATCTGCCTCGCTATGAACGTCTCGGTGTCTCGGACACGTTGTCACATTCATTACACCACTCTCCACGACGGCCTGAGTTTCACTTTGGACGTGTCCGAAATCATTTACTACTCCCCACTCACTATCGAGGGACCCCTGCGTAGAAGACTACAGAGAGAGATCACTGGAGAAATGTAATTCTGTGATCAATTACCTCATTACTATGGCACAAGAACAACATGCCAGACGTGTGTATAAACACATCTGTGCATTTCTGTGATGTTTTTCTGGTTGTATTTTCACTCATTACTTAACAAACAAACTTGGCTTTAAAGACATAAAATACAAGGCTTTTCATTTGTTTCAGCCTCTGCACTGAAACCTATATGAGTGTATGTGAGCAGCCTTACGATATTTTAGCTTAGCTTTAGCTTTTCTTCTCATCTTAATGGTGCACACTGGTTTATAACTTATATATTTTCCTCCTCTGCTCATCCACCTTTAATTATAATATTTTTAATCCTAATATTATTCTAATTCTCTCACCACAACTTATAAATTTGCGTCTTCAACACAAGGAGAAACAAACTAGCGAGCTAGCATTTCCCTGCTTTACCACAATGTGTGTACTGTTTGGGCTGTAACCATTATCTGTTCATGACTTATTCTCATTATACATTCACACGGCCCTCTAAAAATGGCACGCTCACTTTATAGGCCTCTATATAGGGTGATTTCAGACACAGCCAGGGTCTTTCTTTGCTTTGAGCAAACTAACACCTCCCAGTCTCTCCTGTCAAAGCCACTCTTCATCTTCTGAGTCGTCCAGATGTCTCCCTGTGAAAACATCTCAAACGTCTGGCCAGCAAAGTAGAAAATCCTTTATGGCCCGGCCCTCAGGCCACTCTCGTGTGCTTGAGTTTCATCTTTATGTGTTAAAATCAGGTGACTGTGCTTTTCATTCCTCTCGCTCTCGCCCTGGGTGTGTGTGTGTGTGTGTGTGTGTCTTTTGACCTCCTCCAACAGAGTACTGCTTTGACCATTGTGCATGAAGGAATTCATTAATAAGGTGTTAAACACGACACGCTGACCTAGGATCAGGCAGAAACCAGTGGCCAGTTTTTTTCTTTTACTTAAGTGTGTCCAGCGTATTGTCACATACTATGACAGTCCCGTGTGTGTGTGTGTGTGTTAGCGTGTGTGTGTGTTAGCGTGTGTTTTAGCGAGTGTCAGCCAGACTACAGTGTGTGGCGTGTGCTGAGGGCGATTTATCGCTGTAATTATAAGCTTGAGAGGCTCTTACCTCCATGCTGAGAGAATGAAGAAAGCATGGAGGCGGGTGGGAGGGAGTGTGCGCGTGCACTTGTGTATGTATGTGTGCGTGCGTGTGTGTGTGTGTGTGTGAACCACAACAGGCTTCCTGGGCTGCACTACGGCTCTACGCATCACATGGCCTTATCCCCAGGCTTCCCGCATTAGCATAAACTCCAATCTCTCTTTTTGAATTAATCCTTCCTCCCCTCCGTCTCCGCTCTGAATCGCCCGAGATACTTAGGGCAGAATATCAATTCAATTTAGGGGTGACTTCTGCCCGGCGCACTCGCAGGAGTGGAGCGGCGACATGTTCTCACTCGGACACGCATTTGGATCGCACTCGGCCGCCGTTTGACGCACGACGAGGGTCGCGCGGGGAAGGGCTGAGATTCATTTGCTTATCGCCGCGTCCTCGATTCACTCCACACCAGGCAGGAAAGCACCAGCGGGGGATTACGCTTCATACCTGTAGACGGCCGCATTAACAGATCAAAGGCGGCGGCGGCGGCGGCTTTTAGAATAAATACAAAGCAAATGAAATGGCAGAAAGCAGAAGTCGCCTCGTAGCAAGACGGACATGGGTTTGACGCCCGGGTCTCTCCTCTGTCTGTCTGATTTTACTCTGCTACCTTCCACTGTCCAAAATATGCCTGTCCGGGCCGAGTGGAGACTCTAAATTGCCGCAATAGTTGGATATTCTGGGATCTACGATCAGCTGGGGCTGTGTTTCAGACCTGTGGCTCGTTGGCATGGTTTCAATTCATGCAATTGTTGTGTTTCTCTTCGGGGGCTGTTTGTGTTCACATGGCAACAGTCCCAAGTGTCCAACGTTGTACACAAATGCTGCATGTGTTGAGCTTTGTCTTCAATTGTAGCATGCAATATAACTTAAAGTCATTATTATTATCATTGCTTTCTTGTCAGCTGTGTGTGAGTAGGAGACTCAAACTGTTCTATCTTTGGGGTTAATCGCTCAGTTGTTTTAGATCAAGCACCAGGTCTGAATCCACCCCAGAAGATGAAATAAAGAGGGCCAGCTGTAACACTACTCCAAACTAACAGACTGACCCAGTCATAGGCGCCAGTTTGTCATCACTGGCTCTCCTCTGCAGGCTGGTTGAGAGAGCCGGCACGGCGGGGACAGGCCTGTCATTCACTGTTTCTGAACCTTTTTTTTTTTTGTCTCTTGGTGTTTGCGCAGCCATCCAGCCTGGGGTCCATGGCATTGACGGAGGGGGCCCTCTGTCAACATGACCTGATCAGAGTGGTGTACAGCGGCCTCCACCCTCAGAGAGAGACCTTCACCGCCCAGAACAGGTAACGCTCTGGACTCCGGCTGCTGTTTACAGCCCGGGGGGAGCGCTGCGTCTCGACGGTCGCTGAATGAGTAGCGGGTGGGAGAGGTGAGACCGCGTGTGTCGCTGCGGGAGGCTGTTCAGCCCCGGCAAAGAGCCGCGGCGGCCTCACACCCGGTCCAGCGGCGTCATTCGTCTCACATCGTCGCCATGAGATGAGAAAAGGCCTTTTAGGATGATCACAGCCCCGCCTTCTGACTCTGGCCCGGCCAGGCGGGCCTGAAAGCTTTTTTGGCTCCCGCCCTCTCTGCGCCGCTGCGGATGAATGATAATTTTAGCATAGCAATCAACGGCGCTGGCGTCCTGCCAGGGTCTCGAGGAAACGAGCAGACCTGCGCTCTGCACCTGCATTTCACGGCACCGGTGAGACGTGTGCTGCGAGCCGGGCCGGCCGGCCCACGGTGATAAAGGGCAGCGCAGATAAGAAAACTCAGGCCGGCCTGGACCTCAGCTATGATGAATACAGGACATCATAAATACCCTCAGCAGGGCCCGGCCGCACAGCATATCTGTGGCCCGAGATATCGGTGTTTATGAGGTAAAAGCTCCAGAGAGGAGTCTGTGTGTGTGTGTGTGTGTGTGTGTGTGTGTGTACAGCTGCCTGCTGTAATGCCCCCTGTGCACACAGTCACTTATGGCCCTCACATACGGGATGCTGCTCCCGGCTGTTCATCAGTCCACTCACATTCAGGGAAGATGCACGCATTGTAATCTGTTACAATGATTTACCCTGTGTGCTGGACCTACTGTTGTTATCCATTCCGTATCAGTGAGCCATAATCGCAGGTTTTGCAGTGTTTCATCAACAAATGACGCCCTTCCTTCCCTATGTTTATATGACACCTGAAAACAACAAATTATTGACCTAAGCTGCCTAAAACTGGACAAATAAAGCGTATGTAAACGCATTAGTCTGGCAAATTGTGTGTTTCTCAGATCGGAATAAGACACCCAGATAATGTGGTTGGAAATGAAATTGATTTTCTTCTGCATGTATACACAGCATTTCTGCTCTTTCACACGGTCTCGTGCACAGGGATTGTCTGTCAAATGTTGCCGTCAGTACGTGGAGCTACTTGAAGATGGCAGCTGTGTGTGGTCTGCTCTGCTCTGTGCTTCCAGGTTTGAAGTCCTGTGCTTCCTCATGCTGTGCTACAACTCGGCTGTGGTCTACATGCCCCTCTCGTCCTATCAGTCCGTCTGCAGGATGAGCTCACGGTGAGGAAGGCGCGCCTGTAAAGCAAGCACGTTTTGGTTTGGTTTTATTTCACTCTGTCACTTTTTTTTCCCTCCCCGTGCCCAATTAGTGACCGCCCTCTCCTCTCCTGCCCTCCTGAATCATAAAATCACTTCCCCTCCCCTCGCAGCCGTACGCTGACCTCAATACCCACCGCCCCGGAGCGTTTGATAAGTGTGTAGTATTTCATTAGAGCTCGGTTCGCCCCGGCCCGTCTCAGTCTGTCTGTCTCAGACACACGGAGATGCCCTGGAGTCCAGACGGGGGATCGATGTGGAATGCTTAACATGAAGCGCTACAGCGAGGCTGAGGCTGAGGCTGAGGCGAGGCTGAGGCGAAGCTGCAGCGAGGCGGCCGTGGCGGCGTGCAGACGAGTCAGGATATTAAGTCTTCCCCACTGTGAGCGAGCAGACGGTCAGCGCCTGAAGCAAGCGCAGTCTAGACAGGCGGCACGCTGTGACTGTGAACGTTTCCAAACCCGAGAACAATGCTCACGCTTTGAGGCTAGCCTTGAAGTGTCAACCCCCCCCACCCCCACCCTGCACACCTTATCCCCGGCCGACCTCCACATATGTAAAGCGTTTACCACGTGTCCTCTCCTCCTCTGTGTGCTTTACGCAGGAAGTGGGTGCTGTTTGTTGTTCTCCTCCTCTGATCTGTGCAGATACGTACAGGGAACGTGCAGTTTATCAGTACAGCCTATTTCAACCGCTCGCCCTCCTTCTTTCCCTCCTGTACTTATCTCTTCTTGCTGTTTGACCGAACTGACCTTCCTTACGTCACTCTGTGTGTGTGTGTGTGTGTGTGTGTGTGTGTGTGTGTGTGTGTGTGTGTGTGTGTGTGTGTGTGTGTGTGTGTGTGTGTGTGTGTGTGTGTGTGTGTGTGTGTGTGTGTGTGCTTCCCTCTTCAGGTTGTGTGTGTGTGGATTCCCCCGGCAGCAGCAGAAAACGTGGAGGGAGCCCTGCAACCGCGTGCTGCTCGACCCCGAGTTCATGGTGCAGATGCTGACCGCCGTCTACCACGCCATGTACGTTTCCTCACCCCAGTCTGCGTCCGGTGTTTACATATTCACCCTGCGCTGCCTCTGCTGTATGCCCCTACCTGCTCCCGAGGCAAATGTCTGCCTCTGTCACCTTTATTTACCCCTCATTTTGGATGGATGGAAGGATAGACATAGAGACACAGATAGAGAAGCTTAAGCCCTAAATATTTGAGTTTTTGCAAAGATAGAAAGCAAATTATTATACATATAAAAGTGAAATAGAAAAAATCTGAACAGATAAAAGCTTATTAACGGTGTCAAAATGTATATGAGCCGTTTAGACACCTGCCAACCCGCTGCATATGCCTCATTACATGACAGGCTTCAAATTGGTAGTATTCTATATCTGTCAGCATCTGGCCCTTAAGCCGTTAAATGCTGCACTATGTTCAGCGGCTAATTCCTGAGCTGGGGGGGATTTTGTTTTTGTTGCTTTTTTTCTCTGAAAAAGCGCAGCCCGCTGTGGCCAGAAATGAACCTATGGAAGCAACGATGGCCAACAAAAAATGAAAGGTTTGTGCGAAACACTGAGCTGAAACTCTGAGCTGAAACTCTGAGCTGAAACTCTGAGCTGAAACTCTGAGCTGAAACTCTGAGCTGAAACTCTGAGCTGAAACTCTGAGCGGAGCTGCGGCGCGCTCCCACCACCAAAGGCCAATTATCGCTTGGGATTCGCTTTCGCTCCTCCGCACTGGAACGTCACCGAGGCTTGGATATCGGGGAATCCGGTAGATGGAGGACGATGTCTGTGTTTGTCCCCGACCTTCACAAACATCAGCGTGTTCGGAGCTCCTCCGGAGAGAGTCTGGCTTTTGTGGTGGCGTCTCTGCGGGACGTCGCTAATGAGGCCAGTCTCTCTCTCTCTCTCTCTCTCTCTCTCTCTCTCTCTCTCTCTATCTCTCTCTCTCTCCCACCTCGCTGTGATCTTCAGCCTCCCTAGCAGCACACGCTAGCAGACAGGAGCCGCTCCGCTCCGCGGGCTGATCACCTGCACCGGTGCATTGTGGGAGCAGGTGATCTCATCGGCCCGCCAGGACGGCCGTCGCAAAGCTGATTAACGCCCCCCCCCCCCTCGTTGATAGCTCGTCCTCCGAGGTGGAGCCCCCCCCCCCCCCAGTAGAGAGGAGAGAGCCTGGGCTGATGAGGTTGAGGGGGGAAATGAAATGGACCGTGTGAGCCCTTGCAGACGGCCTTTTCACTCCTTGCCGCCGTAGGTGGCCCCCGAGGCGGCCGGCGCTCTCGCACTCACCCTTGGCCCGAGCAGGTGCGAGTGAAGGGCAGATAAGCGCGGATCCACAGCTCTACGCAGCCACGGGGACCTTGGCACTCGCTGAGGGCACTCTGGGATTTAGGTTAATATGTCCCCTAATGCTACAGCACTGTAATACCACATGAGTGTGTGCGCGTGTGAGAGAGGGAGAGAGAGAGAGAAGGAGAGAGATGCAGAGATATCAGAACAAATAGATACATGGTTTTCCCCCCCCCCCCACCCCCCCTCTCTTTGGTTTAAATGTATTCTGGAGCCATTTCCAGCCTTCACAAACATCAGAGAGTCTGTCTATTTTTTTTTTTTCCCCTCGTCTACCTGCCCATTCAGTCCGCGCGTTTCATCTCCAGTCTAAAGGGAAGCCCACGCGTTTGTCCCCGGGATGAAAGAGATTTCAGCCATGCAGCTCTCCTCCTCCTCCTCCTCCTCCTCCTCCTTCTTCTTCTTCTTTGTTTTTTCATGCAAAATGTATGTTTTTGTAATGCGACTGTCCCTTTTATCTTTCTTAAATGAATACTCGGTGCCACTTCTGCAAACGCCTCCCACCAGGTTTAGCCCAGAGCCAGGTGATGAGCCCTGAGACCGCACGTTTACCAGCTCTTGTCTCCTTGTTTCACTCCTGCTCACGCTGACCAGACGCAGACGTGTTGTTCTGCATCCACATTTTAAAACAGCATCTTGCAGTGTAGACTTAACAGTACTGAGGCTATGGCTTGAAATGATCCAGCTATTTTTGCTCCTTTTACTACACTACATTCTCCTTTTGGACCATTCCCTATACATTGTCCCTCAACGACCTTTCCTAATTGCTTCTTATTGATTGTAACTTAGGAAGTTGTACGTTTAATTAAGCCCTTAAGTACACACAAACTAAGCCAGCAGAAGCGCTTTAATTTGTCTCTGGGTGAAACTTTTTATGAACTTCTCACTCCTCCCTCGAGTGAAAAGGTAAATCTCAGGTTAAGCAGACAGTGGAGTGACGGAGAGGTATAATCCTTCCATCCCTAGCTCCAGCTCCAGCTCCAGCTCCAGGCATCATTTAATAACTAATAATAGTTCCAGAGGATGTGACTCAGACATCAAGGCGACTCTTGGAAGCTCCTGACCTGTTGTTTCACTGTATTTGTGTGTTTTTTTTTTGTGTGTTACAACAGATACAATGGAGAGTGGGAGATGGGGCGGGAAGCCCTGCAGGACATTCTGTACAGAGCCCAGCTGGAGCTTTACTCCCAGCCTCTCCTGGTAACACCCACACCCACACACACACACACAGTGAAACCACCTTAAGGGGCCTACGACCCTCTAAGCTCTGGTTGCTGCTCCTCAGCTGGGGAACGCCATGCAGAACTCGCTGCCGGACAGCGCGCCCGACGAGCCGCGGGGGCGCAAGGTGCTGCAGGTGGAGGTGACGCCCACCATCAGCCGCATCTCCATCTCCGCCATCACCACGGCCTCCATCCGCCGCCACCGCTGGAAGAGAGAGGGTGAGGGGAGGGCGCCAGGCTGGCCTCGCCCGGCCGCCTCGCCGCGTTTGCCGAGCTCTGTTAACCTCCATGAAGAGGCGGGTCGAATGTCTGCGATGCGGGCCGGAAACTTACACGCTCTCTCGCTTCTTTTTTCCCCTTTTTTTTAATGGAAGGTCTCAAGAAGGAGCTCCTCGGTGAGACCTCTGTTTGTTTTTCAAGCAGTGAGGAGGACGAAACCCTGTCTCTGTGTGAAACCAGTCACACCATTGGCGTCATCCAAATCTTGGTTTTTACGTCAATCCTGGTCGTGTAGTGCGTGTGCGTGTGTGTGTGTGTGTTGCGTCACTCACTGCTGCGTTGTGTTCCTCCTCTGCTCGTCCTGTTCAGTGTGTGCTGTGCTTTCTGTACCACCAGTGAGATCATGCGGTTTAAGCCACGCTCACAACAAAATGGTGCCCGTAGATTGAACCTGTCGGAGGCCAGTGATAGATGGGGCTGGGGTTGATTCTCAGAACTATCGCTGTCCGCTTTTTCTTTTTTTTTTCTTTTTTCCCCTGCGTTTTGTAGCCTGCCAGCGCGTCGAGGCGGAGCTGCTAGTTCCTGCCGCCTCGCCCCCCCGGGGACGGACGGACGAGGCCGGCCTCGGCCCGGCCTCAGCCTCTCTCCGCCACTAAAAGAAACACGTCTCCCCGTCTGTGTTGTGTGACTCCCAGATTGTTTTGACTACTCAACCGATGCAGAGTTGAGCCTGGTCGTCAATCCTCCTAGCCTCGGCCAGCAGCGCCAGCCCGGGCCCTGGGAGCCGGCGGCCACTGAGGAGCGAGGAGGGCGGCCCGGCAGCCAGCGCAGCAGCAGCAGCAGCAGCATCATTCCCCCCATCACGCTCGAGGGTAGGGGACAGGGGAGGCCGAGGCGCGGAGCGGAGCGGAGCGGAGAGGGTCCCACCCCCCCCCCCCTGCATCCTCCCGTCTTTCCTCCTCCGGTTTCTGAGAGCGCCTCCCCGTTGTGGCCCGTGCCTCTTCACTTCCCCAGAGTACACTAACTCATCCAGCCTGTGAGACCCCCAGCCAGAGCAGAGCAGCCGGCTAAACCCCCCCCCACGCTGCCTCCGCCACGCCGCTCCGCCTCCTCTCGGTCTCGAGCGGACGAGTCGCTTTATTCTGGGTTTGAAGGAAGTGTGGCCGGCGGCCGTTCCTGCATGGGGCCGTGTCATCGTGTCATGTCCTCTCTCTCTCTCTCGCTCTCTCTCTCGCTCTCTCGCGCTCTCGCTCTCTCTCTTTCCTCCTCATCATGCCTCAAAAAAGAGAAAACGTTCAGCCTCCGCCCTTGTCACTCACTGAGCATGTCTGAGCAGCCTGCAGCTTGGCCTCTTTTCTCTGGGCTCTCCAACTTTTTTTTTTCTTTTTTTGGACGAGAGTTATTTTTCCTGTAGTTTCAGCAGGAAAAATACCATTTTTTTGTGTTTTATAACTAAACTGGCATAAACCCGACATCTTCAAACTGTTTGACCACAGCGTGAGTGCAGGGTCACTCGGGCCAGCAGCACCCACCACGCTGCAGGAAGAAGCCTCCCACCTCGTTTGACCAGACGGCAGCTTTTTTTGGCCCGCTAATTTTCCGTTCTGCCGTGTTTCTTTGCTTCTTTTTTTTTGCTGTTTGTTTGGTTTTTTCCCTCCAGCTCAGTGAGTGGGAATGAGCCCTTCCATCATGCATGCGCACGCTACAGCCAACGCCTCCCGAGACATGAAACCCCTGGAACGCTTTGAACATGTCAGAAAGACGGAGCAAAGGGTAGCAGAAACGACTAGCAGCGAGTTCAGACTGAACCCCCGAACTCTCTCCGACCAGTGAGGGCTGTCCCGATGCCAGGATTGAACACAAACGGCCCATTTTGTCTCGTTGGATGTGTCCATTTCCATGTGTGCCTGCTATGTGTCCCTGAGCTCAGATCGTTCGACGTGTCGAGATCAGCTCATTCCCTGGCGTCACCCTCGCCATCCTGTTATCTTCCCCCATGATCTTTCATTCAGCTCGGCTAAGAGCTGAGAATCCTTGCAAGTCACATCGTCAAATCTGAAGATGCAGAGTCTGCGACAATTACTGGACGTCCTGCAGACACATTATAAACAAGTGGTGGTTGTTCTGCATGTTTAAGTCAGTTCACTACAAACTGCATTTACTTGGGTTACCATTGTAGGCCACCTAGATCTGGCCCTATATATAGATAGATATAGATATACATAGATCTATAGCTATATATATCTATATATATGTATATAAATTGAAATAGAAACAGAAATAGTTTATCTCGATGGAAATTAAAGAGTGGGAGATATATATATATATATATATATATATATATGCATGCATATATATGCATATATAGATATATGCATATATATGCATTTTTTGATTACTGTCATGCTGCTTGTTCCAGTATCTTATAGATTTAATGAGATTTTTTTGTCTATAGTGTTTCAAATTCATTTAGCTGCAGTAAAAAAGGCATTTAATCAAAGGTCACAGACCAAAACAAAAGAGACCCCGAAATCTCTTCCCATGCCATGTGTGACATCCCTCTCCAGATCCTCCCTGCTGTGTTTAAGCCACATCTGTTTCCTGGAGAAACCCGCCATGTATGTAATTTGCTCGGCCAGGTGTGGGATTTGCATAATGGTATGGCTCGGAAGAGTTTTCAAACCACTTTCTGTTCCTGCTCCGAGCTGCAATGGCAAAACATGTGGCTTTAGTGAGCAGACAAACAGTGTGAGTGAAAAGGCTCAAACATGCCAGAACAACCTCAGATTGCT
This sequence comes from Karalla daura, assembly GCA_029224185.1. NCBI lineage: Eukaryota > Metazoa > Chordata > Actinopteri > Chaetodontiformes > Leiognathidae > Karalla > Karalla daura. The sequence continues at coordinate 11,015,509 of CM055202.1, forward strand.
TTCAGGTTGAGGGCAGTTTCTTTTCCTCTACTCTACGTAGCTCTTCATTTGGAACGGGGAGGCCTGTGCTGGCTGGCAGAGGTGTGCGGACTGGCCTCGGTGCTCCTCACAGGCTGGCCCGGGCTCGGTCGACCTCTGGACCGTCACTGTGGGAGAGACGAGGGATGGGCTGGGGCAGGAGAGCATGCATGCTCCTCCTCATGTTTTGTGCATGTCAGTCCAGACCTCCTCCTCCTCCTCTTCTTCTTCTTTTTCTCGGTTCCTCCGTTTCTTTTTTGGTGCTGCCTGTGGTTTCCTCCCTCCCCTCCGTCGTCCAGTTTCTGCTGCTTGTCCCAGCGGTGCATGATCGAGACGGCCGGCTGGTCCTCTGTCTCCTTTCGTTAACAGGCTTTTTTTGACCCCGCATACCGTATGAAAAACCCGCATTCCTCTGTAACATGCTTTTCTTTCTAACCCGGTTTATCATCTTTTTCCCTTTCAGCTTTCAAACGACGAGGTTAAAGATGGGACTGCCCAACGTTTTTATTGTTTGTGCTGTGCCTGAGTTCTACCAAATTATCACCAGGTGTTAGATGGCTACCAAAAGAAACCACTTTGAATGTGATAAAAAGAAAACTAGCTCTGCTCTTCCAATCAGACGTGTCACTGGACCGAGCTCTTTCCTAAACAAACAGCCGGTCAGATTGTAGTCAATCTGAGTTGCGTCAGACGATCAGAGCTCAAGGTCGTCGTGTACCGTATTGAATTGTACCTCAGTTTGCTGCATAATGAATGAGCTAATGAGGCAGCCAGTGTTAGCCCGCGCCTGTACGAGGGCCGCTAAGTGGCCACATTCAATCTGCCTTTTGAGGAAAGAACATTTTGAGCCTGATCATTGTGTTCCGAGCTTGAGCGGGATGATGGTGATATTTTGTCCGATCCAGTGGTTTGCGGCCTCTGCATGTCCAGCGTTTTCTTTTGTCCCCGGTCGGACTGCAACGTCTGCTCACCGGCAGGGCCTCGGCCTCTCCGCCTCCTGACCTCTCTCTCTCTCTCCTCTCTCGTTTGTCCGCCTCGCCACCCGTGGCTCATGTCCAGACGCCGACGGCATGAGCGGCGGCGAGGACTCCTTCAACGTCAACGACCCGGACGAGGGCTTCTCCTCCGGGGCGTCCAACAGCAGCCAGCCCAGCGCCAGCAAGGCGGGCGGCGCCGGCCAGAGGGGCGGCAGCCTCAACAGCAGCAGCAGCAGCTTCAAGAGGGCCATCGCCGCCCGGCTGCCCCGGGACAAGGACAAGGAGCGGGAGAAGGAGCGCGAGAGGGAGGCGGAGCTGGCCAGGAAGCACCAGCAGAGGCAGCAGTCGCCCCCCGCCAGCATCGCGCTGGACGCCATCCAGCTGAGCCCCATCAAGAAGCACCTGAGCTTCCCGGCCGGGCCCACGCTGGCGCGGACTGGCAGCACCTCCTCCAGCAAGTCCTTTGACTGCATGAGCTTCAACCTGAACGGGGGCGAGGAGGAGGAGGAGGAGGAGGAGGCGGGGGGGGAGCGGCAGGAGGCGGCGGGCGGCTCCGACAGGGAGGGCGGGCTGCCGGCCGGGGGCTCCCACCGCCTGTCCACCATCAGCCTGAAGGAGGAGCACCTCATCCGGCCCGAGGAGGCGCAGGACCTGCTGTCCCCGGGAGCTCCGCTCACCAAGCAGTCCCGCTCGCCCAGTTTCAACATGCAGATCATATCACAGGTGTAGAGAGCCGAGCAGGGCCTGGTGGACACACACACACACACGCACACACACACGCACACACACACACACACTGGTACATAAAGCATCTATTAAACACATCTTTATGCAGTTTTTCTCTGCAACTCTTTACAGTCCTACGACGGCAACTTCTGTCTACCTATCTATGTCGTGTGTGCGTGCGCGTGTGTGTGTGTGTGTGTGTATGTGCGTGTGCGTGCGTGTGCAGGAAGACATTCAGATCCTCAAAAAGTTGTGTCTCCGCCCCTCTGACATCCATGAACCTTAAAATCGCAACCCGAGAGAGAAGAAGTCGTAGACGGTGAGGGAGACGAGTGCGTGTGTCGGACCAAGCTGAGCATCCATCTCACACACACACACACACACACACACACAAACTCGAGGAAAAACGAAACCAGAGAAAAACCTTGAGGGAAAACCAGTACGGATGCCGCGCAAGCTGTAAGAGGGGGGAGGATTTGTGGCATTTCAGATGATTTTCTTTCCGGGCTCCTGACTGAATCAGTCAGCAAGTCAATCAGCAATAACACGAAACAGTCGCTCATGTGAAGAGTCGCGCCTCTTCATTCCTTCCCTTTCATTCCCGGGCTCATGTGCAATCATTCATGCTGATTATCTTCCTTTTTGAATTTGGCAAAAAAAAAAAAGATTTTACGAATGAACTTCCTGTCAAGTGTTTTAATTTTTTTTTTAAATCACAGTCCAAAGAAATGAGCATTTTTGTTCTCCTGCTTGTTTGACAATGATTGAGCAGAAATCGGTCGGTCCCGGGTGATTTCTGGGGTTTTCACTTGATTGTCGTGATCTGTAAAACTGAGACGATTGTTGTGAAAAAAACCAAAGTGGAGTGTGACGATGGCCGCCGCCCCCACTCGACCGGATTGATCTGAGGAAATCACGGTGCAGCTACAAGAGGAAACAAAACGCTTCATCTTGGGACTTTTAGTTTTTAAAATCTGAAGCTGGATCTGGTGGAGGAACTGGATCCAAACGGCGCAGGTTTTGGTCTGAGAGGCCGAAAAGGCAATGACTGTATTTTATATTGTATGGTTTTGTTGTTGTTGTTTTGTTTTGTGTGTGCGGTTCAAACCATTTCCCTGGGTCCTTGACACCTGAGAGCGCGTGTTGGCGTGTTGAAAAGCGTAGCTGTGGTGAATTACTGCCCCCTGCAGGCTCCTGCTGATCACTGTCGCCGCCGCCACCTTCCTGTTTGTTTGCTGCGTCTCCCGTTTCGTGCTCTGACTGGACGCTCATGGAAGATTTTGTTCTACCTCATCGTGTGTTCACCTGCCACTCGGACGCTCGTCTCCCAATCAGATGCACGATCCTCAAAAAAAAAAAAAGTAAAAAAGATCCCATTCAGCTCGAAACCAGTGGAGAAGGAGGGGGTTTAAACCTGTGCAAGAACTGTGTTTCATGTTGTGTGACATTTCAGTTCAGTCTCCAGAAACCAAGCTGCGACACAAGGAGAGCGCCGTCTTCAGGTCTTCATGTCTTCATGTCTCTCTGTCTGTCGTATATCAGAACTACCACAATTGGGATTTTGGCGAGAAGATTCTCAAACTCCCCGGAAATGTCCTGCTTATCTTTTGTCTTTCTTTTTTGTCTTCTTGTGCGTGTGCGTGTTTGTAACGATTCTGTCTGAAGTGCACTTTTTTGTTTTTTTTTCTTGGATTGGTCCCGTGCATGGCGTCTCGGAGAGTCTGCTTGTCTGCTGTTAAATGCCTGCATCTGCACACAGTGCTGCGTAGCCTTCTGTAGAGCGCCCTGCCCTGCCCTGCCCTGCCCTGGCTTGCTGGCTGGCTGGCTGGCTGGCTGGCTGGCTGGCTGACTGGCTGACTGACTGACGGGAACATGGCGTGCTTGTCTGCATGTTCCAGTGCCCTGCGAAGCACTGCTGTTTCACACGTTTCTGAAACGGCCTGCGAGCCAAACCCCCCCCCCTCCCCACACACACGCACACACACACACACACGCCCACCCACTCCCTTATTAGTCTCGTCCTTTGTCTTCGCCAGATGTGCCAATACACATCCTTATTCACGTGCTTGGGTGTCTTAAGTTTTAAAAATTGCCTCTTTCTTTCTTTCTTTCTTTCTGTTTACCAGTCCATTTTTATTTTTTACAAAGGAAAAAGGGATGTTTGGACTTATGGCTCAATGTGCCCTTAGATGCAGCTTCACCTACTACTTTTTTTTTCTGTTGCTTCTTTTCACTCATCACCGACGTGGTGACTTAGCTGTTGTGGAAACAAACAAGCAGTATATTGTGCGTCCGTGTGCCGTAGATGTCAGCTGTCGTCCTGCCCCCCCCCCCAAACATCGTGCTCACGCTTGCTCGTTTGAGGGTGAAAGATAAATGTACATAAATGAACGCAGTAGAGCGTCCTCAGCTGTTGCTCCCAGTCCCGAGTGAGTCCTGTGTGTGCGCTTTGGCCTTAAACGCTGCAGGCCAGACAGCCTTCATCTCTTTGGCCCTCACGTTCCTCCTGCTCCTCCTCCTCCTCTTCCTCATGCTGGAGAAGTGCAGCTCTAGTTCACGCCCTCACCTAGTCGGTCTGCTGTTCCCATTTGCTGTATTCTTGCTGTGAGTTATGGGGCACCTTATTTTGTTTTGTTTTTTGTTTTTGCTGTTTTCAACACTGGTGACGTGTTCATGCCATTAAAGCCCCCTGACTACGGTTACCAGCAGCCATGTTGGTGCTGTTTGTTGACTTTAGAGTAAGCGATAGACAAATATCCCTCAGTGTCTGGTGTTATTTGCATGTGACCAGGACGGGAAATGAACACACGCCCATGAATGGTGACAAAGCCACGGGAGCGATGAGTTCGATCTATTTATGGGCGATACGATGAGACAGCCACACGAGGTCCACGTACATTTCAAAACAAACAAGGTCCCCTATTTGTGAAACCCGCATAGCAACCATTCCTGATGGGCAAAGTTCATTTCCTGCCCTGCATGTGATAACTGTGGACTTTGTTTTCATCCAGTATAATGCACTTTAATCCATCCACCTCTGTCCTCGAGATAGCTATTGAAATGATATACATAAATATATATATATAGAGATGTGCAAAACGTGTAAACACTTAATGCAGGGTTTTAGTCTCTTTAAAGTAGTGCTTCTATGTGATGTCACATCCAACACGATGCTATTTTTGTTACAGTCTAAGGGTACAACAGCTATTTATTATATTTTCATTTCAAAACCAAAAAAAGGAGAAAAAAAGAGTAAAGTATAGGGGGTTTGGAAGGTCTCAGGAGCTTATAAAAAAAAAAAGCCACATTTATGAAACGGCAGCACCAAAATTTCTGTTCTTGAAGTCAGAATTGATTCTATGCAACATTTACCCCTCCTCCCTCCTTCAACCGCCACCCTCCTCCTCCTCCTCCTCTTCCTACTTTCTTTTCCTAGTGGTGTTTCTGGCTTTCTTCCATCCTCGTCGGGTGGCATCTGGGGCAGATGCATTTCCGCTTAGAAGTCCTCAGCAGTGTGTCCCCCACCCCCACCTCCGCCCCTGTCGTTGCGTTTCTGTACGCCCTGTTGTGGTGCTGCAGGACGAAGAAGAGCCTCTGGAGGAGGACCTCCCGTCCTGTCGTCCCGACTGCCCTTGGCGGAGAGAAAGCCACACCTGGTGCATGTTTGAGCCCTGCCGTCAGTCCGCTGCTCCATGGCTCAAAGACAGACGTCTGTTCGGTGTATGAGAAACAGATTTATCAGTAACGAATCTCACGTAGACGCTTCGAGGGGAGCTGCAGGACCATGTGATTAAAACACTGTACCATTGATGTTGTATAAAACGGAGAGAAAGACTTATTTTAAACCTTGTAAAAAATGTACAAAGGTGAGAGCAAGATAACTATACAACACTGAAGATCAGACTGAAATGTAGAGAGAAATTAATCTGTATATTGTTGAATAAATATTGTGCCGTAAGGGATGAGAGTGTCTCGTCTGTTGTGATTCTACACAAAACCAACAGTTTGACTTGAGCCGAGCAGTTTGATAATAAAAATACCTGAAGGGAACAGAATGAAAAAACACTTTCACAAGGCTTTGTTTAATAACGTTTACCTGTTCCAGGCCAAAGAAGTACAAAGTACAACCTCATTCATATATGAATTTCACACAGTGAAATGGAAGTTGAACGTTTTTCTACGATTATTAACACAGAAAGAACAATTCTGACACACCACCCTCTAAACTGGTTTGCGTGTGTCACCTACATTCAGATACTTAGATAAGGAAAGCTAAATGACCGCGAGGCAGCTTTGTTGTGCGTTTCCAGTGAAGTTACTTTATCTTTCCATTCTGGCTCAAACATATCAGACTTGACTTATACAGGCTCATTAGCTGTAGCACTCACAGTTAGCACATGCTAAGTTGCCAAGCTCTGTTTGTTTCGCCGGGCATACTGTGTCTGTGTCTGTTTACGTGGATGCCATTTGAAGGATCAGATGTGTGCAGAAATTGATCTCAATAGTCTTAAAGCAAATAAATGATTAAGATGCTTGTAAGAAAAAAAGAGATGAAAGAATTGCGTCCAAGGTTATCAGATTTCTGATTCATCGTCATCAGTGTAATTAGTGAGAATGAGCCTTGGGAAATCACACTCTCATGGCTACGTATTGATCTGAATGAGGCTTATATAAGCTGACTATTCAACAGGTCCGAAAATCCAAAATAAATATATAAAAAAAGATAAACAACCCGAGCTAACATGATCAGTGGCGATGTGCTGCCACCTAGTGGGCAAGGCGTAGCATAAAGCTACACAGCTGTCGTGTTGTGACGTGTGCTGTGCAAAGAAATGTAATTTTACAGTTGTGGTTTCTTCAGTGTTAATAGGAACTGACAGTCATGAGAATTTGACTCTGAAACCTGTTTACTTGTGTGCACACGCCCTCTCCACGTACAGCAGCGCCCATCGTATAATTCACTCAGCTCGACCGTGACTCGCCTCAATTTATTCTAATCTTATCTGTGGAAAAACTCCCTTAATGAGTTCGCAGGCCAAAATCAAATGATCCTCCAGACATCACTCGCTGATTTCTGGACCGTAGTTCAGGGCAAACATGTGGGAGAGATTAAGCTGACAAAAACATGACAAATGTACAATTCATGTCCATGCTCCCTCCCTGTTCATGTCCTGATGACTGTTGTATTAACGTTCAGCTGCTCAGCTCTCATTTACTTCAGCAGTGTTTGGTTATTGTCTCAGCAGGGAGATATGAGGGCATCTCTAATGACATCAGCCGTGAACTTTACACCCTGCACAGTCTAATCCACAGTGTTGCATCGACCCACATGTATCCAGCGTCTGCAGTTTATTCCTTCCTTCTGCATTTCTGAATTTCTCCCATCATGAGTCTTTCGAAGTCTGCAAAAGTCTAGATATATTTTCCATTGTTGGAGTAACAAAAAGCCAATTCCTGTCACACAATGCACTGATTTGGTGTGCGCGAATGAATCGTCTGCAGACACAAGCTCTCATTAGTAACGAGAGCCCTTGTTTAAGACTCTTGAGGTGTCACCTGGCAACAGGTGCCACAGCCATGGAGGTCATGAAACACAGAAAGTCCTTCTCCATGTCTGAAAGAGTGTGTATTTCACACAAGATGCCGGGAACCACATCATATGGATGCTGTGGTTTATCCAGGTGAGAGGAGGATCCAACAGGTAATGTACAGCATGACTAATCTGACTCGTCATCATGGTGTTTTTCCTCAAGGCATCATCTTATCACGCACACAAACGCTGTTTGAAATGCCTCGAGGTGCATGTGTTCATGTAGGGGGAAAAATGTGTTTCGACAGGGTGAGGTCATGACGGTGCAGCCTAAAGCACAGCCTCTGCATCCAGGCAAGATCAACAAGGACTTGTTCCCAAGAGTTAATCAAACAGGTCAGTGTGGATTCCAAATGTGATGTTCGTACAGAGCTTACAGAGGAGCTCACAATAGTCTATTCCTGGTAAGTCCAAAGACAGCGGCATGGCCTCGTTCATATAAGTTATGGATATTGAAATGGCAGCTAAAAGAGGGGGAGGGTGGGGGGGTATTGGCACAGACACAATGTAACAAAAAATTAGTGAGCACATCACCCCTGGTTCTTCCTCCAAATCTGATTCATACTTCTTCGCTGTATCACTCCAGTTGGGACTCAGTTGAGGAAGAGGCTACAAACTTGTTTGCTGGACCAGGAAGTAAACATTTCCACACCTCAAACAGGATTTTAAATGGGCTTGTAAAATAGCATCTGAGGCGTTCCTGATAGAACCAGTGGTCCATGGATTCTGTCTTAGCCTGGAACACGAACATCCCTCCAGGTCAACGTCTCGACCCAGACAGGCCTCTCTGGTGCAACTTCAAGACAAGTCAAACGATTGTGCCACTTTAAGTCAGATGACCGAGATGGAAGTCAACACTTCCTCCTTGGGTATTCAGTTAGTCCCAAGAGGGACTTTTTTTGTGCGTCTCCTTTCTGTCTTTAATGAGGCAAAACACACACACACACGCACACACCTCTGTTAAATATGCAAAAATGACTTGTACACTTACACTTTGAGTGAAGGCAGTGAATGAAGGAATGAACAGTATCTTTTTAAGATCAGTCTTTTTTTTTTTTTTAAATGTGATTTATCCCCAGAGGGAAGTTGTTCTGAATCACATTCACATTAGTCAACAATACACAACTGTGAGCTTGAAATCTTCACAGTAAACGATATATATCAAATCATAAGTGACGTAGTATAAAATATAATAAGAGAAATAATAAGTAACAATAATTGACAACAAGTGAATGATGAAATAATAAACATTAATGATAGTAATAAATAGTCAAGACTGGAAAAACGGTGATAATGATAGAAAACTGGGGAGAGAGAAGAGTTTTTCAAAATGTCAAGTAATCCAAAGTATTCAAAATATAAAGTACATCTCCGGGCATGCATTATGGCGTCTGCAGTGATGAAAAAGAAAGTAATACTTTCTTTTGCAACTTCCGCAGGCATGCAGCGCAAACAAAGTAAGATCCACCCACAGCAGATTTTGCATCGGGTACATCTGCATCAAGTTGTTGCGCGACTAAAAAAGGTGAGAGATGGCACTGAGAGGGGAGAGAGCAGTGCGCTATCATCGTGGTTTAGTGTTTGACAATGATCACAAGCTCACAAGCTTAGATCGAAGGCTTGTGATCCGCAGTGCTTCGAGTGCACTAAGAAGACCAGAGGACGAAGAAAAAGAGGTAAGACGATCGAGAGTCAATTTATCGGAGTCATGAGAGGCAAAGACTTTCTTATATAACTTCCTATGGGAAAATGGAGCATACTTCTTCCACTCAGCTTGTATTGATTAGATCCGGAGCCAGGAATTTGTAGAGACCGTCCGGATCAGCTGTGCGAGCAGTCTGAGCATGCGCAGAGCTGCAGGGTGAGCGCATCCTGCAGCTGTGGACTGTCTCAGGTGTCCCACTCCTGCAGCCCAGGGGGAGGACAACACGGCCGTCCTGCAGGGGGACGATGGGGGACACCGGGGCGGTGAAGTCGCGGCTGTTCCTGGCTGTGAACGCCGCCAGATACTTTAACCAGCTGCCTCCATCTCTGTCTCAGCAGCGCTGCGCCCTAGCAGCCTGGATCAGAGACAACGTCCGCAAGCGGGAGTGCACAGTCTTCCAGAGTGCTCCAAGGTAGGAGGACACACACTTTTCTGCACTTTTGTTGCTGGGAGAATAAGGACTCAACTGGCGGGATGAAAGCTTTAGATGCTCGGAGCCACCTGCAATCAGTGATGGAGGAGAAACTGCAAATTCCAAAATACATGCCTTGAAGTGTAGTCTGTAACATGTATGTGGAATGATAGATGCTGCATGTGTAACATGTTCTAAAAAGTCAGAATGAATCCATCCATCTGGGTTTGCAGGGATCTCCTGTGCACATATGTAGGGTGAGGGCAGGGAACACACCCTGCACACGTTTCTAGTCCATCACACACTCACCATTCAGCTCTCACACTCACAATTTAGGGCAATTCAGAAGCTCCAGGCCACCAAAAAATGTCAAAACAGAATTAAGGCTGTGGGTAGAAACCAACCAGAGCACCACTAAAAGGGGAAACCATGGTTATTTTCCTCAAGGTTGGCCCAATTGGGATTTTAACCAAGGACTTACTTGTTGTGAGGAAGAACATAGAGCAAAATCTCTGTTGGTACACTAAGGGAGTTTTTGAGATCTCGTTTCCATAGTTTGAAATTCTCCAGGAAAGGTCTCAAGTCCATCACAAGACACACACACACTATTCACTTTCACACTCACAGCTAGAGGCAATTTAGAGTCTTCAGTCGATCTAAATATGCTGTAAGAGGAAACCAGAGTACCAGAAGAAAACCTCACGCAGGCTCGCAGAGTTCACATAGAAAAGTCCCCTGTACCCAGTCAGTTAAAAGTGAAATAAACCTGTTATAAATCTAATTTATCAGTGAATGAGTGGTTATCACTGTCACCTGGGTTTTGGTTGAAGTTCGCATTTTCCCTCTCTCTCTCTGGATACTCTTTTCCATAGTCCAAAAGTATAGGAAACCCTACATCACCTCGACATAGGTATTCCCAGCTGCCATGCTGAGGAACAAGACTTACTGTGATTTAGTGGAAGGACGAGTCTCACTTCTCTTCTGAAAGTGACTCAAAGCTCTTGTTTCATCAGCCGGGAGGATTTGTGCAAGTGCGGCTACTCCAAGAGTGAACACGTGCGTGACGCCATCGCCACTGAGGACGGCCCCCAGGAGCCATGGGACATCCACCGACACGTACGCGAGGCGCCCACCGACGCTTATGGAGAAATCAGCTTTGGCAACTTGGGCAAAAAACTGGGCAAGGTGACTTAAGAATACTATCATCTGTAAAGCATGCATTTATTTAATGTAGCTCTTAAATTATGAAAAATGGTGGAAAGATACTTCAATTTCCCAGACATGAAAAAAATATCACAAATTATTTAAAATGGAGGAAATTTGTGTCGTGTTGTTTAAAGTATTTTTTTAGTATTTCATTCAAAACCTTTGATAAACATGACAAATTCTTACTTCAGATTCAACAGGTTTTTAACGATTATTTCACTTTTACTTTCATTCTGTAATTCATGTATGAATATCATGTTTTTGGATCTTCTAATATCTTGCACTGCAGATGCCCTCATCCTGTCCTGTGCATGTGTGTGTGTGTGTGTGTGTGTGTGTGTGTGTGTGTGTGTGTGTGTGTGTGTGTGTGTGTGTGTGTGTGTGTGTGTGTCCTCAGTATGCCCGGGTGTCCACAGACACCAGCCCGGACGTCCTGTATCAGCTGCTGACTGAGCAGTGGGAGCTGTCGCCCCCCAACCTGCTCATCTCTGTGACCGGAGGAGCCAAGAACTTCTGCCTGAAGACGCAGCTCAAGAAAATCTTCCACCGAGGCCTCATCAAGGTGGCCCAGACAACAGGTTGGCCCCAGAGTTTATGTGGAGTTGATTTTTGTAGAAAGATGAAGTTTTTAGTCTCGGAACGAGTCGTAGCAGTCATAGAATACTCTAAACTCCCTGTTAGGGTCATTCATTACAGAAGACCAAACAGGTCTAGAAAGAATCTGAAGGAGTCTGAAGTCTAACGTACTGTTATGAATTCAACCACTGAATTGAATTCAAGTGTGATTTTGAGGAGTAGAAAATGGGGTAAAAACATGAGTGTCAGCTTCAAAGGAAGAAAGTAAAGCGAACGTGACACAGGCAAAGAATATGGCCTTCCAGTGGTTCTAGGTTTTACTTGTATTGTTTACAGAACTCAGAAGCGCTGCCATTTGTTTTCGTTTCACCTGGTTGGAGAGAGAAGATGAGGTTTCATGGGGGCTATGAGTCCAGATTCCAGATGGGGAAATTTGTTTTAGCCAGGAACAGTGTTGCTCATTGGCGTGTTTGCATTCAGTCACATGGTTAAACATTCATCACAGAGATTACAGCCACACTTGCAAGAGCGGGATTGTTCCCGTGCAATTCGAGGACAAATTGGGATTATTATGAGTGCATTCATACTGTATGTTGCACCAACTCAACATCAGTGATGAAAATCAGTGAGCATGTCCCTTTATATTATACTATTTTATACTAATAGCTGTGGTTAACTTTTTATCTGGTATTTGATGCTGAAAGAGGTTCCAGACCTCTGGATTTGCTCCAATCCAATCAAACTTTATTAATAAAGCAACTCAAGTGAGCAAAGTGCAGTACAGAACCGATACGCCAAACACAAGAGTAAGGACAATAAAAACGGTAAACGGCCACGTAATGATAACTTCTAGCTCGTATTCTGTGTCGCGTTCTGCAGGAGCGTGGATCATCACTGGTGGCACCCACGCAGGCGTGATGAAGCACGTGGGGCAGGCTGTGAGGGACTACGCCCTGAGCAGCTCCCTGCAGGGCCACATCGTAGCCATCGGAGTTGCAACATGGGGTGTGATTCACAACAGGGACGCTCTCGTGGAGCCAAACGTACCGTCACCAGGTTCACCGGGTTTCGTGGATCATCTCTTTTCTGTTGCAGCGTTCATCAGCAATGCTCTCTCTCTCTCTCTCTTTCTCTCTCCTTCTCTCTCTCTCTCTCTGTCCCCCATCTCTCCCCATCCGCAGGGGTGTTTCCCAGCCCAGTATGTGACGGACGTGGAGGGCCAGGGCACGCTCTCGTGCCTCGATAACAACCACACCCACTTCATCTTGGTGGACGACGGAACGCAGGGGAGCTACGGCGTGGAGATCGAGCTGCGCAGCCGTCTTGAGAAATGCATTGCTGGGAAGCCTCTGGGGAAGCAAGGTTAAAAGCGAGATCTCAGATAGCATCTAAAATCTGATTATATCCACCCGATCCAGCTTTTAGTATTGATTTTGTACTGTCTCGCTCTCAGAGAGTGGCGTCACCATCCCGGTGGTATGTGTGGTTCTGGACGGGGGTCCAGGCACTCTGAGTGTGAGTCAGCAGTTTTCTCTTCTCTCTCTCTGTCTCTGACATGTAACTGTATCTGATCTCACCATGTAAATACTGTATCTCTGGGCAGCTTTCCTTACATGCATGACCTTCCTGACCGTAAAGGAAACAAAAAACAAACAAATACGAGCATGTTTAGCTGCTGCAGCCTCAGGATTTGCATTGTTGCTGTCCTTTTCCAGGAAGAGAAGCACACACACATGCCATTCACTCTCACACTCATACATAGGGGCAATTCATTGTCTCTTATTGACCTAAGCATGTGTGTTTTTGAGCTTTAGGGGAGTATATATATACAAATATACACACATGCACACACTTATATAGAAAGAAAGAAAGAAAGAAAGAAAGAAAGAAAGAAAGAAAGAAAGAAAGAAAGAAAGAAAGAAAGAAAGAAAGAAAGAAAGAAAGAAAGAAAGAAAGAAAGAAAAAGAATAACAGGATTTATGGTAACAGTAGTTTTATCTGCTAAGACAAATTGTTGCCAGGCTAAGCTAAAGTTAAAGAAGCTGTTGTGAGTTTGTGAATTGTAAACCATATCTAGCGTCCTTTGGATCTTCTCAATGGAGACCTAGAATGGTATTCGTGCTAACACAGAACCTCTGGAACGTTTAATCAGTAATGCTCCACATGCTATTTAACAGTCCCTTTTGTAATCCTGTGTTGAATGCACAGATAATGCTAACCTGGCAGCCACACTTAGGCTTTTCATTGACAGGCACTGAATGATCACATTCCTTTATGTTCCTTGCCAAACAACAGAGCTTAGCAGCTTTTTTAGCAGCGTCTGTGTTTCTGTATCTGCTGACTGTCTTCTGCCTCTCCCGTCAGACCATCTACAACGCCATGGTGAACGGCACGCCATGTGTCATTCTGGAGGGCTCGGGCAGGATAGCCGACATCATCGCTCAGGTTTCAGGACTTCCTGTCGGCCAGATCACGATCGCCCTCATCCAGGAGCTGCTGAAGAAGTTCTTCGGTCACAAATTCAAAGACTCTGACATCATAAAGTGGACCAAGATGGTGTGTGGACACACTGACACTCACAGTACTGACAGGATGATGTTCATCCGGTGTCATTGTAACCCCCATTTACAATCTGAATTCAGCATGTCACTGTTTTTCTAGTTCAAACTTTCATTTCAAACTACCAGTACTTTTGATCTCTGCCTGCTCTCCTCATCAGATTCAGGACATCATCAGGATGTCTCACCTGCTGACAGTCTTCAGAGTGAGCCAGGACAGTCACGGCGACATGGATGTGGCCATTCTGCAGGCGCTGCTCAAAGGTAGGAGTCCACGATGGAAGGAGTTTACGCCAGAGCTGCTTCTGACATGTCACATTCAACATTCATTCAACCCAAGACAAACTGTGGATTAATCAACTGGTTGATGCAGCTCTAAAACAGGCAACACAAAGTCTCTCCAACCACTCGATCGCCTTTTGCTCCCTCCCCTGACCATTTGTATTATTGGGGTTGTGGCGCGTAGATCAAGCTGTTATTTCGTTTACAAGACAGATTGTTGCTGCTGGCACCAGTGCCAACAGAGTTGCTTTTCGTAGCTGCTGCGTTTTGTTGAAGTGGTTGCCCATTTTATTTGTGTTATTGACGTCATAACTCATGTTGCTTTTGTTGCTGCTAATGGCTTTTTTTCATGAAACAAAACCTTGAACTGCATTTCTTGTGGAATAAAACCGAGGCATTAAGTAGTGTACTGTGGAGGAAATGGAGAGGGATTTGTGCCAGACCTGCTTTTAGCAAGTCTACTGTTACAAAGTGACTGGACCTCGACACTGATATTCTCAGAGATGCTTTCATCTTTCCATTCTACGAGACACTGAATGCCACTCTGAAATACTCTGCTTACGCAAAGGGTAATCATCATCTTATCCCTCATCATCCTCATCTCTATCCTCCCTGAAAGGTCTCACAAAACCCATGCAGCATGTATGTGCAATAAATCCATGTTGTTGGAAATGTGTCGTGAGACAAAATCGCCGCTGCACCTTCACTGATGGTTTCCATTGCCGTGACTCATCGTTCTAGCCGAACAGCCTCGTGTGCAGATTCCATCGCTGAGCTCCTCTGACAAGCCCAGGCCAGCACTTGGGCCGGCACTGTAGGCCAAACATCTCTATTTCCACTATGCTGTAGCACACACACGTCTGTAAAACACAAATTATTTTACAATGAAACCATGACTCTGTTATCTAGGTTATACACTTATACACCTAGCATTCTTGAAAGGATGTTGACTTGCTATCTAACTTTACCAGAGCTGTAACCTGTTAGCTTGCTAACTAGCTACCCTAATGCTCTTATAGGCTAAAGGAGCATGGAGGAGGATAGAGAAAGGAGGATGACATGGACAAGCATATCTGTGGGCTAACATAAGAGTACCTGACACTGGTTTACTTCCTCCAGCCACTGTGTTGATGCATCAACATAGTGGCTGTTAGCGCCACGAAGCTTGACGGGCTAACAACAGTAGCTAAGCGGGGCAGGCAGGGCTTTTTCTTTCGAAAGGTCATGTTCCTGTGATTCAGTTATGAAGCAAAACTGCTGAATGTCCTTCACTCAGTTTGAGAATTTAAAAGAAGAATTTAACAGGAATCGTGCCTCTGAATGTTTTCCACTCAGCTTCCAGGAGTGGCGGCTCACAGCCAAACGAGATCTGGAAGAAGCAGCTGGAGTTGGCGATCGCCTGGAACCGAGTCGACATCGCAGAGACGGAGATCTTCTCCAGTGAGAACCACTGGAAGGTGCCTTCACTTCTACGTACAACAAACCTCAGCTTTGACGCTGACAGCAATCTGTGCCTGAGGGAGCAGCGTTAACAAAGAAAACTCAGAGAGCGATCACATGATAACGCTCTCTGAGCCAATCAGTGGGACTTCCTGCAAGCAGATAAAACAATCTGCACTTTCTGATTGGTCTTCTTTGCTACTTGGTTAAGGTCTCTCTGATCAAATACCATGTTAAATAGATGAATAGAGATACTTTATTGATCCCAAATGAAATTAAAGTGTCAAAGTAGTGTACACATAAAACACGCATAATAACAATAACAACGATAATAATGATGATAATGCCAATACTACTACTACTACTACTAATAATAATAATATTAATAATAACAATGGTAATCATAATAATAACAAACACATATAATAAGTATAATAAGTTCTAAATATTAAGTAAAAAATACATAATGTAAAAAGTAATAAGTCATTCATGAAGTAATAAATAATTTAAATGTACTTTGTAATTAAAAGATAAATCCAATAAGGTAGTAAATTAAGGTGTCAAGGATTGCATTGAATTGCACCTATAACACGTAATGGAATATTAAGTAATAAAATAAGAATCACAACGTTCAAGGGAATAATTTTATGAATCTAATAATATGATTATTTATATTTTGAAGGAGATGCTCACTATGGTCTCTTCTACGTGTTTGTTCCCATCCAGTGCAGCGACCTCCACGATGCTTTGTTCTCTGCCCTGGTGGGCAACAAGCCTGAGTTTGTGAGGCTGCTTCTGGAGAACGGCGCGAGTCTGAGGGATTTTCTGCAGTCGGAGTCGACTCTGTGCAGGCTCTACAGACAGCTGCCCAGCTGCTTCTTTCTCCGCAAGCTGGCCAAGCGCTTCCAGAGCACCCGCCGCAAGAAGAGGTCGACGAACGGCCCCGCCGCCCAGGCCCCCGCCGAGGAGCAGATCTCCATAGCACACGTGTCTGAAGAGGTGCGCTACCTGCTGGGCGACTTCACCCAGCGGCTCTACGGCCCGTCCAGCTCGGTCCAGGACTTCAGTTTGTCCATCGACAGTTCGGCTGCATCAGTGAGTCGGTTTCATGAACTTTTAACTTGGACTGGCTATTTGGAATAAGGGGCTGTAGAGAGAGGGAGAGTTGAGAGATACTGGATGAGTTACTATGATGACCATGCCATTCAGCACCTATTTTTAATAGGTAAAGCGGTGCAAAAACTGGAAATAAGCTATCATTAAGAACTGCAGTCATGTTTATGTGATTTTACATAATCGGCAACAGTTAAAATAACTTATTGCATTAAGTTATTATTTGCATTATTGGCTGTATTGTATTTAAAATGCCTGAAATTATGATATTGTTGGCAATTATTATGTTACTGGCATTTCTGGGTTGCAATGGGGACCCACAGTAGAGTGGTGGAATAGAGTATTCACCTGTTTTTTTGGTGTTAATACATCAGTTGTTTGTAATATTTTTGCCTAATCTATTTTTTATTTTAATAACATTTGCTGACAAGGAAAAAAACATTCAATGAAAAGAAACGCACAATAAAAGCACATGCAAGGCAAAGGAAATGTTAAATAGGTACTTAATGGTACAGGACTTTCTTCCAGCATGAATTGGTGGATAGTGGTTGTTTTGGCATTTCTTACCGGACCCTTCCTGGAAAATTTAGTTGAGAAGATTTCGACTAACGACATGAGAAATTACGTACCGTTTCACTTTTCTTCCAGCTGTCAAAAAGTCAGGTAGATATCGATTACCAGAACGTTGAGGCGCAGATGGACCCTGGCAGAGACCTCTTCCTCTGGGCCATCGTCCAGAACAATAAGGAGCTGGCTGAAATCGCCTGGGAGCAGGTTGTTACCATACAGAGTCCTAACGCATAGACGAACTTTGGAAGTATTTGTTTGCGAGTAGTGTTTGAAAAGGGTGAGCTACTTTGTGTTTACATGTGTGCCCAGTGTAGAGACTGCATGTCCGCTGCCTTGGCCGCTACTAAGATCCTGAAGAAAATGGCGGACAAAGGAAGCGATGCAGACGAGGCTGAGGAAATGCTCGAGCTGGCGGACCACTACGAGAAACAAGCCATCGGTACTGGACGTCTCAGGCTCTGTGTGCGGTCTCCCTAGTGTGAAACACAGGCCTTTACTCTGTGTGTATGTGTGTGTGTGTGTGTGTCACAGGGGTGTTCAGCGAGTGCTACAAAAGTGATGAAGAGCGGGCGCAGAAGTTGCTGGTTCGTCCGTCGTCACTTTGGGGGAACACGACGTGCCTGCGGGTGGCGCTGCGGGCGGGTGATAAGGCCTTCGTGGCTCAGTCCGGTGTTCAGGTAGAGCAAACTGTCCCAGTCTGTCCCAATCTGTCCCAGACTGTCCCACTCGCATCCTCAGATGACCTTTCAGCTCTGCGTCTCAAACGGCTGACTAATCTGCGTCTGCTTGTCGAAGGCTCTGTTGACACAGATCTGGTGCGGAGAGCTGTCGGTGGATAATCCTGTGTGGAGAGTCCTGGTCTGCATGGTTTTCTTCCCACTCATCTACACTGGATTTCTGGTCTTCAGGTGAGTTTTTTTGCTGCTGCTGCAGGGAAACAAAGTGCACAATGTGCAAGCTCCTGAAACTGGAAACCTCTTCCCATCATACAAGGCATCATTGTGGGTAATTGACGGGTGGTCATATGGAAAAGCAATAAGAGTATAATATAATGGCTTCAAGCCATTACATGCTTTGCACCCAATCATGTCATGTCCAGCACATACAGAGTGTAGAAATCGGCCTAAATATGCGTGTTTTTAGAATGTAGTCCAATTGGGACTCAAACCGAGGACCTACTTGCTCTGAGACTATAGTGATATTTACAAAATTGGGTCCTGAATTAAAGAAGATAATCCAATCTTGAGCCCAAGAAAGGTCAAATAAATGTGCCCTCTTACTACACGGAAAAACAAACAACCCAGTGCGGGTCAAATCTGCACTGAGATAAACTCCATGTCTTGGAGTGAACCAGAAACATGAAACCACGACACTAGGAAAAGTGTTTCCTCTCAAGGTCTGCTGCCAGGGCGTGTCACGCAGCTGCTGTGCTCCCATAGCACAGCTATGTGCTATGTACTTCCGTAGCCAGATTAGAAAACATTTCCTGATCTGGTCAGATCTGTGTGTACATCTCAAGCAATTCTAAACATTTATTAAAAAATATATTTCATAGAAACTACACTGTCACTGTCACTATTTGTTCTGTCTGACAGAAAATGTTTTTGCAAGCATGTGTATTGGCAGTGACTGGACTCCATCCACAGCGTGATCAGAGGTGTTGCTGTGCTGGAATCGTTCTCAGGTACGATGAAGCCATCCAGAGAGCAGCCGAGAAGAACGAAGAGCTCAACACAGTGGAGAAGGTGATGGGAAGTTCACGTCAACGAAATTGTTTTTACTTGTAAGTTCCTATTCGAAACGCCCTCTCCATATGTCTTCATGGAAAATCCCAGAGAGGATATTTCAGCTCATTTAACATACAAAAAGAAGAAATAAGAACTAGGAGACGTGTCATCGACCTCATGTAATACCACATACAAACGTTATACACAATAAAGCAAAGATTCAAACAAAAACTAAACTAAACTGGCCAAGCGATAGTCACTTAACACGATATGGGTGTGGAAAAGTAGCACAACAGCGCCCTCTATACATCTTTAAAGGAGCAGCCCTTGCAGCTGGTTTGATATGGGGGACTAATTTGGAGAGCTAAAAGTGCCAAAATTATAAATCTCACAATAAGATAATAACATGGAATTGAACTTGTCAATCTTTTTTTCATGGTTCTGGGTTTAGATAGATAGATAGATAGACAGACAGATAGACAGACAGACAGACAGGCAGGCAGGCAGGCAGGCAGGCAGGCAGGCAGGCAGATAGATAGATAGATAGATAGATAGATAGATAGATAGATAGATAGATAGATAGATAGATAGATAGATAGCTGTTTATTGTCATTATATACTTGTACAATGAAATTGTGGAGCAAGTTCCTGTGCAGTGCTGTCAAAGCTTCATGAATTTATTTTATCTTCTTAACTCACTATTCTATTCCAATTGTAATTTATTTATGCAATTTCTGCCCGTTAAGGCACGTCAGCTGATTTGTTTGCCTGCTGGTCTGTGTGCAGCGACTCCTCCCAGCCCCTGAAGCCTCTGGGCCTCTGGTCCCGGCTGCTCTGCCTCCACACGTCGCCCCAGGTCAAGTTTTACTGGAACCTGACGTCTTATTTCGCCTTCCTGCTGCTGTTTGCGGTGGTGCTGATGGTGGACTTCCAGGCGTCGCCCTCGGCCTCCGAGCTGCTGCTCTACGTGTGGCTGCTCTCTCTGGTGTGCGAGGAGGTCCGGCAGGTGAGACATGGAGATAAAAAAAAAAGAAGATGTTATTCAAGTAGAACCTCAGATAGACTCTTAGTGACCATTAGTGACCAAAGCATAGATTTGACACAGACTATGACTTGATATAAAGAATATAAAATACCCAAAGTTTGTTTCCACTTTAGCTTTTTCATGATCCTGATGCCTTTGGTGTCCGAAAGAGGGCCAGGATGTATATCTACGACCTGTGGAATGTTCTAGACGTCCTGTCCATCGTCCTCTTCATCATCGGCCTTGGGTTTAGGTAAGCACCTGGATTATCAGTGACTCACATTGGGTTATCTGTGAATCAGCATCATTTAGTTATTTTCATTTTTCTATTTTCAGGCTGACGAGGCCGCTCTTCTATGCTGGGAAGGTCATCCTCTGCATCGACTTTGTGGTCTTCTGCCTGCGCCTCATGGCCATCTTCACCATCAGCAGAACCCTGGGGCCCAAAATCATCATCGTCAGGAAGATGGTGAGAGAGTCGTGATCGGCCCAGCGTCTCCTGGGAGAAGCTGTGAAAACTCAGGCGCCACCTAGTGTCTCATGTAGAGGGGGAGGTGCACTGTGTGAGGTGAATGGTGTGAACCCAGAGGAGAGAGATCGCAGGTCCTTCCTTCCAACTGCTCTGCTTCTAGAAGACACAGTTATTCATTCATTTATTCTCTCATTCAACCATTGTTTTTGTTTGTTGCTATTTGTAGATAGATTTTTGCACATTATTATTGTGGATTATACACAAAGGGTGTATGATTAGAAATTTCCTCATTTTGGGAAAAATAAATGCACATTCTATTGTATTCAAATTAATATCACAGTTTAGTTTTTATATTTATATTGTTTTTTTGACCTAACAACTACTACTACTATAAAATGGTAAAGGGCAAATTCTGCTCTATTCTTTGATTTATTCAAATACACAAAAGTAACAAAAAAGTAACAAAAAGTTGACTAATGGACTTTCTAGTTTCTGATATAAAGTATTTGTAATATCGAAGAAGTCCGTTATTTACTAATCTGGAATATGCCCTGATTCAGATCTGTTCAGCTGAAACTTTTCTTAAACCTCACCTGGACATTTGTATAATGTATAATATGTATGTATAATGTATAATAATTTATACGATATCATATATACTCTACATATACACCATGTCATATTGTCTGTTTACATGTATTTTGTCCTGCTATCCTTTCCCTCATTGTGCTTTGTTGGGTTTCCTCTGTGATTTGTACTAGGGTTTGCCTTACTGTTCGGCATGTTTTTCTCCTGCAGATGAGGGATTTGTTCTTCTTCATGTTCCTGCTGAGCATCTGGGTGGTGGCGTACGGCGTGGCCAAACAAGGCATCCTCATCGACAACGAGGACCGGCTGGGCTGGATCATCCGCGGGGCCGTTTACGAGCCCTACCGCATCATATTCGGGGATTTTCCCACAAACATTGACAGTGAGTGATAACAGCATAATTATCTGCAACCTCTCGGGTCCGGCTCTGTGGCGTTAACCTCTCTCCTGACCCCGAGCAGACGCTGCCTTCGACATCGACTCCTGCACCATGAACGGCAGCGACCCCCTGAAGCCCAGGTGTCCCGTGCTGGGTGAGGACCAGATGCCCGTCTTCCCCGAGTGGCTCACCATCATCATGCTCTGCATCTACCTGCTCTTCGCCAACATCCTGCTGCTCAACCTGCTCATCGCCATCTTCAAGTGAGCTCTGCAACGCTTCCTTCACGTCGTTGTGTGTCAGGATGAAACGATCACTCGAGTCTTCGCTTGATTGTGTATTCTTTAGCTCGATCAAGACGAGGAAAAGTAAAAGCATCAGAACATAAACAACTGCTCTAAATGTGACCGCGAATCGAGATAGATGCTAGTAAGAACTTGCATAACTTTCAGGTTGGTTGTTTTTCACAATGTTTCCACCTCTTAACTCTTGGCTGGCCAGACTACTTTTCTTTAATGGAAAAGCGGTCAAAATGGCTCTTTTGATGGTCAAGATTGCCTAACACACACAAGTGCATACACTCCTCTTCCCAGACAGCATGTTGTCTTAACTCACATTTGGTATATAAAGATGTCCAGGAGTAAAGGCCATTTAATTCTCAAAAATGTCATTCTGTCCTTCGAAAGTTCACATTTTATCATAACAAAATATGTATTCAACTACTTGATTCTTAGATAAAATCGTAGATAAAATCATTTAGTGTACAGAATAACTGATAAAGTGCTGCTCCAGTGCCAACTCTCTTTGTGGTCGCTTGCAGCTTCACGTTCCAGGAAGTTCAGGACAACACGGACACAATCTGGAGGTTCCAGCGGTACGAGCTCATCGAGGAGTACAACAGCCGCCCTGCCGCTCCGCCTCCTCTCATCCTCCTCAGCCACCTCCACCTCTTCATCAGGAGGTGGCTGCTCTGCCAGCACCGGCCCATCAGCCGGGAGTTTCGTGAGTAGTTTTACCACTCTGGAGTGACAAGAATGAGGTCGGACCTCGAAGGAAAAGCCTCATTTTTAGAGCTCTTTATTTATTTGTTTGTTACTTATTTTTCCACAGTGATTTATTTTTCTTTTCCTTTTGTCAACAAAACTTCCGGCAAACCTTTTTTCCCAAACTTTTTGGTTTTGTACAATAACCTACAATACAAAGCAAAAACAACATGAAGATTGGGTGTTTCCATTATAATAGAATACCTGAATGTGAAAACAATGGGGTGAACAAAATAAAAACCTAAACAAAAGAAGAGCATCACAGGGAAATACAGCTTTTCTAATGTCTCGAAATATCTTGTAATTTCGATTGTTGCAGTCTCAAAGAAAAAGTGATTCAATACCAATGTTGTACCAATCATCTATTGATGGGCCTTGAGCCATTTCTGCGAACTATTACTTCTTGAGAGGACAGAGGTTAGAATAAAAAAATATCTACCTTGTAGATAAAAAAGCATGTGACTGTCATCCCTAGAGCACCAGCTCTCAGAGATGGAGGAAGAGGAGCTGTTGTCCTGGGAGGCCCTGATGAAGGACAGATACCTGCTGTCCACGCAGCGGGAGCAGAACCACAGCATGGAGCAGCGCATCCTGGACACGGCGCAAAAGTAAAAACCACTGAGAAGAGAAGAGAACTAAACTCTCGGATCATTAACAGATTCGCTAACAAAGAGGAAGTCGGAAGATTCAATGAACATTTCGAGCCACAAAAAGGATGACACACAACGTGATGCTGAGACTAACCTACATCGGGCTTCTCCTCAGGGTTTCCAACATCAGCGACCGGCTGGAGCGGGAGGAGGAGATCGGATCTGATGCCGTGGTGAAGCGGCTGGCTCGACTGGAGGAGCAGGTTGTCACCTGATTATTTTTTATCAGTTACGTTGCACCTGCGACGCTGAGCGAGCAGGAGTGGAATATTTGCACGTTTTGCTGAATTCAATTTTCCAAATGTCCCTGTTGGAAAATTATTCATCTTCATGGTATTTTTTAAGGAGTCATCGGATGTGTTTGACCCGGTTTTATTTCGTCTCGTTAGGTCGCCCTGTCAGCCAGAGCTCTGCAGTGGATTATGGAGAGTCTGAAGTCTCAAGGTTTCTCAGCAAAAGAAGAGCCGCCACAGAGTCAGCAGCCATTTTCATTTCAGTTTTTTGTCATAATTTTCTTACATGTATATGGCTGGGGGGTTGAGCTGGGTTATATTGTATGACTTCCAGCGATCCAAGAAGAAATCCAGCAGGATCCAGAAAAGTACATAAAATGATCCGTATTACTAGATCAACAAAGTTATTATAACTGATACAGGAGCCAGGAGCAGAAAAAATGGAAGCAAACAAAGAGAAAATCCACATTTTGACGTATCTGGACTCAGCACTGACATAACTGACAGGACCAGCATTGGAACCTTTTATGTGAAAAAGGTGTACAGTGAAAGGGAGAAGGCAGGGAATACACCCTGGACAAGACCTGGACACACCATTCACTCTCATACTCCCACCTAGTGGCAGTTTAGAGCCTGCGGTCAACCTAAACGTGCATGTTTTATCCAAATACAGGACATTCATGGCTCTTACAATATTCCTTGTTAAATCCAGACTTTCGTTCCTCCCTGCAGCGCTCATTGCAACAGATGAATCATCCGTCCACACCTCTGAGAAGGAGGACAGGCAGCACGTGAAGGCCCGGCAACTTAATTACCCAGGCTGCAAACTCACACGCTTCCCAGTGCCTGAGGAGTTGGTGCCGTGGGAGGTATATATATTTATATATATATATATATACACACACAGGAACGCTTCCAGCACAGAGCAGCTTATCTGCAGAAAACAACCACAAAACTCAGGCGGTTTCCTAACGTGCACTCTTTGCAGGTCAGCTTCAGCTTGTACAGCCCGAAATGTTACCCGTCCGAGAGCAGCAAGGACCAGGTGGATGGGTGCGTGGACGCAGATCTCAAATAGCCACCTTTTCTGAGTCAAACATGGCTCCACTGTGAAATTACAAGTCGCTTCTCTCCCTCTCATTTATTCCCTCTCCCGACAGATCGAAATCAGAACCCTCAAGTAATTACAGGTATGATGCAAGATTAGATACGCCAGGCATCGGATGGCACTTTCCGTAACCTTACAAGCGTGTCTTCCTGCCTGATGTGCATCTTATCTGTCGATAGGAACCCAGCAGGGCGGACAGGGATCAGGGGGCGAGGTGCACTAAACCACTTGGGTCCAAACCTTAACATGTGCCTTGTTCTCACACGGTTCGTCAGTCTGCGTCTCCACAGTGATTTTTCTAAATGTTTCACTGCATTATAAGTCTGACATTGCTTTAAAAAAAACTGTATTTCCAGCTGGCAGGACAACGAGACAGTTCTCCAATACCTGGAAGTAAAAGACGAGAGTCAAGGGAGCTGGGTTTTACCCGAGGTGAGTCTAACTGTTTGTCCTCTGTTAAACCTTTAATTTCCTGAGCTATTCATATAAATGTTTCCTCTTTCTGTGGTTTTGCAACCTCCAGGGTCCTCTCCAAAAGGCACTTCAACTGTCAGAGTCCCTAAAGGAAATCCTAGGGGAGAGCTTGTATGAACAACTAAATCAAGTATCACATGGAATAACGGTGGGTCTGCCTCTAATCTTCAGCATGAAGAGTTTGAGTAATGAGTCAGACAAATAATGACAATAGTGTGACCTGATGCTGTGGGGTGAATAAGGGGATGAAGCTGAACTTTTTCAGAAAAGTCAAAAGGGTTAAAATGTTGAGATTTTGAACTAAGACCTGTTTTCAAGTCTTTTAAACTAAACCGTGTTGTACAGACATATTCTTCTTTAATTCTGTCTACTCTTCATTATGTAAATTTGGTTGAGACGACTAGAAACCCCCAGACGTCTCATCAGACCAACATCTCTTCACTGTTAAAACGTTTGAAGGTGCCTGAGGCTCCTCTCAGCTTAAATTAATCACTGCTTTGCTCTAGGACTCCCTCAGCTGTTCTGAATGATTCAAACAGTTTTGTGTGTGTGTGTGTGTGTGTGTGTGTGTGTGTGTGTTGCAGGTTTATGAAGGTTACGTGGACGACTGTAGGAACACCGACAACGCGTGGGTGGAAACCACAGTCCTCAACATCCACCTGGACCCAGACATCAACATCATGGTGAGAACGCTGATATTTCGTCATGTTTCGAGGATTGATACAAACAAGTGTGACTCTCTGTGACTCTGTCACTCATGTCACGAGTAGTCTCATGTCTATCTATCTATCTATCTGTCTTTCTATCTATCTGTCTATCTCATAATCAGATAATGTGGTGGTTTTGACTTGTAGGGTCAAAAATCTGCATAATAATTGCACTCTAACACTCTAGGCTGTGGGAACACTGGAATAGATGTTTGCATGTATGTTAATGTGTTGACCTTGTATTAATTTGATCTTTTTATGTCTTTTATATGGAACTCTCGAGTCTGTCATGAAGTACTCATTGTTTGTCTGTGTCCCCCTGGCGTCCTCAGGCCGACGAGCTCTCTCTGCGGTGGCAGAGGGTCAGCTCAGGGACCGGACTGGGCTCCATCTACAGAGACGCGCTGCGTCAGGTCGCTGCGCTGCACAGCAAGAAGTTGTGACCCTGCGGCTGAAATGTTCGGCCGGTACTGTGCGCCTAATCAAAAAGAAGTCACTTTAGAACAATAACGTTATGGTGTTTAATGAATGTGCACGGTTGTCATAGGACTGAATATCCAGCCCGCACTTTGTTATTTACAGCAGTGGTTCTCGACTGGTGGGTCGTGACCCAAAAATGGGTCGGGGACCCGTTCTGGATGGGTCGCGGACAGCTGGTTAAAAAAAAAAGTAAATAATCTGATGTTGGACATTTTGGTCTTTTATTTTGAAAAATAACTTATTTTGAAAAGCACGAGTCAGAGTTCAGCAGCCAAGGCGTGGTAACCATGGTAACTACAATTTGATTGATGCTCACTTCAAGTTTGTGAGGAGTTACAGTAAGATGGCAAAGTGTAACTTTGACCCGGGGTATTTAAAGTGTGGATTTTCACATGTTGAGGATAATAAGGGCCAGAGACCCCAGAGTGTTGTCTGTGGTGAAGTGCTGGCAAATGAGAGCATGAAACCATCAAAACTGAAAAAAAAAATACACTTGCTTGGTTTGAATTCTATAAAAGTGGGTCGCCACTTAATGACCATGGGAAAATGTGGGTCCCAGAGTGAGACCAGTTGAGAACCCCTGATTTACAGTGTTTTATGCTGGAATGTGAATCAATAAAGTTTTAGCCATCTATTTGGGGTGGGTGGGGTGGGTGGTGGAGGGGGTGGCAGACAGCGTTGATGCAGTAGGATCGTTGAGGTGGGTAGAAAAACTGGCAAAAATGACGAGAGAAAGAGGATGTCCAAAGAAAAAAGGAACTGAAACAGCAATACAAAGAATCCCTAGAAAGCTTTACTATCAGTTCTACACGTGACAATCTATACACTATCTCACAGTGCAGGACTTCACCGACTGAGCCTTTCACGGTCGCTGTCACGACCTCTCACTTGAATGAACCTGTGGACTGACCCAGACGGGTGTTTCCACATCACGCGCCACTCGAATATCAAATAGCTGGGACTTTCTGGGAAATGTGAACTTAACTCGTGTACTATAACTGAAGACTTACCTCCCCATGTCAAACAGCATTCCCAGTATTTACTTGAACCTACAAATCATATCAGCGCATGTGAACTGTAGAGACGGGTCTAGATCACTACAGCGAGTAGCTATAGAGAGTCCACGTTGACTGACAACACTGTATAAATGCTGCTTAACTTGCCAAATCATGAATAATAGCAAACTATAATATGATTCACACAGTATGAGAGTCTAAAGGGGCCATCCTGTTTTAAGACGTGATATATTTTGCAGGTAAAGCTTCTGTTTCTACACTGTGAAGCCTTATTGCTGTTGTAATGTCTTGTCTGCTCGTTCTGCCTATATTAGTACATTCAATTCATTCATTGTGACTTTTACGCAATCAAACACACTTTGCCTTAAAGATTATGAATAAAAGCTTACCAACTGGAATTGTCTCTGACTCTTTCTAACCACTGAAAACTAGCTTTACCTCGATTTTATGAAAGAACAACACTGTGTTTGACCAAAGATGTACATAAGGTCCAACAACTTAATCAGGTGTTAATATCAGATATTGACATGGTAATGTAGTAAAAGTTTGTATATGTGAGTTAAAGTTTGGGGAACATGAAGTCTGAGAAAACATCTCAGGCATTTCCGATGAAATCAGTGTTTTATAGCGTCTGTGCTAGCACCATGAACAAAAACAAACACTCGTTTTAAACATTAACACTCAAGAAAAGCCAGTGGTCTGTGGAGGAACTGCGCTTGGGGTGAAGGATATCTCTCCTCGGTGTGTGTGTGTGTGTGTGTGTGCGCGTGTGTGTGTGCGTGCGGGCTCTATCTGTTGTGACTGTCAGTGCTGCTGTGCACCTGCCAGGCATGCAGCCCTGCAGTGGTTTCGGAGCAGCCTCCGCGGGCGCTGATTGGCTCGGAGCGAGGTGGCCAGACAGCGCAGTATCGGTGTCACACCCTCCTCATTCCTCCGCTGCCTCCCTCACCCTCTCACACCAACACGTCCTCCGTCTGCAAGTCGCACAGCGTCAACGTAAATGAAAAACAAAAATAATTTTTAAAAAAATCAAAAATACTCGTATGATGTGATTAGAGTGATTCTAAAGTCTATAAATGGGTCTTCCTATTCTTCCTCTTCCTTCCCCTCTTCTTCCTCGTCTTCTTCTTATTATTATCATCATTATTGTTGTTATTCCCGTAAGTCCCCAGCAGTGCGTCGCGGCCCAGAGGAGAAGGAGCTATTTTTAACCACAGCGTCAAAGATGCAAAGTAAAGCAAAGAGGTCTCACTATGACAGCGTTTCATGACACCATAATAAACAGCGCCTCTAGAGCTTATTGGTCCACTGCCTGCTGTCTCTGCAGACAATATCATGGTTTAATTTACAAAGTAAGGGAAGCAGCTGAAACACCAATTATGTTGTTAGTTATGTTAAGTGCTGGCACGTGGCAAAATTGTTAACGGCAGATGTGAATCAGAAGATGTGTACTACATGGTAAGTAAGGAAAGACCTATTTGCATATTAGAGATGGGATGTAACTAGTGGAGTTTCTTATTCGAGGTATATTTCTTGTCACGTTATAGACACAAAGCATAAACGAATGTGCTGTAGTGGAACTGATGTGTGTGAAAAGCAGACTATACAAGCTCCTATACAAGCTCCAATTCAGTTTACATTTATCCTTCATTTCAATGTGTTTATGGACAGCAAGGATAAAACTTCACCAAACAATATTATTATTATTCTGAATACACAGTTAATGTAGAAAATGTTTTACTGCCCAATCTTGCTATTATGTATTTATCATCATTTTATTATCATTATCATTATTATCTACTTATCTATCTATACTAGTAACTTACAGTCACATCGTGACCTGGAAAAATGGCAGTCAAAGCAGAACCATGAACCTCCATCAGCACTACATCTTGTCTTCCATAGACGATCTGTGGGTTTACAGGTGTCCGGTAGTGACGTCAGAAGCTCGCCAGACGACGCCATTGGTCGGATGATGAATACACTGACTGAGAGAGAGAGGGATAGAGAGAGGGATAGAGAGAGAGAGGGGGAGAGAGATAGAGCAGCTGATCACCTACCTCTGAGGCACTCTACGCAGCTTCACGGTAATACCTCCTCTCTTTTTGCACATTTTATATCGCGAAGCGCAGCGCTAGGAGGGGATCTGGATGGCCCTAGCGGTGTGGTTGTGGGGGCTGGAGTGCGGGATGGAGCGGACCGTCCCAGTGTGTGTTAGCTGTCAGCTGGGGCTACGACGCTAACTGCTCCAGCGTGTTTGTGAATGGGTCTCCAGCTCCTCTCTGCCCCTTTGGGGACAGACTGTAAACACTCCAGTTTTAATCCCAGCACCCTCACGCAGACTAATGGAGAGAGAGAGAGAGAGAGAGGCGACCGTGCGTTTTAAGCATCGGACAGGTTCAGGGTTTCTCTGCCTCCGTGTCTCATTATGTAACGTCAGTGGACAGTGCTGTTGGATTATGTCGCTGTTAAAACTGTTTAAATCTAGAAATAGACCTTTCTTTCCTTTGTTTGGATCAGCGGGAGAAAAAAGGAGGAGGAAATTACAGGCTGCTCGTTGCTCAGCTGTTGCAGGAAAGCAGGCTTAAATTATAGTGGGTGGTGGAGAAGTGTTTGTTTTGCAGTACAGTACGCTGGTATACTTTTGTGTTGTATCTCTTTTGACTACGTGGCTGAAACAAGACGAGCTGGATCTGACTTGATAGCCTGTAGTTTTTAATAGACTTGTCTATTTCTGGTTAATGGAGGATATTTGGTTTTATTCTCCCTCCACATGGTTTGCGGTCCACTGCCACTAAACCTCTTTACTGATACCAATACATTTCATGATTCAAAATCTATCTATCTATCTATCTATCTATCTATCTATCTATCTATCTATCTATCTATCTATCTATCTATCTATCTATCTATCTATCTATCTCTACTGTCTTTGTTATTAACTGGGATAAATGTATTTGCTTTTTGTTGATCACTTATAAGTCACACAGAGTTTCGCCTCCTGAAATCCCAAATGTTATTTATTGTTATTACAATAGTATAATCTGTGAAGTAATTACATGTATATGCTACATTAAGATAAACATATATAATTTAGAAATGTATATAAATTCAGCCATGCCTCTCTGTGATCTGTCTGGCCAATGGGTCCACTTAAGACTTGTTTGCACATCTACTGGATCGGTTGAATTGTGTTGGACGGAGACTGATGTCACCTTGTGGGATGACTTTGCCTCGATGGCCTGTCGTCATTGTTGTTGTTGTTATTATTATTGTCCTTGTTTGTTTCTCGTCCTGACAAGTCAAGTGCTGGGGAGAGCAGCGCCCTCAACACAAGGTTGACCGCGGCTCAGGGGCAGCGTGACCCCTGGGTCAGATACTGAACCTCAGACTGTGAGCGGCCATGAGGATATGACATGCAGAGTCAGAGCCGACCCTCCGACCTTAGACCGCCGTTGGTCATAATTTGGTGAAATGTGACTGTAAGCTTTCAAGTGATGGTGTTGACCAGCATCAGTCATACCTGGGTAATACATCAACGTAGCTTTATTTCTGGATCCCTATCAGCTTTATTACTAGTTAGCGAGATGGGTACAAGGGTTTTGCTACGGCACTGGGTGCAATTAAACAAGCAAGGTGAATGGTGTTGCGTAACATACAATAGTAACTGATGTAAGGTGTATTTGTGTAATGTCACACACTGGGGCAGTATAAAGTACCTTACAGACTGATAGAACTGAAGAACCTAATGGAGATCCAGTTGTATAGTAAAAGATCGATCCATCCTTTGTCTTACCCACATTTTACCCAACGGTCACCAAAGGACACACACACACCCACACCATTTACTCTCACACAAACACCTAGTTACCTTTTAGAGCCTAACCTAAACCTATATGTTGGATCGGCTTACGTTTAATAAAAAGACACAGGGAAAACATGCAAACTTGGCGCCACTCGCCCCCTGTCTGTTTATACAAGATTAAACTAAAAGATGAGGCACCAGGTTGAAAGACCAAATTGTTTCATTGGGTTTAGGAGCCATTTAGAAGCTATATAGGGTTTAGAAACTACCATTACAGTGTAGAGTAGCAAAGTGTTTTTTTGCCTGCACTCTCTCTCTCTCTCTCTCTCTCTCTCTCTCTTTCTGAGCCTTGTGTCCCGGCTCGCCATCTGACACAAATCAAAGACAATCATCCATCAAGTGTTCGGCGGAGACGCGGTGTCACAACAGCTTCATGGCTGGGCTGCTTCCCGTCTCCGTCCGGCGTGCTCTGACAGTCGGCGGAAAGTGTTAATGTGTGAGTGGAGGATGCTGCGTGCTGTCATGGCAGCAGCCTCATCGTGCTGAGTGGAGAGACCTTTCCAGTTAAGTGTCCACGTGTGGGTGTGTGTGTGTGTGTGTGTGTGTGTGTGTGTGTGTGTGTGTGTGTGTGTGTGTGTGTGTGCGCGTGCGGCACTAATGGCTCCGATCCTCTCGGTCGGTGTTTGCGGTGCATTTACAGGTCACAATCGGCACCAATCAGCCAAATGCGGTCTCTCCCCGCTAGGAGCCCTTTTTTCCAGGGCTACACCTCTCAGGTGTTGTTCGAGCTCTTTAACTATGGCACGGAGACACCCAACACCGGGCTCGCGGCAAACGTGAGCGACTGTGTAAATGTGGGCCAGGTTTGCCTGAAGCTGTGCGATGGATTCGTTATGCACCACACACACACTCCAGCTTATATAAGAAGCCACACGGACCGGGCAAGCTACTGTACTGTGTTTTTTATTTGTTTTTTTACCTGAAGTAATAATGAAGGCGTAATATCCATTTCATTCCATGAAACATTACAGTATAGGGGCGGAGGCTTGAAATGTCCCCCTCTCGGCTGGTGTGAAGAACATTAGTATAACACGTTGTCTTGTGTCACCTTGATTAACTGTTCTGCATTTTAGTCACTTTTAATGGACAGTTGTTGTTTTCCTTTGGTCTCATTTTGTTCCCAGTCTGTTGTAAGTTAGACTTAAAGAGTACCTAGAGTGGTTGAATGGATAGTATTTATCTTGGGTCTTCTGGGGTTTATATAGCTATATAATGTTAATCTGGCAACTACTCGTAGGATTTACATTGAGTAGATGTCTTATGAATGATCACGTGACTTTACGCTCCTTGCTGAACAACTTTTTCCTGATCTAAGCGGTAGCTGGAGTGGTACAGCTGCGGAGCGTGTACACATCCATCCTCATTGTGCCATAGCCTGAATCTGTGGAGGAATTAGACTCTTAGACGTTGAAATTCAGACATGAATGATAAGGACATGAAAACATTTTCTGGACATGTTGGGTACAGGACTGTTGCTATACAGCGAAACCGAGGTAAAGGTGTTGTTTCAGGATATTTGCCATCATCCAGCAGCTGAACCTCCCCTTCATGGTCAGTCATGGTGTGTAGATGGGGGGGAGGGGGGTGTGTGATCATCCTGGTGCTGGCGTGGAGACAGGAAGCTCTATTTATGTAATTGACATGTGGAGCAGCAGCAGCAGCAGCAGCAGCAGCAGCAGCATAGCTTGCAGCTGGTCCGAGCGCTCTAATCCCAGCCCCGGAGACTTGGCTTGTTTGTTTTCACTCACATTTACACAGCAGTGGCTCCGGGTTGGTGTCATGTCCCACCAGGCTTAGTGAATAAGCTCGCTGCCATGTTTCATAAGCTGCAACGACGTGGAACATGTCGGGATTTTAGCGTGGTAGCAGTGGTGTGCTGCCCCCCCCTTCTTCCTGATGGAGACCCCTCACAGGCTTCAGGTGTTGTGATGTCACAAAAAGGCACCAGTGTATCATTTGATCATTTCTCTGAATATCTGATGACAATATGAATACATTATATATCTTATCTGTTATTGTACTGTTTCCTTTCTTGACTATGTAGAATTGTTTGTTATTGTTCTTTAAAGTTGTAGTAGTAGTGTAAGTCACTTGTCATCACTCACTATTATTTACTGTGATTATGCATGGACTGTTGTGTACAGTTCTGAATGTGATGTTCTTGTATGACTTGTATGGCTGCTGGACAGAATGATTTCCCTTTGGGGATAAGTAAAGTACTTATCTCATCTTATTAGCCATTATTACATTATTGGTGGAGTTCTGCTGACGTGTGTCTTTCCTGTAATGCATAGGCACCCTTAATCCTGATGTCAGTGCAAAGCACAATTGTAGAAAATAACACGTCTCCAACACGTGGAGAGGATGTAGTAGTGTCCAACTTGTCTCATATTGTGGCAACTGAAACTGTCCCGGAAAAGTCCTGTGAAAGCGATTTGAAAGAAAACGGAGTGGGAACCCTGCTTTTCAGCCTTCAAGTAAAACAGTGAAACAAAGCAAGAGGAGGAGCTTATCATTTGGAGCTAAAAGTAATCACCTCTCTCAGGTTTAAATGCGTGTGTCAGCTGTGCGCGGTGCGCAATAATGAACGCACGTCTCGCTGTTGAAAATAGACGCTGAGGTGTACGTGCTCACATGGCGTGCAGCGCCGCCATTGAAGGGCAGTCGAGTAAGAAAAAAAGCCAAACAGCAAACGCCTGGCTAAAGTAGGCATGTGAACATGAATGTCTTGGCCCCTTTTCCCTCTCTCCCTCTCTCTCTCTCTCTCTCCTCCCTCAGGCCCTCTCCTCCCTTCCTCCCGTCCCTCTGACTGACATTTCTGTAATGACACTGTCTGAGGCCCCCGCTCCTCCATCCCATCCTCCGCTCACCGAGAGCCTCGCGTCTCTATCAGCCCACTAAATGCCAATAATGACAATGGGAGAGGAAGCGTCTCTCTGCATCATCCTTCCGGACTCTGCTTTGCTCTCCTGGAGGTTGCTGCGTCCTCTCTGCCAGAGGGGCGGGCGGTGGGGGGGGTGGGGGTGGGGTGGGGGGGGTTTATTGGCTGGGCCGCTCTGCAGACGCTCTGCCGGTCAGCCTGTTTTAAGATTGGGATTCAGTTGAGAAGTGGGTTAAGCCCCGGCGTCTCTTTATACGTGGGCACGGGGTATTACAGTAGCGGCTGTGCGAGGGGGGCTTCAGATTAGCTCTGCATTGTTGAACCCTAAGTGCTGCCTGAGCTGGGCTGCTAATGTTATGCAGGCTGTGCTCCCCGGAGCCATGGTGGGCTGAGTTTTGGAGAGCCGGCTGAGGGCGAGCCACGACTGCCGCGTCAAATCAAGAAACGTGACCGAGCCGTAAACGACGCGGCCAAACACCTGGAAATAAAAACCTGAAAACACCTGAAAGTGCGTCCGCCATAGCATGTGCGTGTGCGGCGCTTTGATTCGAGCGCATGTCTGCGTGTACTGTATTCACAGAGCGGCACATGGCTCTAAATGTACTCGTCTCTTGTGATGTGTCTGCTTGCTGAGCTTCTATAATTACCACAGCCTGCAGCGCCTCATGGGGAGCATATTAACACACACGAGTGGAGGAGCACATGCACAAGTCATACAGGCTGGATGTGTGCATGTGTGTGTGTATGTGTGCGTAGGGCTACTTGAACATGTTTCTAGTATCTCTGACCTCTGCTGACTACGTCTATGTTATAATGTGAGCGTAAACAGGGAGGCACTGTTACTCATAGATCATAGTATAATGTCTTGTTGCGTGTCCGTGAGTAATCCTCAATAATTTCCCTAAATCAACCCAGAGCCTCGCTACACGACTGGAGCGGGAGTGTGTGTGTGCATAAGAGGCCGTGCAGACGTCCCGATGACTGATAGTGATTTTAACTCTATACCCGATCAATACTCGAGAGCTTCTGAATAATTGATGAACACCTGCTATCACCGCGGTCCAGATCCAGTCACACGATCTCAGGTCGAATGAATATGTTGTGTTTATTGAACATGATGAACTACTTTGAGGACGTCAAAGGCTCTTACACTGTTTCTAACAACTAAAAGATTAAACCATCAGTCGATTGGTGTATTGGTACTGAAACCAATGAGTTAGTTGCAGCTCCAGACAAAGCATTTTTTATGTCTCTGTGCCACCACCAGCTGTGGCCAGAATCAAAAATTTCACATAAACGTCTACCAGTGCCTTATTTTATATGCCAGAGGTCAAAGGTCATCTTCATTTGAATGAATGAATCACTGAAAGGGGATCCTTTATTTAGCCCTCCTTTGGGAAATCCACATTCGTGTGCACCAGTGAAAGACCCTATTAAAACAGTAAGTGAATGGGTTATAAAAATAGAAAGATATCTGGCCGTGGATCGTCAAGATGGATAGAGTCTTATAGCGGTGTCCAGTGACCCGTGACCGTGTTCCTTCTCATGCTGTAGGTGCACTTTGTTCTGTCAAAACAC
Source organism: Karalla daura (assembly GCA_029224185.1). Classification (NCBI taxonomy): domain Eukaryota; kingdom Metazoa; phylum Chordata; class Actinopteri; order Chaetodontiformes; family Leiognathidae; genus Karalla; species Karalla daura. Next base: position 11,050,907 of record CM055202.1, read on the forward strand.
TTAAGAAACATAAAGATCGTAAGGAAAAAGATAAGATAAACCTTCATTTGCCTCCCGGTGAGGAAGTGGCAGTAGGAGAGACAGCAGAAGAAGAAACAATATAGTTTGCACAAACACTAAAAGAAGATAAGGAGATATAATGAAGTAGTAGACAATTTGATGACTATTTGAGGGAATTGTGACTAGATTGTGACCTTCAGCTCTGACATTCATCCTCTGTAAACACCTTTAAACTGAGTCAAGTTGTTAGGTCAAGTAGATAGCAACCATTAGGTATCCATATTTGAAGCTTCCATTGATAGAGTTGAGTAGATAATGAGCGTTGGCTGATTGTTGCACCAGGTGATGAAGCTCCGTCCCCTGGACTCCTCCGTCAGGACAGTCTGAAGATCTGCTGATTCTAGCACACCCGGCTCCTTCAGTGAAAAGCAGTTCATTTTCCCCAGAGTGAGACAACAGAGTGAGACAACAGCACTGGCTTGTTCTTGTCCTCTCGTTCTGTCTCTTGCGTCCTCGCATGTGATTTGTGGATATTTTCATGAAGGTTATATGGAAAGAAAAAGTACTTTTCCCAGCGTAGAGCGCATACTTTATATGCAGCGTGTGCTGTGCCCTGCGGTATCCTCCTGCCTTTGTCCAGCTGTAGCCTCACATATTCGTCTAACTCCACCAAACACCTCCGGCTACACAATCTCAGGCCGACCACAACCGCCTGCCACCCACTGCAGCAGCCCCACACTCCTCCTCCTCCTCCTCCTCCTCCTCCTCCCTCCCTGTTAGATCCTGGGATGTCGGAGGCGTAGGTGAAGTCTGTGTGAACATGACATCCCAGCATGTCTTCCTCTCGACCTCCCACTCCTCCTAATTCTCTTTAGTGAAATAATTAGAAGCAAGACGGGCCGGGAAGCCCTCATAACGTTTTATGTTATCTAAGACTAGCTGCTGTGTTCTGCATTATAGCTTTGCACGCAATCCCATAAATCACGCTCGGGATTACCAGGTGCATAGAGTTGGGCTGGGGGAGGAGGAGGAAGAGGAGGAGGAGGAGGAGGGGGGACAATGCCACACCACATAGGCTTTCTATGGGCCGCTCCTCATCTGTTTGCTCCCGTTAGTCCACGCTGAACTCATGACAAAGAGCGAACCAGGATAGACGGATTGTTGTGGTGCGGGCACAATCCTCCGGGAGCGTTGAACAGTCATTGTTATGTAATTTCCTCTCGGCCCGGATTGGTCGGGCTGTAGGTTGTTGGTGGGCTCAGCACGATAATCTCGCAAGCATTATCTGTCTCTGAGAATCAGCGCTTGTTGTGCACAGGACTCTGTCTTTCTCTCTCTCTCTCTCTCTCTCTCTCTCATCCATGCCTCCCCCCTGTAAATCCAACCAGGCCGCCCCGTTTCCTCCCTGATCCATCGCAGTCCACCTCCATCTCCAGACAATCTTCAGGAGAACCTACTTTGCCTGTCCTCTATTTGAGAGGAATACTTCAGAATATATAATTAGAGAAGTGCAGAGTAATCCTCAGAGTCACATTTATTGCCAAGTAGTTATACAACTTTGTTTGTTGGAGGACTTTGTCTGGGTGAATGGCAAGGTGAACAACATAAACAAGCAGCGATTCAAACTGCATATATAGAAACTTGTTGTTCATGGTAGTGATCTACAAAGCATCTTCATCAGCATTACTGTCAGCTGAGGGGTTTCCCTCAGGGGAATTCAAGTACTTAAGACTGAAACTGGAAACTTGGAAAGGTTGCTTCCTGTTTTCTCTTTCTCTTAATTATTTTCAGTCCTATCAGTCTTGATAGGATCTAGAAATGGGAAAGGAAAAGAGAATGGACAAAATATGTTCTCTTATTTTGATTTTGCCAAATCAGATTCAGCACCATACTGTAAGTTAGAGACAGAGCATATTATGTTGAGCATCTCATGTTAGGAACAGAAGTGGGATCAATAGAGAGGGTTAGAAAAGTCAGATTGCTCAATATGTAAGACTAGAGCGGAAACGTGCAATGTGTCAGACGAGTGGAAATATGCTGAGGAATCGCTGGTCTAAAACTCTGAATCTACGAGTGAGGTGTTGCGTACCTAATTGATGGCGAGTGTGTTTGTCTCTCCTCTGCCCCCCGGGCCCTGAAGATGCTCCGCTTCGTTGTCCTGAGTGAAATGATGCATTTCTGTTTTGACACTGTTTTGTGTGGTCAGGTCTCTGTTGCGTGCCGCACCGGCTCTTGGCAGGGCCTGTGCCGCTGCTGCTGTCTGCCTGCAGATTGAGACAGACAGTCGCTGTGCCAGCAGCAGAGCCGCAGCCAATCGCAGGCCCGGCAACGCCTTTTATTGACACTCTAATTGCGCCGCACGCCATTTCCAAGTTTATCGCATTGATTGCCGCAGAGGTCCCTGAGGGCGCGCGGCGCAGTCATATCATCCTGGCTTGTTACGGCGTAATGTACGTGCACGACAACCGTCAGGTTGCCCCTTTGTATTCAGCTCATTTTGGAAAAAAAACAACAAGGTTTGTGAAGTTCTAGATAGTAAATGGCAACAAAACTCTCAAATTATACACACAAGTTGGAGTTTTATGCTTGTTTTTCCACATCCTGTGGAAAAGTGAAAAGTTTGGTTGTGGAAGAGCGTAACATAATTCCACTCTGGAGCAGTAAGTTACCTCGAAATGTTTCGTTTTCTGGAGCTTTTTATCTCCCCATGCATGGGAGAGGCTGACAGTCGCCTTTTCTTACTAATAGATATGAGAGATTTGTGGTCTTATTATAAGAGACCACAAACTTAACCATACTTTTTTTTTTTTTACCAAACTGTAGCGCAGATTTCTGATAGGCCGTGCTGAAGACACTTTAACCACATCCAGTAGTAGCTCATTAAATACAGCATGTAGGAATCACTCTTAACATGGCATGGCTCATAAACAAGGCATTTCAGACAATGCCCCGAGAGCGTCAGCCTCTTTTCTTTGCAGTTCAGATGACAGTGAAGAGAAAAAAAGCTGGAGATCCTTTTACACGCCTTTTTGCAGGAAATCAAACAAGTCGTTTGTTTCTTTGAGGTGGAAAAGTGAAAAACAGAAAAACCACCTAAACTGTCACATCCACATTTACCATCATTTGCCAGGTCCGTGCTTCTTGCACCTGTGCACAGGACACAGTATGACATCCATACACCTGAACACGTCAGCGTCCTGTCCAGCTGACGTACAGACGTCTGTACAGGTGTTTATTTGTTGGTAATCATAGATGTGTGTGTGTGTGTGTGTGTGTGTGTGTGTGTGTGTGGCTGGCCGCTGCATGCGATGGCAGATTGTAAAGGTAAACCGCTGTAAGCTGCAGCGCTGCTTTTTCTCTTATTAATGCCGGGGACACAGGAGCTGTCAGTGCTGTTGTTCCGCTGCTGGTGAAATAGTAATGAGTGTGTATAACGGAGCCGAGCAAGTGTGGCTTACAGCTCCGCTGCTCTGGGCCTCGCCGGGCCCACACTGGCTGGACACGATGTCTGTGTCTGCACAGCCGCCCATTCTAAAAGTTGGGAAAGAGTCTCTGGATTTACTGGTGTGGAAACAGCTGAAAAACTCTGATCTGAGACGTCTAGAGGAAGGAAATCAGTGCTATAGCATAGATGAGAGAAATTAGTGAAAATCGTTGCTTGGATTCACATTGGGGAGGTGGAAAGTTTGAAGACCCACGAACTGGGAAAGGAATGAGGATCTATTTGCCATTATATCAAGATCATTATATGTGAGATGGTGGCCTTGAGATTATGTTCAAATCTCCATTTATTCTCTATTAATCCTTTTTGCACTGTTCTCCCATATTTACTTTTGGGGACAAATACTGTCCAGTAGAAACAAAAGCTGTACGAATCTGATGACTTTTTTTTTTTTTCAGATCTTCACATCAACCTCAATTCTTACAAAATGTTAATTTAGTTTTCACAGTGTCATATTCTAAAAGGCACTATAATAAAGACCGTTGTCTTGGATGTAGCAAAGATTAGCAACAAAATTTCCATTTTTGGAAATGTTTTCCTTTTGCATTATTGGTTTTTGTGCAGTATCAGATTTTAACGTTTCATTTTAACACACACACACAATGGCAAACTCCATATACAAGTCAATATCTACAGTATAGGCTCTCTGTGCATTGGTCAACTGTAAAAGTTAGTAATTTGACCTGTTTCCTTCAAGGGGGCGCACAGTTAATTCACATTAACTAACATGGTGAGATCGCCACAAAAGCTCTGAACCTGTTCATAAAACCCTTAAGTTGTGTGATTACAGAGTACAAATGTCATAGAGACAGATAAAATGCCTAATATGGACTAATTACATTGAATCTGTACATGTACAGATTATACACATTATGCACCCCCCGCCCGATCTGTGGCACTAAAAAGTCTGGCAACCGCTGGTTTAGATTATGTTTCAAGGACACGTTGTTTATGTAACAGTGTCAGAGACGCTGTGAATATTACGTAGAGCTCACGACGTAGAAACATGGGAGCGGAGCTGACGCTGAAATCAGTCAATTCATGCCGAAAACGGCGTTTTGTTTTGTCCTGAGCGGAAACGTCCGTCTGAGCTCCGTAAGATCGGTTGATCCTGATATTTGTAGCAAAACGAAAAGATGGCCGCTACAAAGAGGATATGGGAGCAAATATGAAGATTAAAGCCATCTGTCGCCGTGGCTCAATAGCATGTCCGCGGCTACGGAGGAGGAGCAGTCAGATTTTGGCTGAGGCCTGGATGGCATGCATAATGCATCGGCCGGGGCCAGCAGAGGCCCGTAGCGCTCGCAGACCGGCGCTCGTCTGCTTCGACGAGGTTGAAAGTGCGCGCGGTCGATATATGTTAAAAGCACCGTTCCTGGGTTTGAGCCTTTTTGTAAAAAACTAAATTAAGAGCCTCTCCAGAGCGCCGAGCCAACGTTTGAGCAGCCATTACAGCTGTGGGGATGAAAGCAAACCAGCACCCTGATAAACCTGTCATGTTTTATCACCGATATTATAACCGAGCAGCTCGGACCTGCCAAACGGCAGCGTTTGAGCAGTTAAACGAGAGCTTTTGTGTTTTTTGGGGGCGTTTTTAAGGTCTCTGCTGTTTCGTCACCACTCGGGACGTCTTCACGCTATGGTTTCTGAAGCGCTCTGTTGATATTTTGCAACAGAATGTGGTTTGTTTTCAATCAAGGTTAGGCTCGTTTTCCTAACGCGTCCGGGCATTAGCTCACAGGCTTGTGATCGGCCGACCTTTGGAATTTCGGCGAGAGAGCGGGGCTGGATGTTCCCGCTAAGCAAACAGCCCCGGTATTTGAAGTCCTAGCTTCTAAAGATATCTGAAGTCCCTCCGTTCGGACAATATTTAACCCGGAGTTGTATGTTTGGGAATCTCCCCGGCTGCGTCTCCGTGCGGAAAAGCGTCCGGAAGAGGCGTTTCACAACTGTCCCTCCCTGTGGAGTGCGCGACATTGAGCTGATTTTGAACTTTGCATCACAAAAAGGTGCAGCTTTAACAACCCGCCCTTCACCATTCTGTGTCGGTGCCATTAGAGCCCGCATCCTTGGCCATCTGCACCGTGACTCATCTCACTGTCATTTTTCACGCCATTTTTAGGCTGTGTTTAGATGTCCTCACCCCTTCCTCCTCCTCCTCCTCCTCCTCCTCCTCCTCCTCCGGCCTGGCCCCCGGGGTACCAGACCCCCTCCCCTGGCAGTGTCCTCCTGCAGGATGGAGATTGGACAAAGCCACTCCGCTATCCCAACCCCCCATCCTGCATCCACCATTACAGTCCTAGCACTCTCCCCCCATCAGTATCCTCCCCAGAGGTTTGGGCCTGTAATGAAGGGTGGAGCATCTGGTCTTTGAGCCTTTATTTTCACCCGCAGGACCTCCTTCCCAATCAGTCTCTTTTGATTTCCCCCCTCTGGTCGCAGTCCATTTCAATTTCAGCCATAAATCACTCCCCAATATACTCACAAAGACTACAGACAGACGCACCCCCCCACGACCTCCGTCTGTCTGCCTCATTCACACTCTTTTGATTCTGTGTTCCCGTCGCCCTGGAAATCTTCGCAGATGGCAAGACGCTCGACTCGCGCTCCTCTTCTGGGCTTCACAGTATGTCGTTCTCTCCGTATAAACCCTCGTTTCTTCTCTCCAGGTGAGAGGACGGAGCTGAACTGGGCGCCCCGGGCCACACTCAGGCTGGAAAACCCTGTGAGATGAACAGAAACCACCTGACAGGTCAGTATGTTCAAAGTGGGAAATGAAGTGGTATCACCGGGGCACACCCAGGGAGGCGGCGAGAGACGGTGGAAAACATCAAGTGACCTTTATGGGACCAGTAAAGAACAGTTCCTGTGCCGACTCTGACCTTTTGATTTCCCTGTTATAGCCCCTACAACATGAACTTTCTTCTTTCTCTGGAGTCAGAGCTCTGGACAGATGATTGGATATTCGGGTAAAGGAAACTTGACAGTTGAAGTCTTTTATAAAGCAGCTCTGCTATTGTCGTACCATTTGCTAGTCCTCAGATTTGGTTGTTGTGGTTTTATTCTGTTGTATTCTCCTGGTATTTTCCAACATGAGCCATGTTTACATCTTTGGCTTTTAAAAAAATGCCAGGGTTAGAGATGAAAAGGTTCCCAAGATCTAAAACGAGTTATTTCTCCAAACACCACTCCATCCACAAAAAGGGGAGCCTCCTCCAAAAGATGTGTAAATAATTTAAAGTACACAGACATAACAAACGCATAAACACACAGCATCGCTCGTCCACACCGTGCCTGTGGATGAGTATGTCATCTGTTGTGAACAGGTGTAAGTCACCTGGGTCGAGTGGGTGACCCAGCTCTCTGTCGTGACCGTTCACTGTGGTTTTGCACAGAGGAAGTGGTTTCGTAGACCGTGGACATTCCCTGCTGTGGGATGCAGGACTTAAGATGCGGCACGTCGATGCAGCCGGCGCAGAGAGAAACTGATTACTGATTCGCCACAAAGGGATTTTCTCCTGTGCCCAAACGGGTCTGTCCTACTTACAGAGACACCATCACAGCCTAACCTGCTGTTCCCAGCTGGTTCTGCTTTGAAATACAGCCCCCCCCCCGTTCCACCTCCTCCTCCTCCTCCTCCTTTTTCCTCTTCATCTCTCTTTGCTCCTCCTCCCTGAGTCTGTGCGGAAGGCTCCTCCTCCCTCTCCTCCCTCTCCTCCCTCCTCCCGGTGCTCTCTGAGCCGCGTCCTCCCTGCGTCAGACGGCTCCATTCATGAAAATAGTGACGTGAGCAGGTCTTCAGCGAGCCGGTGACGCCGCCGGCCGCCCACTCACAGCCCAGGTGCTGCGTTACTTAGAGGAATGTCTGTCCTCCTCCTGCCTCTCCATCCCCGTCCTCTCGCTCCTTCTCTCCAACCCTGACCATCGGTCTCCCTGCCCGGCCGGCTCCTTCTTCTTCTTCTTCTTCTTCTTCTTCTCCCTCTTCGCCTTCTTCATCTTTTTTTTATGGTGGTCCAGCCCTGGCTCAGAGCTGAGAGAGGACCATGAATCCCAGCCCTGTCTGCTGTGAGTAACCTGCCCAGGCTGCGTGTGTGTGTGTGTGTGTGTGTGTGTGTGATGTGATGTGGAGGTGCTTGTTGTTCCTCTCTGCTTCATGTGCGTACGCCTGCCCTCCTGCCTGTGGGGGGGTGCGTGTCGTGTCGTGTGGTCCGGGTGTGCTGCCTGTATGTGGCTCAGCTGTGTGTGTTTGTGGAGCGCGGGGCGCTGCAGGAGCAGGCTGAGCTATTTTGGGCTCAGCTGTGATGCTGCTGCTGCTGCTGCTGCTGCTACTGCTGCTGCTGCTTTGTGATGCAGTCCTTCTCCGTGCCCTCTGAAGGACAGGTTTAGGTAAAAGGTATAGACCAGCTCAGCCCACCCCCCTCCTCCTCCTCCTCCTCCTCCTCCTCCTCCAGCAGCAGGATGCTAATACTCTGAGGCGTCATATCGCCGTTTGGTCAGGGATGACGGACTTTTCTGGGACACACGTGTACTGCGCACATTATCTCGCCGGGGCATCACGTTCGCCGCTCCTTCGCACAGTTTGTTTACGTCCTGCCCGACATTTCTCCCCGTCCGTCTGTGTGTTTATTCAGCGGGACTGGTAGCGGGAACGCTCTGTGTGTGCCCACCTCTGTCCTCTGCTACTAAGCATGTTTATATAACTGCACTGGATGAGTAGCCGGCAGCCGGGCTTTAGAGGAGAGGAGAGGAGAGGAGGTGGAGGAGGGGAGAGAGCATCCATCCATCCCATCCCTCCCATCCCTCCCTCCCTCCATTCTCCACGCAGCCTTTAAAATAATAGCTGCATATTCATGTCCATTAGGAGTTCGCTATTCGGGTTTTCCCTCTCACTTGAGCCGCTCCGGGTCCGGGATTTTTAAACATGGAGACATCGCCGAGGTGCCCGTGGCGTTTTCAAGAGAGGAATATGAGCTGATAGCAGCGCTAATGTGTATTGATTTCCTGGCTCTGTGCTGTCTGTCTCCATCGGCCCAAGAGCGAGCACCCATTTCCTCTTGTTCAACTCACACACACCCCCACCCCCTCCTTGCTCTGTAGCCTTGCATATTTTCATATTGCAGCCATTAAAATGGTGTCAGTCACAGCCAGTCTGCAATATGCGTGTTTGTCTGTTGTGTCACTTTTTGTGCGTCTGTCTCTCTCTCTCTCTCTCTCTCTCTCTCTCTCTCTCCCCTCAGCCCCTTGTTGTTGGTGGGCCAGGCAGGCCGTCCCTATTAAAAGAGCACAAGGGGGATTGTTGTGGCAGCAGCTGCTCTGGTGTGTTGTGTGGAGTGCGTTTGTCTATCTGTGTGTGTGTGTGTGTGTGTGTGTGTGCTGTCTCCTGGCCGTGCAGGGCAGACAGGCCCAGTTCACATGGAGCCGGCTCCTCTTGTGTCCTTTGTTGTCGCTCTGGGAGTCTTTCCCATTGGAGCGTGTGGTCGGTACAGTATCATGCCGCGAGCAGCCACAGCAGCAGCAGAGCAGCTTCTCCTTGTTGTTCCACCTCTCGTTCAGTCTTCTCCCCTCTCTCTCTCTCTCTCTGTCTCTCTCTCTGTCCCCAGCTGCAGAAGCTGCTTCCCTTCCTTCTCGTCCACTGTTTCCTGTGGCCCTCTGACCCTTCCTGTCCGCTTTGGTCCATCATCCGATCTGGTTAGCGTTCAGAGACGTGACCCTGCGAAGCTTTGTTTATCGGCGTGACAGAGGACTCCGAGTCCCCGATACAGAAGCTCTTACAGAGCGGACTGTGCGTGATGGGTGCAGGTTTTTGGGAGGCTTGTGTGTCCTGGTTACGGTGCTGGCTGCAGCCTCACTGAGTGGCTGGGAGAATGAAGCTGGAGGGGAGAGTGTGTGACGTGTCAGTGGCGCACACTCTTTTTCTTTAGTTATTTATTTTCTCAGATTCTGGCTGGTACCGGCTGGGGCTATTTGAGGCACGACTTGTGTGTGTGTGTGTCTGTGTGTGTGTGTGTGTGTGTGTGTGTTTGGAGTGCTAATTATTCACGACCCCGGTTTTTGAATGTGTGTGTGTATCCCTCCAGAACGTGTCGTAGTTGTACAAGTATCCACTTGTTTTTGTTTTTTTTTTGTTAAAATACAGTCAGAAATTGATTGTTCAAGACTTCAGAAGGAGAAACCGAGGTGTAACTGGTTTGTTCTCACATTCTCTTTCATCCTCCTCTCGGGCCTCTCTCTATTGAAGTTTCATTCATCCACCTGGCTGCCCTCCTCCCTCCTCCTCCCCCTCCTCCTCCTCTCAGTGAGAAACCCGGCCTTCACAACAAACCAGGCATATTCCAGTTAATCCCACCTGGCACTTTCCCGGTGGCTCCGACAAGAGCAGCTTTGACCTTGTTCCTGTTTGCCCGGGCAACACCAGTCAAACCCCAAACAGGCAGATAGGTAGGCAGGCGGGCGGGCGGGCGGGGATCATTGCTGCGCAGCCTACTTTCCCCCCTGCAGCCACCACCAGGTATTGAAGGGAGCCCAGGTGAGTCACCGGAGGGAGTCGGAATATGAAGGCAGCAACGGGATTATAGGGAAATGTCAGCCATGTGACGGCAGATGCCCGGACGCTGTGCCAGAATTTGTTTACCCCCCCACCCCCCCTCCATCCTCTACCGCTGCGGCCGCACTAGCAGATTATTACTTTCACCCACCTACCGCAGGCTGTCCAATCCCCTCTGGCAGGCCTCGCGGCCCTGCTAGGGAGGGAAAGCTGATTTAGACATCGGCCCACATCCCGACAGTCAAATCAGGACTTGGAAGGCTCTGTTGGCGGAGTCACATTTCCGACGTCTCGCTAGTCGATTGCCGGTGTCGCCGATGAGCGTGTTGTAATTGTCAATGAACAAAGAGAAAAAGAGAGGAGTCTCTCCAGACACTACAAACAACTCTATGATCAGTTGTAAACAGTGTTTTCAAGTATCAGGTACGGTGGATAATACCCATTGTAATGATCTGAGTCTCTTTTTTTCCCCTTAAGTCTCAAATTCAGATTCACAATAAGCATGAATGAGTAAAAATCATCGAATTTGATGAGGTAAACGAACAAATATATTGTCTCTGCGCTGTTTTCCAGTCGAGAATGTATCAAAAGGGATTATTGGTAAATCGCATTCTGGAAAAGTTATGCTTTACACGGTGTCCCCAGCATGTTTGGAATTGGTTGTGTAACAGTGTTTAATCACATGAACACCGAAAGTCCATAGTCTGCACAGACTTGGGAAACAAGCGCAGATACCAGAGTTCAGCTGTTCAACTGTGACCCAGAATAACAGACGGTCACGTGTAGTTCAGACCATAGAGACCACAGGGCCACTTTATGCTAACACACTCTTCTGTTCGTCCAGACTCTTTTTGTTTTTATATCCTCAGCATTTTCTTGTAGTGGTCACTGGAGGGGCTGAGTGGATGCGGTACAGCTCCCAACAGCATCATCATCATTTTTTTCTTGATTTATTTTGAACTCTTTTCCTTCCCAGCATATGCTCTCCAGGATGGAGATCTGGACGGTAGCTGTGGTTTGGCTGCTCTGGTTTGACTGTGGTCTCCTTTTTTACAACATGCCTTCACTACGTAATGAAGATGTCTGATCGATGTCAAACTTGAAGCCCAAGCCAGCGTATGATGATTGTTTTATGATAAAAGGCTGTGAGGCCTGGGACCACAAATTCAGTAATCGACATATCAATCACCTGCAGAAATCATCAATAGTTGTAGCCCTGAATAAGTCAATATGTCAAGGTTTGGTAACTTGTATAACGTGTGTGTGCTTTATTATCCCTCCATCCATCATCTCACCTGCTTTGTACCTTAGCATATTATAACTAAACAGCTATTTAAAAATGTGATGATCAGGCAAGGGGGGTAATTAGGTTTTCACAATGATGCAGGCTCGGAGCTACGTGCGTGTATTTAACGTTTTGCTCGGCAGTCATTAAGTAGAGAGCACCACTGCTGTGCTGTCCCCATGTGACGGACACCGAGGACACAAAAGCAAGAAGGCTCCGGGGCTTTTTTTTTTTTTTGGGCCTCTCCAAAAACCTGAGCGTGGGACGGGAGCGAGCGTGACTGCTAGCAGAAGGTCAGGATGGATGCGGTGTTGACATGGTAACGTGTGAATGACGAGGTGGGATAGGGGCTAAATTGGTTCTTTGTTGGTGGCGCAGCTGTCACCTACAGGGAGGCGGCCGCCACGGGGGCCCAGCGGGGCTTCCCTTAATGAGGACCGGAGCGATGGAGACACAGATGACGCTGCTGCCTCTGAATGATGGCGCGTGCGTGTGTGTGTGTGTGCGTGTGTGTGCGTGTGCCACGAGCCCCCTCTGTATATGTCAAACGTCCTGTATCGGTGCCAGCACAAAAAGGGGTCCAGCTGCTTGTTGTGAGGGCTACTGTAAATTGAAACACACTCTGAACAACCTCGGCAGCATTTGCTGAGTGGCACAGAATCTCTCCCATCCCCAGTGGATTGCTGGGAGTAGTGGGATTATTGGATCCTGCCAGACACGCCCCAGGCATGTGTGTGTGTGTGTGTGTGTGTGTGAGCATGTGTGTTCTCTGAACCTGATCCCCCCCCCCCTGCACCACCAGCTGCCATCCACACACACACACTTAGACACATAAAACAACAGTAACTATGGCACAGAGGCCTCGCTCTGCCACTAATATGTTCATATGCTGAGTATACACTGGATGTGCTCCACATGGGACACTGTGCTGTTGACCATTGACGTGAGGCTGCCATTAGAGAGCCAAGATATGAAAGGAAGTGTGTAGCGGATATATGGAGGGGGGGAGGGATGAATAAGGTCTGTGTTTGTACAAGCTTGTTTCTAAAGTCCTGTAGAGGGATTAAAGGATCAGCCCCTGATAATTTCTCTAGCTCCCTCTGCCCCCCCCTCCCGTCTTTCTTCATTGTATCTGCTCTGTTTAGCATCAGCATTGTTCCCTTCTCCTCGACTTAATGTGAGCACGGGGCAAGATTTTCTTTTCTTTCTTTCCCCCTCCTTCGAGGGCCGTCTGTCGGGTCGCGGTCACTTTCGGAAAGTCTGACTGTAAACAAAACCCCGCGTCCCTTCTTGATGAGGCGTAGACATTATTCATGGGATTCTATAGCCATAGAGATCTTCCATTAGAGATTAATGGCTAAGAGCAAAGAGGCTCGTTTCCCACTCTTGGCCTCAGATATAGATGCGTGGATAAGGATTCAGCACCAATGGACGAAAGATCTCACAAGCTGGAAAAAAAAAAGGCGTCTGATTTTGTGCCCGGGCCCAGTTTCAGCACTGAGCGTCTCTGAGCGTGCGAGCTGGTGTCTCTCCACGGACGCGTCTCTGCCCAGCCGACCACATCCACCCAGCGCGGCCCACGTCACGGGCCCAGCTCTGAGAGTCGTCCACGGGGTGGAATTACAGCGCGGGCCTCTACTCGAACGGCTCGATTGTCTCGGCTGTGGAAGGGACGGATTTATTGGATACCTGAGAGAGCGTTCTCTCCTTCCCCTGCACTCTCAGCAACCTGCTTAGAGACAGGCCTGCATTATAGATGAGCCCCTGGCAGCCGCCACACTCTCACAGCGCTCAGGTTACCCCCCAGTGCATACACACAGATACAGTACATGCATTCACACAAACATGTAAATGTCAGCTATGTGAGGACGAGGACTCTGCAACTGTGAGCATCTCCACTTTGATCGTCTTCCAGTCGATTTTGTGCAGTATCCTGAAAGACAGAACACACCAGGACCAGTCCCAGAAATTACTTTCACTGAAGCTGATCACAAATCATAGAAACTTCCTTTTCTGGACTTTGTCTAATTTCGACTTTACTACATCCATCCATTGTCTTAACCCAATTCCTGCCCACTTTGCACTTAATGCACTCCTGACAGGTCGTCAGTCCATCACAATACACACACACACACACACACTCACACTCACACCTGAGAGGCAATTTAGAGTCTCCAATCAAGCTAAGCATGCACGTTTTTGGACCGCTGAAGGAAACAGGATTACCAAGAGGAGGTACCTCGTCCACCATGTCGCCTTTCTTTCTCTCGCATCCTAAACTCACAGTACAGTTCAGCAGGAAATGTCAAATATAGCTTTTGGAGTTTGAGTATTTTCCTCGTTTTGGCATCTCAAATCCAGGCTGATGTCACAACTTCGTGGTGTTTCATCAGCAACTTTATCTGCAGTGGATGGATAATAGCTTGGTGGCACTTTGACCTTTGAGTTCTGGAGTTCGCCTACAGGGGGCAACATCCACAGCGTCTGTTTCGATAGGACTTCATGGCTGCCCTCTCCTTTGCGGGACAACTTCCACGTAGCACGGATCCAGCTCACTGTTTTGCCCCTCAGGCTCCGCCCCCCCTCCGGACTTTGATCCTCTGTTCCTGACTGTACACACTGTACACTGCATTATCTCTCCCTCTCTGTGGCCCTCGCTCTGTGTTTTCTGCTTCCCTCTCTGTCATGTTTTCTGAGGCCACGCTGTCAAATCTGTACAAAAGGCCGTCTGAGACCACTATATATGATATACGTAGGCACATACACTGCATATCCACACCACACCCACGTTGTTGGATTTTCCAGGTAGTCTTTCCAGGTAGGCTCCATATCGACATTTTCTCATTTTCCATTTCAGTATATCTCCATGTTGTGTTGTGGAAAAGGTTCAAACAGAGGATGTTGTCGTTCCAACCCTGAGAGGATGATAGGGTCACCTGCTCTTGTGTTGCTCTGAAGGCAGATTAAGACGACTTTCCTCTGTTTTCTTCTGAGGGAATCTGGTCACTAAGTTTGCTTTGCAGCTGGCTGCAGCCCGCCTTGTGGTGGGTATGGTCCGCCTCTGTGGTTAAGCAGTGAGAATGGACTGTGTGTGCGCCAGATGTTCAGCGCCACTAATACACAACATGACTTTTAATCCCAGCTATACTGTCGCTGCTTCACAGGGAACATAGTAAAGCCCTGCAGTGAGTGTGTGTATGCGTGTGTGTGTGTGTTTGTTTGTGTGTTTAAGTGGTGATCGGTTTAGTCCACCAATTTCCCAGAAATTTCCCGGAACTGCTCTATTAGTAACTGCTCTGCAATGTCTTTTATTTAGCAGCTCCGTCTGTCATACGCTGATTTAAAACCTATCTGACTCCGTAGTTAAAAATAATCATCATTAACGTAAGCTTGCGCAATCCCAGATCTATAAGAGGAAATGAGAGGATTGGTTTTCTCTTTGCGGGGGAGGCAGGACCCCATGATAACAGAAAGCATCATATTTCCGGTGTGTCAGTGTCCACAATCATCCACGCAAACTTAGATGGAAGCTAGAATGATAAACCTCGGCTTTGTTGAGTAATGTCTTTTATCGGATCCCTCCTTCGGTTACTGATGTGGACGTGCGCCATGGCTCCTCAGGAAAAGGTTGCTAAACTAGATTGCATTGCTTGTCTGATTCTGATTGGCGAGGAACATGAACCTGAGTGGCAGGTGAGACAGCCAGTCAGTGTGGGTGCCAGCAAAGCATGAGCCAGATCTGTGCAAGATATGGATTTGTGCAGTAACATTCCCACGTCACAAATAGGATTGTAGTAGGATTGTAAAATAGCATCTGAGGCACCTCTATGTACCAGAGAATGAGGATAGCTGTTCTATTCAACCATTCTCAACCCCCTTTGAATTGACCTTGTTTTGTCTCTCTCGTCTCAATTCCAGGTGATCTTCAGATTTTGGACAAACCAGTGTGGTAGGACACGCCCGACTCAGCATCTCTGGGCAGCTCATGCACATGCACGACACCATGGGCAGCTCCCCCGAGGTGCTATCGTGGACTTCCTGCCCCAGTCTGCTGGTGGGCAAACTGAAGGAGGAGCTCAAGCTCACCGTGGTCGGGGACGCCATGAAGAAGTCAAACTCGCCCAACTCCCAACCTCAGCCCCCTCTGGGCCCGCCCGCCAACAACCTACCCCCTCAGATCATCACCGACCTGGCCCCGCCCACGCACCTGCCCGTGCCCCTGCCGAGCCTGCAGACGCCGGGCCAGGACGAGGAGTCCATGCTGGGGGGCGTCAGCCCCCACAACACGGCGCTGAGCGTGGACTCGACGCGCAGCGAGGGCGGCCACTTCGACAACAGCGTGCTGCAGCTGCAGGAACAGGAGCAGGAGGAGGCGGGCTCGCCCGGCTCCTGCGAGCACGGCGGCTGCGGCAGCGGCATGGAGGAGCAGACGGGGGAGGGGGAGTGCCCCATGGAGCACGGCGGAGAGGGGAGGCAGGGGCACACCCATCACCCCGATGACATCAAGCTGCACTTCCACAGAGCAGGGCCGGGCTCCGGCGGCTTCCTGGAGGGGCTGTTCGGATGTCTGCGGCCTGTCTGGAACATCATAGGGAAGACGTACTCGACGGAGTATAAGCTACAGCAACAAGGTTAGTTCAGGGGGGGGAGGCATCAAACAAAACGCTCTGTTTGTATTTCCAGCAGCCCTGTCCCTTTAAGGCTTCTGAGAAATGAACTTCAGATTCCCTTACCACTTCTGATCTTGTAGTCTGAAACCGTAACTGAAGAGCCAGCCCCGGCCTCTCCATACTGTTGTTGCGGGTAAAGCTGTCAGTTTGTATTGAGGTCAAGGTAAAGGTAGGCTCACCTTGCCGCGAGGCTGTGGACACGGGCTACTGGATATGAGTTGAGGTCAGACAGAGCTGGGCTGGCTTTTGTGGTGGGTCAGCTACCGTCTAAATTTGGTGGGACCAGAGCAGCGCAGCCTCTCCTCCACGCTGGTTTCCAGACCGCAGAGCAAGGATGGAACGGCATATGACTCAGTGTTTGAGCCGTTTCTAAGACATTTATAGCGGCTGCGCTCAGAGCTCGGGGCCTATTTTTGCTCAGAATGCATAAAATATGTGGTATTAAGTGTTATTCATGCATTTTTGAGTGTTTTTAGTTCAAATCTGTCTTGAAGATACTTGCATCAATTAGAGCAGATCAAGGACACTTAAAGTATAAGATGTTTATTTTGAAAGCGCTCTGACACAGTTTTGTATGAATAGTTTGTGTTGGATGAATAGTTTTGCTTTTTACAAGCAGCAAAAACAAGACATTCGAGCACTCAAACCTTTAACCTTTTGCCATTTCAATTTCAATTGCTTCATTGACACGGACAAAGGAGACATCCATCAAAATTATCAGCAAGAAAATCCACAAGCATTTGATTTCTTCGAAGTAGTGACCATAGAAGTGCTAAAGCTCAAACTTGACAGCCAATCCTCCTTGAGAAGTCACTAACCCTCACTGCACCTGCGTCCAGACATGTGGGAGGTCCCGTTCGAGGAGATCTCTGAGCTGCAGTGGCTCGGCAGCGGTGCACAAGGAGCTGTCTTCTTGGGCAAGTTCCGCTCTGAGGAGGTGGCCATCAAGAAGGTGCGCGAGCAGAAGGAGACCGACATCAAGCACCTGCGAAAACTCAAGCATCCAAATATCATCAGCTTCAAGTACGTGGTACACAGCCGCATCCTCTGGTTTATCTGTCCAAACGTGCATGAGCCTCAGGATCTAAAAATGTCGTGTTTTTTCTTTTTGTTTTGTCTTCAGGGGTGTGTGCACTCAGGCACCCTGTTACTGCATCATCATGGAGTACTGCGCCCAGGGCCAGCTCTACGAGGTGCTGAGAGCGGGCAGGAAAGTGACCCCCAGGATGCTGGTGGACTGGGCCTCAGGCATCGCCAGCGGCATGAACTACCTACACCTGCACAAGATCATTCACAGGGACCTCAAGTCTCCCAAGTGAGTCCACCCCCCCCTCAAGGCCCCTTTTTTTGCTGAGTGGCATTATATTCTCTGGGAGAGTTCGATTTAGTTAAACACGTCTGTATATTTTCATGTTTTTCCTTTCCCCACTGATATTCAGCGGCTGATCTGTAAATCTCAGGGAAACGAGCTGAGCAGCCTTGTTCAAGATTCTTAGCCCACAGCGGAAAAAAAACAGTCCATGCTTTCAGCTCTAAATAGCCTGACATTAACTCAAATGCCATTCTTGGAATTAATGAACGCTCGTCGCCGTAATATAAGGGTAAGACACGCGGCGTCCTGTCTCGTCCGCTGCACACTGTAGCTCTGTTTCCCTAATCAATATTATCATGCCGCAGCAGAGCCACGCACTGTATTAGTCAGCAGAACGACAGCAGGCTGAATGTGCTGCAAAGGTTAGACTCATTCCACTAATGGAGTGATTCAGAGGCAGAAAAGTGCTTCTGCAGACTTGAAAATTGAAATGCGACAAAAGAAACTTGCACGGCTTTAAAAAGCAGTGGAATTTCATTGAAAAAACCCTTAAGTCGGTTTGAGTGGTTAAACCCAGGTCATCTGACCGGGATTAATGTCTGACAGCACTCAGCTTTGGTATGAAAGTAAATACGGGTTTCAGTTACACCAGAATAACTTCGGGCAGTCGACACAGATTTTTTTTGGAACGTTTGTCCTCTTAATAAAGCAGATTGTGTGCGCGTGTGTGTCCTCACTGTCTGTGTCTCTTTCAGCGTGTTGGTCACCCACAACGACACTGTGAAAATATCCGACTTTGGAACGTCCAAAGAGCTCAGCGACAAAAGTACAAAGATGTCATTTGCTGGTACGGTGGCCTGGATGGCCCCTGAGGTCATACGAAACGAGCCGGTGTCTGAAAAGGTGGACATCTGGTGAGTGCGCTGTCTGTACACAAATTAAAAATGGCACCAAAATGACATTTTAAAGCCATTAGGATGGTGTTGAGGAGTCATAATGTCTTAAATTAGCATAACTGTTGCCGTTTTGACCTGTCTGTCGTGACTCCTGTGTTGCAGGTCTTTTGGAGTTGTATTATGGGAGCTGCTGACTGGAGAGATTCCCTACAAAGACGTGGACTCCTCGGCCATCATTTGGGGCGTTGGCAGCAACAGCCTTCATCTTCCTGTCCCCTCCACCTGCCCGGACGGCTTCAAAATCCTCATGAA
Source organism: Karalla daura (assembly GCA_029224185.1). NCBI lineage: Eukaryota > Metazoa > Chordata > Actinopteri > Chaetodontiformes > Leiognathidae > Karalla > Karalla daura. The sequence goes on from CM055202.1 coordinate 11,069,428, forward strand.
ACAAACATGGTGGGTGTGCATCCATTTTGTAGCGTCTTCGCCTACCGACCAGGACTCGCAAAGGCTCGGTTATTCACCTCTTTTAATCGCTGCTCACTCCAGGCAGGGCAAACCCAGGAATAGGCCCTCGTTTCGCCAGATCCTCCTACACCTGGACATCGCCTCTGCCGATGTGCTCGGAGCTCCGCAGGAGACCTACTTCAAATCTCAGGTCAGCAGGTGTCTTCTCGCACACCGCATAAATGATGCGACGGTGTGTTTGTTGGCGCTCTCTGACCGTGTCCGTCCACATTGCAGTCGGAGTGGAGGGAGGAGGTGAAGAAACACTTTGAGAAGATCAAAAGTGAAGGCACCTGCATCCACAGGCTGGATGAGGAGCTGATCCGACGGAGGCGCGACGAACTCAGGTGTGATGGGAGAGAGATCAAGAGGGGGGCATGAGGTGTCCTTTATTGGATGGCAGGAATAAAAGGAGTGCTGCAGAGCCTTCATTCCTGTGCAAGGAGTGTGCTCTGACATTTGTTTATTTACTTGTGCATCAAACACAACTTGTTTGAAATAACATTTTGTTTCTGCTTCCTTTGTTTGTTTAGGCACGCCCTGGACATCCGGGAGCACTATGAGAGAAAACTGGAGAGGGCCAACAACCTCTACATGGAGCTCAGCGCCATCATGCTGCAGCTGGAAGTCCGGGAAAAGGAACTAATGAAGTATGTTGATCAAACGATCGCAGCTTTGCTCACAGTCCTGCTCCTTTCTTCCTTTGTCAAGCTCCACTCACTGTTTCCTCTGCCTAAGAGGCATTTCTATTGCTGAAATGTTTTGAAATCTATCAAATCCCAACAAAACTGGTTTAGACGTTCAGCCAGTGAGGGGTGTTGCAGGAAGCGCAAATGTCAGAGTGTGAGTCTTTGGGGTCAGTTTGAATTCAGCTCAACAATTGGGCGTCTCGTGAGTCACCTCGCATAGCTGCATCTGTGCTTGGCTTTGTTTGGGAATGACTCAAGTAATAACTCAAAATATTTCCCTCCAGTCGTTTGATGCTGATTCCAGGAGTTTAGAGTCATAAGAGTGTCTTTCAGAAGGACTAAATGTGAACACTGCTGATTCCCGCAGGAGAGAGCAGGCCGTGGAAAAGAAATATCCCGGGACGTACAAGCGCCACCTGGTCAGACCCATCGTCAGGTCGAACGCTGTTGAGAAGCTCATCAAGAAGAAAGGAAGCATAGCCCACAAACCTGGGATGCCCTCTGCTAAACGGTACGACGCTCAGCACATTACACTGTAAACAAAGACAGAAATATTGGAGCATGGAAGCTGCTATTCAACCGCTATCTATTCCTGGCAGGTCCAAAACCATCATCACCTCCCCATGCCAAAAATATCCTTACATTATTATATATTATTAAGATGGGTAACAAAATCTGATGAATCCACTGCTCCATATTGCCTGTGTTATTGCCAGAGAACAAGAATGAATACTCCCATTCCACCCATCAGCGTTTCTGTTTATCTAGATGAGATTTCTAAATATTTATCTAGACTGTAGTAGATCCAGCATCTTTGCTGAGCACTTTACAAACAACCACAGTGGCCCAGAGTGCTTCAAAGTTGATAAAAACAGTGGATAAATGAAAAGGCTCCTTTGATGCATCAAAATGTCACATAAAATAACATAAGTTCAAGTGATGGGGGGAAAAAAGCAACTGTACTTCTGTTAGGTACTCCAAGGTGCTTTGCCTCTCATAAAAAAGGCGTATTATTCAGTTCAGAGAGTAAACACAAGGCTTTTATTTTTATACAATAAAACATTACAAACAGTTAAAATGAAGAAAAGATGTGTTTTATACAAAGATGGTCGAGTCTCATGTGCTGAGGCAGCTCATAGAGGACAGATGGAGCAAATCCATTGTTTCATGGTGCTGGTTTTGTCTCCTCCAGGCCGGACCTGCTCCGCTCTGACGGCATCCCCAGCGTGGACCCCCTCCCCTCGCCCTCGCCGCTGTCCGCCAGCCCCAAGGTGTCCACGCCGCCCGGTAAGGCCCGCTACCGGAGCAAGCCTCGCCACCGCCGCGCCAACAGCAAGGGCAGCCACAGCGACTTCCCGGGGATGCTGAAACCCGTGACCGCCGCCCCCCCGGAGGACACGCAGTCCCTGCAGGAGCAGCAGTTCCACCACCACCACCACCACCTCCCGCCCCCGGCCGAGGGGCCCGTCCTGCCGCTGAAGGGCCGGGAGGAGGCCGTGGTCAACTGTGCCAACAACCTGCGCTACTTCGGCCCGGCCGCCGCCCTGCGCAGCCCCCAGACGGACCACCTGCAGCGCCGCGTGTCCGGCTCCAGCCCGGACCTCATCTCCACGGCCGTGGACGCCGACACCAGGCAGCGGACTTTGTCCACCACCTCCAACCCCGTCCCGGGCGCCGGCGCTGGGTCTTTGTGCCCCTGCTGCCAGGCTCACCCGTTCCCCGGCTGCCTGCACTGTCAGGAGACCCCGCCCGTGTCCAGCCAGCCGGAGCTGCCCCATTACTCCCTGCTCAACACCCAGGAAAACACCCAGGCCTCTCTGGTGGTCCCCGGGGAGAAGCCAGCCTCGGACGGAGAGGCCGCCAAGAAGGCGGAGCCGCTGGAGCAGGAGGCTTGCCAACACACCCACCCCCTGCCCACCGCGCTGCCCCGCACCCTCAGGCCCCTCAGGAAGGTGAGCTCAGTCGCAGGTTTCGGCCCGTGTGTGCTCACAGTACAAAAAAAAGGAGGCACTGACGGTTGTAACTGTTTTCAGGGTGGTGATGAGTCATCTGAAGAGGAGGAGGGGGAGGTTGATAGTGAAGTGGAGTTTCCAAGGAGACAGAGGTAAAACACACAGTCTGTCATCACAGTGACTTTCACAGCTTTCTGCGAAATAATCGCTGCGAGTTGTTGTTTATTTTGGAACTCACATTTTTATTTAGTTTTAATAGTTTACAGACAAAGAGAGAAGTATGCATGTTGAATGATGTGTTGAGATGCATCATGACAGGAAAGCAAATAAACGAAACAAGAACTTAAACAAAAACAAGGCCCGTTTGTCAAAGTAACTGGTATCTAGTAGTGTGTTGTGACACTCCGTTATAAAGCATCTTGTTTGATTATTTATTTATTTAATTATAATTGTGTCTTGTCCTGCGTTGGTGGTATAGTGGTTAGCATAGCTGCCTTCCAAGCAGTTGACCCGGGTTCGATTCCCGGCCAACGCATAACTTTTCAAAATTTCCCCACTGTGGGATGAAAAAGACATTTTCTCATCTATTCTATCATGTTTGCACCAGTTTGCAGTTTTCTTTTCTCTTATGATTGACGATTTAAGAATGACCGTTCGTACAAAACCTCCAGTCTTTCCAAACCACCTCATGATTGTTAAGGCTCTGCCCCTCTACCCCCCCCCCAGACCTCACCGCTGCATGAGCAGCTTCCAGTCCTACTCCACCTTCAGCTCCGAGAACCTGTCGGTGTCTGACGGCGAGGAGGGCAACACCAGCGACCACTCCCACAGCGGACCCCTGGAGAGGCTGAGCGCCAGCCAGGAGGAGCACCTGGACGAGCTGCTGTCGCACACCCCGGACATCCCCATCGATATCTCCACCCAGTCCGACGGCCTCTCCGACAAGGAGTGCGCCGTGCGCCGGGTCAAGACCCAGATCTCGCTGGGGAAACTGTGCTCCGACGAACACAGCTACGAGGTCAGCGCTGCCGGACGGAGGGAGGGAGGGAGGGAGGGGCGGACGGGCGTGGTCGCATCCTCGCCGCCGTATTTTTAGCCGAGGCGGGAGCGCGGCTTGAGGAGCGGGAATGTCATTCAACGGTTCTGCAGTGGCTCAGGCTGTCCGTATCCGTATAAATATGTAAAAATATAAATACATACAGAAATATCATGTCATAGCTTGGCTGAGACATCCGTATATTAACTTTGGTTTTCCCTTAACTTTTGATTTAGCGCCCCCCTCAGGCCAAAACGGACTCATGCTTGGTTTTGGACCATGACATTCCCATCGTTCTCAGCTGCACTCCACAGAGCTGCTCGCTGGCTCGTTGATGCGGACATAAAAACATCATGAGTACAGGATATATTTGGATATATTCATATTATATATTTGTTCATTATTTAGTTCTTAAAAACTTGAAATGATTTCTAAAGTATGAGTCACTTACTGATGATGCTCAGTGTGTTGGGTTCATTTTCCATCTCAGAGCTGTGAGGTAGCTGCCCTGATTCTGGATCGGTGCTGACGTTTCTTTCTCCTTCTTTTTCTCTTTCGTTTTTCTGTCAGAATCCGCTGCAGTTCGGGGACTCAGACTGTGACTCATCAGAAGCAGAGTGCTCTGATGCCACCATTAGAAACAACAAAGTCGGGGCTCCCTCCTCGTGGTGAGATCCGCCCTGGGAGTCGGTTCTGTTTTTTGCCTGGAGGCCATCGTGTCCCACTTTGCCCTGCAGAAAAACACAGCAATAAAGAGGTTGAAATTGTTAACAAAGCTCCCTATAAGCAACTCCCGCCCTTTCCTTCCCCATGCAGTCTCTCCCAGAACCCCCCCCCACCCTCCGCAGCCCCTCACCCTCCTCTCCCCTCCATTGAACCTAGTCTCCCTCATCTCTAGCACAGCATCCAGGCAAACACATGGCAGGGATTCCCCCTTTTGAATGATAATGTACAGTAGATAGTTGTAACATTCATAATTTATTTTTGTCTGAGTTTTGAAAGGAAAATTCAGGACTTGTGTACACTCTGTGATCCAAACAGAGGGGGGGGGGACAAAACAAAACAAAACAAAATAAAAAGAGACATTTTGAAACCGGGGCGTGATGGGGAGTGAATGAGGATGACGAAAAGATGGAGGATGAGTTGGGGAGGCGCTGGTGGAGCTACATATACAGATTTGACGTGTTGCAGACCACAATCCTGAACGAACAAGGCCTCCCTCTCACTGAAGCGAGACTCACCTGCTTTATCATGAGTTTACATTGCTACTTAGCCCACCGCCACTCTCATCCCGTCCCCACCACGACCGAGTGGGGAACAGGGAGCTCATGAACACCATGTGAAACACCAGCATGAACAGTCTGCCTCGCAGCCGGACTCCTTCTCTCCCTCTCTCCCTCCCTCCCTCCCTCCCTCCCTCCTTCCCTCCTTTTCTCTGGAAGCCACCACGCGCGTCACATCACCAGGAACCCTCCCCTGCTGACATGTCCGAGCATGCCTGCGCAGCTCGCAAGAAAAAGACAAAAAAAAAACAAAAAAAGAGCTGCCAGGAGACTGCATGAAGTGGACGAGCTAGCAGAGCAGCAGGGATGAAGACGCCGCCGACAGCGAAGGAGAAAAAAACAACAACAAAACGCTAAAAAAAAGGAAAAAAAAGACACTAAAGAAGAGACAGTTTCCTCCATGCCCCGGCTCATCTTTCTCCACGACACGCCAACGTCACTGTCATCATCAATCAGATGTCATGACCTGAGCATGAGTTGTTTGGGGGAGTTTGTCTCTGTCTGTGTGAGTATGTGTGTGTGTGTGTGTGTGAGTGACAGAATGAGAGAGAGAGAGAGAGAGAGATAGAACAAAAAGCCCGTTCCTCTTTATTTAGACATCAGTTTCAAGTCTCATCTCAGGATTGTCAGAGGACTGCGAGAAACTGGACTGGACCAATTATTGTATGTAGGAATCCTCTTTGGAGAGGCACATATTATAGACCCATGCAGGAATATTTAAAGAAAAAAAAAAGCAGAGAGCCTTGATGTTCAAACCGTTATTGCTATAATAATGGACATTGACGCTATGATGTAGAGATGTTAGAGCGTTTTTAGTTGCGATCCAGGTGCAGTATCCCATTTCTTGTGATCACAAGATGCAGCGTTTCCCATGAACCATTTTTCTAGCAGGGTAATTTATACTGTCCACAAATGCTCGTTGTTTTACTGTGCTGTGGTGAGTTAAAAACAGCAATAACCGTAGGTTGGCGCTCAGGTGAGAATGACATGGTTTTGCTCAGGATCCGGGGCGTCTAGCTGGCTAGACACAAAGTTGGCTAAAGGAGAGCAGCAAGTGTCAAAACAGCTTCTTACAGATGCTATATTTTCAAGATGTCCCCCTTTTTTTGTGAACTCGCCTTTCCAGCGATTTGATGCTCAGGTTTTATGTTGCCGATCGACAGCAGGAGCAATATATCAACAGCCACTAGATGGCGGCAATTACAACGACTTCTCCTCGTGTAATTTTTAAACACGTCCTGGTTCAATTCCCTCTTTTTCCAGGCAAGGTGATTTTATCTGATGTTTCCCTCTCCCCGTGCCCCACAAAGATCCAAGAACTCGAGCAATATTCCTTTTTTTTGTCCTGTTTGTCTTTGGAAAAGAGATACTGCATCTGGAGGAGCTTTATTTTCTATCTCTGTTCGAGTGTGTGTCATCCTTAATGGCTTTGCGGCTGGACTTGGGCCAGCCCGGGGTTGACCTTAACGATAATGATGTCAAGACGTCAGCTCAAAGCGCACGCAGGAAGGCTGAGTTTCTACGTTAGGAATACAAGCCAGAGACAAGGCCACGGAGCAATTTAAGCTGCTCCTGGGTTTGTTTGTTTGTTTTGGAGTTTTTTTGCCCCCCCCCCCCCCCCCCCCCCCACATCCTCATCTCAGTGTTAGTCACTCCCTGTACATAAACATCTGTAAATGTGACGTAGCCCATATTTTGGTCCTTTCTCTGTAACGTGTCGCACAGCTCTGACAGAGCATCGAGCTTCTGCCGCCGCCTGTCCCAAAACAAGCAGGAGAAAAATGGTCTTGCATCAGTATTGAACACTACAGGATTAAGTCAAGGTGCATCTAAAAACTGTACTGATGGGTAAATTACCTTTTTTTTTTCTTTTTCTTTTTGCTTGAAAAGACCTACACCCGGTACTGAAAGCAGCTGCTGCCTTTCCTCGAGCCCCCTACTTTCTCCACTCTTGTTTACGTTTGTGTGAAATAACCTGGTGTATCGTAATGACTGGGTAATCCGATCAAGCTGTTCATAACGTTGTCTCTCTGGCATATATCCTGTGAAGTATGATTGTTGTCACGTTTTAATTTAAATTTTAATTTTGTTTTTCTTTTTGTAGCTGGCCTACATGATTATTGCATTAATTTATTTTTTGAACGACTGGTACGGTATTGTGTTCTTTTTAATTTCAGGCAGCTTTAGAAATGTCATGACTTATGATTTTTTTTTTTTTTTTCCTTAAAAGTATTATTCCCAGGAAGCACAATGAGTTGGTACCGGAGGAGGACAGTGTTGTGGTGTGGCTGAACAAAGGCATTGTCGTTGTCACAGGAATATGATGTCATTGTTATCTTTGTGTCCCTGCACGGGGACCATTCATTGTATTGATTTTAGCAGAGTTAACATCGGTCATTAGCAACGTTAAGTGTTCCTATAGCTTCTCTCTGTTTTGAAAATCTTGACTTAGGCTATAAGGAATCACTTTCTTGTACAACCAAAAGCCAGTCAGTGGACTGTCACAGCAGGGTAAACAAGACATTAAGCCTGATGGCATGCGTGATGCTGATTTCCTCTTAATTTTTAATCAAAATACCAGTGACTTAACATCTGAATTTCTGTGAAATTGTTTCTAACTGTGGACATCATGTCGCCTCATCCCACGTATCAAACATCTGTTTCTTTGTTACTCTCATATCCAAACTCCCCTTTCTAGTTGAATGGCATTACGATCAACCAATCCTGTCGGTTTCCTGTATTATCCAGTGTACAGTGCAACGGGTATCTGGGAGAATAAAATCAGAGCCAACAACTGCATGGAATAAATGCTGATGTACTGTACCCAACACACCGTGGTCTGACTCTTCTTAATTCTCAGTAGCTTTATCCTTACATATGATGGGACTGAAGTACTCTACACAATCTGCTTCTCTTGAGGATTTTTGTTGTATTTATGCGTGTTGTCATTCAGAATGACGCTTGGTAGGAAATGTCTCCAGACGATCTAATAATCTCATTAAAGCCCTTCGCTTAAACAGTTGGCACAGTTTAAGATAGTGATTCTGAGGAATACTGGAAGTAAGGCTAAAAACATGGTATATGTGTGCAATGTGTATGAGTCTCCAAAGTTGTAGAAACTAACCTGATGTCAAATAAAAAATGAAAAACGAGGTTTCTGAAAATCTAAATCACCTCTGAGCTAAAATTGAGGTTTGAACAAGTTTTTCTTAATTAATCGTTTATTTGAAAGATCCAATAAAGTGGTAATACACTGTAGACATTAACGTGCACTGAATGAAGCCCAAGGGGTCGTGGGTAACACTGAATCATGTGGCGTGTCTCTAGCGTAACTTAATTGATTAATGATAATAAACTTATAAAATCATGCTAAATCATAGCGGTTTAATGCGGAATGATATGCTTTAATGATATATAAAGGTATCACTGCAGAGAGAGACCGCTTGCGAGATTATCTAGGACAGGGCCCCAAGTCCTCCCATATTTAATGTGTAGATATTGTCCATGGGTCGAAGAGGCTTTTCCTGAGTTGCTGGTTCGTTTGTTTTTTAACAGTAAAAACTCATATTCACAGTCTCAAAACATTGACTCTCTGTCAAGTGTCATCACAGAAATGTGTGTGTTGGAGATGTAGTGCGGAAACACATTCGGATTTTACATTATATTCTACCACTCTTCAGATTCTCCTGTTCCTGACATCTATTTTAATATCCACAATGTATATCTGAGGGGGAGCAGGATAATGCTTTTGCTCCTGCCAAGCCTTTATGGCTGTTAACAGACTTTCGTTATTCAACAAAATCAAGATGAAATCGAGATTCTTCTAATTTTATTTTAGCTCCCCTTTAAACTTGCTATCCCAACGTCTGCTCGCTGTGGCACGCTGGGCGTTGGACGCGGGCGGGGTTAAGTTTGGTAGAACGTGCTGACGCAATCCCGGAGTTCTACCGGACGGCTCGCGCCCTTAAAACAAACGCCCACCGCCCACATATCCGCCCAGAGGGGGGGCGGAGTCAACATGGAGAAGACTTGACTGGGAGGTAAACTACCTGCCTGAAAACAAGGAAGCGACCCCTGGAGGGAGTGAACCCGGGATCTTAACCAACACATCCACCTTCTTCCTCTTCTTCCTCTTCTTACTTGCGGAATCTTGTTTGCTTACTTTAAACTCGGCGCTTATTGCCTGTGAAGCCCGAGGAGGACAAAATGTCTTCGATGGACCTGGAGAAGCTGAAGATGACGGGGGCTGGTCGAGCCATGGCAGTGCTGACCAGCGGAGGAGATGCTCAAGGTGACCCTAAGAAAGAAAGAAGGGCAGATCAAGTGGGATTAAAGCGTAGAGTGAGGGTAGGTGTGGGCAGGAAGCTGGCTCTCACTGACAGGAGGGAGGTGTGTTTACAGAGAGCTGTGGCAGGGGTTAATGGTTAATGTGCTGCACCTGAACCCAGTAACTTACCTGTATGTAACCCAAAGTCATGTAAAGTAATGATGTTCATATATATCAACACGCTCTGTTATATGAAACAAGATACTGAGCTCTATATCAAAGCTACATCGCAGAGGAGATCATAGTTTAGCAGTTAACATTGGTCTACATTGTGCTACAGACTATTAGTAGTGTAAGTACTGGGAAATACCAGCTGAAAAGATAGATAGATAGATAGATAGATAGATAGATAGATAGATAGATAGATAGATAGATAGATAGATAGATAGATAGATAGCAGTCATTACTGAAGAATGCAAAAATGAAAGCACAGGATCTGTGTTTTTCAGTGTAAAAGAAAGTTTTTTCAGTGTTACATTCAGGCTTGAACCAAGTTCAGGTGACTTTATTTGTCCCCATGGGTAGTTTTGTTGTGCAGTAAGATAAGACCCTGCATTTTTGCACCTGATTACAAGAGGACCGCACCATGACAGCAGATAAAAATAGCGGCAATCAAAAGAGCTCAAGCAAAATAGCCAAATAAAAGGGAGCAAAGAACAGCAAAGAAAGTACTGTCTTTCATTGCATCAGAATTGTTCAGTCTTGAATCTCAAGACGGAGAAAGAAGTGTCAATGATGATGTGAAAAATTCACACCTGTCCATGAACTGCTGTGTTGTGATGATTTACAATGGCTTGATGTGCTTTGAATTACCCCCTAGGACCAATAAAGTTCTCTGAAATAAATGGAAATTAATTAAAGAAATACTCAAATAAATAAACATGTACATAAAACGGGAAAAGTGGTTATTATGCAGTACTGTGCAACATATTACTGGGAAATTCAGCATGTTTTCACTTTTAGTACTAACACATTTTGCACTTTGGATGCAACTTGGATACAATAGTGAAGTCATAGCTCTGTTCTCATTGTGTCTGTGTTTCAAAGCTGTGGAAACTTTTCCTTCCAACCCTGCAGACTTGTGTAACTTCTTGTCAAGGCCTGTGACTGCTGTGTTACCACAGCACCATTGCCCAACAGCAGAGATAGTGATGATGGCATGTCCAGCACATGCTTTGATTTTCCCTTGTCTTGTAATGGTGTGAGAGGGCGAGTGTAATGACACGAGGGCCGGAGGTGAGGCTGATATCTCTCTATATTTCTGCTCTGAACTTAGGCATGAACGCTGCTGTCCGAGCTGTGACCAGAATGGGCATCTATGTGGGGGCCAAGGTCTATCTTATCTACGAGGTGAAGATCCCTGATATAACACACACACACTGTAAATTAGGTCTAAATCTGTGCTTAATCAGACCACTGTCATCCCATTAACATATAATTAATGTTTTTTTTATTCAGGGATACCAGGGTCTGGTGGATGGAGGTGACAACATCAAACTGGCACACTGGCACAGTGTGACCAACATCATCCAACAGGTGGGGCCAGATGTCACCACACAGCGTGCTAAATATAGATAACAATCCTTTTGGAAAGGCAGACTTTTTGATTTGTCATACAAGGAGAAAATACTGTAACATCAACATTCTGTTCTGGTGTGTTAGAAACAGGCTACGCTTTGAGCACAATATCAAATCACATTTGCTGCGTTTTCAATACCTGTGCTTTTCTTATTGTTGTCTTTTTGTTTCCTTGTTGTCAAGTTGTCTGGTTGAGCTTTAATTGAAAGTGATGTAGGGTTTTTTTTATTATTTCTTTGTGCTCTTAAATATCTTTTTTCTCCTTCTTTTTATGATTTAATAGGAATCTTATTCTTTCATCCATCTCCTCTCCTGTCTCCTCTCCCCGCCTGTCTAATAGTGGTTATAACCTGGTAAGGGGCCTTGCTGCATGTGCATCGATCCTTATCAGTTCAAGAGGCAGCGAAAAGCATTCTAAAAGATAATAACAGGCAATCCAGGTGTCCTATTGTTAAAAGCTGGTTACCAACACTTTCCTACTACTTGCTACAGACTCATTGCTTTTTAATCTCTCTCGGGTAATGGCTAATTTTCATTACAGAACATTACATTATATATATATATTCTTATTTTCTACTCTAACAATGATCTCACACTCCTTTGCTGGAGCCTAAATCACATCAAAAGGCATTTTTCTGAGCCAGTGCTGTGCGGTCGGTCTTGCTGTGTGACTGCAGGGTGGGACGGTGATCGGCAGCGCCCGGTGCAAGGCCTTCACCACGCGCGAGGGCCGGCTGGCCGCCGCCTTCAACCTGGTGAAGAAAGGCATCACCAACCTGTGCGTGTGCGGCGGGGACGGCAGCCTCACCGGAGCCAACATCTTTCGCAGCGAGTGGAGCGACCTGCTGGCCGAGCTGGTGCAGAAAGGTAGAATAGCCTCAGCCGTAGACCGTAAGGCTCGGCCAGTGAAAGGCTACAGTCCCGCGGTGTCTGTGCCCCTGCAGGACGCGTCACAGACTCTCTGGCCAGGCAGCACGACCACCTGAACATCGTGGGACTCGTCGGCTCCATCGACAACGACTTCTGCGGCACGGACATGACCATCGGCGCCGACTCGGCGCTGCACCGCATCATGGAGATAATCGACGCCATCATGACCACGGCGCAGAGGTCGGTTGTCACAGAGTTAAAGAATCTGATCTCCTCGGTGTGTTGGAGAGGATCGTCATAGGAAAACATGTCTGTATATACGCAGTTAAATCATAATCATATTTTTTGTAACTTTCTGTTGGTTCATTAAGTGATCAGAGTATTGTCTCCACTCTTTGTTTCCAGCTTTTTAAATGAGCTTTACAGTATCATATCTATTGGTCAACTGGATATTGCTTGAACTAGATACCACTTTATTGCTCAAATGATGAATGATTAATGAAGGGTGAGATTACTGATGATGCATTGTGGCTCCAGCCTTGTATCAGGCGTAGCTTTGTAGTTTATGCTGGCATAGCGCCATGATGACTTGCTCCTAATGGAATGCCAGTATCTATCCCAACTTTCATGAGACCTAAAAAAAAAGCCCCTGCATGCATCATTTCCTGCTCGTGCCCAGGCTTGCCTCCCGGGCCTTCATGCTGTACTGAACAGCAGCTCAGCAGCTTGTTATAGTGATGAATGTTATTTACCTGCAGCCACCAGCGCACTTTTGTTCTGGAAGTCATGGGCCGACACTGTGGGTGAGTAACACACTGGCCCGGTTTGCGACTGCTGAGTGTTTGTTTGTTCTCTCAGTCAGAGAGAGCAGATGTGGCGCTCTAACTCCGTGCCGTTGCTCTAGGTATCTGGCCTTGGTATCAGCGCTGGCATCTGGGGCGGACTGGCTTTTTATTCCAGAGTCTCCCCCTCAGGAGGGCTGGGAGGACCGCATGTGTGCCCGCCTGGAAGGGGTGAGAGACACTTGCTCCAGTGGCCATTTTAGGTAGAATGGAAGGACGGGTCCATGCCCAAACAGCCCAAAATCACAACAGTAAACATCTTTACAGGCCCATATACTATGGACCATGTTTACTATAGCGGTACAATATTATTACAGTATACAGTACAATATTATGGGCATAACATTATGAGTTCCATGTTTATAGCCAGCAGCAGTAATGTCTATACTATAGAATATATAGGCTTTAATGTATAGAATTAGTATTGTGCATGATTGAATATTTGTAGTCCAGACAGACAGACAGACAGACAGACACAAGAGCGGAGTACATATACAGAGACGTTGTCAGATATCCTGATAGACGCATGTAGCACATTTATGCTCTATGTGCGTACAGTGCTGTAAAATTGTGTCACTGTCGTAATGTTTCTGGGCCTAACTGTACATGCACCCGTTTGCCTGCAGAGTCGTATCACGGGGTCAAGACTCAACATTGTTATCATCGCAGAAGGAGCCATCGACAGGAAAGGCCAACCCATCTCCTCGACTTACGTCAAAGATGTAAGTCTAAACACTCAGGACAGGAGATGATTGAAGGAGGGTTCTCGGTGTAAACACGGGTGCTAGAGATAAAGAGTGGGCTGGGGTGTCTGCTGGGCCTTAAACAGATACCCCCGTGTTAACAGATGGTCCAGAATCAGCTTGTGTTGTCTTGCAGCTGGTGGTGGAGCGTCTGGGCTATGACACCAGAGTGACGGTGCTCGGCCACGTCCAGCGGGGTGGAACTCCCTCGGCCTTTGACAGGATCCTGGTGAGTCCAATGGTCCACTGTGTCATCACCTAGGTAAGTCAAAGTGGCCATGTCAGAGCGTCCCCTGTGATTGCAGAGCAGCAAACTGGGTATCGAGGCGGTGGTGGCCCTGATGGAGGCCTCCCCCGACACGCCGGCCTGTGCCATCGGCCTGTCGGGTAACCGCGCAGTGCGCCTGCCTCTGATGGAGTGTGTGGAGATGGTGAGTGGCGCCGCCCCCCGCCCCCCCCCCCCCCCCCCCCCCCCCCCCCCCCCCATAACCGATGGTGACGGACACACTCGTCTACAGTGGGAGTACATGTGTTTTTCCCCTTGTTTGCAGACCAGGTTGGTGCAGAAGGCCATGAATGAGAAGAGGTTTGAGGAGGCCGTTCAACTGCGTGGAGGGTGAGAGCTGAGATCACAGAACACTTATTACATGTACACATACTCCACAAGACCAAGCTAGTAACGATGACTCTCCTTCAGGAGTTTTGAGAACAACTGGAACATCTACAAACTTCTGGCCTTCCAGAAGCCGGCCCAGTCTCAGGTGAGCACACACTCACACACACACACACACACGTGTTTCTGCTTTCATACATGTTCTGCTCTGCTTGGAAACACGCTTCTGACACACGCCCCCCCTCTCCTCAGAGCACGTTCACCCTGGCCATCCTGAACGTGGGCGCCCCGGCCGCGGGGATGAACGCAGCGGCCAGGTCGGCAGTGAGGGTGGCGCTGGCTCACGGCCACAGAGTCTACGCCGTGCAGGACGGCTTCCAGGGGCTGGCCCGGGGGGCGGTGAGGCCTGCTACCTGTCCGCCAGTACCGCTGTGCTCTCAGCGGCTTTTAGCAGCTTTGCAGATGCGTGACCTGTGACGACCCCCCCCCCGTGTGTCTGCAGGTTGTTGAAATGGCGTGGCACAGTGTGGCGGGGTGGACGGGCCAGGGCGGCTCACTGCTGGGGACCAAACGGTGAGCACACACATGCTTTGATTCACCCATTTTCCTTATCGACTCTGTACTCCATTAAGCGGGTCTGCTGGCCTCTAATCAGCCTAAACATGAATGTTTTTGGACTGTGGGAAGAAACAGAAGGAACCCCCGTTCACTACTATGAGCATATTTAGGTACTTGTTACCTTACAGTTAGAGTACCATATTGTAGTAGATGTGGAAGATGCTACAGTCAGGCAATGTGACAGCATACTATGTCCCTCCTGTACCACCTCTTCTTGTACGGTCTGTGATGGACACTATAAAGGTACAAAGGGGATTCATTCCTTGACTAGACGACATGTATATGTCAATCTAATTGTAACTTCCATTAAAAGAACACAGCTTTTCATATATGTTACTGGTCCCAGTACTCTTCCAGCCAAATACATGGAGCAGATAGTGGAAACCATCGGCAAGTACAACATCTCGGCCCTGCTGGTGATTGGAGGCTTCGAGGTAAGCCACGGCCCTTCAAAGCGCCAGACCCCAGTTACACGTGCCGTCGTTTAGGCCGCCCGCGTCACATCAAAGAGCCTTTCAGTGCGTCTCTCGGTGACTTTCAAAGGGCTACGAAGGTGTGCTGCAGCTGTTCGAGGCCAGGAGCCGCTACGATGAGCTCTGCATCCCCATGTGTGTGATCCCGGCGACCATCAGCAACAACGTGCCCGGCACCGACTTCAGCCTGGGAGCAGACACGGCAGTCAACGCCGCCATGGAGGTGAGGCCGAGCAGATGGCCAATTAACCCACCCGACTTTGATGTTTCAGGGAGGGATGGGGGGGGGGTCGTGCTGCAGCCTCCACTCCGCTCCGGGCTGCTTCTGGATGAAGTCGCCACGCTGGGAGAACAACACGCCAGCACTGCTGTGAATCTCTAAGAGAGCCGATTAGGATTCGTTTACGAGCTCCCTCAAAGAGGGGAAGCAGATCAGTGCTCCCAGCTTTGTCTGTCTACAACACTTAGGGTTAGGGGTTAGGGGTTAGGGTTAGGGTTAGGGGTTAGGGTTAGGGTTAGGGTTAGGGGTTAGGGTTAGGGTTAGGGTTAGGGTTAGAGGTTAGGGTTAGGGGTAGGGGTAGGGTTAGGGTTAGGGGTTAGGGGTTAGGGTTAGGGTTAGGGTTCGGGGTAGGGTTAGGGGTTAGGGGTTAGGGTTAGGGGTAGGGTTAGGGGTTAGGGGTAGGGTTAGGGTTAGGGGTTAGGGTTAGGGTTAGGGGTTAGGGTTAGGGGTTAGGGTTAGGGGTTAGGGTTAGCGTTAGCGTTAGGGTTTTTCAGCTCTTTGGGGGAACTGCCGTTGTCTTAGACGTTGATTTGATTTGATCCAGGGTTGCGACAAGATCAAGCAGTCTGCCACCGGGACCAAGAGACGGGTGTTTGTGGTGGAGACCATGGGCGGATTCTGCGGCTATCTGGCAACCTGCACCGGCGTAGCCGTGGGTGCGGACGCTGCCTACATCTTTGAAGACGCGTTCAACATCCACGACCTGAAGGCGAGGCCCACAGTCAGACGAGCTCTCCGGTTTTGTCTTCATTTTTCCGTGCTTGACTATAACGCTCGGCACATTCTGTCCGTAAACAGACCAACGTGGAGCATTTGACAGAGAAGATGAAGAAGGACATCCAGCGGGGCCTGGTACTGAGGTACGCCCCACTCGTGGAGGAATTGTGTAAAATATGAGCTATTTTGCTTTCTAAAGATCTGTATAATCTTCTGATTTTAACCGATCAAAATCCGAAATGTGCTTTCTGTCCGCGCAGGAATGAAAAATGCCACGAAAACTACACCACGGATTTCATCCACAGGCTGTACTCGTCCGAGGGGAAGGGCATCTTTGACTGTCGAGTCAACGTGCTGGGACACCTCCAGCAGGTAGCGACGCGCACACTCTGCCGTCCGGCGCAGGCTGCAGTCTGTTGATACAGTGTGTCTGCCTCGCAGGGAGGGGCGCCCTCGCCCTTCGATCGGAACTTCGGCACCAAGCTGGGCGTGAGGGCCGTCCAGTGGATCTCCGAGAGGCTGACCGAGAACTTCCGGCAAGGTTAGGGCGGATGCATGAAGCCGTGGCGGAGAGCGATTGGGCCGCGTGCCACGCTGTGAGTCACACCGCGGGGCTCGTTGTCTTTTTGACCCGCAGGGCGCGTGTTTGCCAACTCGCCGGAGACGGCGTGCGTGCTGGGCCTCAACAGGAAGGTCGTCTCATTCAGCCCCGTCACCGAGCTCAAGGCCCAGACCGACTTTGAGTAAGCCCGCGTGCACTCAGGTGTCTCTCAGCGAGCCGTCTGGATATTTTGCGACGTGTCTTTCTGTTCTTAGGCACAGGATGCCCAAAGAGCAGTGGTGGATGAACCTGCGGCCGATGCTGAGAATGTTGGCCAAGTACCAGACCAGTTTCTGTGAATACGTCCCCGGAGAGATGGAGCACGTGACCCGGCGCTCCATCAGCATCGACTCCGGGTTCTAGATGAGATGAGACCATCTTCGTCTCTGCACTTTTCAAAAGCTTCACCTGTCCTCCTCCACCTCCAGCACGGACTGGGTGTACGGTTGCAGGACTGAGGGCTTTTGATGTGTTGACAATCAGGTTGTGTTATTTTCGGATAGTGAGACTGTCTAGTCAGATCATGGCTTTGAATGTCCAGTCAGGTCAATCATGATATGAACCACAGCGTACCTACTGGAAAAAAAAGCCTCCCTATAATTTGCACAAATAATGTTATTTTGTGAGATTAAATCTCAGGTTAGAGAGAAAAACTTGCTTCAACCCAGAAAGAAAGTGACCGCAAAGTCTGAATATGGCTTGTATGATTTATTAGTACTAAGTGCACAGGAAATCCCTTACAATATAAACTGTGGAGCAATCATTACCCTCTATAATATATTATTTTTACTACAAACGCAATATCATCAATAAAATCTTATATGAGACCTACACTGTGTCGCAAAAGCTTTATGAAATGAATCCATTCAAGTGGAAGACACGTTTTATAATGTGTTAAACTGAATGAAGTTGTCAAACCATTTAACAATTCTATGAGTAGCAACTAGTGATGGGAAATAAAGAACTGGCCTTCAGAACACAGCTGACAATGGTTTTCATGCCATTTAAAAGTTGAATGAAAATGGAAAGTCGTTCTTGGGGTTTTCTTTGCTGGTTTTCTGAGGGCTTTTAAAGGGAAACTGGAAGTCGTCGTTTTGCTCTGACTCACAGAATAGGAACTCGGGGCCTGAAAGATAACAGTACAGCAAGAAGTAGGACGCACATATCACAAAAAACTGCTTTGTCTGATTTGATACTTACAGCCTGAAGACTTCGAGTCTGCAGTTTTCTGCTTGAAATGAAGACATGGTATTTAATTGTGACTGGATAATACGAATAAAAAGGTTTACAGTGAAATGTAATAAGTACCTTCTCAGTGAAGAAGGAGCTGGTAAATGGGAAAGACGAGTCCTGAGAAAGAAACAGAGTTAATAGAAAGAAAGAACTTTTCACTTGGTCACTTTTGCTTGCCTCACCTCATCGGGTGTCGAGCCCATATCGAACTTAAATCCTGAGAAGCTGGGGGTGCTGGGCTCGGAGTTCAGCGAGAACAGGAAGGATGGATATTCTGAAGAGCCTTTGTGTGGCGAGTCGCTGGGACTGAAACTGAAATAAAGATGCTGCTCAGAAGCTGCTCTGACAGGGCTTCAGAGTGGATGTCTCTCAGGGGAGGCCTTACTTAAATGGCAGCACAGGAGTCGAAGATGGTCCTGTTGCTGGGGAGGACTGAGGGTTGGACTGGGGTGATGCTTGAGGGAAACAGGCCGGCCCCTTGTTGTCCTCAGCACTTGGTGCCTTCTCTTCCTCTACAGCTTCTCTGACCTCCATCTCTTCCTGCTCCTGGTGCTCCTCTGAGCCCGGCATGGTGGACATCAGCTCCTTCACAGGAAACACCTCCAGAGTGAGAGCAACCCAACCTCCACAGTCGAAATACGCCGTACATCCATCACCTTAGCCATAATAACCCACTGAAGTTGAGGTCTCGAAATAAAGCCTGACTACCTCATCTTCTGGTGCAGTCTCCTTGCTCTGATCTTCAGGCTGCATCACCTCCTGCCATACTTGTCCTACGGACACAAACACCATGGTGACATATACATCCAAACATGAAAGAAATAGAATAACTGTTGGACTTCTTCCACCCACCGTCCGGCTGTGGACCAACACACAGCTTGTTGCTTGCTTCCTCTCGTTCAGGGCTGCAGACGTTTGTGGCCTCTGCCTCAGTTTCGTCCTGAGGTTCCTCAGCCTCGACACGTGTTTCTGGAGCATCCTCCAAGGCCTGTTGAGGTCAGTCAGAGCGCTGAGGCTTCTCACCATCTCCACACT
The DNA here is from genome assembly GCA_029224185.1 of Karalla daura. Classification (NCBI taxonomy): domain Eukaryota; kingdom Metazoa; phylum Chordata; class Actinopteri; order Chaetodontiformes; family Leiognathidae; genus Karalla; species Karalla daura. The sequence goes on from CM055202.1 coordinate 11,088,378, forward strand.
GATACTGTAGGTGTACCAGAGTACCTGTGTCTGGTTGACATGAGGGGAGGGGGTGCCACCCGTGAAGTCACTGTCCTCCATTGTTTGAGGGTCTGGTTGTTTCTCTGGTTCTGTTACGGGTTGCTGGGCAGAAAGACTGAGAAGAAACATCAATCAACATGATTAAGTCTTTGTTATCTTTAAATTAAAAATTAAAATCACAATACCTGGGGTCTGGTGGTGGCTCCATGGTGGAAGACCCAACTGCTGGATAAGATGAGGAAGAGATTACATCAAGGCAAACCTGCCAGTTGTAATACCTTATCATGTTCATTACCAGTGAGGCGCTCCAGCTCCTTCCGCTTCATCATTATCTCATCATCACAAGCCTTGATCCTGGAATCAATCTCCTCCTTCTCAGCCCGAAGCTCCAGGAGATTTTGGGCAAGAGGACTCTGGCAGTAATAGTCCTTATGCGACTGAAAAGTCTCCTTGTTCCTCGCAATGGTCTCCTCGAAGGCCTTCCTACAAGGGAGAACTCATTCAGCCTTCTTTGTTCTTGTCTTTATAATGCTAAAAACAATTGACTGGACCCACATGTCATGGTTGTAGGCGGCCTTTCTGTTCTCCAGCTCCTCTTTCAGCATCTCCTCGAACTGAAGAAGCAGCTTGTTGGTTGTCCTCAGGCTGAATGACAAGCAGGAATATCATCTGATGATCTGTTAGCCCGAATCATCGTAGTTGGGACCATGCGTTATCCAGTTTTCATACCTTTGTGCATTTGCTTTGTAATGCATCAGAGTGTTTTGCCTCAACATAATCTCCTCCTCAAGTTTCTCAATGTTTTTGTGAATTGTTTCAATGTTAGTTTTCTTCTCAGCGATGGAGGCTATGTGGGCTGTCGACATGGTCAGTAACGCTTGATGTCCAACATTTTCATTTTGTTAAAAACAATTTGAATTTTAAAAAAGTAAAAAAACGATACCTTCATTTTGTTGGTTGATTTCATTCTTCTCTCTGGAAAGCTCCTGGATATGAAGAACTGTAGTATAAATGAACGAAGAAACAACAGAGCCTCAGTTATTGGCAGTACATAGAAATAAATATCATGCCAGTAAACACCTATTCAGCTCATTTCGTATGTATTTATATACATTAGCTTAGGCTAGTTTGCAAACGTTTAAAAATGGCTACTTAACAACTTCCCCTATTAACCAATACCAAAAAATAACCCATTATATTCTTACAGAATATAGAATAGCAATAAAAAAAACTACTGACAAGTCAATACTGAACCCACCGAACTGAAGGAGGCTCCGGTCGATATCTTTTAACAAATATTGTTCGTTCATTTTGACGCCAGCTAGCTGTTAGCCTGTTAGCTATCAAGGAACTGATCAGTGGCCGATGACGTCACTCCGTCAGGTCAGAACGCTAACGGTACACGCAGAGCCATTTAAAATGGGTAGATAGATAGATAGATAGATAGATAGATAGATAGATAGATAGATAGATAGATAGATAGATAGATAGATAGATAGATAGATAGATAGATAGATAGATAGATAGATAGATAGATAGATAGATAGATAGATAGATAGATAGATAGATAGATAGATAGATAGATAGATAGATAGATAGATAGATAGATAGATTTACCATAAGATAGATAGATCGATAGATAGATAGATCGCATCGAGAACATTACAAAAAATACTGATTGATAAATTAAATTAAATCAGAAAACAGACAAACATATCGGAATAATGTGTCAGATGTCGAAAAACACACACAGTAAATCACAACTGTCACAACATATGGTGTCCACACTGCACATGTCACTCCACATGAATCACACCGCCTGATATAGTATACACAGTATACACATATATAAATATATGTAAAAGAGACGAGAAGAGAAGAGTCATCTACTCCGGAGTGACAGCTGTGTCTCCAGCTCTCACAGTGTCGGAGCGTTCACATGGTGGCAGTCAGCAGCAGGCAGGATCACGATTGGTGTGACAGAGGTTGGAGGGGAGGGTTTTCCTGCTCTTCTGGAAACAGCGCATCTGTATCGACACAAACAGCGCACAAATGTGCGGGCCCGGCCACATCTGACGCTTAATCCTCACAGACCGTGCGCACAATAACCCGAGCTGAAGGTAAGCGTGAATTTCATGCGTGATTCCTGTCAGAAGACGCGTTTTTACACGCCGGATGGTGTCTTGCAGACAAAAGAGCGGACATGGGTGGGATTTAAAGAGGAGGGGATCAGCTGGGGGAAGAATGGGCTGCATTGTCGGCTTCATCCTCTCGAATGAAATATCGTGTATATACTTGCATATCGCCACGATTCCTTTATGAATCGTGCAGTTTTTTTAATGGTCGCTATGCATTTAAATAGGATTGGGTGGTGTTACCGGACGATACTGCTGGGCTACTATGCATGTGATGCACTACCCCCTCCCTCTTTTCCCGAGTAGATCTTTGTTTGTCATCTGTAGTGAACCATTTAGTCTGTTTTGACGCCCAGTGTCATTAGATCAATGGTAATGTGGGGTACTTGTGTTTTATCTCTGCCACAGAGACAAGACTGTGCAGGATCTAGGCCAGGCTCACAGCACAGAGGATTATGTTATTGTGTTAACCTGCTCTTTAATAGCTCTCTCTCACTCTTCTTTCTCTCTCTCTCTATCTGTGTGTGTGGGCTTTTATCACTGTCATTCTCCCCCAGATTTACAGTGGTAAACGGAAATGAGTGGTCTGTGTTGTTTGTGCAGCGCAGGACGTCACCACTAGCCTCCAGATATATAATACACAACCCTATCCAAGCAAGTGAAACAGCATGGCGCAGGTGGAGGAGTCCCAGACCGAAGGAGAGGGCAGCCCCCAGATGATCTCCTTAAGATCAGACGTATCGGGGAACCATGTGGATGATGGAGAAGCGGGGCCCGCCATGAGGAGGAAGAGGAGGAAGAAGAAAGACCCTCGTCCCGAGTCCATCATCGTGTACCGCTCTGACATGGAGAGGGCGCCTGGGGAGGACCAGGGCGGCGAGGAGGGAGCAGAGAGGAACGCTGAGGAGGGAGCTAAATTCCTCTGCACACCTACAGGCGAAGGTGGGACGAGGGAGGCTGACTTAGTTCAAAGCATGAAGCCACATGCCCTCCCCCGTAATTGCTGCAGCTATGCACTCTCAGTCATGTGGTCGGCATGTTATGCAGTTTACACCGTGTGAACTACCAGCACATCAGATATCCACTCATAATAATAGCTTTGTACTGTGTCGTGGGCGTCTGCTAGAGTTAATCTCCAGCACACATTCAGTAGGGAATACTCCATGTACAGGTTGCCAGTCCATCTCACACACTAGTCCATCTCACAGTCATTCCTAGGGACAATTTAGAGGGTCCAGTTGACCAAAGAATGCATGTTTTAGGACTCTGGAAGGAGACAGGGAGAGCATGCAAGCTTCACTCTGTAAGGTGACAGCATGAACCACTCACCTGCCATGTGACCCTTATAGAATACCCATATCTCCAAACCATACCAACATTTCATTGCTGTCTATATTTTGTGCAGTGGCAATAATGTTCATCTAATCTACATATATCTGTATAAATACATCACCACATTTCCATTGAACATATAACATAATGTTCAGAAATCAGCTTCACAAAAATGTATTGAGATTGGACAGGAGTTCAACAAAATTAGTTGTAACATTAAAATATTTTCAGACATAGAATAAAGAACAAAAAGGACAGAACATATGTATGTGTGATTTCCTGCTGTTTTTCTCTTATTTTTCTGTTTGTTTTAACAGTCTTATGCCGTGTTGTTTCTTCCCAGGAGGAGGCTGGAACCTTCCTCCAGACAGCCGCTATGTGACCCTGACTGGCACCATCACCCGGGGAAAGAAGAAAGGTCAGATGGTGGACATTCACCTCACCCTGACAGAGAAGGAGCTGAGGGATCTGGCTAAGTCGAGGGAGCGGCTCGACGCAGAGTGCGAGGCGAAGGACGGCTCGAAGCGCAGCTGCAGCCTAGGCGTGTGCCAGGGGCCACACGTGGTCCTGTGGAGCGTCTCCTGCGCCCCTGTGGTTTTCCTTCTGTCCTTCATCACCTCCTTCTACTACGGCACTCTCACCTGGTACAACGTCTTCCTGGTGTACAACGAGGAGCGGACGTTCTGGCACAAGATCACAATCTGCCCCTTCCTCATCATCTTCTACCCCATGCTCATCATGCCCATGGCGCTGTCTCTGGCTCTGTACTCGGCCGTGGTGCAGGTGTCCTGGGCCTTCAGCGAGTGGTGGCAGGCGGTGCGAGACCTGGAGAAAGGCTTCTGCGGCTGGGCCTGTGGGAAGCTGGGGCTGGAGGACTGCTCCCCCTACAGCATAGTGGTGCTGCTGGACTCTGATACCGTGTCGGGGACTCTGCAGAGCAAGGCCCCGAGCGAACTCACCCAGACGTCATCGGTGTGAGAGGAACTCACGACTGAAAGCGATACGACAGACACTGGCCAGATACTCGGTTTGCGAAAGTACATGAATGCAGTTTCAGTGTACTTTCATGCAAAACGCAATTTATCAAGCACTGCCTGATTTTCTTTTGAAAAAAAAGCTCTAGCCACTACATCCTATTTTGTAAAGCATTATTGGATTAAATGACTGAATTCTCCTCGCTGACCTTTTGATACACACTGGCCTCAGTCAAAGGGTTGATGAGACTGATTTCAAATTCAGTTTTATTTTAATCTGTAAATATTTGTAATTAACTGAATGCGATCACTATGTATGCCCGTCACTGGCTTTCATTTGAAATGCATCCCAGTTTTGTATAAGACATCGTCATAATCACTCAGAGGAGTTTGTATTATATTTGAAACAAGGCTGGATCACCAGAAATGTGGACATTAACTGGGAATATACATCAATGAGCACAATGCTGGCAGAAATGAAGCACCTTACAATTGGAAATGTCCTATGTAATATGTCTTACCTCCTTTTTCTGCCTGTTCCACAGTACTCAAAGCCCACTTATTACTACTGAAGATGTTAATTGTTTGTAATTGATCACAGAAATGTCTCTTCTTCAAAGCTGCACATCATCGTCGTCATTAGAAATGCTGGGCACTGTAGTTTTAATGCTAGTTAAATGGGAGTAAGTAGTACAATAGTGATGACTATTTTCTGTAGAGGATTAGCACAGTACTTGATTCTTTACGGTTTTCAGCAGCAGGATGGTGCTGATTCAAAAATACTGCGGTGTGTGTATTCATAATATCAAAGGGGAAATGCCACTTAGTTGAAGAGTGCAGCTCATTGATGTGTCAGTAATGTTTGCTCATTTCTCCCCAGGGCCCCTGAGCAGGTTAATCCAGCCATGATTTGAAGCCATAGTCGGAAAACAACTGACAAATCAGTCATTTCTTTGGTGATTTTTACACCTTCTTTTTTTCATTGTTATCCTTTTGGATGTTAATTGAAGTATCAATGCAGGTGTGGGTCACACGAGTAAAATGAAGTTTTCTGAATGATCTTGTTACATTTCCACGCAGTCATGTTTTGTTTTTTGAAATGCTGATTTAATTTATTTTAAATATTTGAATCTGGTTTATTTCCTGGAATTGTTGTCGCTAGGTGTTTTATACTCTGGCACTTTGAAGTCTGTGTGTTGTTATCATTGACTGATTGAAATGGGCTGCAGATGAAGTTTAAGTTAGAAGGTCATAATACTTTGTGATTCTATTGTGGATGGTGTATACATGTCTGTCAAAGTCTGTATGCCACATAACATGTTGTGAAACTACAGAATGCAAAGTGAAGAATCACACATATTGAATAAAGTGTCATGTGGTTACATCACAGTTATGTGCTGATTTTTATACCAGACAATAGACACTTTCACTTACTTAATTTCACTTATTTTCATCTACTCCAGGTCTTGGTTTTCTCACAGGAGAACCAATCTTGCATGTAATCTTGACGTCCAATTTAGTGAATCTAGTGTTAATGAAATAGGGCATATGGGTTAAAATACTCCAGACAGCAAAGCAGATACTGTATAGTTCCTTAGTAAACTTGAAAATGGTGGTTTGTTGGTACGTCTCTGTATATATCTCTTTGATCATATATTTTTAAACCACTTTTTTCTACAAATTGTGTGGAATCATTTTTTTATTGGGTAGCATGTGTACATGTTCCCTTAATTATTTTTTACATTAGATTGTAATAGATGTATTCTCAAGCATAATGTGTTTGAGATGCAAACATATCTATGAGTACAGTTGCTACGGCTCTACAACTCCTTAGATACTGATGACCTGGAAGAATGAGATCCTCCACAGATATTTTGTGCATATCTTGAAATATATCTTAATTGAAGCATGAGGTTGTGTTTGTAGAAATATATTATTCTAAGGTGTTTTTGTAAGTGTTGAGGTTAGTAAGATTCCTATTTCCCATAATAAACATTAATAATAATTACACTTAAAAGATTATCAAACTATAATTCGTAGTGTTGCATCCCAGTTTGCTGTATAATTTCACTGGCAGTGGCCAGGGCCATACATATGCATGCCGGAGGGCGTTTGACCTACATGTGATTATCTGATTAGCATATCATTGCAGTGACTCGACAGCTCAGGAACAGCACTACCACCATTATTACAGCCTGATACAGATCTAGTTCAATGTCTACTGCTTTTCCGAGCACCAGTTTCAGAAACGAAGCCTGGACACCCTTCTCTGTTTCCACTTCCTCAACCACACTCACAAGTGTAGCTGAGAGATATATATTCTCCAGTGTATCCATTCCCAGGATGACATGCCCAGAACATCTCTACTGGTAGGCTTCTAGGAAGGATCCATAGATATAAATTTTCATGTATGGGAAGGATCCTGGCCAGATACCTGAACCACCTCATCTGTCTCCTCTCAATACTGAGGAGCAGCAGCTCTACTATGAAACCCTTCCCTCCTCTGAGCGCCTATCTCTAACTCTAAGCTCGGCCACAATGAGGAGAAAACTCTTTATGGAAAACGCAGACCGTTCTACGGAGAACCTAACACTAACGTCTCAGCTTCCTCTTGGCTACGTTGACAAAGCGGAACTATAAACGTCCGGAACGGTGTGACTCGCTGTTTCTCTCCGGAGCCATAACAGAGGGACGCCTATTTGTGGGAAGAGGGAAAAAGGAGAGAAGATGGCAGGAGCTAAAGTAAGCTACTTTCTATCACTTTTCTCGCAGGTTTAAAAGTTCGCTTTGTACCGGGCAGCGACGTTAACGTTGCTTGTTACAGCGCGGCGGTAGGAACCACTTGGAGAGATTAGCGAGAAGTAGCTTTGTTTCATTGAGATTCAGACGTCAGGGGCATGTCGGGGCTTGAACCTGTCTTTGTCACACCCCCTCCGACCAGAGTGCACACAACACACCCTGCAATCACATATGGGTCAGGCTCTCACAGTAATGTTATGCTGTATATTATAGTTATACCGACATTGACACAGGGTATCGAATCCGTTTTTTTGGAAAATGTAATAAATTGTGTTGGAAGCCACATATAATAATAACAGCAAAACTACCACTGCTACTACTATACTACAACTTTTTTTGCTGTTTTACTCTGTTTGCTGTTTTACACATTTGTAGATGCATTTATGTTTGTTTGTTCATTCACTTATTCATTCAGTCATTTACTTATACATTTATTCACTGCTCCTTTATTTCGGCCAGTTACATAGTTCAAGTGCTCTGAGATAACAGCTGTTATGATATGGCACTTAAAACAAATAAAAGTTGAAGTTGAAGTTGCTTTGCCTTACTTTTTAATCTTAGGGATTAGCTTTCCCTCCTTACTTCTGATATTTGTCTCCGTTTTTTAACATTACCTCCTGTGTTTCCTGATTACCAAGTAATGATATCTCCTCATTCATCTTTCAGATTGACAGGATAGATGGATAGCAACTTTGTCGTTTCACTTGGGACGTTCCCTATGGGAAATTCATATTCCAGGGTGCAAAGTTACACACTTTGAAACAGTAAAGGAACAAGTTCGAGGAAGTACCTACGAAACAAACACAAATCCAACTTCCATCCTTCCAATAAAAAAAGAAAACAAATCCACATGGTGTTAGATTTAAAGCCCACAAACGTAATGGTTTTGAGAACAAAACGGCTCAAATTATGAACAAAGCCTAAAATGAAATATTTCCCAACAGTCTCACAACGTTTTTCTGCACAATCTGAGGGGAACCAGTCCTTTTTAAAGACGTAATTAGCGAGAACAAACACAGAATACCAGCGTGCTGCAGTCAAAGCAGTCACCCCAAGGAATAACTGTAACGAGGGACTGAAAACGTGTACATTGTTTAACAAATTCAAAATAATCCAACTAAAAATGACTCAATAAAGGGATCAAAGATGAACCGATGCAGCGGTGGAACTGTTGTTGTAAGTGCGTGTCACGTCTAAATGATGGCTTCAATTATTTGGCTTTATTTGTATGACTAACATCAGATTTAGGGATGTGTCTGCAGTTTTGTGAGCTGGAATACAAATCCAGAACTGTTGTCCTTGTTTTTCCTGCAGTCTGCCTTGGTGCTGTGCATGGACGTTGGATTCTCCATGTCCAACTCTGCCCCGGGCGAAGAGTCCCACTTTGACCTTGCCAAGAAAGTCATCCAGAAGTTTGTCCAGCGCCAGGTAACCTCCTCCTAAAACGAAATAATCCCGCAAGAATCAGTCCGTCCAGCTAAAGGGCTTAACGTTGCGTGCCTGTGTCAGGTTTTTGCGGAGACCAAGGATGAGCTTGCTTTGGTCCTGTTTGGCACCGACGCCACCAAGAACCAGCTGGCCCAGGACGGCCAGTACCAGAACATCACCGTGCACCGGCGCCTCCGGATCCCTGATTTTGAGCTTCTGGAAGAAATAGAGAATCAGGTTCAGCCGGAGAGTGAGCAGGCTGACTGTATCCTGCTGTGCCTCTTTTGAATGCTCCTATTCAACAGTGAATGAGTACAAATAGCAATGTTCTCACTCAGGTAGGACATTGACAAGTGTTTAACTTTCATCAGATCCACGTTGAGATGCTCAGTGATTTGTTACTTTTTTAGCAGATCTTTCCATCATTTTGCCTCGGGTGCCTTGTTTTGTTGTGCACTGGTTTTCACCCCTGTTCTCCCATCAATGTGATTCCATTCATTATTACGTGCACCCCGGAGTCTGATTCGATTTTCAGCTCTCATAGTGCAGAGATTCAGAGGATAGAAAATGATGTTGATTGCCTGAGGTGAGCTCACCCCTCGGTTTAGATGTTAGACGAGACGTTCTGGCTCCTTGACTCATGTTGAACAGGGCTGGATGCACTGGTCGTCTGCATGGATCTCCTCCAGACAGAAACAAAGTGAGGAGCGGCTTTCTCCGAGGCGGACTGGTTTTTGTCGGCGAGGTTCGTTCTCAGTGTGCTGACTGAACTGTGTTCCAGGGGGAGGAAGGTGGAGCTCCTCAACATCGTCCTCCTGACTGACCTCAGCACTCAGGCGAGCTCGGAGCAGCTGGACGTCATCATTAAAAACCTGAAGGAGGCCGACGTCACCCTGCAGATTTTGTGAGGCTCAGTGCACTCTCACCAAGTGTAATTATGAGGCAGATTAACCAGCCACGAACAGGCGGCCGCTCTCAGATTAGCCGCATCCACCGTTTGTCAGTCAGCACAAGAGCATGAGACGCTGCCGAGCGGACCCTCAAAGTCACTGGGGCCTGTTATCAAGCTCACTGTGTGTGTGTGTGTGTGTGTGTTTCCTGGCACCTGCTCCGTCGTGCGTATCCCTCCCCCATTTGCATTTTCAGCTTGCCTTTCTCTGCGGGGGAGGACGGAGAGGGTGGGGGAGATGGGGCCCGAGGAGGCCCCAGCCACCCGGGGCCAGGCAAAGGTCTGAGCAGGGAGCAGAGGGACGGACTGGAGATGGTGAAAGAGGTGATGCGGAGCCTGGACGAGGAGGACGGCGTGGATCAAATTTACACCTTCAGGTTAGAGGTTTGGAGCTCATCGGCAGCCTGTTGTCTATGCCGTCTCTGCTGCTTCTCTACACGGCTGTGTGTGTGTGTGTGTGTGCGCTCTGCTGCAGGGATGCACTCGAGCAGCTGTGTATGTTCAAGCGCATCGAGAGGAGGCCCGTGGCCTGGCCCTGTGTGCTGACCATCGGCAGCTGTGTGTCCATCCGTATCGTTGGCTACAAAGCAGTAAGTTTACTCTGACGTGCACTATACAGTATATCTTTACTGCAGTCTTCACACTTTCTGTGGAGTATACAACAGCAGCAAAAACTCAAACACACAAATTGGTTTTCATCCGATATCCATGCATCTATGTTTCTTTCTATGTATCTATGCATCAATAGTGGTATCCAGTTTGAACTGCTATCTGTGAGCATTTCCGTAATGGAGCACCTCACTGACCCTTTTATACAGTGGTTTATGTCTGTGGAGCTGTGGCTGCGGCTCCTCTCCTCAGGTACCTCGTTTTGTTCTCATCTCAGTTGCTCAGTTTGCTGTGATGGAAGAAAAGCAAAAGCAGAGAATATTCAAACTAAACAAGTCCTAAACAGAGAGATTTTATAGTCGGGCCAAATAGTTGGGTTTTTTACTTTATTTTTAACTTTACTCAATTATTAATGATTGGAGTTGTAGTGCTTGGTGCTACTGCAGGTTCCTCTGCTCAATCTCTCTATAGAGTTTGTCTGATCTGATTGATCAGTGACCCCTTGTGGCAGAAAATAGTTCCACACGTTAGTGACTACAGGAGAAGAAAGAAACGGGCTGAAATCGGTTCTTCTCATTCTGAGGCACAGAGACCTGCTGGCTGTGGTGGTCAAACACTGAGCCCCGGTTCTGCTCTAAAACTGTGTTGTTTGCTGAGAATAAAAGAAACAAAGATGTTTATGGTTATTACATCCTACATACAGCGCATACCTCTGGACACCAGGTTGTATTGTGTAGTCGTGTTGTACTTTTTACCTTAATATTGCGCATTTCTGTTTTCCCTGTGTTACTATGACGATAACCCCCCCCCCTATCTCTGTGTTTTCCAGGTGACCGAAGAGAAACTGAAGAAGATCTGGACGACGGTCGACGCTCAGAGCAACCAGAAAGACGACGTGAAGAGGGAGACGGTTTACTGCCTGGACGACGACAACGAGACGGAGGTGCCGAGGGACGACACCGTCCAAGGTGACCGGGTGGTGTGGACAAGGGGGGGGGGGGGTGGGGATGGGGGGGGGGGCTCGTATGAGCAAAGCGTGACTCGCTGTTCGCAGGTTTCCGCTACGGCAGCGACATCGTCCCCTTCTCCAAAGTGGACCAGGAGCAGATGAAGTACACGCACGACGGGAAGTGCTTCGCTGTGCTCGGCTTCACCAAACAGAGCGCGGTACGGCTCCAGCCTCGGCTGCACGTCCGCAGCGCCCCCGAAACGGGCGGCTCCTTCACTCACGGCCGGCTTTCTGTCGTGGCAGGTTCGCCGGCATCAGTTCATGGGGAACCAAGTCGTCAAGGTGTTTCCCGGCAAGGACGACGAGGTGAGAGAGAGAGGGAGGGAGAGGGAGAGAGAGAGAGGGAGGGAGACAGAGAGGGGGAGAGAGTAGCTGGATCACTGCACGTCGAGGCCGACCTGTTTGTGTTTGCAGCACGCGGCCGTGGCGCTGTCCGCTCTCATCCGGGCCCTGGACCAGCTCCAGATGGTGGCCATAGTGCGCTACGCCTACGACCGCCGCTGCAACCCGCAGGTCGGAGCGGCCTTCCCCAGCATCAGGCCCGACCACGAGGTGAGAGCGCGCTGGCCAGCATGCCCGCCTTTAGGCAGCGAGGCGAACAGAGACAGCTCATCAGTCGATTCGCTGTGCATGAACTCACGGAGTTACAAGCCAAAAAAAGCCTGTAATCCCAGGTTCATAAATGTGAATGTTTTCCGTTTCATTTAGGCCTCTGTGACAGCAAATGTAGTGTCTAAATGAAGAGGAAAGACTCTGTTTTCCCTTTTTTTTGCCTAATTTTAACGACTAATCGGTCAGTCAAGAGAAGATTCGACAGACAAGATGACCACTGGCATCATGACGTGTCCCTCGCCCCCCACAGTGCCTGCTGTACGTGCAGCTGCCCTTCATGGACGACCTCAGGCAGTTCACCTTCCCGTCCCTGGAGAACAACAAGAAGCTGGCTCCGTCAGGTACTGACCGCCCCGCCGCTCACACACACACACACACACACACACACACACACACACACACACACACACACACACACACACACATCCAAGGGCCTGGTTTACTCTGCTCTGCTCGGTGGAGGTGTGGGGTGGGATGAGTGAGCTGCGTGCGTCGTGTGGTTCCCCCAGACAGCCAGCTGTCCGCCGTGGACGCTCTCATCGACTCCATGATGCTGGTGGAGGGCGGCGAGCAGGACGAGGACGAGCAGGACTTGTTCAGAGTTCACGACATTCCCAACCCGGCCTTCCAGAGGCACTTCCAGGTACCGCGCTGCAGAGGACACGCCGCTTATTCTCCCATCGGCAACGCCTTATGAACAGCAAAACTAAACCTCTCTGTTTGCCAGTGTCTGCACCATCGCGGGGTGAAACCGGACGCTCCTCTTCCTCCCATGGAGCCGTGGCTGAAGGCCTCTCTGGAGCGGCCCGAGGTGGTCGGCCGGCGTTGTCGAGCTCCGCTGGAGGAGGTCAGGCAGCGCTTCCCTCTCACAGAGGTGGAGAAGAAGAAAAAGCTGAAGACCAGCGCGCAGATCTTCGGCAAGGAGTAAGTCTGGTGACGAAGGCTGGTGGGGGTTTATTAAACTCAGCAGCTCAGGCCTGGTTTTCCTAGAGTTCAGCAGTTAGTATTGCTGTTTCAGTCTCAGTGTGGCATGGCTGGGGTTTTTCAATGTTTTCAGTCTTCCAACTGTGGCTACCTTTTGTTGTTTACAGTGCCGAGGAGCCAGATGCCAAGAAGGCAAAAGAAGATGAAGAGGAGGAGGGTTATAACCTGGCTGACATCGCCGGAGGCTCTGTTACTTCGGTAAGAATCAGGGGAGCTGGATGGCATAACAATCCGAGAGAGACATGCGGCTGCTGTAAAATAACGCCTGCTAATCTTTGAACAGGCCGACTCTGAAGCTTTCTCTCTCGTTTGTTTGTTGGCTTCATTCCAACCAGGTGGGAAGCGTGGACCCAGCCCGAGACTTCTGCACTCTGGTCAGGCTGAAGAGTCTCCCGTTCGGGGAGGGTGAGGTCCAGTCTCCTCTTTTTAATTTTATCACCCATTTGTACCCTTTCCACACGTGTGGTAATTGTGTTTGTGTCTTTGTGTGGCTGCTGTGACCTGCGTGTCCTTCTCAGCCTGTCAGCAGCTGACTGGCAGGATCGAGCAGTTGCTAGGCAACAGGAACACGCACTACTACATGAAAAGCATCACCTGTATCCAGGCTTTCAGAGAGCAGTCCGTCAAGGTGAAGAAACATTTGCTGTTTTCCACTCGGGACGCGCCTGATGTCGATGGTGGTCCCGACGTGGGAGTTTCTGTCCTAATAAGAGTCAGTGTGAAATAATCTTGCGATATCGGAGCGCATACTTTTGGCTTACGCGTGGAGATTATGAGTCAACTTGAGGAGATTAGAGTGAGTCTGTTCCATTTCTCAAGACTTGAACCGAGGCCAGTCCTCATGTATGTAGATGTCGGCTCTTAAGAGAAGTGCATTTTCCAATGTGTCTTATCTTTCATTTTCCAGCTGGGGAATGCTGATCTGTACAATAGCTATCTCCAGTCCTTGAAAAGGAGCATCCCAACGAGGCAGCTGGAGGTTTTCTGGGACCTGCTTGTTCAAGGTGAGTTAAGCCTCATTACTCATGGCTGCAGGATTTGTCTCCCATCACTCCTACCTTGAGATGAGATTACGTCTCCGCATAACTCTGTGTAAAATATGTAAATGCTGCACAAATGGGAGCCGGTTTGTGCTCCACGATGCAGCACAGCTCGAGTTGCGGGTAAGTTTGTGATCCCCGCTGTTTGATTGACAGATGGCATAACGCTGATCAGCAAGGACGAGGTGGGAGGAAGCGCCGTGTCGAAAAATGAAGCTGTGCAGGTGATGTTTTATCATGAAACCCCTTTTAATATAAAGCCGTGTGAGCCGCTGTCCAACACAGACTGATTACAATCTTGAGAGTGCACACATACTGACTCCCTCCGTGTCCATCATCAGTTCCTGGTTGCTGAGAAGAGAGAGGAGGAGGAGGCTCCGCCACCAGCTCAGGACACTGGAGACGTTGATGACCTGGTACGCGTTTCCTTCGTCCTCCTGGAGCTCTTCAACATCAGCCCCAGACTCCAGCTGTTGCTTTTGAGCTTTGCATCTCGAGAGCGCTTCTATGAACTGTCGAGCCTTACGTTTGTTTTTCTTTCTTTTCCTATGCAGCTGGACATGATGTGAGGAGGGAGTCAAAATGCAGTCGTTCAGCCCGACCAAACTAACCCTATTCAGCCGTCCATAATTCTGAGACACTTGGGACAGCTCATATACTGTAAAACTCTTCACAAGCACTCTTAATGCCTAAAGCTCGTCTGGAATGTCTTTTTAAGTGTCTCCTATGAGTTTCTTCAACTTCAAGATCAACCCTCGGGGACTTTGCAGAACACAGCATCGCATCGTCCAACAAACTGCAGATTTATTAGCTGAAATCAGTAAAGCTTGGTGTGGAAGGAGAAATTAGTGACTCAGACTGATTTTTTTCTTTTCATTAAACAAAGTCTGGCAAGACAAGCATAGTTTTCCTGACAAATAAAACCATGAAGCACAGCGCAGTGATTGAATGAGTACAGAGGTAATGTTGCACAGAGGGAATATGAAACACGTTAGCCGTAGCACCGGAGTGACGCTCAGGTCCGCCTGGAGCGTCTTCAGCAGACCCACTGGATGAACCGGTCAAATGAGTGGGGCTGAAGCTGATTTTGGAAGTCTATTTCTTTAAAGATGGCCGACTTGTCCCCCATCACCAGCCTGTTGACCACCTCCTGGTCGATGTCGGCCGTGGGGGCCACCACCGTGGGGAAGACCTGGGCCCTGCGCATGGCGTCCACCGCCTCCTGCAGCTGGCCTCTGCCGCTGAAGCCATCGGTGATGAACACAAACGAGACCTCGGCGAAGCTCCTGGTCTGCCGGGCGTTGCCGCTGCCCAGGACGGAGTCGATGGTGGCGATGACGGCCGGGCCCACCACCGACGAGGAGTCCATGTAGGAGAGGCGCGCCAGGCCGTCTGCGATGAGGCCGGGCTCGTGCGTGAGCTGGAAGGCCACCTGCAGCTGGTCCGCCCTGCCGTACTGCACCATGGCCATGCGCAGCCGCCTCCGGTCCGCCCTGCCCCGGGCCAGCCCCACCCTCTCCCCCACCATCCTGACAAACTTCAGGGCGTCCTGGAACTTGGCCGGCCCGAGGCGCTCCGAGCCGTCGAGGAGGAAGACCAGGTCCACCGGCCGCTGGATGCACGGAGCCACGTCCATCTCTGCAATGACAGGACAGCAGCCGCTCGCTCAGTCTGCACCCCGTCAGGACGCTGAGGGCGCGGTTAAGCTGGGAACAACCCCCTACCTGGGTGACAGAAATCGGGGCACACTATTTCCGGATCTGGAAGAGAAACCAAACGGACACGGTTAAAATAAGCGCTCGGGAGGCCTGATCCAGAGAGCAGCTAGCAGGCTATTCTGATGTGAGATTTGTAGAAATCCCGAGGTGAGCCGAGCCTGCGATCTTCTGCATCCTTCCTCTGTTGCTGTGTTCACATCAATGGTTTGAACTGGGGGAGTTCCTGCTTCTGAACCAGGGATGCATGATAATATTCTGCTCTGACCGTTGCCGAATGACATCACAAATCCCTAATGACCCAGCATTGCACTGATTTCCCTCATTTTCAGTCCCTTTGCCTTGTGCTCCTGCATCACGTCAGACATGAAACGCAGTGCTGCTGTCAACAGCGTGGCTCTTTTACTGTTTCTGAAAAAGAAAACAGTGGAGCGTGCAATAGATGTTCAGCTGAAGTTCTGGAGGTTTCACCATCGTGTGGAAAACCCAGGATCAGGATGCTAAAGCTGCTGCGGCTAACGCTAAAGCTAATGCTAAAGCTAAAGCCAGCAGGAAGGCGTCTGGAGTGGCTCTCCTGCCTATCGATCAGGCACGGGAAGCACTACGTTTTCATTCACTACAATCTTTTAATTGGCAATAATAAATTGTTAAATTATAAATTAGAATAGTTTCTGTCTAGTGATGTCCGTTACGTAATTTTGACAAGTCAGAGGCAGAACTGTGATGTTGGATACATCTTTAATCACTGCATCCTTCTTTACCTCAGGCCCATGTATATAAAACATGAAAATATGTCAGCAGTTATGAGAAGTACTGTTAACATCCCTGTGCATCCCTGTTCGAAACAACTGCTCCAAACGAGCTCGGCTGCAATATGCTTCGAGAGGGGTGTCACCTCAGCAGGTGTGGGATTTTACCGTGTCCAGGGTTGAAAGTTAATTTGTCTAACCTGCTTCCTGGACCAGGCCTCAGGTGGCCCGGTATTGTCGTCCTGCTGTGTTCGCGTGTACATACTTACTGGGACAGAGTCTGCTCTCAATCTCTTGGATGAAGCTCTCGGCGAGCAAGTCGATGTACTTGGTCAGGTGATTCACTTTATTTGCATCGTTACACGCTATCGACTGCAAGGTCTCGTTCCTGGAAGCCCTTTGGAACATGTCGTAGACCCCGATGGCGTTCACGTCCACTTTCGCCCGGTTGCCTTGACAGAGGACCCTGAGCAAGCGGTTGTCATCACGGTTGTCATACCGACCGTCCGTGATCACCACAACAGACACGGGTGCGTCGGGCCTCTTCGTGTTCCTGATGAGGTTGTCGTGGGCGAACTTGAGGGCGGAGGGCGTGAAGGTGCCCCCAGCGATCCACTCCAGGTTTTTCACGGCATCTCTGAAGGACGACAAGGAGTTGATCTTTGGGTCGTCCAGGCGAATGGCTTCAAAGGTCCCCATGTGACTGTACTGCACAACTCCAACTCTTATTCCTAGAAGAGACAGAGTTTAGTTTCAAAGGGCAACAGTACTGATAATGTCCATAAGAGGTCCATAAACATTGACCAACTCAAACTTTTACCTCAGCTTTGTGGAATGACTACATGCTATATCTGGCCAATGATGTTACGTGAGTCCAAATGCATCATTAGATTGCAATTCCTAAATATATGCATTTTAGAGTTTGAAATGAAGCTAAAAAAAAGGACAAATCTAAACAAAGATGATGCAAACCATACTACCCCCAAGCTCCAAAATACAACAGCCTCCTTTCTGGGACTTAATTATGGCTCAGCAGTTTCTGGTGAATTGTCAGCGTACACGCTCCTGGTTCTTCCTCAATATCTGCTTCCTCCTCAGTTTCTGGCTCAAACGTACAGTCTAAGACTGGATGTGTTCGCACTCCATGCCTGTAATGGTCCAGTTACCACTGAGTTCAGGCAGAAGAAACCCCGTCATTTAACGAGGAACGAAAAGTCATGTGACTATACATGTGAGTAGCAGGCAAGACATTCAACAAGTGTGAGGCAACCATGTGGTTGCCAGAAAAGCATGAAAGCGCGCCAGATCTGTGTAGAAATGGAGAGTAATATTCTCACCCCGAAAAATCTGATTTTGAAAATGTCTGTTAACACCAAATGCAGCTGTAGTGGTAATGAGGATGTATGAATGGAGTTCAGTGTCGTCTGCTGAACGTGTTCAGGATGTACCGTTTGGCGACGTGGCGTTGGGGGCCATGCTTCCCAGCCTGTTGATGACGTTGATAACAAAGTTCTTCTCCAAGGTAAAGTTAGTGAGACCGACACTCTCCGAGCTGTCCAGGATGAAGATGATGTTCAGAGCTCCGCAGGACTTATCACAGTCTGAGACAACGGGAGCGCGACAGGATCGCTTTAGCATTTACACACGCCCAAATGAATGGTGAGAATGGTGAGTGGGGATGACATTTGCTCACCGCAACAACCGCACGTCTCTCTGATGTAACTCGTCACGCCACATTCCTGCAGTAACGGGCACACGGGTCACTGAGGAAACCTATCAAATGTATATTTCTCTAAACTGTAATGCCTGTTAATAGACAACTCACATTGAGCCAGGGATCACCCGGTGGCCCCGGCCTTCCCTGTACACACAAATACACCCAGTGAGAGGAGTGCCATCGTGGTATTAAATATGCATGAATGGTCAAGTGGTTGTTTGAGTGGTTGTGCTGTTGTGTTTACATCATCTCCTGGGTCTCCTGGCAGTCCTCTGTCTCCCGGTTGACCGTACAAACCTGGTTTACCCTGCATATAAAACAGTGTTGTTCATTGTTTAGTATCATGTTGCACTTCTGTGATCTTCCTGCCTTTTCTGCAGAACTCTCTACAAGTTAGTCTAGAGAGTTGTCATTTCCTACATTTCCTTTTTGTTTTTCTGCAGCGGAGCATGGTAAAGTGTCAGAGGGATACTTTAAGGGGTCAGGTCAAACGATCAAGCGATAAAAGCTTTCAGCTTAGCTTTCAATATCACCTCTGAGATTTTTACCTCAAGCCGAACAAGACAACAGTGGAAGACTCTCCAGAAGAACTTCCAGCTTCACATCCATGAATTGCAGGCTAGCATGAGGCAGCTTTTCTTTGGCAGTTCTCGCCACTGAAGAAGTAATCCCCATGTACGTTGTCACAGCAAAGTCTTTGTTTTATCTACAGCTCCCGCTGCTTGGGAAATGCACACTGTTGCTGAGTTTTGGTTCTAGTTTAACAACAGAGTAGTTTTGAGCACAGGAACATGGCAGATTTCATTTTTTAAGTCCAGCCTTTTGAAAGCTCCCTGAGAAGGCAACCGCAAATTCATTTTCAGTCGAAAACATTTTGAATCTTACGGGATCTCCTTTTTCTCCTTTTTTTCCAATCTCCCCTTTGGAGCCACATCCACCCGGGTGGCCCCTGGGCCCCTTTCTACCTGGCTCACCTCTGGCTCCCTAGAAGGATCAGAGTTGCTTTAGACTTGCGTAGCACAACATATGAAAGGATTTCTTGAGGAAGATGGAAAACCTTACAGATTCTCCTCTTGGTCCACCATAGTTGAATCCTGGTCTTCCTTTGTAACCCTTTAGAGGAGGAGCAGCAATTGAAAAAATAAAGTCACTAAATGTCTACGTTGCATTATGTCATGATCAAAGTGATGAACAGGAATGTTTTCGGCACCTTTGATCCAGGTGAACCTGGTTCTCCCCTCGATCCAGGATCTCCTTGACTTCCAGTGGTGCCCTGCAATGGAAGAGTCACCTCTCACTGAAAGCTGCACAAACTAAGTATTTCACACGATGAATAGTCTGGAGGAAACACTAAAAACTCAAACTCAGAGGAAAATAAAAAACAATTCATGCTGATGACTCTGATCCTGTAAAACACACACATTTTCACCGCTTGGCCCGATGTCCCCTGGTGGACCTCTTGGTCCTGGTGGTCCTAGGTTTCCCTGGAAAGGAGCAAGGAAAGCAGAAAAAGCTTTTTTTATTTGACAAAGGATAAAGCCACACATCAACACACACACACCCACCCACATACAATCCCCCGTGCTGTTTCTAATCTCGTAAAATGTAGCAAAGCTTGAAAAAGACTGGGCAATTTCCTTGGAAATGGCCATCGTAAGATAACACGGCTTTTTTGGCTATCCATTGGGTGTGAGAGCGCCAAGAAACGACTTCCACGTAAGACAAGCTCTGTTCTTAGGAAGCTGTCGAAATCAAACCACAGCACAGTCCCATCACCTTTCCGCCCTTGGCACCGTCCTCCCCAGGTCGACCTCTGGTTCCCTGCAGCCCTCGATCGCCCTGGAAAGAATAAACCCGTGTGTCAAAATCCAATCCGAACCATTCATCACGAACCACATTAAACATTTCCCTGTGAAATAAGTGATAAAAGTTTCACGAGAGGTTTGTAACTCTTTTTCTCTGGAAAAGTCAAACCCGGTGGAGGGGCCAGAAACCGCCCGCTCTGCTCCCTGCTGTTAAAATATCTTGCAATTTCAACAGAATCTACTTTGGCTTTGTTATTTAGCTTTTCAGATCTGCCTCCCGCTTTCCTCATGTTACACTGAGTTGAGTCATCATTTTAATATGAATTTCTCTGGTAGTGTATTTTCAGTTTCTGCCAGGTTGCTCTTTAAAGGGAGGGTAGTGCACCCGATGAAACACACCTGCTCCACAAGTCCAAGAGTAAAAAAAAAATCACTGACTGCCTGAGAAAGCAATTGAAGTTTTAACTTTCCCCGGGTGCTGAACTTACTTTATCCCCTTTCGACCCAGGAGTACCAGTTGCTCCCTTTGATCCAGAATCTCCAATTGATCCCTGTTGGATGTTAATGATTCATTATTTTGGGAAACAAACAAACAAACAACAACAAAAACAATGGTAAATTCTCCAAATGAAAAACAAAAGAGGGTTGTGATACCGGTAGGCCTTTTTGTCCAGGTGTGCCGGGAGGACCCTGCAAGATTAGGCAGTTTTATTTTGGAGTCGTCTCTGCACAGTTCACTTACCAATTCTGTTATTTATAACAGAAACAATATCATGTGAATTGTTCTGTACCCGGGTTCCCTTTGATCCTGGTACCCCTGGATTTCCTGGATATCCGTCATCACCCTAAAGGACAAAGATTTCGTTTTGAGATCTTCATTTCACATAAACGAGTCTTCTCTTTCTGACAATGTGATTTAATGTGCTGATTACCTTTGGTCCTATATCACCGCGGGGGCCAGGGGAACCCGGCCGCCCAGGGTGCCCTGGGGGGCCCTTAACAAACAAGGGAATGTACAAACATGAATGACAGAGACATACACACATACAGTACATACATACATACGTAGAAACGTCATGTTAAAGCTCAGGTTGAGACAGAGGGGATAATGTTTTAAGTAACACAGACCCTCTCTCCGTCTTCACCAGGAGGCCCACGCTCTCCATAACGTCCAGGGTAGCCATCTCGTCCCTGAGAGAAAGAACCGAAGCTATCGTATACCAGGAAACTATGTGGCCCAATTTTACAGAAGTTCTGAGCACGTTGCATTTCATCCTTCAAATGTAAGAGATAAAACTTTTGATAATCTCACCTTTTCACCCGGATCACCTTTGCAACCAAGAGGTCCGATTCGCCCTATTCTGCCCTGAAGATTGGCCACAGATGAGTTTTGTCAGGTCGGCAGTGAACATTTTAGTGACCGCTTAACGTACTGTAACTTTGTCGCGTGAAAACTCACCTTCTGACCATCGGTTCCGTTTTTGCCTGGAGCTCCCTTCTCACCCTAAACACGTGCATGTAGGTAAAGACAGACATGAAACTACAACATGCAAGCAGTGCTAGATGTACTGTGAAGGGTGGAGGTAGTAAAACAGGTGACATTCAAACCATTGTTTACCGTTGCTCCTCTAAATCCAATATCGCCCTGTTGAGGTGAAGCAGAGCTGTTAATCCCAGAGGCTTTTGATGATGAACACAAAAGCTGGAATATGTAAAGATTTATCTGTCTACCTTTTCGCCTTTCTCACCGGGCAATCCCTATATCGGAGGAAAAACATGTTATTGCGGGCACCAACAATCCTTAGGCACATCATCTTATTTAGCACACAAAACCATCAGGAATTGAGAGCAAACCTTTGGTCCTGGAGGTCCGATTGGGCCTTCGATGCCAGAATCACCCTATAATATATTGACCACATTAATTAGTTATTTAATCATAATACAAATTGTACAGTGAGGCTATTATACAGTAATGGTGTTAGTTTCTACCTACAGTGCTGCCTTTGGTACCCTTAAGTCCATCCCTACCCGGTTCTCCTTTTATTCCCTAGAAAAAAACAAAGAAATTAATTGTTTAGAGAAACAATGTCCTCATTTAGTTGTAAAATAATTTTCAATACTCACTTTTGTGCCTGGAAAACCAGGTGGTCCAGGTGGCCCAGGAGTCGTATAGCATTCGACTTCATAACACTTAAAGATGGGGTGAGGGGGGTAAAAGATGGTATTTGATGTTAGATGAAATAATAAATGAAAGCAGGGAAACTGAGGAGGAAGCTGATCTGAAAGCAAACAAGTATCCAAAACAACGTTTCAATTACTAGTTTTGACAATACACAATAATACTTTCTTACCTTCAGTAAAGCATGATATTTCTGTAAAGAAGAAAGAAGAACGAAATGAATCAGTGAAAAGTGCCTTGTTGTGACAATCCCATTTTCATATGAATTCAAGTATTTAAGGGGAGAAAAATCTTCACATTACCATGGCCTTCATGATTTTATCTATGGTCCCGACATTAATGCGTGATCCACTTTCAAGAATGTCTACAGCAGTGTAGTTTCCGTGATACAGCTCACTGGGAGTATTGGAGAGCTCCCTCATCCCTGCTTTGTCGTATTTCTTGGATGCCGCGACTGCGAAAATACTGATCCCTTGCTCCCGGGCCTTGTCTGCATTAAGCCTCATGCCTCCGCAGGGATTTCCCGTCACGTGCCCGTCGGTGATGAACACAGAGTAGAGCACTACTTTCTTGTTCGATCTGTGCTGGGTCAGTTTCTCAGTCATCTCTCTGACGGCGCAGTCGGTGTAGGTGCCCTTCCCTGCGTAAACAACCCTGTCGACGTTCCTGATGAAGTTCTCCCTGGACGTGATCCTGCTGAACTCGTACCGGCTCTGGGAGTAGTTCATGCCTCCTATAGCCCAGGTCAACCGGACCCGGTCCATAAACATTTCCTCCCTCATCTGCCCCGCAAACATTTTCGTGAACTCCTTCACGCCTCCGAGCAGGCTCCCGGGCGGGGACTCCAGTAAGGCGATGGTCTCCGAGGTGTCGATGGTGAAATATACCCCGATGGGACAGTCGATTGTTTTACCTGGAGGAGGAGAGGAAGTTTGACAAAACATCTGCATGAACATGTGCACGATGGTCCACTTGCTCAAATATTGTAATACAATCTAAGGGCACATAGTGTCACTCCAGATGAGCATTTTTGGGATCCTTGCAGACAACTTGACCTGTGACTTTTAAAATATTATGATATTATACTATAATAATATAATATAATAATATATTATATTATCATATAAAAGTATTTTTGCCCAAAAAACTATACGAGGATCTTCTAACATGTAACCATTTGTTCTGAGTAAACTGAACCGTGTCAGCAGGCACATCTGAAGTAAACAGATTAGCAGAGTGACAGAACATCAATCTGCTGTAATCCTGTGTTTCCTGTGCTGCAGTCATGCTGCATCTCATAATACTTGGAACATAACTCGAAATATGTAATGCAGCTCTCGTCCTTTTTAGGCAAGCAAAAGAGACAAAGTTACAATTATGTCTTGCTACCCAAAAGGAATTCTTTTGTTTTTATCTAGTGTGTGTCAGGAGGTCAATTCCTTCCCCTTATCTTTCCCTCCTTCTTGTTTCTGTACTTCTGTCCTATAAAAAGTTAAAGGCCAAAGAAAAAAACATGCAATTAATGGATAGTATAATAATCACCATACACTGGAGAATTCATCTACCTGTGCTGAAGTATTGAGTCAGGTAGTATTGCTACTATTTTTTTGTCCTTAAGGAGCTGCTGCTCTTTCATGAATTTTCATGTGTGCCTGGGGCGACACAGTGGTGCAGTGGCCAGTTCTGTTGCCTCAAAGCAAGGATGCTGGTTTGCATCCCTCTCCCAGTCATATCTATCTATATCTATCTACTACTTTTATCTGGATACTCCAAGTTCCTCCCACAGTCCAAAAACATGCATCAAGGATGACTGGAGACTTTAAATCATAGACCTGTGTGACACCATTGTGTGCTGACATGCTGTCAATGCTTACTACTTCAACCATCAAAGACATCTAAAGCAATCACATTTAAACAAGCTCAGATGTGGGATACAGATATGGATGCAGATGCAGGAAGCAGCACCTGAGCTGTTCATTTGATTCACTTTCGTACAGTCTCACTGTGGTATCGCACAGCAACCGTATGTCTGCAAGTGAATGACTGTGAGTTTGCAGCAGTTTAGCAAAGTTTTTGGTGACATGTCAAGATCTTTGCTCCTGGTTCCCTCTTCAGTATTTGATGTCTTAAGCCTGGATGTGTACGCACATGATAATTAATCCAAGTGGCAGGCAAGACAGACAATAAATGTAAAAAAACTATGAAAATGTATGAAAATGCAGCAGAGGATTTTTTGGGCATTTTTGTTGAAAATATTGCTCCATAGCTTTTATGTTAGCAGGTTTGCTTTATGGTGCATGTGTACAAAGTGTTTGTGTTTCTGCGCCAGAGTAGATAACATGTTCTGAAGCATCTTCTCCATCTTTGATGCCCCGCTGGGTGAACCCCCTGAGGGACAACTCGGCTCTCATGCAACACAAAATGCAGTATTACTTCTTTTACTCAGAGGATCTGAATGCTTTTTTCACCACTCAAAAGCAAAAGAATAAAAAAGGGGAAAGAATTAAAGAAAGAAAAGGAAACCTACCATCGCATGCTGCAGGTACTTTAGGTAGTGTCTGCGGGACTCCGGCTTGGAGCACGCACAGAAAGATGAGCCCTAAAATCATCCCCATTTTTCCTGCAACAATGATAAAACAAATAGCCGAGTGGAGTCAGTGGAGCCATTGCTCCTTTAAAATGCAGGAAATAGCTGTCAGACGAGTGAGAGTTCACAGAAGGCATCTCCAGTAGGCTTTAGTAATGTTTATGGTTGTATTAAACAATGTCTGCAAATAACAGCAATGTTTGGAATAAAGAGACAATATTTAACATTCTGACTGGAGCGGAGATTCCTAGTTGTTGCATCCCACCTGTTCAGAAATCCGCGGGGCAGGTTCACAAACTAGTCATGTCAAAGAATGCTAAAAGGGTAGAAAAAAATGGACAAGAAATGACATCCAGAGTGAGCTTATTCATGAGGGTTTATACTGTTCATACTGTTACATCTGCATGTGAGTAAAACAAACGCACTTGTTGTTTTATGTCTAATCTATTTTGGAGAGAAGCGAGGATTTGTTAATGGACATCAAATCCAAGACTGTTGCGATACAATGCAGCTCTTACAGGCAGACAAATTTTACTCAAGCATCTCCGTCTAAAGCTGCACTGCTCTTCGAGTCATTTCAGAAGGATATCCTATGTGTTTTATTCCCTCCACTGCCACAGTGCTGTACTTCATTGATATTTTATAGCCCAAAACACAGAATCAGATAATGTCGAGTAAGAATTGCAGCTGCAAAATTATAGCATCAAGTTCTGAAGTGGTGCATTTTAGTTCAGAGTACAGCAAGAAAGAGGGTTTATTCACTAAATAAAATCTACAATGAAGTTAAATTGTGAACATGGCCCTTCTGAACGCGCAATTTGCTACCAAAACATCTATACTTACACTCACTAATTGCTTGTTATTTTACAACTCGCACAGAAATCATTTAAAATAAACACACTCACCCGGAGTGAGGTCCAAGCTGCAGCCTCAGACTGACAGGAAGAGCCACTAATTTACCCAGACTGTAAACTTGGGATAAGCATCGCAGTCGGAGAAAGAGATCCCATTTTAACGCGTCTGGACCCGGGTCAGCGGGCGGTGCGGGACACGCCCCTTCCAGCGTCTGCGGCGCGTGCCCGAGCCGCGCGTTTGAGCGCGTGCCCAAACTGTCAGACCTCAGTAAGTTACGAGAGCCGGAGCGACCAATAAGAAAAGACCAAAGGTTGAGGCGGGAAAGGAGGACACACGGTGTCTATGCGCACGGACACCTGCCAGAAGAGCAGTGCACTGTTGAGGACCAGTGGAGCGGTTCTAGTATAGCGCTTGAATGAAGTTTTACTGACACATTCACTCCGATTCTGACCATCATTACAGAGACTGCCCAACACTGTCCGTCTGCTCAAACAGCAGCTTTAAGCCTTTCATGTACATTCCTGCACATTATCAGCATCAGGGGCAGTGCCTCTCCCAAGGATACTTCAGCATGTAGAGTAAACCCCCGAGCAGTTCCTTCACTCCCCCCAGGAGTAATGGAAACCAAGTCTGGCATACAATACTGTTCGGTCATCCCTTTCCAGGAAATTTCAAAAACGGTTCACAACTGGCCAAAGTTTGGCAACATAGTGGCTTGATTGATAGCACTCACAGCGAGAAGGTTGTTGACTTGGGCAGGTTCTCTTGTTAACTCCCACATGCCATTGAAGTCCGACTGTAGACTCTAAGCGTGAGACTGGGATGGACTGGAGAACTGTCCAGGGTGTATTTCATTCCTTTGCTCTGTGAACTGAAGACAGCCTCTTGCAGACCTACCATGATACCACTGGATACGAAGTGGGTAAGATAAGGATGAAGGATGAGGATGAAGGATGAGAAGGATGGATGCACCAACGATGACATGTTTCTCCTATTGGCTCCTCATTTTTTCCCTTGCCCCCCTCTTTTTCTCCCCTAGGAAAGTCAGAACTTTTTGCTAAAAAAAAAACAAAAACAGATTAACTGATTTTTTTAAAGAGAGAGATTTTACTGGATGGGAGGATTTCTGAGGGGAGGTGGGAGGAAAGATTTTGAAGGAGGAGGAAAAGATGTACTTTTGCGAGATCTCACTTTTGACCTATGTTAACTGTTAATGTACGTCAGTGTAAGTCAGTTTGGTCATTGAGACGGATAACAAAGGCATGAATGGAGCACACAACACCCTTGGGAGAGCTTTATCGAATTTTATTCTGAAATACAAAGTTATTAAATCTGTGCTTGCCGGTAAACACAGCACTCATATAAGTGAGAGACACCTGAGGAGACTGCTTAATGCATGAGGACACTCTTCTTCTCATGCAGGATACTGTGACCCGGCAGCCCTGATTGAATTCATTAGCAACTAACTGCCGTACTCTGGGCGGCTTCAAGGGCAGACAAAATGTGAGACTTCAAATATTGCAAAACACGTTGTGTTGTCTCGAAAATTTTTGCAATGTCTTGCCAATGTACAGATCCTTTTGGACACTGTGGATTTCTCCGTTACACATGTTTACATATGTAAATATGTGCATGTGAGTTGATTGTTGTTTTTTGCAGTGGTGTTGATGTTGACAAGTATTCTTAGATTTCAAAAAATGTTCATGCAACATTGAGTTGTATATGCATGTGTAAACATGTATAATAATGATTTTTCAGGCGTTTACACTGGATGGGAAGTGTGTCTCTGTGGGTGGGAAACCGGAGACGCAGCCTTGTTGTACAGTCAAACGAGACAGTGGATGTAGCAATAATGTACTGTATGACCACACTTTACTGCCAAGTGCAGCTCTGCAAACACACAGCTCCACAGCCTTACATGGAGAGAGCTGCATGCACTCCTCTTGTTTATGCTTCGGCTCGAACAATGTCACGCTGGTATGTGCATGACCGCAGACCGCAGGCCGTCCAGTCGCTGCTCACGACACGATTGATTGGGGTAATCCATGCAGTCGATCAGCATGAGCCTTGCCTGACCTCTCATGTCAGGTAAATAAGGAGACACAAACATCTGCAGCTTCTCAGAGTGTGAGGAGGAGAGGCTCGGAGACAGCTGGACTCTGGCCACTTTGTGGCTGTGGTCCAAGTGTCTGTAAAATACGTATACCGTATGTCTATGGCGGGGGGAATTCAGATCTTCATATCAGGTGAAGGTCAAAAATGATTTTATTAAAACAAATTATTTAGAGAAGATGTGAAACTTTGATGAGTTAAAGTTCTCATCTCGCATTTTGAATATAAATACGGTGATTGCTCCCAGTCTGGATTCGTCTATTGATTAATTTTAGCATGAAATTATAAGTCCAATGTGCAGCAAAAGCTGCAATATTGTGAACACCATCAATCTACTTGAAAAATTAAAAAAAAGAGTATGAAACACTCGGATGTGAGAAGTTGAGAGCATGAGATGTTTTCACTTGAAAAAGGACTTTGAAACTAAATGTCTCTAAAAAGCGACTGGCAATTCATTTTCTGTCAAAAGGAGTGACAAAGTGAATTGATGGATTTTCTGCTCAAAGGCTAATTGATTCATTAATCATTTCACTTCTGTGTGTGTATAAAACACAGAGGTGATGCCACCTGTGGATCGGGGAACCTCAGCTTCTTTTTTTTTAAACTCGGAGCAAAAGGAACTTTTAGACGCCACCTTTGGCTCAGCCCAGTTTAAATTGTATTATAGATCACCTTCGTTCTCACTTAATCTGAATATGTGCTGTAAAGAAAAAAGCCTGACAGTACGCGCCTGCTCTGAATGTGCTGGTGCCACGGATGCTGCAGTATATGCTTAGTTCTCGCTGCCACCAGACATAAAATCAATTTTTCATTGTCTCCTGAAGGACATTTTCCTTCTCCGCCGCTGCAGATAAATTATTACAGATGACCGGCCTCTCTTGCCTTTTTATTTTTTCATTTTTTAAACAAATCAAGGGCACGGCTGTGTCCTCCCTGCAGTCGCAGTGCTGAGGTCACTCACTGATCCTTATGATTGAAACTTTATGCACCATTGAACTTAAGTATTTAAAAGCAGGTACAGTTATGGAGTGCAGATGGAAGCCGGATCGTTTATATTCTCACAAAGGCTGCGTTAAGAGCCGCACTCGGTTGTTGTAATAATCCGGCATTAACAACTTAATGTGCTTGTGTGACCGTCGCCTAACGTTGATCTATGTTTGCACAGAATAAACACCTTCAAGTGCATTCTCAGCTATTTATAGCTCTCAAGGTAAAGCTCGGATCGTGTTTAACTTTCAGGATTTAACGGTGCTTATGTTCAGCGGCTCATTTTTACATTCACGACGTGGCGTTTTGTCCAGTGCTTCAGCAAAAGACCACAAGGCGTTAAATCCTGATACAACTGAAGCTTTGAGTTGGTGTAAGGCGAGCATGGCCTGACCCCTCCATAAACCATTTAATGTTTATCTCGTTCTTTCATCATCCTCTTCACTTGAAGGGCGTCATGCTTGGAAATCCATCACTCCTGAAATATGATCCTTTGATCCTCCAGTTAATGGTGAAATCTTTACAATCAAAATCCAAACAGGCAAAGAGCAAACAACATTAAGAGGGTGTGAATAAGTATCCAGGATTTACGGTCGAGGACCCACGCTGAAATAATAAAAACAGAGTGTGCCGCTGTAACCCTTCGCCGCTCTGTCGCTCACAGTGCAAACACTGGGAATACTGAATTTGGGGGTTTGGACGTCGGAGGCGTGTGGCCTAGTTTGGGAGGAGACGTTTTTCTAATCAGGTCACACACTGACACTGTGACACTGCGCGACAACCAGCAGGGATGCGCTAAAGTGAACGAGGCGGCTCAGGAAGCCCTTCATCAGGGGCACAATTAGAGAAATGCAGCGATGCTGCTGTTGACCTGCTCAGAGAGAGCTGCTGCTGTTTTTAGAGCATCCAGCTGTGTGTGTGTGTGTGTGTGTGTGTGTGTGTGTGTGTGTGTGTGTGTGTGCGTGTGTGTGTAAGGTGGGGGAGTGCATTTCTGAGGAGATGCTGAGTGTGCAAGTGAGCGATTAGGAGGGAGGCAGGCAATCCAAGATTGTTCCTCCTGGGCAACACTCTTTTCTGAACGCCTGCGGCATCCAGATGAACGTTTTCACAGGTAGAGCAGCTGTGTAGCATGCAGAGAGGAACGATGAGCTATGATTTATGTGGAACCCCACCCCACCCCACCCCCCACCCACACCTCTCTCCCTCTCTCTCTCCCTCTCTCTCTCTCACACACACACACACAAATGAGGGCAGAGAAATGTCTTACAAGACGATACCGTAAACTGTTTTTATATGCGTGTGTGTGAGTATATGCAAGCTGACAAGGGAGGATTATTTTTTCTGGCCAAAGGGAGTTCACTTGGGAGACAAATGTATTTTGCTTCAGAGTTTTAACTTAAAAAAAGAAGCATCACCGGCGGGGATAATAATGGAAATGAGAGGCAGTCTTTATTGTTCACCGTCTGACATGTTGGATTTTAGGAATACATTATCATTATTGTGTTCTGCCACTGCTGTAGTTGGCCTCCAGAGCACAGTCGTGCGGATCCTCCACAGCAGTTCACCAGTGAGCCACCAGGAGGAGAACACAAGCTGCAGACACAGTCAGTCCTTCTGCTAATGTTCACGTTCTCCATGTGGTGCGCACAGGCCTTCCTCGTTCCCAGGCGCTTACGCAAGTCGTCTGTGACAAAATGGAAGAGCCCCGGCGAGGATCGGATGTATCGGCTGCTCTAGTGGAGGTGGTGAGTGTTTGTCTCCCCTCAAAGCCAGCTCCTCGTCGTGAGCCTCGGCTTCCACTTCCTGTTTGGGCTCTGTCCCTAAGTGTTTCCTCCTACGGCTCACAAGCATGCAGAGCAACTGAAGTTGAGCATCTAAATTGTTGTAGATGTTTGTTTTTTGTTTGTTTTATTTTCAGATCATTCATCCATGGAGCCCTGCCTCTGACCCTGAGCAGCTACAGCGCAGTCTAGGGACCGACATATGTCTCTGCATTCAGAAAGCGGGCGCATCTGATCAAGGTTGCAATTTCTCCCAGCATTGTCGCTGGCTGTCGATGCCTTTGGTGTCCCTATAATACCCGTCATTTCATCTCAGCCCTTCAAAACGCTGCTTTTCATTTTCAAAGGTTGGAGAAGGTGCAGGGGAATGAATGCGACGCGTTCTGCCAATGAGCTCCGGACTTCAGACGTCCTGCTTGAATAGCACATTAGCTGTATGCAAGTTACCCAGTTTCAAAGGTTCAGTGTTCTATACAGTCTGCAAAAAAAGAAAGAAAACCCTTTTTTTTGGGTCAATTTTCTGCAGATGAAAGCAGCACGGACAGCAGTTTTATTACATTGTACACTAAGCAAGGAGAGTGATAACCCTCCTGATATCGCTCATTCGTGTGAATTTCACACATTCAGGCTGCGCGAAGCGACTCCGTCATTTGCTCAAGCAGAAACATTAAAAGCTTTCAAATTTGGTAGGAAATTAGACCGCTGAGTTTCACGAAAGACATTTGTTTTGTCACGAGTACGTCAAGCCAAAATATAACCGCCGTGACTCTGCTTTGGTTCCAAACCTCGTCTCATTTTGAGCTAAAAAATAAAAAAAAAGTAATTAATTCTCCTGGCAGAACAGTGTGGAAGTTGATAAAGCCTGAAAACCATTAATGAAAAAAAAAAAAACATTTCCAAAGCTTACCCCGCAGGTGCCGGTGTGTTGTTGGTGCGACGGCTGAAAATTGAAAACGCGACATCAGAGGCGAGCGCGACTTTTTGCTTTCCCTGAAAACATAAATAAATAAATAAAAATAAAACAACTGCGGGAGTTGGATCGCCCCGTGCTAAGCAGACGACGCTCGGGTATCAAATTCCTGTGTGTTTTGTTGTTTCGTGCGCGTGTATCAAAGCTCCTCTTGAGCGCTGGCGGATTCAAAGAGACAAGGTGTGAAGGGAGCGGAGGCAAGCGGATCCATGAACTCTGCGCAACCTCGCAGCTTCGCGCAAGTCGGTTCTATACGGCAGCTCCCACCCATTGATATCAGCCTAAATAATTCAGCAGAAAAATCAGAGCCCCGGCCGATTCTCTGCAGAAACTGTACTCGTGGCATTTGATTATGAAGAGGAGCGGAGTTGCAAAACAGCTCCTCCACCTGCTAATGTGCGGATTAATTAGTCTGAACATTGTGGAGCTGAAGCGGGCAACGCATCTCTGCTTTTCGACAGCTGGATTCAATCCACGCGGAGGGTTTTGTCATCCCTCAAAAAAAAAAAAAAGATGAGGCAGAGGATGGAAGTGTTTGATTGAAAATGGTGAGATCCCGCGTTGCCAAAAACCTATAAACAAACAGCTCGACATTAAGCTCCCCGCATCACATAAACGAACGCGGCTCATTCATATCAGATGTATTTTTAAGCTAATGATGTGTTTTAATGTAATGCGTGTTGGAAAAGGCTCAAAGGCATCTGAGGGAGAGCTCCTGAAAAATGTTTCACACGAAGATCAGCTTTGGCTTTTTGCTCCTAATGGATAATATTAGCTTCAAAATGCATCCAGATGAGATGGAAAAAAACACAAAAAAAAACCCTTGGAATGGTGCAGAGTGTCTTTCCCAGCGCTGCCTCACTGTGTCATTGTCAGAAATGGCCAACATCATCTCCGCCACAGCTAAGAGCATGTTTTTAACAGTGTTCCTTCCCCTCCCACAACACGCTTTAGAGATCTGATGTCCCCCGGGATGAAACTGATCTTTCGTGGACATGAAACAAGAGCAAATATCAAAGGGCATATCTGAATCCGGGAGCCAAGAAACGCAGAGATCACTGGCTTTTTGAGCCAAATGCGAGCATGAATATGTCCCTAATGGACTGCGAGAGACGCAGCTGCTTTGGAGCAGAAACACGTTTTCAAGTGTGGAGATACTGGCAGAGGCAATTAAGCAAAGTTAAGCAAACTGGCATGCGTCCACAGTATAGTTCTTCTTCTTCTTCTTCATTTTTGGATCACATGCATTATTGGAAACACTGCAAGAAACCCATGTTTCAGAAAGAGCAAAAAAAAACATTCAGAAATAGAGCTAAAAGCATCACAACGGAAAGCGATGTGTACAATTAATTGTGGTTTGCCTGTTTACCGCACCGTATCCCATCAATTACATAAGGTCATGGACTTAATCCGCAGCAAACCTGCCGCGGTTCACTGGCCTCTCTCTGAGGACACAAACTCCATGACCTTTATCAATCTTCCCACGCTGCAGCTGCAGTCGCCACGATCTCTGCCTCCATTTCCTCACGTACAGCCGGTCTCTGTGGCGTTTTGCACCTTTGCATGTTTCCACCCAAGATCATTTGTTGTGATATCAGCGTAACGTTAGGGTGAAAAATGAGGGAGAGACATAAGATGAGACAGAAACGAGCTATGCAAGGATGTGTGTGTATATATATATATATATATATCATCCTTGCACATTCACCTGTACTTAGCCCAACATTATATGTATGTCTATGCATACATAGACATACATATAATGTTGGGTGTACGTATACATAAGTACGTACACTTATACATAAGTACGTACATATACACACATATATATATATATATATGCATGCTGTGTACAGATGAATAAGCAGAAGATATGAACATTGGCTACTCTTTGGCTCATCACAGCTGTCATGCACTAAATAGGTCTGGCTCTGCGACCATTACAGTTTACATTTGTCATTTATCACGCTATGTTAAAAGATCAGCGATGGACATCCATGTTTTCATCTTTCCACATCCATTCATTCATCCATTAGCTTACTCGTTTTGCTCCTGAGGGATGGGACCCTGGACAGGCGCACGCACGCTCACCAGACCTACAGACAATTTAGTCTACACCTGATGTGAACATGAATGTTTTTAGACTGTGGGTGGAAACCAGAGTATCTGGACAAAACCCACGCAGACACAGGAGAACATCCAAACTCCACACAGAAAAGCCAGGAGTCGAACCCGGGTCCTTCTTGGTGTGAGGCACTATCCACCAGGCTCACGTATCCAAAAGAACAACTTTCCAACCAATTCTGCAAATCAAACAACTTTGACTTTTATTCAATCCATGTAAGGACATCAGAGATGCATTTTGAAACAAACAAACAACATGGTATTAATCCAGTGCAGTTAAGATGAGACGTTTTTTTTTTTTTTATGTTTCGTTTTTGTTTGTTTTGTTGTTTTTTTTTTCCCTTCCCGACCGTCGGCTGGTTGGTAAATTCCTCCGTGTGAGTTAAGGCCTCATCTGACTCCTCAGACTGTGGTGACTCTCATGACCAGCTCTCGTGTGCTATTGCTGGGTTGGCTGCGGGCCTCCGGCTGCCTCAGGTGGCTGAGCAGGTGGAGGATGTTGTAGGGACAGTGTTGGTCTGGCACCGCGCTGCCGCCGCTGGGGTCCACGTGCGTGCCCAGTCCGCCGGCGGCCGGCACCACGGTCGTGGAGGTGGAGCCGGCGGCTGTGGAGGCCACCACCATCAGCGAGGAGGTGGAGGTGGACACTCCCACTCCTCCAGTCTGAAAGCCCGGGCTGGGCTGAGACAGAGTCCTGTCCACGCTGGCGTTCTTCAGGTCCTCGCTGTCCATCGATTTGTCGTAGTTCAGCACCTTCCACTGCTGGTTCACGGCCTGCCAGCGGTGGAAGATTCGAAACACAGACGGCCCCTCGTGGACGATTAGCGCTGTGAAGATCAGAGCATCAATTAGACAATGTCACTCTCTGGCAGCAGCCTCTTAATGACGGCACAAAAGTGTCATATCCATATATCTCTGTGGTGGCAGATTCACTGTGTTCGAGCCTGCAGAAAGCATTAGTATCCCACCATAACCCCCGAGACGAGATCTCTATTTCTTAGGAAAACTGTAGATGTGGCAGAAATTATGACAGTACCGTAGTTGGTGTTTTTGGATTTTGGTTAGGACAAATTATGTGTCTCCTCTCTGTGGGCTTGTTCGATAGCACCTTATCGCGGCTTAAAATTGCTTATTGATTTGCGTTCATTGAACTCAGTATCTGGAAAATTGAAATCAATCTGTAACGAGGGACATTTGGATTCCAAGACTTCACTGCAGCGTCTCTCATATTATTGTTATGTAGAGGGATATACCGCATGAAGGGGATGTTGTCGAGTCTGCTTAACGTGAGCCGATTACCCTCTTTACCTTCAGCACAGCATAGAGAGGCTGCACTCATAGCACTGCTAGTATTTCTCAGCTATAAGGAGCCGCATATGACTCAGATATTACAACAACTGCAGTGAGCTGTCTGTCCAATACAGCCATTTAATAATTCCCCTTTAAATTTACAGAATTTATTCATAAAATCCCGTCTCTCCTCCTCAAGTCTGCTCCTCTTCCCTCCCTGAACTTTGTGGATAAGTGAAAGTCAGGTCTTTGCTCTTTAATGTCTGCCAGGTGACAAGTTAATCTCTGCAAAGTGCAAAGTTAATGACTCCACACTCAATCCTCGCCACCAAACCGGAGACAATCAATCTCCTCTTCCACTCATCCTGCTGTCTGCTGCGGCGGCAGGCTGAGTTTTCTTAATGTGAGATGCCATCACACACTCATCCAAAACAGGCGGGCCCCCGGGCTCCAGAGAGAGGACAGCAAGGCTTAAAGCGGATGCTACAAGTTCTAATTTGAACACCCACCCACACGAATCTAGGAGACGGTTTAAAATGCTTCACTGCACCTTTTCTTCCCCCGCCTCTTGTGTTATATCAGCGCACACAATGTCTTCAAAGTTTTGCCTGAAAAATTTGGTGCCGCAGCTGCTATAATAAAGTGGAACGCGGCGACGAGAGCCACTTCACTCGCTGCAGGAACGTAATGTTTCCGACGGTCATGCTTTATTAATCGAGTGGGCGTCGTCATCTTTAACATAGCGGCGTAGAGGCAGAGGAATACCAGCCAGGGGGGAACACGGCTCCACACACTCAGTATCTATGGGAGGCAGCCCGGGTAAAGATTCCTATTTGTTTGGCCTGTCAACATTTTAAAGTTCATGGCTCTCACAATCATTCCTGCTCATCCGACCAGCGTGATATCATTATTGGCTCTACTAAACACCTCAGACGTGATGGTATAGTGTGCGTGGAACAATGTCGGAGGTCCTCACCGATGCAGACGACATCCATGAAGCCGTACATGCCGTAGCAGATCTGGAAAAGCAGATCTTGTCTCTGCCAGCGCGCCGACGGGCTGAAGGACGACCACACCAGCCAGGAGATGCTGGCCATGAGGAACAGGGAGCCCAAAATGGCCGCCGCTATCTGCACTTTCTCTATCACTGTCAGGGAGATGGCCTGCCACTGCAGGGAGACACAGACCACAGCACGGCTTCAGTGAAAACGTCGTGGGACAAGGCAAACAAGCAAAGAGGAGAACGCTCAGTTACCAGGTGCACTCAAAAGCAGCAGTCAGAGCTCTTATATTGCAGGTTAATGATAATTGCAATCCATTTCTGTTCCATTGAAACAAAAGCATCATAAAAATGCAGGAAATGCTGCCACGGGCGCGTTTCTGTCATTTTCTTAAGCATTTGGAAATAATAAAAAAAAAAAAAAGAAAAAAAGCTGGAGATACATCAAAGAAATCTGTCAACTCGTAAGTGACCCTGTCATATCACCAAAGCCTGGGACTGAGGGAAAAGTTTCTCACAGCTTCTGTAATCTGTCTGTTCTAGAGATCAGAGGGCGTAAAAAAAAAAGTTAAAAATGTTTAATTCCAAAAAAAAAAAAAATCATTTTGAGTTGAATCCCTCAGTGTATGATCAGAGCATCACTGGAGCCGCCGTAAAGACAGTGAGAGTGCCTGAAAATACGGTTTGAGGTGTTTTGTCCGTAATAAATTTTGATATGAAAGTGTAAAACGCATCCAAATGAGTCCCGGTGGAGAAGGGCCTGAGGCTATCTACCCCTATTCCCATAA
The DNA here is from genome assembly GCA_029224185.1 of Karalla daura. Taxonomy (NCBI): domain Eukaryota; kingdom Metazoa; phylum Chordata; class Actinopteri; order Chaetodontiformes; family Leiognathidae; genus Karalla; species Karalla daura. The sequence continues at coordinate 11,124,929 of CM055202.1, forward strand.
AACCCAACAATCCTCCCAGCGAGACAAGCCTCTCTACTTCTTAGAGTTTTTCAGGCTGTTATCTCACCCAAGCCTAATGTTTCCAAGAACCTGTAATAATTTAATAATAAAGTCGAACATTTTGCTATTTCTTTCCACACACACACACACACACACACACACACACACCGTGTTTTCCCCTCCTTGAATTCCCCTCACGTCCTCACCTGTAGCGGGTTCTTGGTGCTGATGGCGATGACCTGATATTTGTAGTAGCAGAGCTCGCAGGCCCAGGACCCTCTCTCGCTGATCCACTTGATGAGGCAGGGCTGGTGGGTGCAGCGCACGGACCCGCTGCACCTGCAGGGGCTCAGGAGCTCCCCCTGTGGGAGAGAGGCAGGGCCAGTCAGCACCCACCAGCAAGGCTTTCACATCCATCCACACATCATCCCTCTCAACTCTGTCCCTTAATGGTGTCGCCGTACAGTCGCCTATCCCAGCAGACATGGGGTAAACGCGGTGAATACACTTTGGAAACGATGCCAGTCCATCGCAGGCTCCACACTCACACGCATAGGGCCAATTTAGAGTCTCCAATCGAGCTAAATGTGCATGTTTTTTGGACACAGACACAGGAAACATGCAAGCTGCGCGCAGAAAGACCCTCTGTCTGACCCAGCAGTTGAAACCAGGCCTTTCTCACTGCGAGCTGACCGCGCTTTCTTTTTAAATAATTACATATAATCATGTAATTTTCTCTTTGGACCCACCTCCCCCCTCTCTGTGAATATGTACTTTGGATAATCTGTGAGCTCCCAGTGAGCCATGAATCCTATCTGTACAGCGCCGTGATGTAAATACAGGAAAGAAGAAGAAGAAGAAGAAGAAAAAGCACATCCTGCCGTGACGCACAACGAATAAAAAAAGCACGCAGAACGTGTTGAAAGAGCTCCTTATAGCAGTCATTGATCGCAGGATGATCCTTTGTCTTCTCATTTTATTTACCTCCTGCTGGTACATATACTGCAGGTTACACTACACACACACACATTTATATTTCTTTGCAGTTCTTTGTGCAGGCTTATTGATTTTCCGAGAGTTTAGCATGCATAGGCAGACGAGCATACACACACACACACACACACACACACAATCACACGCGGCTCAGAAGCACAAAGTGTGCACACATGCGGGTACTTATTACAGCAAAGCACCAGTCTCAGGTGTGAAATGAAAGCTTCGCTTCGCATCCAGTTGACAGGCAAAGCGCTTGATTACTAGTACCGCTGAGAGGCAGAGGATTAGTCAATGAAGCCTCTGTCAGAAAGCAGCCTCGCGACAAAGGTGCAAAACACTGTGCCCGGGATACACATTCATGCAGGGAGAATACAGCTGTCCTACCGGATATACATAAATATTCTTCCGTAGTCGCAAATATGGTTAAGTCAAGTACAGACGGGAAGACGCATTTAATTTTCTCCTCCCCTCTTCCTCCCTCCTCTGTCCGCCCTGCCTCTCCTCTCCCTTTGCCTGCACCTGTGCTTTATTCACGGCCGGGCAAGTTTTCCTGTGTTATTTGTTGAAGCACCGTTTCAACATCGAGGCGATTCTGTGCGCTACGACGTGTACAATAAGGCACGGAGAGAGAGAGGAGGGAAGAAGGAACACGAACCGATGCAGAAAAAAATAAAACATAAAAATCACAGTGAAATCAAAGGGAAGATGAAATAGGGGTGTAAAAATTACAGTTTTGCCACAGTGCAGAATGAGCAAGAAATAAGCTCTCTCAGGTATAATATCATAAAGTAGAGCGGCAATAAAGCCCCAATGTAAAAGAACTGATGGTTGGGGTTTCTCACGTTTGTTCCAGACACGTGGAGCATAAAAACGAACTGCTGCCTCTCCCTGTTTAGTTTTTGACTCTGGGGACAGAAAGCAGATGTGTCCCACATGATCAGAGCGGTCTGCTGGGTTCATTGCCGAGCCGCTGATCGCAAATACCTTTTTGGTTTTTGAAAATGAACTAAACTAGTTCACAATACATCGCACAACCAAGAGGACAGTACAAAGACGTGAGAACCAGGCTGACGTGAGCCACGGCTTTAGAAAACCAGGTGACGACACGCAGTTTGCACGACCTGCTCAGGATTTATATGGGATCAAGATCACATGGTGGTATGCTGACAGAAATCCATGCTGTGGGAATCTGAGAATGTGAGCATATAGATGCTGAATTGAACAAAAAAAAAGCTGTGAGAGACACCACACATTGTTCCAGGACACTGAGTTGTTTTATTGTCAATCACCGACAGAGTGGCCGCAGGCCTTTGATCAGGATGAAGACGAGTCAGGAACTCTCGGAAATTGTGCCCAATTTTCCAGTAATTAGATTTGGCCTGACGTGCATTTCAAACGACACAAATAAAAAGACAAGAGCCGAGCAGTGTAGAGTCTGGCGTGACTGGCCAATGTTCAGCTGCTTTAGGCCAGGGGAAGGTTGTCGTGCTGGGGAGTTTGATATAAGCCCTCGGGCACAGTGAGTGTATCACACTGCTGCCTCACAGCAAGAAATCCTGGTCAGATCAGTGTGGAGTTTGCATGTTTTCTGTGTGTACGTGTGTGTGTATGTGACTTTACAGGTAGTCAGGTTTCCTCCATAGTCCAGGTTGAATGGAGACTCTAAAATACGCTTTGGTGTGAGTATGAGAGTGAACAGTGTGTGTGGACTGCGACGGACTGGCATCCGGGATGTATTGTATCCTCTGCCTTCGCCCTTCGAGTAAATCACTGGCAGGACCAGCGTGGGTAAAATAATGGATGGATGGATGATATGAGCCTATAGCTGTTCGTTAATGAGGTGTCGAGATTGTTCTTCTTTAATGAGTGTGGTGTTCAGGGCCTGTGGGAAATGGCTTAAGAGTGGAGAAATGTTGCAGAGCAGCGAATGTCAAGCACTTATAAATGCAGGTTGAGACACTTCTGAAAACGCCTGCACTGGAAAATGTGGAAGCAGAAGGGAGGTGGGGGGTGGGGGGGGTGGGGGGGGTGGATCCTTCAATGCTGGACAGTTTCCTCCAAGGTTGAGGCTTCTTCAGTAAATTCATATCAGAAGAAGAGTGAGAGGCAGACCTTTACTCCGACTGCGTTTGGGTTAAATGCAAAACACTTCTCAAACATTGTTGCTCCGCTTTTCACAGAAATCAATCATTTGTGGCTGTCACCCACTTGCAATGTCCTCACTTATATAAACATGCTGACTGACTGAGTGACTGAGTGACTGACAGGGAGTTCTGAAACGTTCCACATTGTGTAATTGCTAATGTTGCCGTTTCAGCGGACCCATAAAGCACTGGATGAATGCAGGACAGGACTTACTGGTTGTAGGTTTTACATTTTTTCCTTATCTGAGATTAAACATCCATTCTCCCATTGTTTTATCTGCTTTGTACGCGATGGCTTTGCGAGGGTCTGCCGTGCCTATCTCCAGTGCACGTAGGGATGAGATTATGTAGAAAAAAAGAGAGAGAGAACAATAATAATGCACGTTCCTTGTTACAAACTCTCCTGTCCGCGTCTCCTGAACTTCCGTGTACACAGTGATAAGATTGACATGCCTCATTCTTCACGTGTGCATGACACAGTGTGTTTGCACGTGATCTGTTGCGTCCCCGACGAGGAGCACGCATGTCACAGTTGTCAGGTGAATCGGCTGAGATGTAGCGGCTTTATTTTTAACCGGACCAACATGTGTTTTAGGCTTATCTACAGGTTTTAATAATGAAAAAAAGAAAATCAAAGGATTTTCTCAGTCTATAGAAGACTCAGCCAAAGTGAAAATAGGGCATTCTCCAAATTTGGCATCACACGCTTTTCACTTAACAGCAATATGTGCTCAGCCATATTCCTAACCAGACATTATTCTTGAGCTTTATTCAGCCCGAGGAACAAACGAGAGCCTTATAATCTCTCACCCTGGGCTCCAAACTCATTAAAGTATATTGCTAGTCTTGTCATATTGAATATAGATGATGATCCACATGATGTAGTCCCGGCATCCCTTTAAGGTCCTGACCTGCAGTTAAAGAAACGTGTGTCTGTAAAACTCAGAGGTGGACCTCTGTGTATAACTGAATTTTAAGCTTAATGGGACTGAAGAAAAATCCTGTCGCGAATAAGATAAAAAATAAATTGGCCATCCTCTCAAAGCCGAGGTATTTTTAATTCAATGTCAGAAACTCCCTGTCCCTGTTTACCATGAATATGCCACGGAGGTAATGCGGGGTGGAAAAAAAACGCAGCGTGCTTCAAAATCATATCTGCCTCGCCGTTGTGCTGACGACGTGAGACAGACGGAGCAGTACCCCGGTTCGAGGAGGAGGGAGGGAGACGCAGGGAGTTAGAGGAGAAAAGGCCCATCTACAGATGGCCAGGGTGGGAGTGTATTGGCAGGAGCACCAGAACACTTCTGCCGTGTCCAGTGGGACTCGGACTGCTCGCTGTGACTGGCCTGATTGCAGCCAAGAGCTGAAACCTAGATCACTCCAGTACAACTGAGGCTGGAGAGAGAGCAAGAGACACTGATAACAAATGTGGCATTACAGCCCACGCATACAGGAAGTGCTAACTAAATGTCCTTTTGTTGATCAAACAGCCATGGTGGTTGGAAATAGAAAAAAATAAAATAAAGCCAACAATGGAATAATGTAGTAAGAAGATGATATGCCTGAAAGGTTTGGCTGTGCTGTTCCATTTCCATGCGCTGTATCCTGCTAAAAACATCCCAATGAACCTAATTTTCCTCCGTATAAAATTGAGCCCACTTGCAATGTATATAATGACATGAAACTAAATTGGAGACGGATAGTCACATTTCTTAAGTCCCCGGAATCAATGCAGGCGAACTCCATTAACTCTAGGCGAGGGGACATTGTGGAATAATAACTAGCGCCCACAGAAACTGAATGGAAGTGATTTCAACAACAGGCCACGAGCGTCTCCTTAATAAGAGCCTGCAATACAGCAGCCCTCTAGGAAAACAGCCTCATATAATGCATTTTAACTATACTGCATTCAGGGTAACAGGGACAGAGCAATCACGTAGATTTTAAAATGACGGTTATATAATTTCAAATGGATCAATCCGTTGACTGCTCATATAACATATCGCTGTTTGCTGGTGGACCTTTCAGTCGTTGCTTCTTTTTTTTTTTATAGGAGGCCATTAGGCCTCCAATGATAGTTAATGGTCGATTTGAGGTTATTGAACTAAAGAGTTGCCGGAGTTTGCAATCTAACTTTATGAACTCGCAGCCGGGCCAAAAAATGCTCACACTCTTATGTAACTTGTTTGTATCCCATTTCCAACAAATGGCAGAGGAGCCATGCCATGATGGACGACAGGGAGCATAGAGAGCCACTGCTCGGTGGGGCCATATAGGAAGAATGATGCTAACTTGACCCCTCAAGGCTTCTCATTGTGCCCCAGACAAACACACTGTGCGAGTGCATTATCTGTGTTATGATTTAGGAGAGAAAGCTGACATTTTTTCTGAGCAGCAGGGACTCACATATTCTCAACATGCAGCTGAAGTGAGGACAGGACAGTAGAAGCATCAGCCCCAAAGGGCACTTCAATCTAATAGTGCGTGACACGTCATGAAAGGGGCCCACACACACACACAGGCAGAAAAATTCCATGACTTTCTCTTTCTTCTTCTGTATTACTTTGTAGATATCTTTTTTTTTGCGCCATATTACTATTTCCAGTGACTTTCTCCATAATCTGGAGGGACACTTTATTCATAGAAATCTTGTTTATTGTGGGGACTAGGTCAAGATCGAGCCTGAGAGCACAAGAGTGCATTGAAGAAACGCTGAATGCAAGCAAGCCTGAGTCCCCACCGCAGCTTCTGCCTGACCTTTAGCAAAACAGAACAAATAATAGATTGAAATATACCTCAAGTTAGCTGTAGGAAGAAAAAAAAAAGCATGAATAACCCGTCTGAGTCTGGTTCAGTTTGGGTGTCTGGGGAGGTGATTCAAATCCAACAAAAGCAGTCTGGCTTAAAGTCTATCTTAACACAAAACTCTCATATAATGTCTGTATATTTTGAAATTGCTTAAGGTCACTGTGATCATTCCTGCGGTTAGAACTGGTCCTGAAAAGATTTCTTTCCAGTGTAAGTGGTGGAGGATAAAATCCAGTCCTATCAGGTCGCTCTTATCCAAAGTAAAGTGAAATTTCTTATCTGCTTTTCCTTGCTGAGCTGAAAAGAGGCAATGAATCAAAGAATTCATACTGAATATATAGTACGTATTTATACCAGGTGTCGTGGCTCATACGGAGAAGAAGAATGATTCCAGTGATAAACAACCTTAAATAAATAAGCATATAAGTGTTGTCTAAAGTGCTGCTTTAACACAGAGTTGGAAAGACAGATGCAAACCTCATAGTAAAACCAACAGGACTTCTGCCTATGAATCACAACGGGCACCTTAAAGAAAAGAAATGGCGCCCCACCCCAGCCCCGTAAATTCAATTACATGGACTTATTACATGGTTTGGTGTCATATTAAATCAGAGTACAATCGTTTCTCAACGGTTGCCTCTGTCAGACACTCAAGGCCCTTTTCTTGTGGGATGTTTGAGGAAAGCAATGTCTCTCGCTCCCTTCTTTACTCTGTCTTGAGTATCCCAGCCTTGGGGATGGAAGTGTTTTGGAGGTGGATTGTCAGATCAGATTCTGGCTGCCTTGGTCTATGTGACATCCTGGAGGCTAGGGGAGAACAGAGGATAACTAATGTCCTCTCTGCACTGTATCACACAGTGACACGCAGACAGTCCACTCATCTCGCTTTTTCGAACAGAGCCTCATTCTCCTTGTACCCATTTACACCTCAGCACATCCATATCTGGACCTCACCCAAACCAACAGGAGAGATGACAGGAAAAGGAAGGCCGTTGCTAGATAAGAACCTGCATAATGAGAAGACAGCATGAAATCAAGTGCTATTGACTGGCTGCAACGTCTCGAGCAGGCATTGATGAGATGAGTTGGAGGAAGCCATGGGAAATACGGCAAACTTTGAAGACAGCACTTTGTATGCGCTGCGTGGCGTGCTGACTATCTGTGGAGTTTTTGAAAAAAAAAAACGAGAGAGAGAGAGAGAGAGAGAGAGAGAGAGAGAAAACAAAAAATAAGGATGAGGCCTTGTCTGCTCATCTCATAACTAGAGCCCATGTCAGTAATAATTACAAAATCTGTGCTCAGAGGTGGAATGATGCACAGAATTGCTTTTGGAGTAATTAGCTGATGAAACACAGCGAGATTAGAGGCCATACACAGTGCAATGGCCATGAAATTATAAAGTAAATCTGCTGCTTAGGTGAAGGAAATGTAGCCACGAGTGCTCGGGCGGCCAGATAAAAAGGTACGTGCCACGCTGCAGTTATCTTGCCGCCCTACCTCCATTGCTAATTGGTGAGGTGTGACATATTCGTCAGCACGGCCTCTCAGCCTCTGTCAAACAGTGCAACTAATGTGTCCGCAAATTGCCAAACGCCAGCTCGTTCGTTATGATTTGATACTATTTATTGCCGCACACCTTGGCCATCTTTTTCAGATTTGGCCCCCCCTCCCCTCCCATCTGACTGATGTAGTGTGACATTGTCATCGAATATGGCCCCAAAGACGGAGGCATGGCGTGTCATTAACTTGCAGCCTCTTCCCCTCTGTTCTGCAGACATTATTACTATTACTATTAGCGTTGTTATTATTTCTCTCCACAGTTTTCCAGGTGGTTCATGGGAGCCGCACAGTGAAAGGTATCTTTTTTTTTCCCCCCTCTCTCTCTTTCGCTCTCTTTCTCTCTCTCTCGCCACGCATGTAATGCTTTGATATGAGTTCACAGTGTTTGGCTGTAATGAGTTGTTACTGCATCTCTGTGTATCCTCCACACTTGTCAACCATGGGGACAAGGTCTTTCATTATCCTCCCACTGCCAGCGATGGCTGTCTTTTCACGCCGCACAAAGAGCTGCGCACGGGATGCAGTGGGATCCCTGCTCGGAGGGGTCTCCAGCTGCATGGATGCTCTAATAAGACGCTGGGAGTGGGCTCTCTCTCTCTCTCTCTCTCTCTCTCTCTCTCTCTCTGGCTGGGGGAGAACGCGGCTCATCCGGCAGTGGAAGAGCCTGCGTGTGGCCAGGGCTGTCACCGAGGGTTTAGAAAACCAGCGAGGTCCGGAATCATTTTAATTAGCATTTAATGTATGCAAAAAATTCACACCTACACATGAAAACCGAGCCAACTACCAACACAAAGCCATGTTTTGATTGCTTAATTAAGTTTTAATCCCGTCTAAACCTGACAAAGTAAGAGATAGCGTTCGTGTTTCCCGGAGGAATCCTTTCAGAGTAAAAGCTCTCTGGCTCTCACACACGCACCTCTCGTCTTATTCTGGGGAGAGAGTCACCTAGGTCCAGACCTCATTGACCTCACAGCTGGTTACAACCATGTGGCCAGCAGAAAGGGATGATTTCTGGATCTGTAAACATTCTCTTCTCATGCTGTCTAATACAGTTAACATCTAAGCACCCTGGAGAGCAGATTTAGGAGGTTGTATTCCAGCTAAATATGACACCAGCAAATTTCACACATTTATTAAAGCCTCAGAGAGGGAGGGGTGGATTCATGCACTGAAAAGAACTTCCTTTATATCTTACTATCATTTTCCTCCTGCAATCATCCTGAACATCCATGTTTAAGCCATGTGCCCCTTGATGTATGTATGAATGGCGTGTACCTGTTCTGTGATGGGCGTGTGTGGTGTATACGTCCTCAGAGTGTTGTTGCCCTATGTACACTGGGGTAGGCTCCATTTGAGGACAAAGCCAGTCAAGTGAATGAATGACTGAATGACACCAACACATTTCCCAACATTCAGAGAGGAGAAGCCTGAAGGCATTGGGTTCATGCACTGAACTCTCCCTTCCTCTCTGGTCCACCTAAACATCCATGTTTAGGCTGCCTGGAGACTAAATGGCACCTCGGTGTGTGTGGTCACTGATGGGGGTGTATGGTGTATACACCCCCATCACACCATTTGGGTACAAAAGAGGAACAAGATAATAAAAGAATGACATAAATAAATATAGCTTCCTTTCTGCCTCATTATTAACGTTTTATGGGGAGATTTACATCAATCTCCAATCAGAACATTGATATTTATGCTGATTGGAGACAAAATTGCCCCTGGATGGGATTGGAGACCTGTCCTGCCTTCACCCCATGTGTGCTAGGATGGGCTCCAGCAGACCCCCTTTACACCATCTGGGTCCAATAGGGGTCAAGAGAATGAATGGATAAAAGACACTAACACATTTCACAAGTCTTAGAGATGAGGAAGCCTGAAATGGCTGGGTGCATTCATTACTTCCCATGGGCAGATTTGCCTCCATCTACAGTCAGAATATGCATGCTCAAAATGCCTCTGTCCAGGGAGCAGCATCTCCTCCTCCTGCCTTCACCCTCCTGCGTGCAGAGATGGTCTCCTGCAGACCCCCCAGTCAGCTCGAAAACAAGGAGGGACGATACATACGTGCTCGGGTCCCTGGAAGCAGATCCTGCAGACGGGCGTCCTGAAGCCACTCTCGGTGTAGCTGGTGAGGGAGAACCTCTCCTCCAGTTTGCCCTTAGAGCAGTCATCGGAGGAGCTGCTGCAGCCGCGCAGGGCTGCAGACAGCTCGGCGGCGTCCACGCTGTGCCGCTGACTCCTCGTCAGGGTGTTGTTGTTGTCGGGGCCGCCGGTGTCATGGCTCTGCACGGCGTGTCCGCTCATGGGGGTCTGCAGGGGAGGCAGCAGGGGTGTCGGCGGCCCCAGGAGGAGCACCCTCAGGTCACCCAGCAGGACGCAGCAGCGGCTCTTCAGCATGCCCCGGCTGCTGCACTTCTTCATATGAGATCAGCCTTTTCTTTGGAGATTTCAGCTTTTAATTCTCCCCCCTTCTGTGCTGATGTTGTTTGTTTTTTTATGCGTGCAACTCTTTTATTGTCTGCATGTAATCCAAAAGGCGAATAAATCCCATGGATGCAAACAAGTGTCTGAAGCCATTAAGTTCCTTAAAATGGAAAAGGGCTGGAAGAGAAAAAAAAGTCAAATGTTAGATTGATGGGAATATGCATTCAAGTAATAAGGCCCGTCCACTCTTCGTTGCATGGCCCTAATGGTCCGACTGCTCCCGCACAATATAAACTCTCTCCACAGGCTCCTCCATCCATGCACATTCAAGACGCACAGCATCAGACCTGCCTCCGATACAATGTACCGAAACACTGCACAAGATGAACAGCGACACGCACGTTTTTGTTACATTTGCACAGCTCTCAATGCATGCATGCATGCATGGATGGATAGATGGATGGTGAGATCTGTCTTACCTGGCGAGCTACCTCGATTTCTATACCAGTCACAGTTTCGGGATTTTTGTTCTGTGTGTGTACGTGTACGTGTATGTGTGTATGTGTGTGTGTGTATGTTTTCCCTCCCCTCCCTCTCCCAGCCAGACTGCAGCCTGCTGACAACTCTGTGTGAAGCTCACATCCCCCGATTATCAAATTTCCATGTTCCGGGAGGAATCAGCCGCTGGGCTCAGCTCTCTCCTCCTCCTCCTCCTCTCTCCTCTTCCTCCTCTGAGATCCAGCCTCGATGCTCGGACCTGTCCTGCTTGGATCCCCCGGATCCTCCTGCGATCATTGGCTGCTGAGTCGCTGCTGCTGCAGCTCCTGCTCCATGATTCCTGGGACAGCTCCCAGACGCCACACGTCACCGACACACGGTGATGCAAGCAGCCAACTCATTACTACAAATGTGGACCGAGACGAATAAGCAGGGAACGGTTGCTGGGGCAAGATGCACATACACTGAGGCACGGAGTTAATATTAAAGGGGACCTAGAATGGTGTTAACATCAAAGCCACGGAACACTGGATTCATCAGAAATGCCTCAGATGCTGTTTTACAAAGCCCCCTCATTTGTGTAGGAATGTTATGGTCCGTTTCTGTTCTTGCATGCGTACCTGGCAACCACACATAGGATTTACTCTGATTGGTTGTCTTGCCTGCCTTATGTGTCACTCTATGAACAGCAGAGCTTAACAACTTTTTCCTGGAGTGATACATCCCAATACGTTTGAGCCAGAATCAGGGGAGAAATCAGATATTGAGGAATAAACCAGGAGCACAAACACTGTCATATAATCAGAAACCTCCTGCTGCCTATTTTTAACCTGTCTTTCAAAGTTTGAAATTTATATATGAATGAGGATGTGGTGATGTTTTTGGACCTGCTGTCGGTCTTTAATCTTAAGTAATAATTCATTCATCAGTGTTGTATCATTGCATAACATCCTATATCATACATCCTACTACATTGTTCAATAATAACATGAAATATTTTTGTAATATTGAGCGCTTTGCTCTTTCTATTTCAATAACTTTATTTAGAATATAATTCAAGAAAAACATAGTAACAGAAGTCATACAAATCCTTTTCTATACTTTCATATAAATACTTCTTCATATTTTTAACTTCACTGCACACAAGTGATGTATTAGTGTTCAGCACTCATGAATGATGCTTACTTTGAAGACATTTGATGCATGCGAAGAAAGTAACAAAATCAGTGTTTCAGTGAAAGTTTTGCATAAAAGACAGCTTCAGGGGAGAGCAATTAACTGTCTAGTCAGGACAGCTGTGTGTCTTGATAGAATAATAGAAAAAAAAACACCTGTGCTGCACTTTTTTTTTGGCAGAATCTATGCATGACTGTGGTTACGCTGGTGGCCGTGGGGCGAGCATTTAATGGACTGCCGACAGTGAACTGACACATTAAACTTGGAGCTCTCACTCCTGCTGGTTTTCTTTTCTGGCAGGTAATTGCCAGTGATTACCCTTACGTCTCAGGTGTAAAGGTGCAATTGGCTTAATAGTTCTGAAATGGGTGTCGACCAAGAAAACGGTTAAACAGAAACTAGAATCTCAGTCTAAAAGGAGTATTTGAAGTATTATATCTTTAAACCACTGAAAGTGAAAGTATAAATATGGAACTGTGAGAAAATTCCATTTCAAATCCTTGATTTACAATCCTATTTAAATCCATTCACTAATCCATTTTACCTGTTTTAAACTGGTAGGCACTAGGCACTAGTAGACCCCCACAACTAACCATGTTGTAGGGGTCTATTATTGCCTATCTCAGCACACGTTGAGCAGGGAATGCACCCTGGGCAGGTCACCAGTCCATCAAATACAATACTCACTCTAGGGGCAATTTTAAGATCTTCAATTGGTCCACTGGAAGGTGGAACTAGACTATGCAGGGAAAAACTTTGCAGAAATAGGGATAACCTGCAAACTTCACACACAAAGGTCATCTGTCCATGATTCAAACTGGAGACCTTGCTATGAGGTGACAGTGCTAATCACTGAACTACTGTTTCACCCTCCTGGCCTTTAAGACCTTCATGTTAATAATAGTGACTTAAACAGGCCACATGAACAACGTGGTGGCCTGTTTAAGTCATAGTTATTAAAGTGAAGGCCTACTCATAGTATAGAATAATGTTCGTATTTAATGTACTATGCACACATTATGAAGATGAAGATAATCATATCCTATCCTGTGATTTGGTTCTAGGTTTGATCCTTTGCCTATATTGGACTGTCGTCTAGGAAATGTCCTTTCCTAACCCTTGGACATCAGCTTGCCTTGAACTCCTTATTATACCTTTCAAATCATTAAATCCTGTTTCCTAACAATGGTTCTGCTTGCTTTTCTCTCATTGTGATGTATGTGGGGAAATCTATTTCCCAGTTGCAATAAGGAACTAAAAACATGTACAACACTGAATTTGCAAAAGCAAATTTTAACATTGAGGTATATTTCATGTCTAAATTCTGGATTTATTTCTATATTTGCATGATTGGCGTTTGACAAAGTTCAATAAACCTAGATATGAAAAGGGTCTACCCTTTGACATGATGGTTGTTTATATTTTTTAATTCTTTGGTTTGTTTTTGTGAACTTTTTTTTGCCGTGAACTCAGCAAAGCACAGATACAAGGTCTAGCTTTTAGGTCAATTTATTTTTCAGGTAAGGCGTTTAGTTATTTTTTTTTTAATTTTAGGTTTAGGTTAGGTTAGTATTAGGTTATATTTGTGAGCTAGATTAGGCTAGCTCAGGTTTTAGCTTAGATTTAGGTTTTTAGGTTTAGGGTTGGGTTCTAGGTTGGGCAGTCACCTGGCAACCACGTCCGCGTGCCTCCTTGTTATCCTACGTCACTTCCTGCGCGCCAGATATTGACATCAAATTGCACGTAACGAGCATTGACGAGTGTCCCTGGGTTTATCCAGCCTTTACCGCGTTCACTCCGGACCACTGCCCACCCGCCTGCTTGTGGACGAATGCGAACATCTGTCCGCCACCACCGCGACCCTATCGTTGCATTCTATCGCTAAGTTTTAACTATTGCTACGCACGTTAGCAACGCTAGCCGCTACTGTTAGCGTCAAACTTTTCAGGCAGCGGTGACAGCGATGCGGGAAAAGTCCATATGCACCCCCAGTTAGTGATAAGTTCAACTAGATCTGTGCCAGCTTAATCGCCTGTTGTTGTGCTGCAGAGTTGGCGATGATGTCCAACCAGCTGACTGCAGAGCAGCAGAGGAAGATCGAGGAGAACAGGCGCAGGGCTTTAGAGAGGAGAGCTCAGAGACTGGGACAGACCTCCAGCAGCGATAAGCAGAGCCTCAGTGCTGCAACACGCTTTCAGCCTCCTAAACATGGCCTTAGCTCCAACCCCGACACCCTGGCTCGTCACAGAGAGCCACAGAGCTCAGCACCAGCACCAAAACGCTTTGCCCCACCCTTCAGAAAGGACTCGCCAGCAGCTTCTCACCAAAACCAGGTTTCAAAGCACTTGCCGGGTACTGGGAGCTCCATCAATCACAGTGGTCTCTCCAAGCAGGTGAGATTCGTGCTCAAATTATTATTTTAAAAGTCAATTAGCGTGTCTCGATTCATTGATAAGGTGTGTGGTTTGTAAAATGATGCAAAAACGGTGATAATGGTTCAAGTCTGTTTGTCAAAGGTTCAGATTGGGTCTTTTCTATGCCCTCACCTCAGTTTTCAAACAATGACTAAAGAAGCTAATAATCATATTTAGGAAGCTGAGAGTGGCAAATTTTGGCATATCTCCTCAAATTTACTTTGAAATGCTTAAAAGATTATTAAAATAATATTGTCGAATAGTCGATCACCGATCGGTTGTTGCAGCTCTGAAAACAACATCTCTACTTGTCCTCGCAGATACAAGTCACCGAGCCGCTCCCTCAGGCTAAAAGTCAGCATGTGAGCAGCCCCGTCCTCCCCCCTGGAGGTGCCGCCCAGCCCCCACCCAGCCTCCCCTCCGGCGGCTCCTTCTACAAGCAGACCGCCAAACCTGCACAGAGTCCCGTGGCAGCGCAGCCTCCCCCCAGCACATCGAGCTGGAGCGGCGCACCTGCCAAAAGGCCTGCCGTCTCTGTCAGGGGGAGGTGTGTGGCTCACACAGACGAGCGCTTCAGAGTGGAAGTGGGATACCACGCAGAGCTCATTTCAGTTTTCAAATCCATCCCCTCTAAGAATTACGGTAAGCATCTTACCATGAGAGCGGCCATTTGGTGGGCACCGGAGTTGTCACGCTGAGGGATATTTTTTTCCTCTCTTCGGGGCGAACCACCTTAAACACATTTTCAGCCTGTGGAAAACACTGGATTTCATTGTATGTGTGCATAAACAGTAAATTACCTGCATTTTGTCATAGGGAGTTATGAGTAACATTGGTTCTATATGTTGGCAGTACAGTTTGTAAATGAAGAGCAGAAATGAACAGCAGAAATTGTTAATATTTGGTTCTTTAAGCTGACCAAATCAGATTTAGACTCGGGTAAAAAGAGTGCCTGCGTGGGTTTAGGTTGCTCCAGGTTTCCTGGAAAAACATGCACGTGCAGGTGTGTTTCCTGTGTTAGACCAGCAGCTTGCCCAGGGTCTGTTTCTTGTCTTTGCCCTATGAGTGCTGGAGACATGCTCCAGCAGGACCCCTGAGACTGTCTTAAGGTACAAAGGGGGTAAGATGATCTATAGATGGATCATTTATTTCATGCACACACTCAGACCTCATAGTGGGGCATGCACCATTGTGTGTCAAATGGTCTGTGTTTCTAAACCACAAAAGCTTTTGAGCACTTAATTACTGCATTGTGTTCTACAATACAATACACAGCCCCGGGGCCTCAGTGGATCTGGGCTTATGATCAGGATAACCCGCAGGAGCAAACAAACGACGACTGACTGAGCTCGCCACAATAAAAGCAATATAAAGTGCTCTCCAGTGGCCAAAGCTTCAGAGCGTTCCTCTGCAGACTCAACCACAAATCCCTCATCCTATCCAGGAACTGTGGTCAGAATGTAGTATTTCTGCTTAGTCTCATTGTTTGCCGTGTTGTTTGAAATAATAAGGCTCGTTTTTGCGCCTCCTGCAGACCCCGGTACAAAGATGTGGAACTTCAGTCTGGAGGACTATCAACTGCTAAGTATGAACATTTTGGGTTTTTTCCCCAAGCATGCGCTGTTCTTGTTTCCCTGAAAGGGCTTAACTTGCAGGCAGGATAGAGGATTGGTGGATGGCATTTTTGCCTCACAAGAGGTCTTTCTCTTGGCAGTTGGTGGCATTACACCAACCATTCACTTTAGGGGCGATTTTAGGATATTGAGATGGGATTGTATGGAATTTGTCTGGGAATTCAGGTTTCCTCCCAATGGTCCAAGGCCATGCATGTTTAGGCTGATTGTAGATTCTAAATTGCCTCTAGTTGTGAGTGTGTCCTGTGATGTACTAGAGGCCTGCCTTCACATTATGAATGCCAGAGATAAACCCCATCAGACCTCTGACACCAGTTAGGTATAAGCCAGGACAGTTAATAGACACATGGATGTAAACTGGAGGTGTGACGGAGTTCCCCTCTTGCTCTGGGATGCAGTGGAGCAGGCGGGGGCCGTTGCGTCCGTGTCTTTGAAGCCCCTGGCGGGAATGGAGGCACTGGACGTGAACGCAGCCGCTGCCGGGGCCCGGGATGGCGCCGCCCTGGGGGCGCTGCTGAAGCTGTGCAACGAGTGGCGCAGGCCGGGCGCCGCGCTGCAGGGCCAGTGCATCCTGCTGTCTCCCAGCAGGTTCGAGGTCGACATCGGCTACAACGCCGACGTCATCGCAGCCTTCAAGCAGATGCCAACCAAGAGCTACGGTACCCGTCCCATGCCCCTTTCCTGTCTTCTGTCCGATTTGTATTTGCATTTTGCAGCCTCTCATAAAGGATCTCTTTGTTGCGTGTGTCTGTGTCAGACGTGAAAACGAAGAAGTGGAGCTTCTCGCTGGAGGATTACAAGCGACTCAGTGAGTGAGCTTTGCTTTATTTAGCCGCTCCGCCGCCGTCCGGGCTCCTGTTTGTCTCCCTTACCTTGGACATCTTGTCTGACCGCGCTGTGTTCCACACCCAGTGGATCTGCTCGCTGGGATAGCAGCAGTGGAGGTGGAGCCTCTGCCCAGGGCAGTGGTCCAGGCCTTCGCTGCCAGCTTCGACGGGACCCAAGCCAGGTCTTTAGACGTCCCTGAAGCAGACCTCTCCGGCATCGACTCCTCGCTCACCTGCTGCCTCATGCCCTTCCAGAGGGAGGGAGTCAAGTAGGTGCCTTTGAGCAGCCTCCGCGGCTCCAAGCGCAAAGAGGCGGCTATTTGTCCTCACCTCGCCAAGCTTCTCCCGAAAAGGTCGCTCTCCCCTCACTGTGCCGCCGCACAGCAGTTTGTCATTGGCCGTGTCTGTGTGCGCCCCCCCGCAGCTTCGCCGTGTCCAAACAGGGCCGCCTCCTCCTGGCCGACGACATGGGCCTGGGGAAGACGGTGCAGGCCATCTGCATCGCGGCCTACTACAGGAAGGAGTGGCCCTTGCTGGTGGTGGCCCCGTCCTCCGTGAGGTTCACCTGGGCCGAGGTAGGAGCAAAAGAAACCCCCCCCCCCCCCCCAGAAAAACAACAACCGAAAAGCAGAACGCGTCACGTTCGTTCAGGTTTCGCTGCTCGGAGGAAACGTGTCTCATTACCTGGCCCGTGTTGGGGTTTATCACTTAGTTTCCGTCTAATGGCGTCATTATCAGTCTGAATTAAGTCGGCAGGCGTCCTCTAAAGAACATCCTTCGAGTCTCCTTTGACAGGAGCTCCGTCCCACACTCCATAATGCTGGCTCCCGCTTAAAGCTCCCCGCATCTGAGGAATGTTAATACCGTTCCCCAAGGACTGCTCACACTGCTACTTTATCTTCACTAGGGTGGGGGGGGGGGTGGGGGGGGTGGCAGCGTTAAATGTCACGCTTCCACTTCTCTGTCTCTCAGGGGCGCGGACGATCATCCGGGCCGTGCGGAGCCTTGATTTACGATCCGGGGCGCGGACGCGGTTTATTTGTTGGGCTAATTTGTCGAGCTGCGCGGGTGGCCGGCGTGTGCGTCCTCTGCCGTTAGACGGGCGCTTCCTCTGCCTTCTCCCTGCGATGACGGATGCCGTGGAAAGGCGGGCTGGACATGTGTGTGTGAGTGTGAGGGAACACGTCCCCTCCACTCGGCATTCGCTGCAGCGTTAGTGCCTCTTTTGTCCCTCTCTCTCTCTCTCTCTCTCTCTCTCTCTTATTTCTTCTTCTTTCTACAATTTCAGCCCTGTGTAATTCCAGAGTTCACCTCGGGTGCCTCGTCTTCTGTGGCGTCTTGTTCCCTGCTCGACTTGCCGCAGCATCACCAGGCTTGCGTTTTCGGAGGGAGGCTTTACTCAGCCTTCTGTCTATTGACAAGACAAGACAGCCCGTTCCCTAAATAGATATCTTGGATCAAACGCGCCCCCCCCCCCCCAATCAGGAGCTGGAATCGCGCAGTGGAGTTAAGTCACAGGATGTCGTCCCCATTAGAGGACTCTCATTCTGTCTGGCCCGGGCTCTTATCTGCGCCACTCGCCTCGCGCACGGGCCCGGATCCTGTGCAAAAACACGGCAGACATGATGCAGTGAGGATAAGCCAGGTTGACAGGCCAACGGAGGAGCAAGTAAGTGAGTTGTCAGAAACATTTGGGCCACGGCGGACGTTTCTCAAAATCACACGATCGGTTCTTCCCCCCCCTCCCCCGACGCTTCGGACCAATCCGTCAGTGATTCGAGACGTTCCAAGCCACTATCGGTTGCGGAGCTCCTCACTCCTCGTTCCTTGCACGTTCGTTCCGAATGTCAGAGGCTCGTCTCCTTCCCAGCGTCGGAGCAGGAGGAGGAGGAGGAGGAGGAGGAGGAGGAGGAGGAGGAGGGGGGGGGATAGTGCAGCCTGAGAAAATAAAAAGGGAAAAGGGAGGGAAAAACTCCTCCGAACAAGGGTTGATCTTCTGGTTTCTGTGCGCGCAGGCGTTCCGGCGCTGGCTCCCCTCGCTGCGGCCCGACAGCATCAACGTGGTGGTGAAGGCCAAAGACGACCTGCGCTCGGGCTCGGTCAACATCATCAGCTACGACCTCCTGAGCCGGACGGACAAGCTGCAGGCAGGAAGTCCCTTCAATGTGCTCATCATGGTGAGCGGCGTGGGGAGCAGGCGGAAAACGCCACCTTTCCCTGCGTTTCCTGTGTTCGCTCGTGCCGTTGTGTAGGTGTGTGTGTGTGTGTGTTTCCTGGTCTGACCGTGGTCTCCTGCTCGCTCTGTGCAGGACGAGTCTCACTTCCTGAAGAACATGAAGACCGCCCGCTTCAGAGCCGCGCAGCCGCTGTTGAAGGTGCCCCCTCTTCCTCCTCTCCTCCCCCTCTCCGCTTGAATGCTTCATTTGGATGAATCTCCATATATATGTGTGTTTTTTTTCTGTTGCACACATCAGAGAGGTGATGTTTCACCAGTTAGTGGCCCTCAGCAGGATATGGCAAAAATATCCCAGAGAAGCAGATCAAAGGGAACCTGGAAACGTTTCCTAGACGGTCCTCCGGGTCTCCAATCAGATTTGAGGGTGTTCCCGGTTTTGCAAGTAAAATTATCCTGACGATTCATTAAAAGGCAGGGAACAGGACCCAGATTTGCATAAAATTGGCTGTCAGACAGACCTCGGGCCAGCCCAACAATTGATTTTCACAGAAGTCCCGATCTGGGATTTCTGCCATTGTTCTTTTTTTTCTCGCCCGGGCTCAGAAAGTTTTGTGCGATGGATTCCCCCCCCCACCCCCCCTTTTTTCCTCTTGCTGCAGACGTTTTGACTTGCCACGGTGTAGCGTAAGATGAATTGGATCGACAGTGGCGCAGCCCGGTCTCCTGTCAGTGAGTCAGGACGGCGGGGTGGCTGCCAGCACTGTGGTGGCGGGAGTAGCAAGGAGGAGGGGGGGGGGCCGTCTTTACCGGGCATCAGGATGGCTGGATGGGGGACTCATCCTAGTTCTCTGGCGGTTTCATCAGAAGACGCTTTATTACAACATCTGTTCAAATCCAATCAGAACTAATGACCTAAAACAAGCCAAGCTGAGTGGTAACTGCAGCACATGCGTGTTTGTCATTGTAGAAGAATTGTAGTATCTCAAGTCCATGCATGACGTGGCTGGACTCTCTCCTCGTCTTTGGCTAAAGGAATGGACTGAAGCTTTCTCCCCCTGACACTGATGGGGTCCTGATACTAACGCACCCACAGCATGACCGTGAGAGAGAGAGAGCGGTGTTCTGTGGTCACAAACACCGTCTGGTGAACGGGCTCGCTGTCGTCCCAGAAATGCAGGCGTGGATGTTGCTCGCGTCCCGTCACCCTCCGTTTCCACGCGTTTCTTTGCGTCCCTGGGTGAGCTCCGGGACGCGGTGATTATGGGAAATGGCGCGGCCCTGCGAGCGAGCACAGCGGCCCTCAGCCGTGAAATGGGCTGCGGCGTCATCTCCCCCCCCGCCTGGATCGCCGCACACGCGCCCATCGCTGTTTGTGTTCGCTCCCCCGTTATTCAGGCCGTCTGACGCCATTACGGAAAGCATCCCACTCCAAATGGACCTCTCTCTCTCTCTCTCTCTCTCTCTCTCTCTCTCTCTCTCTCTCTCTCTCTCTCTCACACTCTCACTCTCTCTCACTCTCTCTCTCACTCTCACTCTCTCTCTCACTCTCATTTTGTTTAACCAGACATTCACTCTCACTCTCTCTCACTCTCTCTCTCACTCTCACTCTCTCTCACTCTCTCACTCTCTCATTTTGTTTAACCAGACATTCACTCTCACTCTCTCTCACTCTCTCTCTCACTCTCACTCTCACTCTCTCTCACTCTCTCATTTTGTTTAACCAGACATTCACTCTCACTCTCTCACTCTCTCTCACTCTCTCACTCTCACTCTCTCATTTTGTTTAACCAGACATTCACTCTCACTCTCTCTCACTCTCACTCTCTCACTCTCTCTCTCTCACTCTCACTCTCTCTCTCTCTCTCTCTCATTTTGTTTAACCAGACATTCACTCTCACTCTCTCATTCACACAGAGAGCAATGTCACCATCCCTGTCTGTCTGTGTCTCCCCCTCCCCCTCAGGCAGCAAAGAGGGTGATCCTCCTGTCCGGGACCCCCGCCATGTCCAGGCCGTCGGAGCTCTACACGCAGATCCTGGCCGTCCGGCCCACGCTCTTCCCCCGCTTCCACGAGTTCGGGATGCGCTACTGCGATGCCAGACAGGTAGCCCGAGCCCGCTCCGGCGCGTCCCGCCCAAGAGGGGCCCGCAGAGAGGACGCTGCCGCGGGATTAGCAGACGGTCTCATACGCCGTAGCTCATCAGAGGGGGAATTCCAGGGTGTGCGGGGGGGGGCTGGGAAAACGTCTCATCCGCTCGTAACAATGGGATTACAGGGGTAAAATGACTGCGCTTCAAGACCTGGGATGTTTGGCTCTCAGGCGTCAACAGATTCTCCTCCAGTGTGATTTTTTTCCTCCTCCTCCTCCTCCTCTTCCTCTCTCCCCCGGCCTCCCTTTATTTCATCTCCTGTTGTTGCGCTACAGTTTCCACTTAATCTCTTTGATTAATTTTCGCAGGTTCAAGTAGGGAACCCGGCTCGCTCTGTGATTTAAAGGCCAATTACATCCCTAATGTGGTCGTGATGACTCATTTTGAAGATTATTGAGGGTTGGCGCGGCTCGGGGAAATGCGGCTTTATCGCCGCCACATTTGCGTAGCGGCCGGACCAGCCCAGGCCCTAGCAAGCAGCTGCTCCGGACGCTCCGGTCCCGGAGCTCCACGCTCGGGTGCGTGCTCCTCCGACCTGCGTCTCCGTCTCCATCTCCGTCTCCGTCTGTCCTCCAGACGCAGTGGGGCTGGGACTACTCGGGCTCGTCCAACCTGGGGGAGCTGAAGCTGCTGCTGGAGGAGTGTCTGATGCTGCGCCGCCTCAAGCGCCACGTCCTGGCCCAGCTG
Source organism: Karalla daura (assembly GCA_029224185.1). Lineage (NCBI taxonomy): Eukaryota > Metazoa > Chordata > Actinopteri > Chaetodontiformes > Leiognathidae > Karalla > Karalla daura. Next base: position 11,146,429 of record CM055202.1, read on the forward strand.
CCCGCCAAGCAGCGCAAGGTGGTCACGCTCACCATCGACGACATCAACGCCCGCCTGAAGGCCGCGCTGTCGGCCGCCGCCACGCGGCTGCGCAGGGACAGCCACAGCGTGAGTCCTGCCCGCCCCCACCAGCCTGCCTCCCCTTCACCCACGCGTCCCACTCACAACAAACAGAGAAAGAGGCCAGAGGCTCTGTCGTCCGTCTCGGCTGGAAACGCTCCTACCCGGCCCGAATTATTCAACAAGCCCCCAAAACTGTTCCGAGTTTGAAAGGGAGTCCATGTGTTTAAAAATGCATCGCAGCAAAGAAAGCGTTTAGCCCCGAGGAGGACGGCCGGGACGGAGCTGTCCTCCTCACGCCAGGGAGGGCGCCTCTGGCCGGGGAGACTCGGGGGAGCCTCGTTCTCAGAGGCGCTCGGCTCTCAGCCAGCTGCTGAGCCTGATTGTCCATCATCACGGCGCTCAATGGCGGAATGACGGCGGCCTTATCGAAGCATCAAACGCCGCCTCGTGTCGGTTCTCATCCCCGGCAATGTTCCTTATCTCTGTTTCAGAAAAAGGAGGAGCAGGAAGCCCTCCTCGCCTTTTATAACCACACAGCCCAAGCCAAGCTGCGAGCTATTATGTGAGTACGGAGCCTCTAATGGTGGAGGGGGGGTGGGGGTGGGGGGGGTTGGGGATCAGTGCTTCCAATCAGCTTAAATTTGATGAGCCCCGAGATTAAAGTGTGAAATGAATGGGGGTCTTTTGTGGCGGGCCGGCGCGATTGGCGGCGCCTCGGAGATAACTGTGTTTCCTGGGCGGCGGCGCAGGGAGTACGTCACGGACCTGCTGGAGGGCGGGAGGGAGAAGTTCCTGGTGTTCGCCCATCACAAGCTGGTCCTGGACCACGTCACGGCCGAACTGGGGAAGAAGGTGAGGCGAGCCGCAGAGCGCCGCTCCGACGTCCCGGGGCGCGCCTCCGCTGCGAGCGCGGGCCAGCGTTTGCGTGGGAGTTGGGAGTCGGCTCTTAGGTCAGCGCCCATCACTGTCCATAGGGAACAGGAGTGGGCGGCCATGAGCACGGCTGAGCTCGCCGCCAGTACCGGGCCACTTCTCAGTGTCGAACGCTTCAAAAGGAGAGGAAATCTACACTTGGTTTGCTCATTTGTTTGTCCATGCCCACCTCGGCTGAGGCTGTGTCTCAGCCTCAGAGTTCAGACTGAATATACATATATATATATGTATATATGCATATGTGTATCTGTCTATCCATCTACATATATAGATATATGTACATATGTATCTATAGAGAGATATGTATATGTGTATATATCTCTATCTATCTATCTATCTATCTATCTATCTATCTATCTATCTATCTATCTATCTATCTATCTATCTATCTATCTATCTATCTATCTATCTATCTATCTATCTATCTATCTATCTATCTATCTATCTATCTATCTATCTATCTATCTATCTATCTATCTATCTATCTATCTATCTATCTATCTATCTATCTATCTACACACATACAGAAATGGACACTTTGGATTGTTTGAATCCTTGTTTTGGCCTCCTACCCCCCCCCCCCTGCTTTTAGAGGACTGTTGTCATTGTGTATGTGAGCTGTGAAGCAGCACCTCCTCTGAGCCGCTCCTCCGCTTGTGCCTCAGAACGTCAGCTACATCCGCATCGACGGGAGCACGCAGTCGGCCGAGCGCCAGCAGCTCTGCGACACCTTCCAGCGCTCCAGCCAGACCTGTGTGGCCGTGCTGTCCATCACCGCCGCTAACATGGGCCTCACCCTGCACTCCGCCGACCTGGTGGTCTTCGCCGAGCTCTTCTGGAACCCCGGGGTAAGACGCGGACAGATCCATCCGTCCGTCCATACCTCCCTCCGTCCATTATCCCACCAGCTCCCGTACCTTAATGGTGTCACAGGGGTCTGCTGGGCGAAGGCTGGGAACACACCCTGCACAGGTCACCCTCGCGCTCTCTTTCAGGGGCAATTAAGAGTCTCCAAATGCATGTGGTTGAGTTGTAGGGGGACATCTGCAGTGTCCCGAGCACACCCAGGGCACTGGCTCCATCCACCAGTCTACCGTGTGTCACCTCACAATACTGAGAGAAAGTGATGACTGACGTTACAGGCACAACTAGCACGGAACCAGACGGAAACTGAAACCTTGTAAAAGGATGATTCTAGCAAACCACAGGGTGGTTAAAACCGGGGTTTGTCACCTCCAGGACACAGGTTCAAACCATGCCCTCACCCCCATTTCTGAAGGGAACCTGCCCAATGGATGCCTCACATGAGGGTTTATGGAATGGAAAAAGCATCAGTTGTTAATTATTAATAGTGCAACTAGAGATAAGCCATTTTAACCATTTCCAACATGTCACCTCTACAAAGCCAGATACTCTCCTCTGCAGATGGAGGAGACCCAAACAGAGGCTCTTGTATTCTCCAGGTGGAAGATTGACATGCACCGTCCAATCACTTTGATATGAAGCAGTGATTCGTAATGTGTACTAATGCTAATGTGTTCAGTGTTTATCTGCCGCCGAGGCTGTGCCTGACCTCCGTGTGACGCTGGCTCTCTGAAATGTCAGGAAGGCCGTGTCCTCGCTGCTCTGAGGCAGAGAGAGGGCACAGGGCCTCCTCCACGCATGCACATTGGAACCAAATTTCACCTTTTTTTCTGTTTTTTTTCTTTGGTTTTGGCTGCCGTTTTCCATCCGAGCACCACGGTGAGGAGAGACAGAAGCAGCCGCTTCGAACTGGTGGATACCAGCACGCGCACACACACACACACACACACACACACACGCACACACACACACACACACGCGCCGGGTGTGGCGGGGGACGGCGTCCAGCCTCCCACTCGCCATGGCAACGGAGCGGCTGAGCTGAGTTAGCAGTGGCAGGAGACGCGACACGGATCAGGGCCCGGGCGGAAAATAGGACGTTGCTAAAAATCGAGAGAGTGACGGGAGGCGAGCCCTGCAGAGACATGGAAAGCAAAGAAAAGCGGAAGGATGTGGTTGGAGCTCTGGACGTGACCTCTGCGTCTGCGAGCGCTCCTGCAGGGATCTCACTAGTGCTTTTAATTTCTGCTGCCGGCAGCTGAAATATGACTTTAAATTTCACATTTTTTTCCCAAGCAGTCGTCGACCTGTAGGGGTCAGCGCGGCCCGGCTGGGAGGCTGGGAGTGTTTGATCATAGCAATAAGGCGGCTGGGCTCCGTTCTCTCTCTCTCTCTCCCTGTGCAGGTGCTCATTCAGGCGGAGGACAGGGTGCACCGCATCGGACAGACCAACAACGTCAACATCCACTACCTGGTGGCCAAGGACTCCGCCGATGACCTGCTGTGGTAGGTGGCGGCCGGGGGGCGGCCGCAGAGGTGGAACATGCAGATTTATAGATGTGGCCTTCGCTCAGGGCAGATTGATGAATTAAATGTAACACGAGTTGAAGAAACAGAGAGAGAGAGAGAGAACGTGTTCATCTTACTTATAAGTGTCATATAATTCCCATTTGTCCTGATCAGGACAATGTTATCAGAGAATCTTTTCATATGCATTCCAATGCTGGAAAACCTCCGACCTTCAAACTTACCAGCTCATATTGTTGGTTTCTGCTCGTTTCTGAGGCTTGTGGTGGAAGCAAAGCATTCTGGGAACTGACACGTTCTTTCATCACGTTCCCTAGAAAATCCAGCTTAAGTGAAATCAAGAATAACTCTCAATGTTTTATGGAATATCTAATAAGCAAATCATATTGGAATGTAGTTTTGGTGTTAATCGCTTCACGTCAATGGTACGTGTGAGCTTCCTCCTCTTCTTTCCGTTGCGTCAAGCTCAGATTCAACTTCAGGAAATGAAATCGACATTCGTTCTCAGTTTTGATTCTGGATTTTTCTACAGCCCTGGAGGCAGTGTGATGCAAACACTGCGTCGTGAAGTCTTTGTCCTCTTGTACTCATCAGTCTGAATTTTCATCCACGTATTGACTCAGGCCCATGATCCAAGAGAAGATGAACGTCCTGGAGCAGGTCGGTCTGTCGGAGTCCAACCTGTCGGACAAGGCCATGAACGCCAGCTTCCACTCCAAGGTAACGGCCGCCCCTGCTCACCATCCCTGTGAGGCTTGTGTGGTGAGGCTTGTGTGGTGAGGGTTTCTGCTGACCGAGGGTGTGGCTGTGTGCAGGACCCCAACCAGAAGAGCATCATGGAGATGTTCCAGAGGTCCTTTGAGGACCTGGACGAGGCCGTCCTGCAGGAGGTGACCAACAGCTGGGACGACAGCGTCCCGGAGCAGGGCCCGGGCCAGCACCTCGGCGGGCCCGGACACAAGCCCGGCAAGAGGAGCATCACAGACTTTTTCAGCAGATGACTCTCAGAGCGCCCATGTCGACAGATGGCATTAGCGTCGACGTGTTTTTCTGTCTTTGGGAGCGAAAGCCTCGTTCCACTGTTCCAGCCTATCATGACTGATGAGAGTTCACGCTGCAGTTTTGTTTTAACAGATGTAAGAACAAACCTTTTCATGCACAGTAGAAAATAAATAAATGTTTGACTTTCAGCTGTTTTGTTATTCTTCAAAAGCTCGAAGCCGACTGGCTTGGTAACGCGACGCTCAGGTTTCCTCAAGTTTTACCTTCTTTTTTTTTTTTGTGCTCCTTATCTGCGAGTCCCCACTGATCCGCCAGCGAGGATCTCATTCTCATTCCGGGCACTGGCACAGCTGATTTAGCTGGAGCGGAGTTATCCTCAGTTAAACTATCCTGTCATTATCAGGGAAAACCATCTGAAACCTAATCAGTCTCATTCATGTTGTCACAGCAGGCTGGCAGTTGGGGCTGATGTGGACACTTTATTGCAGGCAATCAGACGTCTTCTTTCCATTAAAGGTGCAGACGCGCTGCTGTCTGCTCATCCCTGCGTCCACCCAGGACCTCGGATCAGAGCGGCCGCTGTGTTTCATGATTCACGGAGCGGTGGATGTGGCCGTCTCAGTCTGCAGTGCAGGAGACACTGCGGGCGTGATTGTTGTGGAGTCACTGCTCTGGGCCGTCTCCTGCTGCTGCGGGCGGCGGGCTGGCCGGGTGTGAAGCGGGCGGCTCACCTGTGAGACGAGAGGCAGGGCGTTAGCTCCGGGCCCTCTGAGCGGCTCCTCCCCTCTGTTAGGAGGCCCCGCCAGCGTCCCGCTCTGTCCAGGGAGCAGCCGGTCCGGGTGGACTGGGCTCCCCGGGCGGAGCGGCCGTGCCAGCGGCTTACATCTCCACTCCGGGCCGGCGCCATCGTGGAGATCAATGGCGTGGTTTTTCTGCGAGTCGGAGGAGATACCTCCTCGCGCCCTCCCACTGAACGGATCGGCGGTATTAAGAGGCGCTCTTGATCTGCTCGCTGGCTGCGCTCAATTCCCCGGGTGGAGTGATTCACTAGACGAATCCTCGGGAAGCTGCGGGAGCTCTGTCTCCGCTCTCCAGCTCCTGGGCCCACAGTGTGCAGGCTGCGAGTTCACAGGGCCTGATTTGCGGTGATTAACTGCGTAGTCGACGGTGTTTATTTGAAACTTAAAAGCCTTTCAGTGGGGCTTAATGTGATGTGGATTTGCTGGTGACTAATGGCCACTGTCTCAAAAAGCTAATACGGTTTGACTGCTCACAGTGACTCATGCGGTATAGACTGTGGGATACTTAGTGGTGCACATATGCACAGCATGCTGCCTAAATGCCCCTGGGAGGCCTCTGTCAAGGGCGGGCTTTTACTGAACTCTTCATTCCATGCTTGTTTGGTTTGGGGCTGCAGAATCTAAAGGTTTGGGGCCTCGAGCCTGGGCCCGGCTCCCGCCTGCTAAACTGCTCCTTTGTATTCAGCTCGTACCTTCCTGCTGCCGGTGACGGCTATCGGATATTCCTTCAGCCGGAGATCCTGTGTTTTCATCTGCAGGACCGTCTCGCTCTTTTGCTGAAAGACATTGATCTTTACTTAAAGCTCGAGTTTGTGGTGTTAGTCCTGTCAACTCTAAACAGCACAGATAACATGGACACACGTCAACAGTACGTAGCTACCTAGATGATTGGAGTCGGTCGGTCCGTCTGCGTTGAGCTCTGGGTCGGGGCTGATGTCTCCAAAGATGAAGCGGATCTTCTCCTGGGCGTGCTGCGGACTGGAGGAGCCGTGCACCGAGTTGTGCAGGATGTCGGAGGCGAAGCGGGCCCTCAGAGAGCTCGGGGCCGATGCCTTGGCTTGGTCTGGGTCTGTGGGCCCCATCATGGCCCTCCACTCCTCCACGGCATTCTCTTTAGTCAGGACGAGCATCAAGCAGGGCCCGCTGACGACAAGGTGTTCAGAGGACAGACAACTTGTCAAAAGACTTTGAATAGACTTTACTAGGAAGCAATCACTGACAAATAGCTGGAAATCTGTGAGGCTGGGCTGAATTAAGCTGAAATATTCTTTTGCAACACTGTTATTTTCATGAATGAAATGAGCGTTCTCCACAGGTCGGCCGGGCTCAGCCGTAGAGATAACCCGGGCTGCTCCTCCTTCACTGCATAGAGAGGAGCCAGCAGAGGTGGTCTGAACATCTGGCTGGGATGTCTCTGAGATGCCTCTCTGAGAGAGATGTTCCTGCTAGGCATGTTCATCTGGGAGGAGACCCCGGGCAGACCCAGAACATGCCTGGGGGATTAGAGATCTATAGATATGTATTTGGCTGACTTGGAAATGCCTTGGGATCCTCCCAGAGGAGCAGGTGGAAGTGGCAGGGGACGGAGCGTCTATGACTGCTGCACCTGTGACCAGGACCAGTAGATGAAAGGCTGGAGCAGCCCAGTCCAACTGCTTCCTGAGCAATGTTTTGGAGAATAATGCGGCAGCCTTGTAGTTTTGTTTTTCTGACTGCCAGTTGTTTGTGTGGCTGCGGCTCACACTCATCATACTCAGCCTTCTCACAACCTCCAGCAAGTGAAGCAGACAGTTTCAGTTTTCAGCTTCCTAGCCTGGTCCTGAATCAGCTGAGAGCTAATGCGTGACATAAGATAACACAACAAACTTTGTCAGTGTTTGAAGCTCAGAATCCTGAGGAATGGAGACGGCAGAGGTCATTTCTCGGGCTGAAGCGTCACCCGTCTCTCTGCCCACTGTGTCCGAGTGGTTACACAACCCCCACCGAGTCCAGAGATGAACCGGAGCGAAAGATAAACCCTAAAATCTAGACGTGTAGTGGGGCGGCCAATGAAGCCGAGATGGACTCGGCCTGAGGCTGCCTCGATTCTCCGCTGGTGAGATTACTCCTAAAAAGTGCGGTTAGAACTCTGAATCTCTGGCCCTCTCCTCTGACACTGACCGACACATGAATTCCACCAGCTGGCTGAAGAAGGCCTTGTCCCTGTGCTCCCTGTAAAACTCCTCGGCCAGCTCCCTGGACAGCACCGTCTCCTTCAGCCGCATCACAGCGAAGCCGCCGGCCCGGATCTCCTCCACGATCCTCTCTGTGGAGAGAGCGAACACACAGGGCGCCTTAGACCTGTGTCTGTCCGGGGCGGCGGCGCCATGTTGTGGTGGTGCCGTGTTGACAGAGAGGAGAGCGCGGAGCACCCCTGTGCTCCTCCATGGCGTCGGGCTTGATCACTGCCAGCGTTTGCTGCGTGGGGAAGAAGAAGCCGATCTCGCGCTCCGCCTCCTGCCGGCTGGCGCTGCCGTGCAGCTGGCTGAGGGGCTGGCCGTCCGCGGCGAAGCGGACCCGCAGGCTGGAAGAGGAGCAAGGCACAGGTCAGGTGGTGAGAGCCATCGCTCGGGCGCGTCTCTGTCCCGCTGAGAGCAGGCGAAGGTTTACGAAGGGATCGGAAAAACTGAAGCTCGCCTCATCTCGCCTGCTCCTACAGTAGCTAGGGATGGTTCACGTTTTTTTTTTTTTTCATCTGGAGTACCTCTTAAGAAAGCTCAGACCGCCGGAGTAAAGGTGCTGCATTGCAGGTAGAGAGGGAGAGAGAGAGAGAGAGGGAGAGAGAGAGAGAGAGAGGGAGAGAGAGAGAGAGAGAGAGAAAAGAAGCGTCTTGTGGCTGCACTGCCATCAGGGTTAAGAAAAAGGTAATCTGGTTAATTTCCTGCTTGGCTGTCAAGTGCTGGTGCACAATGGCCCACGCTTAATCCCACGTGTGTGTGTGTGTGTGTGTGTGTGTGTGTGTGTGTGTGTGTGTAATAACCTGCGACAGTTAAAAAGAGAAGTCAAGGGAGAAACAGACTTGGTACAAGCTGCCTGATGGATAGAACAGTGAACACTCCATTGCTTCTCTATGGCTAATTACACCACCGTGTCTTCCGTGGGCTCTATTAATTGGCTGAGCGGAGGAAGAGGAGAGGAGAGGCGCACATCGCTCACCATTCAGGGCTCTCCTCCCTGGCTGCGTTCACGTCAGACGGGCCGAGGACGTTCCTCCAGTGATGAACTGCCCCCGCTCTGGCGAGAGCGAGAGCCAGCACCGGCCCGCTGTTAAAAGCCCACATGTTAAATCCGCACATCTGCAGCGAGGTACTTCTCCCCACATTTATTTTTAGAGCCCCGGCCGGGTAAGTCACCTGGTCATGCTCCGCAGCAGAGCGGGGAAGTAGTCCTCCTGGATGTGTTGGAAGTAAAACTGTCTGACCTGCTCCTCTGTCAGCATCACCTCCCTTTGGAGCGCCACGCTGAAGCCTGACTTATGGATTTCAGCCAGTATTTCTTCTGCAGGAGCACAGATATAAAAATCTGCACTCAGCTTCCACATTATTGGACACAGCTCGCCGGCCCATTACAACCGTTCCGCTATGTACGATTCCTACTGTATGATTATTCCAGTCCTGGAGGTTGCGGTCTGTGGCACTATCAGTCTACAGCACGCAACAATGTGGCAGCTTGTTATGTGGAGACATAGTAGCTTAGTGGTTAGCACTGTCATCTAACAGCGAGAAGGACCTTGGTTTGAATCCGGGTTGTTTTCTCCATGTAATTTGCTTATGTCAGGCCCCTGTAAACTCTCCCTATAGTTGTGAATGTGTGTGAATCCTGTCCAGGGTGTATTCCTGTTGTTCCATTATTGCTCAAAATGGGTAAGACGGTGAAGCAGAAAAGCTTTTATTATTATTACAATACCTTACTGTTATATTACATTACAGAGTTATATTAAATTATATGATATCATATTCCCGAGGGAACGACGGAGAGGCTAGTTTGCGAATGTGAGCATTTCCTCTGCAGTGGAAGAACCAGAAATGCTCCTTTGCTGACTGTGTTAATAAGCAGCCCCACTATGTCAATATGAAACACCTTTTTTTTTTGCCTGTGTATCTGTGCGCTCGCATGTGTGTACTTTGTGCTCGTGTATCTGGCACAGGCCCTACCTCTCCTCTCCCTGGCAACGTCAGGCCGGATAAGAGCCAGTGTCCTCTCCACACGCTCTTCCTCCCCATCCTGCTCGGTGGCCGAGGCCGTCCTGAAGTTGGGGAAGAAGAAGGCGAGCTCCCTGCTGGCCTGGTCCATGTCCTCACTACCGTGCACTGCGTTGAACAGAGTCTGTGTGCCGTATTGTGCCCGCAAGCTGCAGGAAGCCGGGGGGGAGAGAGGAGAGGAGAGCAGATGGTTGCTCGGCTGGTGCTCAACCAGAGAGAAGCATAATGTTTGGGTGTGTCTGACAGAGCGGGCGAGAATGTGCTGTCCGCTCGCTTCCCCCAGACTTCAGATGCTTTCACACTGCTGCAATCAACAGCGCACAAACAGCCGTCGATGCCCCGAACAGAGTCCGTGCAGCGGCGCGCCCCGCACAACATCTGACAGCGTAAATGCCACCGCTGATGACATCTCTCTTTGTGAGCGCGCGTGACTGCCGGCGAGACACCAACCTTCCTGGCTTCTCTCGCCTGGCCTCCTCCACGTCCGCAGGACCAATGAACTCGCGCCACGCTGGCGCCACGTTGGCCGAGCCCTCGGCCTGAGACAGCACCAGCACATGGGAGGGACCACTGGACATGAACTGCACCAAATCCTCAAAGTGATCCTACAAACCAGCCGCGCACGCAGACAAGGGCACGCACAGATTGACTGACTTGGGCAAATAGAGACAGAAAAAGACAGATGTTGCAAGCATATAATGAAAAACGACACAAAAGGGCAAACTCAATTTCACAAATAGGGGTATAAATGGTTAAAATGGTCTAAGACCATGTAAAATCAATACAGTTCTGCACGTGGACGGCATGATATGGTGCTTCAGACAGAGGGTTGAGATTCATCAGCCGTACGTCCATACCCTCTGCATTACCTGGCCGGCTTTTATCACACATTTCGTATTTCTGACCGACTAATCACGCAGTCTCATCACAAACAGCACGATAAGCACAAAGAGAGGGAGGAAAAAAAAGAAGCTGCTTACGCGGCACATCTATTTTGAGCCGCGTGCAGGAATGCGGACGGAAGTGTGATGTATTGCAAACTAATTGAAATGATTTTTGCGCCGGTCGTGACTGCTCCTCCGCGAGGCTGTTGACTCGGCGCTGAAACGGCCCCGGACAAACCCGCTGCAGGGACGCGTGTGCGCGTGATGAATGTACCTCTGCCGCCCTGTGCCGGTAGAAGTCTCGAGCCTCGCTCTCAGTCAACGTGCGCTCCTCCCGGGCCAAGATCTCAAAGCCGGCGTCTTGAATCTGGCCGGGAGAGTAATGTGGGCATAATGAGCCAACGTCAGGAGGACGCTCGCAGACGATCTCGTCTGCCTCGTATAGAGAGCGGCGTCGGTCTCTGTGTACCTTCATAATGAGCTCGTTTGCCTTGCCGTGAGCCACAGCATCTGGTTTGATGATGGCAACTGTGTAGGACTTACTGGCAGGGACTGCAGGACAAAACAGTCGCTTGAGTGATGATCGTTAACGCAGATAAAATGCAGCAACATAATCATGAATACGCTGGTAAGCAACTTATAGTTATAGTCCTCTGAGTCCCAACAAAAGTCCCAACAGCAATAAAAGATGAGCTCTGATGTGATTACACTGGTACCACCGTACCAACAACGCTTTCCTCATTTTCCCCGCGTGGAGACATTTCCTCCTCTTCTTTCCTCTCATCCTCCACCAGACCGTCATCTTTAACCTGACACGACAAAACAAAAGGGGGGGAAGGCACAGAGTCTGTACAAATGTGTAATTGTTTTATCTGGGCTTTCAGTTCTTATTAATTATGCTAACTAACATTATGCTAATGTCGCATCTTTCAACATGGAAAATCAGTGGGCTGTGCACATGCCTCAGAGACCGTTTCTGTGCAGAATTTGCATGTGTTCTCTCCGTTTGCTTGTGGCTTTTCACCAGGTACTCCAGCCCCCCCCCCCCCTCCTCCCACAGTCAGAAACATGCATTTTTAGGTCAACCAGAGACTGAACAGTACCCCTGGGTGTGAGTGTTAGAGTGAATGGTGTGTTGCGTGTCCTGTGATGCACTGGGGATCTGTCCAGGGGGTATTCCCTGCCTTCACCCTGTACACGAACTACTGGAACAAGGCACCTGGATTGATGTTATGCTCTTCATGATTCTAGACAAAAGAAGAAACCACTCTGGCTTAATGAGCCCAATAGTGAGAACCTAATATTTGATAATGGTTGATTTAAGTGTCTCTGACCGTGGAGACACTGTGCCGTTTATTTGAGCGATCAAGCTTGCTTTGTTTAAATCACTCATCCTCAGACTGTGATTGTGCTGAGACTTTTTCATCCCGAGATCCGATGCCTGAGATCCAGCATATTGCTGCATGCATGTCTGAGTTTTTTGCTGCAAGCTTTGTTCCACCATGTCTTTGTCTGGTTGCATGTCAGCTAAAGGAACAAAGTGCTCGGTTTGATCTGTGTGTGCCGTGTGTGGCAAGCTGAATATATATTATGTTCATTTTAAAAGAGTTCAATTGCAAATCCACCGATTGGTCCTTCTCAAAGAGGACATTTTGTCTTGTCAGAGTACAGAAAACTGGAGTACGTAATAAAATTAGTGCTGGTTAAATATTAATCTTTGGTTTCAGGATATTAGTTTCGTGTGTACAGACTCTCTCCATGATTTATGTTATCAGGAACACCTTAGCTTTTCCACACCAGTGACAAGTCAAACTGAATGTGCAAAGATCTGCTGTTTCAGCTCTACAGGGGGACAGCTGTGTTGTGAGGCTGTGTGTGAACGTGTGTGTGTGTGAACGTGTGTGTGTGTGTGTGTGTGTGTGCGCTTTACGCTCACCGCTTTTCGTTCACCACCTTGCTCCAGGACCAGCTTCTCCTTTGCCAGTTCCTCTACAATCATCCTCTGAAGAAGAGGAGCGTTGGCCCCTCGCAGCACAGCCACCAGCTCCCCTCCCTGGTCATTCAAGACAAAGACAGCTCTTTTCTCTCCCCATCAAATCTCAGCTTATTGTAACAGAAGGGGCTGTGAAATAGGGAAATGCTTTGGCTGGAGCGCAATCACAATCCCATTTATTGGGATTGTAATACAAGTAGGTATGAAACAGAATTTGCTTTGTTATGATTGATTGGAGAGTTCAAATTGGCCCTAGGGTGTGAGTGTGAGAGTGAATGGGGTGTGTGCATGTGAGCTGTGTTGGCCTGGCAAAGGGTGTATTCCTGGTCACATATAGGTTCCACCTACACCGATAATGGACACCACACAGATAATGGATGGATTTACACGTCGACATACACACACACTCACCCCATAAAAAAGGAAGGTGGGCTCACATTTCCCTCGATATTTTTCCAGAGTATCGATACTGTCGGCCTCGGCCTGCAGCACACAGGCACACGATACAAACACAAAATATATACATTCCCTTGCAAAATATACACATTCTTTGGTTGAATAGAAGTAGAATATTTTGCATTCGCTCAGAGCTTACTGTGGCAAAATGTAGCAGGTCGTCACCCAGTTCATTTTTTATCTTTCGCAGGAGACTAACCACAGCTCGACAGGGACCACACCACTGCTGGTACACATCTACAACTGGAGGAGAGACGGTGTGTGTGTGTGTGTGTGTGTGTGAGTGTGTGTGAGTGTGTGTGTGTGTGTGTGTGTGTGTGTGTGTGTGTGTGTGTGTCAGAGAGGAGAGGTAGCGTTCAATTTGCAGTTATCCAAATGAACACAGTGGGGCAGTAGCACACAATAAATAATAATAATAACGCGGCTCAATCACACGGACGGCTTCTATTTTACTACTAACAAATGTTCGCCACAACTGAACAGATGCTTTAGTGTTGCGATGCAAACGATACCTTACACATAATGCATACAAAGCCTTCTACTTACCTGTTAAACCCTTAGTAGCCAGCATTTCCTCCCACTGCTCCTGGTTTGTGACAGACGTCTGGACAAGAGCAAACATCATAAAATAAATGTGGCATTTGTAAAATTTGTAAGAGATTGACTTTTTCAAATAAAGTATTGTCTCAAGTTGACACTTTCCCCAGACCTGAAGACTTGCTTCTTTCTTCCTGCCTGCCATTTTCTCTGCAACTCGCTTTTAAACGAACATAGCATGCAAAACTTTCGTAGTTAAGGCTCAACTGGACTAGATAGTAGTTTAATTAGAGGACTGTGCCGAGCTGCCGATTCGTCACGTTGAGCCGATCGCGCTTGTTTTGGTCCTTAGTTGCTAGGCAACGGTGGCTTCCGGCGCGTTGCTAGGGCTGGATTCCGATTGAGCTCAGCTTCACCAGCGTTTAATCAGCCTTTGTCGTTTCTGTTAATTAATACTATGCATGTACTATGTTTACTTTTACTTTTACACGCGGATAAGATGTGCTTAGTGTTCCTGCAGAATATGGTAAATTATTTTATTTTCTTTATTTTTCTATTTGTTTTATTTAAGCTAAACTACATAGTAGTGCGTGATTACGTTGCCATGGCGACGCAGTTGGAATCGAAGGCGTAAACAACTCCACGGGTATCAGAATCATTTCTATTCACATTATACAATTACTCCCAAGGTTAATTCTTTAATAAGAGGATTAGCCCTTATACAAATACACCTTATAATCATGATATACTAAAACAACATGTTAATTAACAGTACATTAATTGATAACAGGCACTACAAAAATGTTTTTAGTCTCTATTAAAGATTGGGTATCCTAGGAAACTAAGGGATGATCAAAGTTAAATTGAAAAAATGTCATAAAGTGGACCATCATATCATTGCAGTGCAGACTCCTGCAAAACCATTAAAAGTGGGTAAGATAATAACCCTATGTGACTGGTATAGGCCCCAGCACACCCCAGTGTCACCAAAGAGGATGAGATAATGACTGATAGATGTTAATAGATCCTGATTGTTGGTTGGAAATATGCAGGTTTGCCCTCCTCTGACCTGCCCACTTCAAACCGGTGACAAGAGCAAAGACACAGACATTTATCATGTCAATGAGCAAAATTGTCTGAGCCTTGGCAGAAAATTGCAGACCACAGACAGGGGCTGATTGATAAAATAGATTTCCGGAGCCCTTTAAGTGACCCACCACTGACTATAGCTGATCTTCATGAATCAAGTATGTAATTGACAGCTATTTCCTGCAAGATTAAGATGACCTTTACCCTGAAAATGTAGACTGAGGAAAAAAAAAGGAATATCATCGCCTTGGGTTGAAAAATATCCATAGTTTATGTGCATTGTGTGTGGTGTGTCACATACTAATACACATCAAATACAGCGTGCAAACGTGATTACACATGGCAAGTTATGTTCAGCCTAAAGCAAGCTATGAATACACATATTCCACCAGTATATAAACAAGGTTGGTATAGTTTGATTAATAGGGTACTGCACCAATTAATTAACAGATTAAAGCTGCCCAGAAAAATTAATTGGGAACAGTTTTCATAAAATGTAAAATGATTGCTGGTTTCACCCAAATGCTGATTAATCATTTTGTTGATATAGTAATCAGCAGATTAATTGACAGAAGGACAAAATCATTCGTTCCGACCCTGATTACAAACTTTTAAATGAAACGCTTAGTTGCAAACATGAGCTGTGGGCCATTACCGGGCACTGGAGGACCGAGTGGTTTTTGAGTTTCAACCACACAAGAAACTAAAGGTCAGGTTATCTCTGTTTTGCTGAATTCATTTTCTTTTTCTCCTGTGAGCCCCTAAACTTTAGAGATGTGCAAAAATAACACTCCTGAGAGCATAACTTTGCAAGTGAATGAACAGTCCACACGAAGACACAGAAAAAATTGACCCTCACACTCCCTCCTAGGGGCAATTTAGAGTCTGCAGTCGACTAAACATGCATGTTTTTGACTGTGTGTAAGAACCTGGAAAAAACCCACATGGACCCATGAGAAACAGACCTAAGAATTCAAGATTCCCAAGATACCCAAGATTCAAATCAAGGACCCGCTTGCTGCAAGGTGACACCAAGCCACCATGTCATTATGTACATCACGTGTTGTTCTTTATTCTTGTACGTATGGAAAAAATACGCTGAAGTTGATGTTTAGAACAAAGTTCCACCCACAGCTCTAGTTACAGTCTGTACAATCTGTGCCCAGTGTTCATGTTTATATGCACGACTGTAGTGTAATTTTCTCTGCTCAAGGCCACACATTATCATCACAATCTTTCTGTATAAGCTGTGAAATGTATGATAGACTATGTTGCTACAGGTGTAGCATGAAATCGGGTATTCTCAGTTTGATATTTAGGTCATTCTTCTTTCCCCAGACATACAGTGTAGGAGCTGATTGCATCTCATATCTGGTGTTAAAACTCACACTCTTTCTCCGATAGGTTGCCTCCCTTTCCTCACTGTAACATTTCAGTCAACGGTGAAATAGGACCTCTAAAGAGATCAAACCACTTTTCCATGCTCTTCGCACATGAATTTCAATGAACTGCAGCACTTTCACTGGTTCAGCTCCACTGCCTCCTGCCTCACGAAGTAGACAAAACAATTAGAGTCATTTTGTAAAAAGGACAAATCGCAGCACGCTGTGACCGTGAATGAGAGGGAGAATTGCAAACCGAGACACATTTAGAAAATGGCAGGACCGCACAGTTTTCTTTGCTCTCACTTTGCTGTATGACGTGCTGTATGACATGTTTCTATTAGTCACCCCGTGTCTCGCTCTGAGCTCATTATGCGGCCAGATGGGAGCGACAATCACCTCCTCTCCATCATGGCGGCTGTGACAAGGTCCTGACAAAGTGCTTGCCTGCAGAAATAAGATTCATACAGAGCTTAATATGCAGGCCTGTGTTTTTCTGCCCTGTTTTTCATCAGAGAGATGCAGTGGAGTGATTGCTTTTGTTCTATCAAGTCAATGAGAAACATTGATTTGATGCTTTTTGTCCCATGTGCCCATTTCAGATGGTGGCCTTTCTGTCATCAAATGTCATCAGTAATTGCTGCTGCTGTGTGTGTGTGTGTGTGTGTGTGTGTGTGTGGTTGTCTCTATATTGAATAGATAGGCTCCTGCGAACTGAAATGTGTCCCAGAGGAACGCAGTGGGAGAGGATTGTGGGAGGGTATTTAAGCAAGGTGTCAGGATCTAGTTGAAACCTGCGAAGCTGAACAGAGGGGACATTTCATAAATGTAAAAATAAATACACGTCAAATTCATGTTGTTTTACTGTCTTCATCCTTACAGGTGGTGAATAATTGCAACCTCTGAGTTTTTATTCATGTTGCGACTATTCCTCAAAGCCATAAAAAAAGCAGAAAACGTGAGAAAAATAATTGTTTTTAGCCCCTGTTGTCAAATATCCTCTGACTCATCTATATTCCTTGCACGGTGGCAAACTTGTCTGTTTTTCTGCTTAAATTAAGTTTTTTTAAAGATACTTTTGCTTCAAAACACGATGATTCACAAACATCAAACAAAATCCTTCAAATAGAAGACCTGCAAATCCAACAGTGACCCTTGACTGGATTCAGAGAAACTCATTGTGCAGGATGTCAGTCTTTGCCATGGGCCATTTGTTTGACAGACTTTGAAGGTCTTTGCTTGAAGTTGGTTACCATACTAATGTAAGAGGTTTCCATGGGTCAGTGCAGATCCTTCACCGGTGTCTCAGAAGACCTCCTGTTCCCATGTGGACTTGGGGGAACCACTTATCATCTTCCCGAGTGGATCGCTGTTAATCTGTCCTCGGCGATGAAAGACGCAGAGGATTTGAGGCGGCGACGGTGCAGAAGATTAATCTCCATTAGCACATCTTAAGCACAGAAGTCATATTTAAGCCCCGTGGAAGAGGAACTCCATTTGTTGTGTGTACTTGAGGAAGCCGCTTATTCCTCCCATCCTCGGAGCCAGCAAACACCCAGAGGACTTTAGTCTAATTGTTCAGAAACAAATGCAGTAGAAATCCCATCTGTAGCATTTTTGCCTTTCAGTTATTGTTCAACAACAAACAAAGCGTCTTCATTTGTTTCCTTGTCATCATCTGTCTTCATCCTCCTGCACCGTTTTACAAACAGATGTGTAAAGAGAGTTCTGCGCCTCATCTAATGATGTTGTCTTTATCAATTAATCTGCTCATCGGTTTCTGGATTGTTTGATTAGTCTAGGGCGACAGGGTGATGGAGTGGGTAGCACTGTCGTCTCTCAGCAGGAGGACTTGACTCTGAGTGTTTTCCTGAGTGGAGTTTGCATACTTCTCCAGGTACTCCAATTTCCCTCCACAGACCAAAAACATGCATATTTGGGTCGATTGAAGATTTCAGGTTTAACCTCGGAGCGGGAGTGAAAGTGAATGGTGTGTGTGCTTCCCCTGTGATGGATTAACAACCTGTCCAAGGTTTATTCCCTGCCTTCACCCTATGTGCACAGGATATAGGCCCCAGCAGACTCCTGGAACACCATTAAGGTACAGAGTGGCTAAGATAATGGATGGATGGATAATTAGTCGAAGAAAGGTCATTAAGTAGAGACACCCATCACCACGTCGCAGTGCAGCAGACTTCAAACGTCCCCTTCGTTTGTGCAAGAAGGCAAGGATCGCAAAGAAGATAATTTGTGTGAAGAAGTTCCTGTTTATACTTCCAACTATCAAATGCCTAACAGCTATTGAAACACTATAATGGTAGTGCACACATTCCTCAAACACTTGAGACTGTTTCAATGTCTCGCCAGCAGTGGAAGTAGAGAGTGTCACAATATTAACATCATCATGACAACAAAGAAAGATTTCACAAAACATTTCTTCACTACTGAAGTTTCTCTGATATCCGTCTTCTTCGAAACAAACAAAGCATCCCAGATGTTGATGCTTACATTTTTCCCTTGAAAACCCCAGTGCACCAGACAGCCGAGTTAGGTGATAGGACAGATAGTATCCGACATCTAACAGTAGGAGTGTTTTTTTTTCCAAGAGGGCACTGTTGCCTCAACATTGAAGCACCCCCTCCTCCCTCTGTGTCAGTCCTCTCAACACACACACACACACACACACACACAGCTCTAAGAGCTTTTTTAACAGGGAGAAAGCCCTGCGCTTTCAGTATTCTGGTTGCACTCTTATCAGCTCTTCCAGGCCTAAAACTTATCCCGTAAGCAATACAGTGATTGAATACAGAATAGCTTAATTTTTTTGCTGGCATATTTGTTAAAAGTCACGCTGTATAATGTTGAGCACTGTCAAACTGAAAGCATTAGAAACACGATTTCATCCCCACTATTTTGCGAGGCTGTGTTAGGGACCGGCAGCCATGCTTTTTAAGTGATATGCTGCTGCTTGTAAAGACACCCAGAGTTTCAGAGCTGCTCTCGCGGCCAACTTCACACATTGCCTTTACGACATGACAAGCATGACGGTGTGAGGCACCGTGCCTACATACACATGGGCCTGGTCTGGCCGAGAGATTCTTTGTTCTCTCTTTGCTGCATTAATGGAGAATTTAGGAGTGAAGGGGAAACAGAGTGAGCCAAAGGGGGGCCGAGAGGGAGCGCAGACACTCAGTCCATCTCATCTACAGACAGACAGCGATGGTGATTGACTGTCAGTCTGTAGAAACAGGGGGGGAGCTTTCTTCTTCTTTTCTTCCCTGACAGGCGGCTCTACTAGTGACAGAGGAAGCCAGTTTGGAGGAAGTCATCTGCATCTAAATAAAGACCGCCAGTGGCTTTGTCAGAGTCCATTAAGCAAATTGCCATATTTGATAAATGCATCTACCATATCTCTCCTTTTTTTTTTTTTTGCCGCTCATCCATTCGTACAAATCAGCCTGAAGCAAAAATGGCTTTTGTTTGCTTTCGTAAAGAGGGAGAACATGTGGTGAGATGTGAGGAGGGATTCCACTGTAGTATCATTTTGATGCAAATTGTGGCTGATTTGTGTGTTGTATAATGTACGAGATGGGTTGCTTCATATCAGATGAGTAATAAAAAATAAATAAATAAAGCAATGACCCCTTTTTGATTATAATGGTGATTACTTTTGCATAGATGTCACCTGCATTATTTAACTATTTCCCAGGCTTTTATTGTTAGTTTGCGCCAGGGAGGGAGGTGTCTCTCAGAAGGAAGTGGTTTGGTCTTTATTCAAACAAGACCGGTGATTTCTACTGTCACTCCTTTTAGTTAAAGTGCTCGATTGCTGCCGTGACTCTGTGGCATCATTAGAGGTAGGCTTCTGTTATCTGTCGGAGCTGAGACAGCCTCAGGTTAATGGCTGCAGTCACTCAGTCTACTTATTCAGCTCTGCTGCTCCCGAGGAAGCCTCATTTTCCAGATCTGCAGCTCACTCGGTCTCGCTCTCTTGCCCCCTGCGTTGGCAAGATTGAAAAACATCCTTTACATGTATAGGGCTTTGCAAAGCATCATCTTTCCTCTCCGTGAAACATATTTTACCAATAATATGGCAGTATACATGCAGAAAGATGCAGTCAAGAGCACTGGATTTATCTGTTGATAAGTTGGGAAGGGCGACGCGGTGGATTGGCGAATGGCGCCGTCACCTCACAGCGAGAAGGTTTCCAGATTGAATCTCGGTTGGGGGGCCTTGCTGTTTGGAATTTGCATGCTCTCCCCGTGTCTGCATGGGTTGTCTGCAGATAATACCCCCCACGGTCCAAAAATATGCATGTTTAGGTCGATTAAATCCTCTAAATTGCTCTTAGGTGTGAGAGTGTGTGTGTACCATGTACTGGACTGGAAACGTGTCTATGGTGTATTCCACCATAGTCCAACGTGGTCTGGAGACCCCACAACACCAGGTAAGATAATGGATCGACTGAGTTCAGAATTAATCAATAATTTTTCATCCAGAATGTTTTTAGAAAACTGTATTTTTGACTGTTCAACATTTAGTCATTCATTACACTATTAGCTGCAGCTTTAAACAGAAAAATAACAGTTTGATTTGATGTCAAATAAATAAAGAAATGACCCGCGGTGCAACTGAGTTTTATTCTTTTTGACTTGTGGAAGAGAGTAAAGCTGATTATAACTTTATCCGTGAAAAAGAAGAGCACAGATGTGCATTGATGCTGACTTGTGAATCCATACTAATCGGGTTAGCACCTGCAGCCGCAGACGAGGCCCGAGCGTAGCACATCTCACCTCGTCATCTCACCTCGATGTCATCAGCACCATCTGACGTGGCAACACTATCAGGACCTCCAGGAGGCCCGGGCCCAGGCTCCGCTATCTCAGATGTGCCTATTCAATGCCGATAATTCAAAGTGATGCCTCGTCCTAGTTGGAGAACAAAAAGCCCCCGGGCAGCGGTGGTGCACGGGGAGAAGAGAAAAGAAGAAGTCAAATCAGACCTATTAAGTGGATTACGAGTTATCTGCAGCACAGCGTGTAATTGGTTTTGTGTTATCGTTGTAACGTCAGATAGGTGCTAATTGAAAAGCTAGTTTATTAGTTTGTAGACTGTCTTCAGAGGGTTGGATTGTGGTTTAAAGGTCTTGTTTCAGATAGTCTCCCAAATGATTATAGATAATAGACTGCCTCTACAGCCCTCTCACATGTAATTCTCCTGCCAGTTACCAGCTGATTTCATCCTCCTCTGCCGGCGAGTCTTGTGAGGGCAGAGCTAGATAATAATGTTTAGAAGTTTTTATTTGTAATGTCATACTTCAGCTTTTTATTACTGCTTCGCTGGACTTACACAATAGTGCCGTTCCTATGTCCTTGACAAAAGCAATCTGGGGCCAGTGTGAGTCATGAAGCAAAACAAGCAAACACTGCAGTCCCTCCAATCTATTTTTGCAGGAGGTTTTTTTTTTTTTTCCAGAGAGCGGATAGAGAGAGTGGATACAAGGCTTTGTCATGGAGAAGCTACTTTTATTGCTTTGAGTTGTTCCTTCTGTCTGTTTGGAAGGTGTCATGATGCAGCTGTGGTGGTTCAGAAATAACTGTGAGCACTAATACAGAGACGTTGTAACGTGCCAGCCAAATTTTTTTGATTTTTTGGCATTCAGGTTTTTACGTGGCGGAGGCTGATTTACGACTGCCAGACCTATTTGGCCATGACGAGTGCAAAAGACCGGCGGATGAGAAATGCCTCTGTCTAAACCTCAAAGCACATAATCCTAAAATCTCAGACAAAGCCACAACAACAGTGGGACAAACTGAACATCTGTGGAGGCTACGCAAGGTTCTTCATCGCACGTTGCAGAGCCACGGCAGATCCTCATGAAAAAAAATGACAAATAACAGCACAGAGTGGGTGACACAGCCTGAGAGGGGGACTGGAGGGGGGATTTCCGTGAGGTCATGAAACCTCACGGCAAAGCTTCTCATATGAGCGGCGTGTCCTCGGAGTGCTGCAGATGGCACAGTGCGAGCTGTGAAAATGGAGCGGGGAAAGCTGCGATCTTTGGCATCCAAATGCAGAGAGAACCGGGGTGCTCATCCTCCAGCCTCCTGCCTCGGTCTTTCATCTCTCACATCTGCACATCTCCATTCAGCCCTCACGCTGTAACAGCGAGGGAGTAGTGTTCAGCGGCGGGAGAGATCTCTCTCCCGCCGTGACAAAACCAGAGCAGTTTGGGAGGCAGCTTTCACTTCTACGAGGGGTGAAACTTTTATTTATATATATATATATATTTGTTTTGGGTGGGCGCAGAGGAGCTACTGCTGCTGTTGCTGCTGCTTCTTCTTGTGCTGGCAGCTTATTTTCAGTGTTGATGGGCGCAGATGGAGTGCCAACAGCCCCGGCTGTGAGGAGAAGAAGAAATGCCATAGAGGCTTGTGCATCTGCTGCTGATGCATGCGGCTAGCCAGCATGCATTATTCAAGGATCGGATGCAGCAAAGATGATGTGCCTGACTCACACTGGAGGATGGACTGCCACTAGGAGCCGTTTCAGCCCCCCCATCCCCGCTCAAATGCACTCCCTAATCGACAGAGGAGGGGGAAGCTTTCATTTAAGGCTTTAGTGATATTGGTCTAGCTAAGTCCCACCAGTGAGCAACGATGCATTCCCTGAAAAGCCATCGCAACGGAAAGCAAACACACACACACGCGGAAAAACAAAGATGCTATCGCGTGATGCAGCTGGCGCCCAGTCTAACTCGCGGCACGGAGGATCTGTGCAGACTCTGCTGTCAGCCGCCATTTACCACACACGTACAGAATATGAAGGTTAATTGAATTAGCCTTGTCTGGAAAGTGAATTGCAATTGATCGTCACATTCGCTTTCATTCGGCCCGGCGTGCTTTTATCACCAAATAGTGTTAGCGAAGCGCCGAGCACCTGTCGGCTGAGCCTAATCTCCTTTGCCTCGGCTCTGAAAGGTATCCTCCACCTTGTAGCATTACACTCGCGATGCACCGTCATTTAAGCGGTGACACCCAATACGGAGCGACAAAATACGCCTGAATAGCCTGCTTTTGCTCTCTCAGATCCTCCCTTACACAAAACCGCAAACAAACAGCCTCTAATTGAGCCCGTCTGTAATGCCTCTCTGAAGACACTGGTGCCACCTGGCAGCTGATGCTGCTCTTACTGTAAGCAATGGCAGCCGTCCACTGTGTGCTGTTCAGCCGCGTACCTGTTGACAGGGAGATGAAACGGCGCAGTCACATAAAGAGGCAGGAAAAACAATCAATGACTGATGATTTTCGAGGGCTCCTTCTCCCGCCGGCACATACAAGAGGCGGTAAGCGGAGGTCAAAACCAGGTGAGGATACATCATTTTCTGATGGGTCATCGTCCAGTGGGCCAGACTCACATGGTTGATGGCACAACAGCGAGCAGCACAGCTTTCAGCGTAAAGCCGACGTGATGAAACAGCAAACAGTCGCTTGTGTACACACCCGGCCTGCAAACCAACATTTGTTTTCATGTGCGGCCGTGTTTTCCGCCCACCAGCTACTGGAAGTGTTCACTACCGTTTTAGCTTTGATTTGGACTCCGACTCCCCAACATCTGCCCGCTGTGCCTCGGCTATAAAATAACTGCGGAGCTGGCAGATATTTATCTGCACCACGAGTTCTGCACTTCCCGTGACCCCTTGCACATCACACGGAGACTTTTCATCCACCGTTGATATGAAATGTGGATCAAAGCAACTTAAAGTGTGTTGTAAGTGTGTGCGGCAGCACCGCCGACACAAAATGTTGCGCTGCACTGTGAACGGGCTCGGTATTTGAGCTTTCTATCAGCATTGTGTCGTACAATGGAGAGGTTAGACAGACGAGGCTTCAGAGCTCATTCAGTCTCCTCGCTATTAGACAACACAATGGGCTCATGGTAAGCAAAGGGCAGCGCGCTGTTGGACAGGAAATGGGAGATAATATTAAAACAGAGATTGGAGGCTGTTTTCTCCGGAGCGAAAACCAACGGACAGATAAGCGGTGAAGGAAATCAAATGAAACTGACTTCAGATGAATGTAGAACAGTGCTGCGGTCTCTCAGCATGTTGAAATATTTGTCTGTTTTCATTTATGTTTGACCAGAGGCTTGGCTTGATGCCCATCACATATTGTTGAACTGGCAGTGGACTTGACAGCTCGCTAACTCGATCTACTGCCTACTCCTCCATGGTAAATTGTTTTAAGTAAGTTGTTCTTCACAAACATAAATATTCCTTCAATAGTCTTTTTCTTCCTGCATGAGTTTGACCAGTTTTGTGAGCTCAAAGTCAAAGTGTCCTTGGGTAGGACAGCATATTGTGAGTTGCTGATTGAAAGACCTTTTCATACCATGTTTTTTTTGTGTGTGTATGTGAATGGATTCACAAGAGGACATGTGTGAGGCGCTTTCTCCACGAACATAGAGAAGTGAAGTCCATTTACCAGCGGTGTAATCTCTGGTACTGTAAAATAGCCTTTTTCCCCATGAACAAATTCAATGTAAACGAGCCGTCTCTCCCCGTGTTGCCTCACATGCTGCTTCAACAAGAACGTACCAAATTACACAAGACGCTCAAGGAGCTTCGCCTCGCTGGGCTTTGTGCTCGTCGGGGTGAAAATTATGAAGATTAGTGGATTTACTATAATAGAGAACTACAATCAAGGCCTTTCAGAAGGCATCTCTGGCTGATTGTCTGATTATCTGTGAATATGGACTGACTAAAGAGCTTGTCATTTGTGAGCCCACCCTGCTTCCTGCCTCCACCTCTCACCCCCCCGCCCCCCCCACACCCAACCATTCCTCCCCCACACCCTCACCATCGCCATCACCATCACACCCACCCCGAGCGCTCTGAACTCCACAGCCCTGAAAGTTCAAGGGAAAATCAGCTGCCATCAATCACTAATGCAGATGAGAGAAGCAGGCTCTCCCGAGCAGCTTAGCCTGTTGAACATCACACGGCACAATTAAAACCCCTGAATGCAAATCATCTCCAGTAGACCACTAAATGAAAAGAGCCTTCCTTTCAAGAGTGCTCAATAGTGGCAGGCTTTTCAAAGGCTCTTGCCCATGTGTGCAGTTTAATGATGAAAGTCAGGAAGGAGGCTGTGGCGGAGGGAGCCTGCACCCTGCTTGGCAAGGTTGTTACCATGACATTTAGCAACAATATCAGCCTCATGAGGATGCTGTAACACGCGGTTTCAATGAGTTTCAGGTGCTGCGGAGAATAACACGGTGTCATTATTATTTAGATATTCATGTTTATCCCTCCTCCGTGCCCTTCATAACTGTTTCAAAATGGAGCACATTAGGTAGAAACTTTGCTAATTAAGAGACGTACCTTGCAGGGCCTATTTGGTTCTGATGGTTTAAAGTCTGTTCATTTATTTAAGTGTTTGACCCCACTGGCTCTGCACAGAAGTTTGGGAGCGAGGTAAAATGCCTCTCGCAGGACTCCAGGCCATGACTAAGTAATTAAAAAGTGCTCCACCACACCCTAACCTTATTATTGCAGCCTTGGAGAAATACCCTCAGATGTTCCCAAGCACTCCTCTATGGACCTGGGAAGGGAAGCTTATTTTAGATGGAGGTCTCTGAATAACTGCTCCTCTCTGACGCTATGAAAGCTTTAAGTCTTTGCTTGTGCTTTGCATTTTCTATAGCCGCTTTGTTCTCCACAGCTCCAGGCTGCAGCATGTTTTCATGCAGACACGCACTCAGTGAACGTAGCATGACAGAGTTGATATTCAGAACATGTTGGCTGTGATGTCCAGGGACAAGGCTCCTTTTGTCCACGTTGTCCATGCCCACACATGCCAACGCGTCTCAAGATGGGGGAAGTGAAAGCAATGTGAAGCAGGAAAATTAACCAAAGCCTGAAGTAATACCAGCTATTCTCTTAAAGGTGACCTAGAATGAAAAACCTATTTTACTGTGGCTTTGTTTAATAATGACAAGACGAACGTCTGGTCCAAAAACACTTTCATCTATGTGTAATTTTCAGAAGTTAAAATGGTAGTTAGAAAAAAGGGAAAACTTGAACAGTGTGACGAAAAATATGAGTGTGAACCATATCATCCCCCACTTCCAATCTGCCTCAAGTAAATAAAGGCACATGTGACTGCTAGGCAGCAGTTTGGTGAGTCTGCATGTTTTATCATTGTATCACTGCAAGCTGTTTTTTTAAAAGTTAATATGCTATTTCATTTAGCAAGGAAGGTAGTCAGTGGTAGCCAAGACAATCTATCAATCACATTTATTTTCTTTTGTATGATTGCCAGGTAGGCATGAAATGGACCTGAGCAGAAACAGAATTCTGTACTCCCACACCAAAATTAGGATTTAAGGGGCTGAGGCATCTCTGATAGAAAAAATCAATGCTCTAAAACTTCTATTTAAACACCAGAGAGCGAGGCTAAATACTCCAGTCAAGCCTTCAAGCTCACCTTGAAAACCTTGTAGTAATAAACGATTGATTTCTGAAAGACACACCAACATATCTGAGACGACACGTGATAGGTGATATCTCTGGTATCAACATTTCAGTATGAAACCAGCATTTAGATCAGAAGAGCAGTGACTCAGCTTGCTTTGCTCTAATTAACACACTCTATCTGGCCACCGAAAAAACTGCAAAGTAAAATCCACTATTTGCTGTTTCCAAAAGGGGGTTATGTGCCACACGGGAGTTTTGTCAGCGTTGCCAGGCAACCAGCAGAAACTCCAGGAAGTTACCGCAGCCCACCAACAAATAGGTAGATAACAGGCTCAACATCCAATATCATTTTTACATCGATTCAATATAAATTTACTGTTGTACAATACGTATTATGCAAGGAAAGATAATTTGCTATTTCCTTAGAATGTGAAACTATTCCAGCTTATCTGACAAAGCTAAAATATCCAATATGATGTAGTCTCTCGAGACTGAGATGCTATCCGAGCTGGTTGCCAGATCTTAGACACGGACATGCAGACAGTTTCCTGGTTAATCAGCCACTCAGAAGTTAGGCTTCTTGTCGTACTCCTTCTTGGAGTAAGAAGTGACCAAAAAAAGTCTGCACCGTGTGCCACATTCTGTATGCCAGGTGCAGACTGGTACTTACTGTTGGCAGAAACTCATTTCAGCAGCCAGTCACTTTGAAGAACTTGTTTTTTTTTCGATCGGCACAAACGCTTTGCCTGATTATTCAGATGTCCTCATGTTGGCAGTCACACGCATTTACTGGTCGTAATTATAGTCCTGTGGGGGTGGGTGGGAGCAAAAAGTACTTAAAAGTACTGCGAACCACATTCTTGTTAATTATTCATCGGAATATGAAAGACAACGTAAACGCTGGCAGACACTGAGAGGCCCGACGTAATGAGGCCACCGAGTGTAATCAGGGTTTTGATGAGGGTTACAGATGAGGGTCTCCCACACGGATGAGGACGGATGGGAAACAGCACCTGTAGATTCACTTATTCATCCATCAGGAAGGACACTGTGACTAATTGGCGTGTGGGTGTGTGACGCATCGGCGTGTCTGTTTGTCATCTCCGCTGACATCAGTTAAACCTGTTACCTGGGTTTGTCTCAATTGAGATTCTTTATTTAGCTGAGCTTGCAGCGTCGACTTCGTCCTCACGCTATTTCTCTGTTCAAGGGCGAACGTAAGAGCCTCGGTTTCATTAAATGTGCGGTTAAAGAAACACCAGACGTGTGTGATAAATCCCTTCCAAGGGTTTGGCAGAGCAGCAGCACTGTGCTCCACCTTGTCTTCTCGCTCTCCTACCTCCGAGCCCCCCCCCCCCCCCCCCCTCCCCCGCCCAACCCAGCCTCCCCAGATGCCTGAGCTCGGCTGTTTAGGGATCACTGCCACCTGTAATCAATACGTTTACTGCCCGAGAGGCAGCTGCTGATGGGCAGAGACAGGCCACAGATGAGAAGATAGCAGCCAATCTGAAGGCGCAGATCCAACTCGCCATCTGCTCACAGACACATAGGAAGGGAAGCGCTGGCCGGGCCTATCAGACGCTCTGCTCCCATCACCTTCACGTCGTCCTGACTCACCTCTGGTCGGCAGGTGAGCCGAGGTTTGGACCAACGGCCTGACAACTGTGACAGTCGGGAGCCGGCGCGGAGCTGATTATCTTTGACTTTCATCAGTTCTGAGCAATGATTACGAAATTGGATGTGCCGGGAGCAGAGACAGGGGGAGAATTAATCATTTCTTTTTCAAGCACAATGAGTTTGAAAACACGCCCCTTACTTTGAATGTAAACCTGCATTAATTAATTCCCGGTGCGGCGTGACAAGCTGTAAACACGGTATCAGTCAGTGTTAGAAACAGGCGACTCTTTACGGTCTTTACCGGTATCCTCTTTCACATGGAGACTTGAATCCATCCATCCATCCGTTTTTCTTAACCTGCTTTATACCTCAACAGTGCCCTACATACTGTATGTAGGCTGAAGGCAGGGAATAAACCCTGGACAAGTCTGCCAGTCTATCACTGGATGCACACTCACACCTGGTCTCCAATCCACCTAAACATGCATGGTGTTGGACTGTGGGAGGAAGCTGGAGAAATGCCACACAGACACGGGAAGATCGATCCACTGTGTCACCCCTCGCTGTGGTTTTAAGCCCAATATCTACCTTCCCTCCTGGCTGTTAGTTTTGTGTTCCCAGCAACTCCTGAAGGATGTCTCCAGTCCTTAAAGTGCCTGATTCTCCACAGGTCTGTTGTCTGATGCCATGCAGGGTTGTTGACTGTAGCTTCTTCCTGCAGCTGCTGGAAATGGCTCTGTGACAGCGAAGAGAGCGAATCAGAACAATAAAATTGTACACAATAAAACCGTAGTGTGTATAAAAACGGCCATTAGCTTGATTGTGCAGAACCATAAGCCTTTATATGACTTTAACAAGCTTAATGTAAAAATTCATATATTGAAACTGTGTTTTATGCAGTACCAAACAACAAATGTCTCTATTACTGTGGAAAAGATTTGCATTTTGATTCGTGTGTCGACGGGAATCAAAGGGATTGTAGCTCAGCTGTGGCTTCATTTGTCACCCCCACAGGCCGCCCCCTGTCAAAACAATAATCAAGGGTAACCGCAGAGTGCGTAATAATTATCTGAGGGTTTGTCACTACGAGTCTACCAAGGTATTTTATATCAATCACGCACGGACAGACTCGATAACTTATCACATTCTTGGACACTCTTTGACAGAACAGATGCTGTCACCCGGTCCTTGGCTGGGTCCTGTTTTCATGCACGCACAAAATGTGTTTTCTCAGCTCCGTCCTTGTTTTTTTCCATCTCTCAGATTGTCCCTGAGGCTTTCACTCTGTTTGTTACGGACACTTACCCCCACCTGCGGGCAGCAGCAACGCTTTGTGCGAGATGCCGACAAATGTGTCAGCCGCTCCGACTGTCGAGGGACATGACGTGACTCCGGCAGGTACAATAATGTGCATGTTCACCTTTTTATTACCGCTGGGTGGGTGGGTGGTGGGGGGGGGGGGGGGGCAGGGCTTCCTACCGAATGCTGCTGTGGTGATATTACATTGATTATATTGGTTCATAACTTAAACCTGTTGAGCCTTTCACACGCACGCACGCAGGAGCTGTTCATGGAATTAACAATTTAGGAGGGAAAAATCATTCGCGTCAGGACTTAATTCAGTGCCCCGGCTCAGGAAGCAGTGTACTGTATGTTCTGTTATTAAAGCATAAACATAATATGCCTTTCCTCTTCCGTGACACCACAGACAGCGAAGGTAGCTTTACTTATTGAAAACGTGACATGAAAGCTCCCCAGGAATACATCCACACATATTGCATCCTTACATACAAGCAGCGTTTCTAACAAAGGATCTAAATGTTATTGCTGTTCTTTCAGGCTCAATAACCGGACTATATTGAAGAGAAACTATAGTCCCTCATAAAAAAAAAAAAACCTTAAGTGAAGCTTTGTTGTCTCACCACCAGAAGAGGCTGGGTTCTACTTCCACCCACTTTTCCATCGAAGCAGGTCCAGGGCTGGTGCTGGTTCACTGTCTGATCAAGTTGTGTTTTCCATTGTTATGAAGCCACGTTATCACTGTATAGGTCGGTGACACTGCCCCCGGTCTGTCCTCAGAGACCGTATCGAGGACATCGTAATGTGGATTTCTCCTCAGACGCCTGTGGCCCCTTCAGCAAAGATGCCTCACATCCAGAAAATGTGAGGAATCTACCTATTTTTTATGGCTCTTTGTGCTGTCTTGTTGTTTTCTGGTTCCTACTTCTAGTCCAGCAAAGAAGTATGTGTCCCTCTGAAAATTTTGCAGGAGCCGAGAGCCAGCTCTTTATCTGTCGAAACAGAAAAACAATTGCTCCAAATGTAGCTTTAGAACTGATTTTTGGTGGAAAGTTAGCGTGTTCTCTCTGTTTCGCTGTCGGTTTTCTCCAGGTACTTTGGTTCCCATATTTCCTAAACATGAATATTTAGATTGACTGGAGACTCTAGCTCGCCCTTGGGTGCGAGTGTGAGAATGAATGAGGAGTGTGTTTGTGTGCCCCGTGATGCACTGGAGATCTGTCTGAGAGCTGAAATAGACAGATAGATAGATAGATAGATAGATAGATAGATAGATAGATAGATAGATAGATAGATAGATAGATAGATAGATAGATAGATAGATAGATAGATAGATAGATAGATAGATAGATAGATAGATAGATAGATAGATAGATAGATAGATAGAAACTTTGCATCTTCTCTCACTTATACAGCTCCGTCGTTAATGCCGCTTTCTCTCTGCTCTGTTTCTGTGCGTTTCTCGCCGCATCTTTTGTTTCCGCATACATATTCATCCGAGGTTCATTAAGTCGCCTGCGAGGAGCTGTCGAATCCATGCATTTAGTAGCAGCATGACCTCTGTGACTAATCTCTAATTTCGAGAGGCATCCTGTGAAACTAGGAGGCAGGGATCTTGTGCAGCCGCTAACAGCCGTTACTCTCTGCGAGGAGGGAAATTCACTCTGGAAAATGACTCTCCCTCCCACCCGAGATCAGATATGTTGATTTTTTTTTTTTTTTCTGAGGGAAATAAACACTCTGGCAGCTCCCTCTCACTCCCACGCAGCCAAATTAGCTGTCACCGAGGACATTAAGCTGTCATCTTCTGAGGTTCCTCTCAGACATATTTCCAGCGTATAGATGCTCTGTGGCTCTCACTAGCCCAGGATGCCATTTTGGAAATGAATGTTCTGCATAAAGGATTGCGTGTTGTCTCTCTGCCCAACAACCTGACTGCTTTGATGGCTAAATGCATAAATAAGCTGTCATATAATCCTCATAGCTTTGCTGCACAGCCAGCTGCAGAGAAACAGCAACACTCTCATGGTCAACCATTACACAACAGCACTACAGTCCCAGTGCTTCAAGTTAATTTGCTCCCTGTGTGCGAAGATGAAGTGCACCTCATTGTGCATACTAATGGCCCACATAAGGCTTTTTCAAAATGATAGAAAGGCTGTGTTTTGGAGTCGACAATCGAAAGTTAAAATTGGTTTCAGTTTATAGACACCTCTCTTCCATCATACTGCCGATAATTATGTTGATGTATTAGTACAAAACGGTAAACAAAGCAAATTTGCTCGCGTATCTTCCTCTGGAAGTGTGGGGAGAATGATGCTTTCTCTGGCTGCCGGTGGATGTTTACGTGCGTTCGTCCTGCAAATGTTTTTTTGTCGTCTTTTCTTTTTTTTGTCTCTGTCTCTGAAACAGCTGAGCGGAGTGCTGTGTCATTGCTCACAACCTCCATCACATCACTCAGCGATGTTTGCTGTCGTCTCAGGACCAAAGGTAAAACAGATGGCTCGCCAACGCTGCTCTGTTCTCATCTGTTTTCTGTTTTTTTTTTTTTTTTTACATCGTCCTGTCAAGCAAATGTTCAGCGGTGCGTGTGTGGCAATCACAGCTACCTTTTACACTTGGCTCGCGCCCACGGACTTCTAAAGGCTGCGGCGGTAACAGTCATCAGCTCTGGAGCATTGTGCCAGGATGGGTGTACGACAGTGTGATAGCCCGGCTGCTGTTCTGTCTCTCCCTGCAGCTGGTGCGTGGTTTGAGGGTCGACCGACCGACGGAGACACACACACACACACACACACACACACACACACACACACACACACACACACGTCTTACAAACGCACCAATTAGCCGTCACAGAGGAAGCGTATTGAGGGCAGAGCAGAAGTGGCTCATTCACTGATTGAGGCTCTTTTTTTCTCTCTCTCTCTCTCTCTCTCTCTCTCTCTGAGATAACAGCAGCACTTCTTGAATCAAACTCTGCGCCATATTAATTATGTTTGAAAATGTGCAGGCCCGTCGAAGCCTCCATCTCAGGCTGTACATTCTCTGAAATGGATTATTTGATGAGGTTTTTGGAACAACTTCTTCTTGGTCTTGTCAGGTGGTTTGTCCGCCGTCTTAGCAGCAATCAGAGAGAAAGCAAATATTAATTTTCACCAGTGATGTGTGTGTGTGTGAGAGAGAGAGACAGAGAGAGAGAGAGAGAGAGAGAGGGAGAGATCAGTCCACTAATCGATTCAACTTCACCTGTACCGGCTTAATCCTCTGTCCATCCTGGCAATATATGCACAAGATGATTGTCCATCTGATAGTAATAGGATTAGATTATCATGTTTGAACCCATGTTTAAGATAAGATTTTGATTCTTGGGTTTCAGGTTACGATCAAATGCCAGCCTGGTGCTGGAATGGTCATCTGTCCAGGGTGTATTCCCTGCCTTCACATCGATAAATCATCTTTGCTAATTAGCAAATGTGAAGAAACATGAAATCAATGGAATCAGACGTGATTTTGTGGGAAGTATACTCCCAAATGGCTTCTAAATGCATTCAGTTTTACAGCTAAAAGAATAGACGAGAAGGAAATAGACTAGAATGGAATAGAATATATCTTTATTCATCCCACAACGGGGAATTTCAAGAGAAGCTTAAATGTCAAAGCAACACAAAATGGGAATTACAAAGCAGTCAAGAGACGAACAAAGCACAAGAACATGCATACTTATCTCAAAGCACTGCTGTGTGTGCCTGTAGATGCTTTGGTAAATCCTGCATGTTTCGCCTGTTCTGAAGCTTTCTGTTACATTACATGGCCCTCACAAGTCGTCTACATGAGAAGCAGATATGAAATAAAGGCAATATTTCAAGCCAACAAAGACTTAAACATGTGACCTTCTCCTGGGAATTACTGTGAAAATACTGAATATTCAGCACAAGTAATGTGAAAATAATATGGTAACAAAAGGAAAAGTTCATTTTGACGATCAGTCTGCTGCCGTAGTGATGTGAGCCATCCAATATTTAGCTGAAAGTCATAACCCGCATACTTTTGAAATTGAATCATGTCTCATAAATCACACCGAGTTCTTCACTTCACTGGAAGTAATATACAGTATCCCTGACCTCCCTCCTCCTCTGACTATATTGTGTGAAGCTCCTGGTCGTTCATCTTGAGAGCAGGTGGGAAAAGGTCGAATCCGTGGTGCTGGCGGCTAAGCTTGTGTCAGGCTGAAGACACTGATCTGATAATGTCCTCATTAGCTGGCCTAGGCCCAACGGAAACCACAGCTGGAGGCAGGAGGTCTGCTCTGCTGGTGACAGCCCCCCCCCCCGAACCCCACCCCCCACCTCCTCTGGGCTTGTCATGGTCCAGATGAGCCCTGGATGGCAGCTCACACACCTCCGGGCTCCATCAGTCACGACTTAGCTGTGAGAGATAGGAGGAGGGACAGAGCGACAGAGAGAGAGAGGCAGAGAGTGCTCTCTATACCTGGCCAAAGATAAACAACTGTATGGAGGAGCTACAAAACAGACCTGAACAGAAACAGAATGTGACATGATGTCAACCATTGTGCCACCCGCCTCATAAATGCTTTACATGTACCTGCCTCTGCTCAGGTAAGCAAATACGGACCATTCATACTGTATCCTGTATGGAAAGACTGTCAATCAGCATAAAGCGTACATGTTGCTGCCAGATAAGCTTGACAAGGCGGGGGATGCTGGTGTTTGATTTTTATTCTCCGGTAGTTCATTTTTTTCACATGACAGGAAAATGTTGCACCCGACCCGCTCCGAGGCAAGACACAGGTTCCTTACGTGTTGATGGCGTATTATAAGATTGCGTTCTATCACACGTATCACACGCATGAATAACACCCCGTCTTCACTTTCCCTCTCCGTCTTAATCTAACAACAGCAGGATATCACACCAGCACATCGCTGCTTATACTTTGAGTGCAGACAGTATAATAACCGAATAGAAAGCTCCACCGTGGCAATAATCCTGCTCCTGTATGCTGCAGCCGAACGCGTAGCCCGCTGTCTGGGAAGGTTGCTTTGTTCCTCCTGTGACAGAGATCAGTTTATAGCCTCAGTGTGGAGGAAGAAAGAGCACTCCTACCTCTCTGACTGACGGCCCTCTGAATTTATTTCTGCTATCAGCAAAGTCAGCATGAAGAGATGCCCCCAGAGTGTGTACACAAACATGTTTGATGCTCAAGAATAATGCTGCCACTCTTCAGCTGAATAGAAAGAGCAAGGGAAGAGCTGTATTTTTAGAAATGAGCCACAAAAGTGAATAAAAATGCTACCGAGCTCTTTGGGCTCATTATGGGGCTTAACCTGACATCAGTCTCCATCGGTTTTGATGAAGTGTTATCATCTGTATGGTATAATCAACAGATTTCCACTGGAAATGCAATAAAATCATTTTGAAGGGATGTTGTTTTTTTGTTTTTTTTTTGTTGTGGAGTTGGAGGTAAACACTGTTATTGACAGAGAAAATTGGTTGCGCTGTCAGAGAGCGAAACAAGAGGTGAGGAGAGGTTAACCATTGCTGTCTGACCGTCCTGAGTGACTGCTACTGAGTGTGCGCTACCTCATTTGACCTCTCCCCTCTCGCCGCTGCTGCCTGCACCGAAGTTATTTTCCCGTCAGCGATTCAATCTGACCATCACTCAGTGTCACGTCACTGTTGTTCCTCCTCCAGGAGATTTGAGCATATGGGCAGGATTCACAGCATTGAGTCCATACATCTGCTGATCACTGTGCCTGATTGTTTTTCAATCCTCTGCCCCGAAAGATTCCCACGAACAGTAAAGCCGCGCAAGAAGATAGATAGCCAGTTCCTGATCGCCCATCTGTCATATCTGCCTGCCATCAGCACTAAACACTGGGCTCAGAGTGACGATAGGAGCTACCACGCGTGAATTTCAGCAGCTCCGAGTCTGACTGTCATAGCGTTGCTATGCAAAGATTAGGAGAAGCCTTGCAGCTTTTGTGGTGTGTTTGCTGTCATCTTGAACCCTCTCAAGTGTTATTCTGGCAGATATCTAAGAGTCTGAGTGGAAAACCATGTAGCAAGTCACACATAAGCAATGAAGCTCCCGGAGGAGTTTGCATAGCTTGCTGCAGTGATAGGTGTTTCGTATGCCTTGTCCACAGGTACAAGGGTATTTCTGAGATGGGAGTTCCTTCCTAGATAGAAAAAATAAGTCAGTTTCCACTAGCATTGTTTAAAAAAATCTCTGTCCACATGGAAATGCATCCCTGACTGATGTAAGGTACGATACGTAACAATACGAAATGACACAGTATGATATGATACGCGACAATGCAACGTGATATAATATGATGCGATCCAATGTGATATGATGTATGATACGATGTGATGGTGATTTGACAATATACAGTGTAATCCATTATGCTCTTATGATAGCAGTGTCAGTCACTGAGAGGTGCTTTAGTCCAGTGACACTGTGAGGCTTTAAGGAACCAGGAAACACAAGGCACTAAGCTAACACCGAGCTAGCAGAGCACACAAAGCTGAACGTCCTCTTGGACTGTCATGCTGCCTGAGAGTAATGAAGAGTTGTTGAAAACATGCTGCCACTGCCAACAACAAAATAACCAGCTTTTAGAAAGCTTGTCAGCACAATCACCATCACCTCAGCCAGTTACAAGGTGAGCTAACATTGAGCAATGCCATACAGACTTGTTTATACGCAGTGTGGTTCGTGCTGGGCCATGTCAAAGCGATTTCCCATGTTACAAAATCAATAAGAAAACGATAATCCACAAAGACAATGAGGAAGAAAAGGATAAATCCACACACACACACACGGACATATATATTGGTAAAAACTTGCTAACACAGGTCCCATGCGAGGAAAAAGACGTTATTGGAACGGTTCACATGCTCTGGACTATGGCACAAAAGCATGTGCTGGTCAGTCAGGAGGCTGAATAAAGCTTTCAAGTGCAGGTTTTCTGTTATTCGAGGTGTGATTCCCCCATTGGCGAAGACAACACCCGCCTGGATGCACACGTTCATCACACGACAAGCCCCCTGACGTCTTTCACTACATTCACAATTTTCGGGACGGATCGTGTAGTGGGTGTTTCCTTCAGTTACAGTTACCACGTGTCTGCTAATGGACTTACTTGTTAACCACAGTAAACAAAGGAGATAACAGCGCACACACTGGCATCAAACAAAGGATGCAACACGAGCCAAAATCTGTGTTTTCCCTGCGTACATGTGAACACAGAAAACAGATTTCCTCAATAGCCACATCCCACAGTGAGTATTCTGAAAAGCCCTGTTACTTTGTGACCTAAACCTGCTGTTTTATGAGAACCAAAGGGCTGAAAAGCATCTGTGCACATGTGGACGAGGCACGAGGCATCTCAAGGCTTTTCGTGCATGCTTGAATTCCTTCTCGGCTTTGACACCAGCAGAGAGATCTGCTGCTAACTTGCACACAACATTTCGCTCTATTTTAGTCCTGGTGCAAGTATCAGGGCATGAAATACTGTGAGCCAGTGAGTCAGTGCTGAATGCCAATCACGCTGCCCAATCCTGATGAAGTGTTGTTGCACCCCTGGGTGATTGCACGCTCCAGTCATAGATGGCGAGTTTTTGAAAGGCTGCATTTGCAACTGAGGGGGGAATAAAGGTGCGCTAACGTTACAGAGATTTAGATTTATCGATGCAGAAGTAGGCTGCTTTTGATTGTCTCTGGCAAAGGAATAACCATTTTTGACACATTTTTACCCGACTGTTTTATTAGATCAAAGTTTTTCATTTATTTATTTCATCGACCTCAGGAGATGATGAAATTATATGGGATTTATGTCCATGTTAATAAGGTAAACAAGCATCAACCAAGAAGGTGCCAGACAGATTTCATTTGATTATTTCTGTTGGCATTCAGTAAATATTAGAATAACTGGAAAGACGAGACGGGTTGTGATGCCGCCTCTAAACGAGAACTGCGCTTATATTCTTTGTTTTTCTAATTATCATCAAATCCCACTGAAGGATCAAAACCAACAGCTAATTGATTTTACTGACGCGTACTGTCAGAAAGCCCAAAGCTTATTTCTCTGTGGGAGACCTCCACTGTCGCTCAGAAGCTATTAAAGACACATCACTGGGCTTCACTGTTTCAAGAGGTGACATGTTCGCTGCATGAGCACTGCAGGTCCTGATTCAATCCCATTACACGCTGGCCCTAAATACCCACTGGAGTGCAAAATCTGTATTAATATGAGCCCGAAAATGGTCCATGGCCTATACTCTCTATATATGGGTACGGATTTACAGTATATATACAGTGCAACGTGGTGATGGAGAACGATGGTGACATCTTCAGACGTAGGTGCTGTGAGCAGAGAAAGTAGTTTCACAAAGTCTTTCCCATGATTTGTTGACAAAAGGAAGAGCACAAGCAGCCTGTCCTTGTGAAAACCTAATGAAAAAAGCCC
Source organism: Karalla daura (assembly GCA_029224185.1). Taxonomy (NCBI): domain Eukaryota; kingdom Metazoa; phylum Chordata; class Actinopteri; order Chaetodontiformes; family Leiognathidae; genus Karalla; species Karalla daura. The sequence continues at coordinate 11,184,086 of CM055202.1, forward strand.
CAGTTTGAGAAAATCTGCTGCGAGGCCGACAGTGGTGGACATCAGTATTCACACTGAACATGATGAAAAACAAATATACAAGACCGAACACGCGTGTCGCATTCTGTTAAAGTTTACTGGTTAACCAAATAATTGTGCGCCCTGGGCTTATGTTCTCTGAATATTGTGTACGCTCTGAACAAAACCGCGGCAGCAAAAGAAAACTCTCTCGGGACTGCAAACAACTGAATATGAACATAAAAATCCACAAAGCAATAAATATGACTGCAGTTTTTTCCCCTCTCTTCACTGATTCCTTCTCCCAGTGGAGGAGTGAATCGTACTTTCACAGCACCTTATCGTTGGCCTTCAGCGTTTGCCTGACAATGACAAAAAGGTCATTCCTGGTATCTCACTCTGGCTGCTGTTATGCTTCACAAAGGCGACAACCACCACCAACACTATCTGCAGGTGTGTCTGATGCACTTCGGACAAATATCTGATGCTGATTTGGTGTCAATTTTTTCTCGCCTTTTCTTTCCGTACAGTACATAAAAAACAGCTAAGGAAATGCAGCTCTATCAGCTCTCGTATTCAATTATGCCGAGGCGTCCTCCTGCCAGCCAAACAGACATGTCTGCACATGTCTTTGCATTGTAAACATTCACATCCGAGTGTTCGGGCTTCGCCAGAAACGGCGCTGCTGCGCATGTCTTTTGTTTCCCCCGGGTTCCCCAGCACAGCGTTGACATGGCTCATAGTTATTCCTGCTCGCTCATTCATGCAAACTCTCTCCTCCTCACTCTCTTGCCTTACACATATCCCCAGTATTTGCAGTCTCTCTCCCTCTCCTCCGGCCCTCCCTCCCTTCCTCCTGCTTTCCATCCCCTCTCTTGCAGACTCATTCATCCATATCTGGTACATCGGTGGCCATCCTGTGTGCCATGCCTGACGCTTACGGGCTGCCCTCGGATCCCTGTCTCTCCTCTGAGCAACAGCACAGATTAAATACTTAACTTTATTCATTTTGCCCCCTCTCCCACCCTCTCTTCTGCCTGGCATTAAAAATTCATCCACTCTGTGTTGTGTTAAAAGCACATTACGCAAGACTCTAAATATACTGCCTCCCAGGCAGGAACCGTTGTCCCTCGCTGCCTTTACATCCGTGCTCCGTCTCCTTGTATGCATGCATTGTATACCGTACGTGTGCGCATGCTGAAGGCGCTTTCGTTGCTCTGATGCTGCGGCTGCTATGTCTGTCGGATCCCAGGGGGAAGCTGGCATACTACAGTACAGCGATGAGGAAAGTCCCTGGGATTACAGCAGGGGCCATAAAGCGGACTGACAAACAGGTTGGGTTAAGTAAGGTCCTCTAAAATCCACAAACACTCGCGCCCGGGTCACTATTAATGCAGCATGTGTTCACCTTTTGCCCCGGTGATGATAAAGCCCGGTCGCCACAATGAAAACGAGCTTCTGTATCTTATTTAGTGCGCCGCGCTCACCTCCCCTCACCTCTAAGGGCTCATTATTTGCTGCGGGGTTTGACCGATGACTCCGCGGGCCGTTTATCACACGGAGACGGGCGGTCAGAGTCGGAGAAAGTGCTGCTGTGTGCATCGGTCTCTCCCCGGGCCGGTCTGCCTGTCTGCCTCCGGCAACAAAAGCCGACAGTGGAGCCGTTTGATGCTGCCTCCTGGATGAAAAGCCTTCTTAATTGGCTGCCATTACAAACAGTGCGCCGTCCCCGACAATGGCAGCGAAAAGACAAGGAGCGACACTCGCTCCCTCTGCCATCTTTTGAAATGCTGCGCCTGCCACAGAGCGAAACAACAAGTTCATTGTTGTTTAAATGCAGGCTGTGTACGTTTCTAATTGCCGTCTGCTGGTGCCCGAATGCGAAACCTCCGCAGGAGTCGTCTCGATCTGCTGTGCTCTATTAAAGTTTTCATTTCCACTTAATCATTAAGTAAAAATGTCATCCAGTGAATCATTCAAAACCCCCCATGTCCTTTTTAAAGGTCGTTTTTTTGTATATGTCAGTGATTCATCTACTTTTAGGTCCATAGCATTAGGCATTATTGCTCGAGTATTAAGCATCTTTAATTCCGTCTATTGGATAAAACATAATGCGTAACTAATAAGTGCGGTGAATCCAATTTGAGCGCTGACATGCTGAGGCGCTACTCTGCACAACTACATGCAGACCTCTGCTGCTCTGAGCAGCTTTTTTCCCCCCCTCTTGGTTTTGGGGGGGGAGGGGAGGTTTGCAAGGAGTTCAGAGGCTCCGCTCACAATAAATATCACAAGGTTGTCTTTGACAGAGGAAAAGGCTTCTTCCATTTCTCCAATCTACTCCAAATATGACACCTGGCTCTTGCCAGCGCGCCTCTCCATAGGCGAGACCTGCCAGCTCGTCCTGCCAGCGTGCACTGATGTGCGGCATTCCTGACTCGATCACGATCGTCATCGCAAACACCTGCAGTCTTCAAAAAGTCGAAGGAAGCTGCCAAGTTCCTCCCACAGTGAGATATGTTTCATTCCCTTTGTCTGCACGTCTTTCTTCCCGGGCTCTTTCTATTTGTTGCCTCTCGTCGCCATCTGCGCCCAGGTGTGAGCGCAGAGTGTGTACAAATGAGAGCGAGCGCCAACACCCGCACCAGAGAGGGCAGGTGCTGAGCTGAAATTATGACTCCGAGGAAGCACAGTGGCGCTCAAATCAACACCTTGGTGGAATACATAAATGCTATTTTGTGTGACACTGATAACAACTGCACTACTTTCATATTATACAGCATGCTAGCTTTTCTCAAACACAAGGCTTTGACATACTGTATGTAAAGGGGGACGACACGCAGAACCCGCCTCACAGCGAGAACGTCCCGGGTTCGATCGAGGAGCTGTCTGCGTTGGTTTCCTCTACGTTACTTCCAACAACATGCATGTCTAGGTTGAGTGGAGACACTAAAAACAGAATGAATGTTCGACCTGTCAAAGGTGTATTCCCGGCCTTCGCCTGCAGTATGTGTGCTGGGATAGACACCCGCAGACCCCTGTGGCACAGTTAAAGCACAAGTCTGGTCAGATAATGGATGGATGGATATATAAAACTGCAGGCCAAGAAACAGGGATGCAGGTGTGCATAGAGTGTGCATTATAGTGCAATGCCAAGAGCATACATTAGTGAGAAGCCGTGGTGGAACATCCGGTCCCTCGTGGCTCATTCGTCGGCTTGACTACGCAGCGTATCCAGTGTCCCCGTCCTCACTCTCTCTCTCTCTCACTCTCTCTCTCTCTCTCTTCGGCACAAGGCTGCCTGAGTGACAGTAGTTTGCAGCACACTGGTCTGTTCTCTCTTCCCATGGGTCTAATTTGTGCAAGCTGCTTTTGAATTGTTGCAAAGAAGATGCAGGAACAAAGCCAGCTGAGGGGGCTGGGGCGTGTGGGACCTGCTGTTCCTCTGCGCCTTCAGTTCTGATGCCAGTTCATCTACATTCTTCTGTTCCTCCCCACGCCCCTCTCCTCCTTCACCCCGAAGTGCCAGCCTCGTGTTTGCACAGGTAGAACTAGGGAAAGGTGTGAGGTGAAGAGGTTAGTGGGCTAACAAAACAGAGTGCATGACTGCTCATTGCTCCTCTTGAGTAATGTGTTTATGCCTGAGTTACATCACTAACTATTTGATGTTTTTGCAACAGAATGCGTTATGTATATATATATATAACTTAATAGCACGGTCAGTTCAAAGCGCTCTCTGGTTTTGTCCCACGTCCAAAAACATGTTTAGGAATTGTGTGAATTGTGTGTGTGTGTACTGAGATGACCTGGCGACCTGTCCAGGTTGTCTTCCCTGGCTTTTCCCTATGTGGAGACAGGTACTAGCAGATACAATAAAAGCAGTTAAAACGATGGATGATACATGTTTGCACAGCTTCATCACAATGCACAAAACGGCTCGCTTCTCATTCCTCGCAATGTCAATTTTCACCTGGCGTTTTCAGCAGCGTCTAATGATATCCTTCAAAGACTCTGACAAAGCCATGACTCAGAGACTCTGCTCCTTAAGGGAAGGGCCCTGATTTAAAAGTACAAGCATCGTTCTGCAGTTATTTTCTCTGCAGGAGACAGCATGAATCAGCAGCATCTGAACACTGCAGGAGAGAAAGAAGAGTCAAAGGAACGAGCTGGGACCTTCGAGGTGTCGGTGTTTCAGGGAGGAGTGGGGGAAAAGAAAGGACAGCCTGTCTGTTTGACAAGTAAAGGTATGTTACCTGCAACTTTAAAAGAAGAAGGCTGCAGCAAGGGTAAAAAAGAAGAAAAAAACTTATATAGCATTGCTCTGCCTGAGGATAGCTTGGTTTGCCTTTTTATGTTGTGTCTTACACCTGGATCCCTCAGAGTTACAGAGAGCAACTCCTGACCTGACACCTAAGCTGTAATGACATGCCAATTTACAACTCCCCAAGAGAGGAATTAGGAGGGGTGCAGCGTGCAAACTGTGGCTGTGGCAGCTCGCTGCCACCTTAAACCAGGAATACAGGTGCACCGGGGTTGTCCGCAGTGTCGCTTTTTCCAGAATCCCGAATATGGAATGAATGCCGACAGAATTCAGAGCAACGTGGTTAAAATTCAATAGACGTGTCAGTGGGAATTAGACTGGAGCAGTTCAGTGTTCATTGCAGAGTTTATACTGTACCACTCCTCCACACAAACTTGTGCATAAATACATTATTTCACCACATTTTTTTGGACAGAAATGTTGGTTTTCGCTGCATTCCAGCCTCCCTGAAATAGGATTTTTTTTTATTTCTTTCCATTATAGTTTGTATAAAATACATCCAAGTCCTCTCCTAATCGTATTCAGCGGTCACATCTGAAGGATGATTTGCAGAGCTGTCACGTCGAGACATTAAGGTCATGTTTATTAACCGCACCCCGCTGACGCTTTAAATATTTAATCAACACTGCAAAAAAAACTCCTTTACGTTAACCAAGAGCATAAATCACATAATTAAAAGATAATTAAGTTGCAACAGAGAAATATTTTGTATTGCTACGCGGCGGTTTAATAGAAAAATGAAGATTTTACTAACAAAATCAATATCAACAAAAAGGCAAGCTATGCTACGCAATTATGCTTCTCAGAAAACATTTCTGGTGTAACAAATTAGTTGAATGTCACAATCATGATTCTGAGGCTTGTGAATAATGAAGCGGTGCCAAGATTCGGAGGCAAAACAGTTGTTCCAACTAAAATTCAGTAATTATAACATCCGAGAAAGGATCAGACTGCTCTTCAGCTTACTCAGTTCCCGTTTTTTTCACTCGGGTTCAGAGACGAGTTCCTTAAAGTCAGTCTTATCTGTTCAAGGGCGACATAATGAGGAGTAACTTTAATCTCTGGGGTGAGCTGAGGGGTCAGGGGACTTCATTTTAGTGCAAGAAGTCATCTGTTGGGAAGGCTACCGAGCAGGGCTGGAGATCTGTGTGTGAGGAGGAGGAAACTCTCAACAGCACTGTGGCTGTGTTACAACAGCTCTGAACCACATGTTCAAAACAATGTTATCACTGGAGAAATGGAGCCAGAGTAAGTCAGGAGGCGAGAGCTGAGTGACAGTGGACACAGATTGGATCTTTCTCTGGGGTTTTTTCTCTCTTTTTTTTGGAGTCCAGTTGATGTTACACTGAATAATTCCATGTTTAGCGCAAATTGAAGAAGAGTGTATGATTCCTGACAATCTCGTTCCACTCGCCCTCTGTGAAATCAATATGTAAATCTTTCTCCTAGGAGGATTTAATCTATCTCAAGGAGCCGAGGTGGACGGACCAGATTAATTTCTAAGGCTGAGATATTATCCTCTCAGACAGAGTCAGTGGTGCCGAAGGAGAAACAAAGGCGGGCGGTGAAATTAAAACCCAAACTGTCCATAAACGTCCGTCAGTGTTTACGCACCTCCTGGCCCAGGCTTGACCCACTGTACTTACAGTACACTGACATAGTTTTAAGGATTATTACCAACATTACGGGCATGTCAAGCCTCGGTTTTACTTCCCGATACAGCGGTTGAATAATCTGATAATCTGGCTAAAGTGATGGCTTATTTAAAGCTCTCTGATCATCATCTGGCTGCTGGTGTCTCCTGCCCCATCAAACTTTGCCGCGGCTACAGTCTTGACACGCACGCCTGCGCCCTGCTCCTTCATTGTGTAGAGACACCGTACAGATGTCAAGATTACAGAGACCGAGATGGTAGATGCAGGAGCTCAGCAGTTCACAGACTATCTGACTCTTTCTCCCTCATTAGCGCGCCTTTAAAACAGTGCTGGGAGTCAGACGAATGGAGGCAAAGCAGCTGGAGTCTAATCAGTTTTTTTTAGAAAAGTAATCCGCCTGATGTGGCCCGAAATGTGAGCAGCACACAACACACAAACGTGCTGATTTTTACAAGTCACGTGCGAGGTAGAGCGTCTGCGAGAACCAGGGAGATGCTGGGAGGGTTTATTACAACATCTGTAATGATGCATGGTGGAGAATAATGGACCATAAATCAAAGAGACATACAGCTGAAGACAATGGGAAATTAAATTGGCTAATGGAGTGTGGGAGTAAACTGGGGAAACGCTTGCATCAAGTTTCTCCACGCAGCTATTGACAATAACAACAGAAGTCCTGCTGTGAGGCTGAAATGTTCCTCTCTGGGTCTCCTGCTTTGTTTTTTTTTTCTTTTTTTGGATTAAAAAGAAAGGGCAGCTTACCATTATACAAGCCGCTGTGCAGACTACTTCATCTGTATTTCTTTTAAAATCCTCTACAACAGATGCCTGACTCGTCAGATGTGATGAAGCCTCCTCTCTCCTTCCTCCTCCCAAACAGGAAACACAATGCCGTCGGCGCCTGTTTCTCCTGCGTGCGAAGCGTTTCGGGGTTTTACACACTTAACACTTCTGGGTTGTTTTCGTTTGCGTCGCACGTTTGCGACGTTTGCGATTTCAGAGACAAGACGAGACAGCAGCTAACGCCGCTCCCACGAGTCTGCTCTCCACAACCAGCAGATTCGGTGTCATCCACCAAACAAAACGAGCCTGACGTCGCAGAGGAAACAATAGCCTCGCCGCCGTCCCCGGGAGATATGAGGATACTGTGAGCGTGAAAACGCATCACTCGGAGCAAATCTCTGGGCCCTAATTCCCGAATTTACATAATATGGGGTTTTAATTAAAGGAGCCCAATTAAAGAGGCATAAAACAAGAGGAAGGTGTTTCCTATTCTCATCTGGCAGGTTTCATTCCAGACAGGGCTGTGCCGTGGAAGCACAGTGGTAAAGAAATCTCTCTCAAGAAATTCTCCCTCTCTGCAGTTTAATCATCATTTAGTGCCTTTTTTTTCCCCTCTCCCAGCCAAAGGCGATTCTGAGTCAATATCTGCTGCATAACATTATTGCTCCGCAGCAACCTTTTGCAGCGGGTATCGGAGCAGCCCGTGATGCTGAGCACGGTGGAAATACAGACGGGGCGGTGTGACAGGATGGATCCAGGACAGGAGGGAGATGATGGGTGATGATGATCCGGAGAGGGAGAGAGATGACAGCAGGCCCCAGACGGTCACCAGACATCTCCTGACTTGGCGTTTTGTCAGTTTGAAAGGACACGCTTCCAACAGTTTGTGTGTCTGTGTGCGGGTGTGTGGGTGTCTGTGTGTGTGCAGAGGTGTTAGTGTGAGTAAAACTTTGTGTCCTGTCATTTTGAATATAAATCTTATTACGGCACATTAATCCGAGTGATTTGCGTGCTTGTTCGCCTTTGTGATAGTCACGGCAGAGCAGGCGAGCAACAGACACACACCTCTGATGCTGGAAGTTTTACAACTTTGACGAACCATGAAACGCAGCCAGACTCACTGATAAATGCACAGCACCGAGCAGTTTTTACACCAGTGGGGCGGGCGGGTGGGGTGGGGGGGGGGGGGGGGGGGGGGGGTTGGCTGCAGGCTACAAAAAAAAGCTGAATGAAGAGCCTCCCCTCTAGACGTCTTTGTACTGGCGCTAGATGCTACAGTTTTAGCTGCAGAAACTCTTTTGATCATTCTGCAGAGGCACAACTTCGCCGTGTGCCTGTTGTTGTTGTGTGTGTGTGTGTGTGTGGGTGAATGTTCAAAAACTGGCTGTGCAAATATATATGCCACGGTATTTCCCCAGGTAAATGGAGGTGGGGGAGAAAACACACAACAAGCCTGCTCCTTTCTGCACACATGGATTTACAGGTTGATAGGTGGATAACAAAAGATTGAAGTGGGGAGGTGTGCCGGGGGCCCGAGTGAGAGGACTCAGCGAACATCCATCACTCTTCTCAGGGTTGATTGGTCATGCCTGCGGATGAGGAAAGATGGACTGTCACTTTCCACTGAGGAGAGGTGTGTGGGAGTAAAGGGGGTGGTGGTGGTGGGGGGCGGTGCTGGCAGCCAGCCACAAGGCAGCAGAGGTTGAGACGAGCACTGAGCTTCTTTTGTTTGCGGCCTGGCTGTGCTCGGTGCCCTGAAATGCTCTTTGGACACGGGGGCCGCCCCCCCCTCCTTTCGCTGTGATCCTGCCCCGTCTGAGAGGGGGAGGCCTTTGTTCCTGCATGGCATCAGCACATCTGCTCAAACACCTTGACTCCGCTCTACCGCCATCAGCAGAGACTGTGAACCTGACACCAGCCGGGTGCTAAATCCACCGCTGCCACGTTTGTCTCTGCAGCGTTAGTCCCAGCAGCGGTGCCCCAGCTACCCGTCTGCCTCCTCCTGGGCTCATGGGACACAGAGGAGAGTCTGTTGGGTTTCCTCAGAGATGACTGCTGTCTCTTAAATAATTTAGCGCAGTCACAGAAAGCTGAGAGCAGTGAAGGACAGAGGAACTCACTGTTCAAAGCTCATGGCACTGGATCTAGAAACTTCTTAAACCCACTGACACCCGGTTTCTTTTTATAGTCCTGTGTTGGGTTCCTTAATAAAGAGGTATTTTATACAATGTGTGCAGCACAGCACAGCACTGTGCTTAAAAAACGAACCTTGAATGTGGCAGGGATCAATGACAATACCATGAGGGCTCTCTAAGTGAGATATTCTTTAATTTTTCCCCAAGTAGCCTCAGATCAATACCTGCAGTTTGTTACAGCACAGGATGTCACGTCTAGAGAAACACTTTGACCTGGATGTCAGTAAATGAAACACGGCTTTGGGTGAAAACTCTAACCAGATGATTAAAAGTACATGCCAGAGGTAGGGTAAGGAAATGAAAGTGAATTTTGTACTCAATCATTCTTTCAGACCCAAAATGGGATGCCGGAGCAGACCCAGAACACATACTGTATGCCAAAGGCAGGAATGCAACCAGGACAAGTCTCCTGTCCATTTCAGTGCATACAGTCCACCCACACCCTTCGATGTCTCACTCTCACATCTAGGAGCAACTGAGTCTCCACCTGGGAGATGAAACAGGGTCCTTCTTGTTTGAATTCATGGTTTGAGGTTTATAAACAGGATGATTAAACACAGGAGAATCAGACCATGGAGGAGGTGGGATGGACAGAGTCAGAGGGCATCACTCAGATCGAGACTTTAATCTAAAGGTCTGAATAACAATTTTTGCTCTTAGCTAATGTAGCTTAACTATTCTCAAGTGCAAACGGTAGTGTTTGTTTGGATGGCTGTGGGTTGGCAGAGGGATATAATATTCACACTCATTAATTTTGTCTGTGTGCCTGTTATTTGTGTTTGGATGTGCTTCAGCAGTCCCATACCTGTTATTTTGGTGAGGAGAGCACTGCAGCCCGTGGCTAAAAATGCCAACCTTCCAGTCAGCAATTAATCGAATGCATTGTAATTGTGCTCTAAAGGCTCAGTGTGCTGTACAAACATGTGGAGTGCACATTGAGAAAAACAGAGACAGGGAAATGGAGCGAGAAATAGACACGAGCGATGAACGTCAGAGGCGGAGGAATCAACAAAAGCTGTATGCAGAACAACACGTTGTTGTTTGCAGGTGAAGATTTATGAATCGAAACTGGAATGAGGTGTTCACAGTATTCACCTCCTTGTTGACACTGCTGTAATATGCAACCGAGGTTCATGGAAAACAACAGTGGGAGCAATTTGTCAATATTTGCAGTCCCTGGACTGATAATAGCGATGAGAAAATGGACCCATATAGTGCATGTTGAGATGTGTGGTTGGCATTGTCTCCTCACAGCTAGAACATCCTGTGTTTGATTACTGCTTAGAACAAAGGCCTGTCTTTCTTTGTGGAGTTGATTCTTCACTTTTCATCCCACAGTCCAAGGTGGGGAGAATTATGTGCCCTCAAGTCTTATCATGATTATAGGATTATTATTTGTTGCTTAAAGATATAGTTTTCTAATTACACTTATTTGTCTTCCTGTCACCTGCTAGCCGAGAGCATTGTTTTCATTTCATCTCTGACAGTGAAGATATAAGCTGGTTATCTTAGCTAAGAAGGAGCTAGGAGTCAAGATTAGCTTGTTAGCCGTTTGCGTTTATGTTTGAATGACTATTATTGTACATGTTTTTGTTATTGGATAAGTTAAGAAAAAAAAGCATAGCTATAGTTTAACCTGTATGGTTAAATACTCAACCGACAACTCCATGAATTACAAAACGCATCTCTCTCCAGAATCACATGGTCCAAAATGGAGCAAAACAAATCTCTATTGATTTTAACCTCTATTTGATCAAAACTGTCTTAGCTCCTCTTTAGCCCAGGCTGCACATTTCCTCCCAATCTCATGTAAATCAGTTGAGTGGTTTTTGCTTAATGGTGCTAACAAACTCACATACACAAACAAACAGGCTGAGTAACTAACACCGGGGTAAACATGACCTCCTTGGTGGAGGTAGAAGAGAGTTTTGAATGTTTTCAGAGACAGATTTTCTGGCTGAATATTCAGAGTGCTATGGATATACCCATTGACTCTTATCAAGCTTACTTCCCAAAAAGCTTATTTCTTCAAATCCCTCTTTATAAGCCTTTTACATTACTTTCCCGATGTACTCCCACTTCCCTCTCAGTCATTTCTCTTTATATACACAGAACAGCGATGACAGTAATTTATTATAACTTCACTGAAAGCCCTGACACAATAGCTTTCTGTCCTTGTGTTCATGAGCTTCTTATTACATGTTGTAGAGAATCGGTGGGTCTGAGGATTTTCTTCAGTTTGGACAATGAATACAGCTCTGATGCGACCTTGGAGTCAAAACAAAAGGAATGATATAGTAAAATGAGAGCAGTAAAGAAACATGTGTCTCTATGCTCAGTGTCCCAGCTGGTGTCCCCCCGCCCCCTCTCCAATCAGAAATGTCACAACCTTTCTCCTGTGCGGCTCTCTGTTACACAAACAGTCTTCTCAGCCCAGAAATCTTCTCCTCGGGGGTGCAGCTCGTCTGTCCCCGTTGCCCCTTTATCCATTAGAAGTGGTTTGGATCCCAACAACGCGACAACCTTTGATATTCATGCCAAGAATCAAGCCAACCTGACCCCTCCACCACCAGCCCCCCCCCCCTCCCCACCACACACACACACACACACACACACATAATCCCACAACAATGAAGAAAATAATATTAATGCACCGAGAAGCTGGAGGTCTGGTGCGTCCTATGAGTACCCGCAGGCGAGGGGGGCTCAGCTGTCATTTACATGCTAATGGTGTTGGTGGAAGTGGTGAGAATGGGACGGAGGGGGCGGGGTGGCGGGATGGGGAGGGGGGGTGTTGCAAGTTGAAGAGGTTTTTGAGCAGCGAGCACAAGCTCTCGGTGTGGAAAACCCATCTGCTGGTCCTCATCTGGTCCGGCCAGCAGCTCCATTTATACCGTGCTTAATCAAACGTGTCCGTTGGACGCTCCGCCTCCTCTTCCTCTTCCTCTTCTTCTTCCCTAGCACAACACAGACATTGCCAAGGCCTCCTTTCGGACACAAATGGGTCTGTCTTATGTCCGAGCTGGTGGTGTTTTGCACCTGGTTTTTGCTGTTATTAAACGTCTACTCTCGAGCCATTCTGCTCGTCTGCTTCTCCTCTTGTGGACACGTCGCCCGTCTCGAGATCTGATGTTCTGGATGCTCTGCGGTCGTCGTTGAGGTGTTGTGTGTTGCCGTGTGTGCGCGATCTGAGGCTGGAACATAAGAAATGTTTATTTTTTCTCCCACGCTCTCCCAGCGTGACGTAGGTGTAATGTCCTCTATTTAGACACAACTCAAAGGTCGGTGTGGGTGTGCTGTAACTTCAACCGTCCAGAGAGGAGGAAGAAGAAACCCAAGAATAGTGTCATGGATTCATGGTTTAAGTATGACCACATGAATGAGCTACTGGGGGACATGGAAAATCACATTACTGTTTGTTTATTTGAACAAATGATTCGGGTACCTTCAGATGGACCCAGGCTCATTTTTTTTGCTTCACACATCACCAGCCTTTTGTCAGACATCAAGTCAAAACCAGGTTTTTCTTGCTATGAAGCAACAGTGCTAACCACCAAGCCAATTTGTCGCTTTAAAGAGAGATATGAAATGAAATATCAAGGATGATTTGGATTGGAATAGATGTTAGTGTGCTGTCAATACATAAAAACATGAGGAATAGCTTCAAAAGTCATGGTTTAAGTATAATGACGAGAGCTCAAATCACCTGAGAAACAACCAATCTGTGGTTGGAAAGTTACTCTCAAACACTTTTGAAACTCTGAATAGACAAAACGTAAAGAGCCTTTACAAGTTTCTAAAACTTTAATGTCGGTCTCTTTTCTTCGGGATGAAGTGCTTTTGAGGACATTTTCCTTCAGGTTCTGCACACATGTTCACGGATCCACAAAGCTCGTCCTGCGGCGCTACGAACGCTAAGATCTCATAATGCAATAATTCCCCTGAAACCAATGTTTTTTATGGTTGACAGGCAGCAGGCATTTAGATTCAGAAAGCTTACGTCCCATATTTTTTCAGTCGTATCTGCTAGGAGCAATCTGGGTCCAGCGCTGGCCTAGATCTCCTCCTCTATTTTGGGCACCCCTTTAGAAAGTATTAAACAGAGGAGAACAATGCAATTTTTGAGTGGCAGCATTACAAAATACTCTCGCAGATGAGAGCCACATCTGTCCATAGAGTTTTGGGAGAGGACAACATCAATCATGTGGATGCAGACTGCGACACCAATCAACGGGGACAGGGACGACATGGAGGTTGTGATGTTGCAGCCTCTTAGTGTCGCGTCTGTTACCTCGCTGCAAGTCCATCAATTCCCTGAGTTTGCATGTGTGTGTGTGTGCGTGTGGGATCCTCGATAAGACATGATTTGAAACTGCAGTTTGCGTGTCCTCAGAGTTGAGTGATTGTAAGCACCCGCAGGACACTCGGGCTGCTTGCCTTTGATGGTCTCCTCAAGTGGTTTTAGCTGCTCTGACCTTTAAATTCAGGACACTGTCTCTCCACATGTGCTTTGTAAGGGTTTTCCTTTTTTTTTGGCACAAAGTGAGGATAAAAAGAGCACAAATTGCTCTCTTTTGATTGTGTTTGAAGTCCTCTCAAAATGATCTCGTTGAAAAAAAAAATCTGGTAAGAGAGAAGTAAAAAATTTAATCTGCTTTTGCAACAGACCCTTGAAAGCGGATACATCTGCCCACACCTAACAACAGTGGTAGTAACTGTTCCCTTTGTCCTGACTTCTTAAATGAAATGTGCGAGGAGAGAAAAAAAGTCGGAGGAGAAAAGATTAACGTAAACCCAAATAGCCGAGAATAAAGACGGCAGCCATATTGACTTCTCTGACTTCAAGTTGAAAGGCATATTGGGCATCCTCAACATCCTCCGACTCTTTGATGTGATTAAGATGGATCTGAACTTTGCTTCAGTGCACAAAAACCACATCAGTGCTCCGCTAATGGCCCCTACCCCAACCACTGAAGCGGCACAAAGGTATGAAGACAGTAGCTGCAACGGAGAAAAATCTGACGTGCATTTGTTGTACAAATTGAATCCGTGATCACAGTGAATGATCTGCTCGATCGTTGTTTTGCGCAGTTATCGATTGGAGCCCCGGTGAGGAATGGAAAGCCTGATACTATGGACGTGATGCAAATTTTAGGTGAGAGCGCGCGGGACTCCTCTCCAGCCGGGCACAGACTTTTCCATCTTATACAGACTAATCCTCCACAGCAGCAGAGCCGACTAGCCACATTAAGGTAAATCACTGTGAGTCATTCTCCCTTCACACACACACACACACACACACACACACACACACACACACACACACACACACACACACACACACACACTCAAGCCCTCACAGGCTTCGAGCACGGAGGCTGAATCACCAACAAGCTTTAAACAACAAACAGCGAGCCACTGCAAACACAGTCCTGTCCATCCACGGCAAAGCCCCGGGTCGTTGTCTGGAGTTTGCAGGCAGAAAGTCACTCACTCTCTCTCCCTCTCTCTCTCTCTCTCTCTCTCACTCTCTCTCTCTCTCTCTCTCTCTCGCGTCTAGAAGGAAGAAGTGCTCTAAATCCATTTCAAAGACGAGGGCAGGACAGTGACAGGAAAAAAGTAATGAATATTTTACAGGCGGGGAGTACAGAGCTGCACTCCAGGTGACGCTCGCATTTATAGAGCTTATCAGAAACCTATCACCCATCGAGCACAGCCCAGGCGGAGCCGTGTGTCTGATTGTTTATCAGCAGCCTGCTGCTGGATTCCCCGGTCACCTGCGCGCCGCCCGCATCAGGCCAATCACAGGGACATTATGCTGTAAATTGGAGCGATAAATGGCCCTTTAGAAATGGAGAGCCGCCGTCGAAGTTTAGCTCCGAATCTCCCAGATTAAAGACGGACCGTATGTGGGAGCCACGTGTCTGCAATACAGTCCCTGTACGGAGCCGATATGGATTTTCATAATGCGGCCCTGTCAAATTAGAAAATATATTAAACCTTTAACTCCCAGCCTTCCCCTTTAATTTCCCTTTAAGTGGCTTCTGAAGTTGGAATAATAGTCTCACTCCGCTCTCACAGTGGAGCATCTATATCTTGTGTCTCCGGTTGTTTTAGCTCTTTGCCTTAGCCGCTCAATGTTTCAATGGTGTTTCTGTAAAAGTTTACCTCTATTTTGGGTTGTGGAGTGAATGATGGTAGGTCCTGGGTTTGACTCGCTGTCCCAAAACATGCAGGTGTGTTAGGTCGACTGGAGACTAAATTGCACGTGACAGTGCATAGTGTGTGTGCGTGTGTGTGTATGTGTGTGTGTGTGTGTGTGGGTTGCTATAGACACCAGCAGATCCCGATGGGACCATTATGGTAGAAAATGGGTAAAATAGGATGGATGGAGCTTATTTTCGAGATACAGTATTTACTGTAGAGTGAGATCTAATCAAGAGGGCGAGGCTGACTCACCGAGCGGGCTCTGACAGTGTGTATGTTTGGAGAGGACACTCGAACACTCCCCATTGTTCTTAGACCAGAACTGTAAACACAATGCGTCACTTCTATGTTTGTATGGAAACTGTTGTAATTGCTGTAATTTAAGACTGTGCCGAGGCAGATGCCGTAGAGGAGAGTCTGGAAAAAGGCAGCGCAACCTTTATACCCCAGTCTTACAAATTTCCAGTGTGTGAAATCCAATTAACCTTTTTGAGAAAAAAAGAGAGGGAGAACAGTTTTGATACAAAGAACTTATTAAAAGCCAATAGTTTGAGGGAGATTAAAATACATCTAGTGAAAGACAGCGCTCTCTGCTTCCCCACAGACATGCCATCACACACACACACACACACACACACACACACACACACACACACACACACAGAAAGCGAGCATTTGTGATAAATTATTGTCGGAATAATATATACGGCAGCCAGCCGACTCCTCCAAATGTGTCACTCCACATTTTCATTTTGTTGCTTAAAATCTCCTTTGAGTATTCGGGTTGAGCATCGTGTAATAACTGGCCTCTGGAGGGAAAAATGCAGTTGCATGAAATTAAAAGGAAACCTCTTTAGGAAGGTAATGCGTTTGAACACACATCAAAAGGGGAGAAAAAAAAAAGAAATTGTGGGACTGACAACATCTCTCTGCAGCTTGTGTGACTCGTGCTGTGCCAACTTGCTTGTGAAGCAGTCCTTGAACAAGGACGTTTTTTGATTTGGTGTGCATCCTCTTCCTCTGTGTGTGTGCGTGTGTGTGTGTGTGTGCAGGAATGTGTCAGCTCTCCACTGCTCAAGGTGTCTGCCACTGTGAGTGACTTTGCTACGAGGGATTAAAAGTTACCACAGCCTATCACTTTGTGAAATCTGTGCGTAGAGATTGGGATGAAAAAAAAAAACTGAAATCATTTCAAAATGTTGAACTGCACATTATTATGTGTGTGCGACTGCACAGTCACACACACACACACACACACACACACACACACACACACACGCCGCCTGTCCAAAGACTTTACATGTGCTTGCATCATCATCCTTTTAATTGAGCTTCCTCCCTTCTGCCTGTCGCTGCCCTCCTTCCACACACTCCCACTTTTTGCTCCTCTTCAAGCCTCCTTTCTCATCCCGTCTACTTTTTCTCCCTCTCCTCTTCTCTCCTCTCCGCTCCACCTCTGTTTCCCTTCTCCCGCTCTGCATTGTCACCCAGACAGCCAGGTACAGCCCCTCCTCCTCCACTCTGCAGAACAGCGAGCGTACATTTGTACAGACCGATTAGCATTTCAACCTGCCGGGATTTTCTCTCAGCGCCTCGCGGACTGCAAATAATCGATAGATACAATGCAGAGGGGAGGGGGGGTAAAAAAGAAGAAGCCAGATGCATGCAGAAATCAATTTGGGCTTGAAGTCAAGGTGAGAAAGCCACTAGCTTAGGTCTCTTAAAAAAAAAAAAAGAAAAAAATCGTCCGCCAGACGAAGTGTGGAGATGGAGAACCGTCTGGGACCCGGTGGAGGACACAGTGGAGCTGTGCAATCTACGGCTGCTGTGGATCAATAGAAGGAAGCATGCGGGGTCAGAGGTGGAGGGGCTGCACTCTTGCGTTACAGTGTTTCTCAAAACGTAATTATAGGTGATAGTAAGATTGAGGCACGGGGTCGCGCTTTAATGGGCTTACGGTCCCTTTCTCTGTTTCTGTTTCTACTCCTATGCACCATAGGAAGGTGAAGGTTACAAAGGAAAGTGATAAACAAAAACAAAGAACATTCCTCAAGACAGCTGGGAGGAGATAAACAACCGCAGCTAAAGTAATGACTCGATTTTGGAGCATCTCTCACTTTGCTACTCCGGCCGACCTCTGGAGAGCATTAGTCATCTGTGTGTCAAGGCGTGTGGAGTTGGGAGTGCTTCTCAAAGAAAGCCTGGAAGTTTCTTTTGGCATGAAATGCCCACACTGTCCGAGCCCCTGACTACAAATGACAAAAACCCAGGGAGGAGAGCGTAAGTTTCATTAAGATTTATTCATATGAAAATAATATAACAATAATAAGAACAGAAGACATGTTTTAAACTGCAGTAAGAGGGACTGTGTTCAGTGTAAGGTCAAGGGCTGTCCCTGAATTAAAAAACTGTTGTTTTTTTTATTTTATTTCAAGAACAGATGCAGAATTCGTCTGCTCCGAATCCCAAAATTTGTTGAATTGTTTCTTCGTTTTATTTTCACATGAGGGACTTCTGCAAACGAATGCAGTCATGCAAAACTCCTTTTTTTTTAAACATCTAGTGTAGCATTGTAGCGATACATATTTGTGAACAATTCTGTGATTTTTTTTTATTTTCTCATTTATTTCGCAGGTAAACTCTCCGGGAAGTAATCGGTTAAACAGAAAAATAAACTCGAAAAAGACCCAGCCCATCTTCAATTCACTAACTGACTAATAAGGGGCTGTCTGACTAGTTTCATAATTGAGTGTATCTCTTATAACATCATGTCCATCACAACATCAACAACACCTACTCAGCGTCCTATCCCATATCGCGATCGGCTCCTAAAAGGTGCGTGGAGTGACATTTTTCAGCCCCCTCGCACTGAAATAACTGTGACTGATCAGTCTAGCCCTGCCTGCCTGCGACGTCCTCCTCTCCTCGCCAGATTCCCCATTTCAGCCGGCGTCACAACACATTTCACCGTCAAGCCCATAAAGCAAATAACAATGCAGGTTTTTTTCCTTATTATAAGTTTATATATATATATATATTAGATATATTCCCTCTAGCCTCTCTGTCTCACTTTGTTTGTGCCACCGCAGTGACACGTCCGCGTCTACTTCACTTCTCGGCTGCTCGATGGAGGTCAACGCCGGTCACGTTTGGCTCGCCGTCCCGTTTAACCTCGACCACGACTGCGGCGGCGGCTGCGGGAGCGGCCCCGACGAGACGGGCTCGGCGTCTTACGGATGACTTCGCGGGCCAGGAGAGCGTCGCTCGCCCCTCGCCGGCAGGTACAGGTATAGGAATGTGCTTCTGTGTAATTCTTGATTGTCAAACACCGACCTAAGCCCGCCCGACTGCCTAGCGCTCGTGTTGGTGCCAGTAAAAGTGCAGACAAACTGTGTTACTGACGTGATAAAAGCAGGTACGTCCCCGGAGTAATTAACGGGTAAAAGGCTGATGTGCTTTAGGCCCAGGAGAGGTAGCTGGCCTTGTACTTAATGACGCCAAAGTGTCAGCATTATTCAAATGTGTGGGTGGAGCCACTGACCAGAGAACGAGAAATTACAGGCTTATCTTGAACAATTGAACGCTGCATTTGCATGAAGTCTGATTGCCAGATTGACAACACTAAGAATTACCCAAGTGCTCATTATCATCACGTGCCGCCATTGTTCGCCTATAATTTAGCTCTGGTATTGTAAACCAGACAAGAAAGTCTCGGATAAAAGTCTTTCCTCTGATGAAAGGGTACCAGCTATAGATTCCTTTGTTTTCACTGTAGGGGAAATTGGTCCATTTGCTCCACTGTGCATGTGCTTGATATTCCTGTGCTTCTTTTGTTGTTGGTTTTTTTTTGTGTTGTTTTTTTTCTTTGTTCCTCTATCATTGTAAGTTCTAGAAATTCACTCCATGCAGGGGGTGCGGAGAGAGGAGAGGCTGTGTGAGAGTGCAGACGTACAGTCCTCGACCACCTGCAGGAAAACAAGCTCCGAAAACAGCCCGAAACAGGAGAGAGAAGAATAAATCCTGGAGTGGTTTCTCTGTCACGTGACGCCGCTCCGTGGGCGTCGCTCCCGCTTGCGTCGGCTACACAGTTGTTTCGATCTTTTCGATGATCTCGATCATGGACTTGGAGGGGGACAGCAGGGAGCAGTCGTCCTGGTCCCACAGGCTGCCGGGGCTGGAGTTCCCGTCGGTGCTCAGCTCGTCGTCCTCCTCCTCCTCCTCGCTCTCCTCCTCGCACGACTCCAGGTAGTGCAGACCCAGCGCGTTGATGCCGGAGTCCTCGGAGCTGGACGGCGAGGAGCAGTGGTCCATTTTGGGGCCTTTGATCTTATCCACGGGGGAGGGGTGTTTGTGTTCACTGTACGCCTGCGGGGCCGGCTGGGCCGGCCGCACGGCGCCGGGCGAGGGCGCGTGCTGGGCGGGCGCCGCCGGCTTCGCCGGCTGCTGAGGCTGCGAGGGGTTCGGGGGCATCTGGGGCGCCGGAAGAGCCGGCGGGGGAGGGGTGGGAGGGCGCGGCGGCTCGGGGAGAGGCGGCGGGGGACGCTGCACGTAGCACATCTTGCCGTTGATGCGTTTGACGATGTAGTCGTCCACGAAGAGGTCGGCAATGACGCAGTACTTGGGAGACTCCAGGTGCGGCGGGGACTGGAAGCACGGCGCCAGCTTCAGGAAGCGCTCGGCCAGGGACAGAGACAGGTCCATGGAGTTGCTGTACTCCGCCCCGGCGGGTGGCACAGCTGTGCTGGGCAGCTGGCACACATTGGTCATGGGCTGGTAGACATATTTGCCTGGAAGGAAAAAGAGCAAACAGAGGAAATTGTGTTAACTGTCTGAGTCCTCAGTGTACTTCCTGCCTAGTATGATGGTGGATGGAGCCCATTTATCGGAGGAGAAAGTACTCTGGAGCCCAAGATGTCTCATGATGAAAAGTTTTATTAATACTTGTCCAAGGAGAATTGAAGGAACAACCAGCACGTGCTGCTAATCTGCCATTCCAGTCAATCGGGGATAGTCTTATCTTTAAAGACGCAGGCATCGCCATACAGCTCAGTACTGTTCCACAGGGTCAACATTATCCAACCTCTGACCACACTTTGGTCTGCCACGTTAGCATGCTAGCGCTGCTCTAAAACGCGAGGCTATGACAACACAAACATCATAAGCTTTACCGCCCGTTTCCTGTGAAAGACGCACACGTCTGTGTCTGCTCTCTCAACGAAACACAGCGTCTCTCCTGCTGGAGCGTCACAATGACCTCAAGGCTAGGCCTGACCCAAGTGTGTGTGTGTGTATGTGTGTGTGTGTGTGTGTGTGCCAATGACAAGTCAAACATCTAAACTCGCTATAAGTGGCTACAGATAACATTTTAATATTCAGACAGGCTAAAAAGACTAAACGAAATGGTGACTTTGGTGTTGTAGCATCTTACACCTCATTAGTCGCCGTTTTCCGGTTTCCCTCTTGCTCTCGTGAGTCATTTTTAGCCACAGCGATGGAAGAAAGAAAAACTCAGCTCTGACGCCGTTAAGAGACTGGAAACGGTTAACGTGCTGGCGTTTTGCAGCAGCTGATCCAACATTGCATTCATCGTCGCGTCACCTGACACGTGGCTCCGAATGGAGCTGAATGATAATGCGGCGCCATGCCGGCCTGATGCGTTCACACCGGGGTATCATGTGCAAACGTTTAGCTGGAGCGGCAACAACAGCGTGCGCTGTCAGCTGCCAGCCCCGCTTTGAAACACACACACACAGTGAAAAATATCTTAAATAATTTCTTATTATCCCCGACATCTGCGACACCGTAGTTTTACGGCCGCACGCGAGAACATATCATGAAATTTTTAAGCGTGCAATTTGCTCCTTTTTTTCCGAAGAGTGTATTTTAAACTGTTGACATAAAAGGCGAGCCGTTCACGTCGAGCCACGCTCTGCAGGCAGCAGAGCATCACAGTCGCCACATTAGTCGTATAAACTCTTGTCGGTCTCGACCAAGGACGCGGTTTCTGAAAATGGCAGAAAGCAGGTTAGGAGGCACGGTCGAATAATGCGTTTTCAGTAACCCATCATCTGTCCTTTGTTGGGCGTCTGCAGCAATTTTCACATCACAAAGCATTTTGTGCTGCTGGAGGCAAAAAAAAAAGTACCTGCCTCTCCACCGCCGACTGAGGTGGAGCTGCAGGCAGAGGTTTTAAATTGCAGGACATCCCGACCAGAGCAGTAATCATATCTGACCCTTAAACTGATGCAACCCTCGACTCAGAAATGAAATGTGATACAGCAGCATGGCGCGGCACAGCGGGAGTCATGATCCGCGCGCTGATTAACGCCTGAAATGCAAACACAATGCTTCGAAACTGGTGCGAGACGCCGCGCCGTGTTAGACAAACCGTGGATTAGATAAAGGTCGCGTGCATACAGGGTTGTTTTTTTTCTGTTTTTATGCTGTTGCCGAATGCCTCCGGTGTAAGTTATGCCTCCCATTGTGTCAACTGGTGCACTGGTGGCGATTGTGCAGAGTGACTGCTCCCATAGTTACTCATTGTTTGCGGCCCACTGCCTCCAACTCGGGAGCCGTGCCGGCTGAATCGCGCGCCTCTGATGTGTGTTTAACTGGCTCCCCGGGGAGACGGAAAACTACAGAAGATGACAGGCCTACGCATCACTTCCTCTCGCTCCGTGTCCTTGTCTTTTGTCTCACTAGCCGGGGCGCCCGTTCAATCAAAAACCTTCTCCCGGGTTGCACCGAGAACATCAAACTAACTGCGAGGTGGGGCGGAGGCTCGGTTTTGCATTGCTGTATGGACGACGGGTGTTTTTTTGTGATGCTGATCAGACTTTTTTTAGCTTAAAGGGTTAGTTCGGGAGGGGAAAACAAAAACCCAAAAACGTCCCACTTAAAAGCGGGCGCCGTAATTGCTATATTTTCACGCCTTCTTTCTCTCGCCGTCAGGCAACACCTTCCGACAGGGAAGAGAAACTGTTATTTCTTCTTGAAGCCGTCTCTTTGAAGACACCAGACTCCTTTGATAAAAACAGTCATTTTAACCCACAAAAAAAAAACATGGGGAGGCGTCGGGGCCTCTGCTGCCTCAATCCCTTAGTTTGTGATGCACAGTTTAGTGTGCAATCACATGAACGTGTTTAAGCACAAAAAACAACACGAGGAACGCTCCGACTGAGGCAGCTGCGACTCCCTTGTTTTGAGAGGTGAAATTACTGATTTTGCCGGGGGAGTCTGGGGGGGCATCGAGGCGAGCAGAGATGGAAATAACAGCGTCAGTTTCCTGTCCGAACAGGATGACTGGCGGCAAGGGTAAAGCTGTGAAAATGTTCTAAATATAGCGAACGCTTAAAGTGATGCTGATGTGTTCAGGTGGGCCTTTGTTTAGAGGCGACAATGGGTTTTGTCTGCAGAAGGAAAACACTTATTTCCTCCACACATCCCTCGTATGAACCCACCTCGAAAAACATCCAAACTATGCCTCCCGTGAATCAGCTCACAGCCACGGCTAACTGAATTCAAGTGACCGCCTCTTTATCAAATCAGGCAAAATTGCGTCTTCCACCCATGTGAAGCGATTAAAAGGGGCTGCGACCGAGCTGCGACGTCCGTATCCTCTGTAAACATTGTTAGCACAAAAAAACAAAAACACACAGGAGCTAATGGCGCCGCTGCCGAAAAGAGGGGATAGCGGCCGTCCTCTGTTTAATGAGAGGAACCCAATGGTCCGTGTTCGCACCGAGATGAGCCCATTCAGGCAGACAAGATAGCGGCAACAAATGAGAGCTAAAGCCGTGGAAGGTAATGTGTTGACATTTTGTTTTTTTTGCATATTACGTCTAATTGCGTCCATCCATCTGGAGTTTCAAGCGGCAGTAGCCCGGACAGCCACGGACAGATGCACAGACGGACAGCAAAGCAGACAGACATATGGAGCAGACACCGGTTGTCTCCTCGCAGCCTTTGCAGGAGGAACGGAGCCTGACGGCCGACCTACCAGGTGTCGGCAGAATGCAGAATTAGCTGGGATGAAATCTGAAATACTCCGTGGGGTCTGCGCATGCATGACGGCACGCACGTGCGGGACGAATCCACAGGGGGGGGCGAGGACAAAGAGCAGAATCTGTGCGTGTTGTCTGTTTTAATACTTGGAATTAACGTAAAATACCCTGAGATGGATTATTAGAGAGACCGGAGGTGGCAGTTTGTAATTACAGGTCATTTGTTTTCAGGCTGCGTCTGTGGTGTTGTAGACTCGTTTCACATGTGAGATATCACAGGCAGTGCACTCTCAATGAGACGTGGTCGGAAAATGTCCGGGCGTTAAGGCACAGCTAATGTAACAAAATAAGTGTTTGAAAGCAACTTTAATAGAGGAGGATCGGTGTGTAGAACATTCATTGGGCCTCAAGGACACACACACACGCACACTGTGCTGTATGGTGAGTAACCATGGATGTGAGCATAATTAAAAGGAAGAAGAGGAGAGAAAAGAAAATTCAGCCATCCAGTGTGAGATGAGATGAGCTGAGATGAGATGAGATGAGATGAGATCAAATGAGATAGGATACAATAGGATACGATACGAAACGATACGATACTACTTTATTAGTCCCCAGGGACAGAGGGTAATTTCTGCTGCTGCAGCTGCAAAATGGATGGTGACAGAGAGAGGAAAAAACATTGAAAAAAAAACGCTAGAAACAATATGAAATATTAACACTGTATACACAGCGAGACACACAATAACAGGAAAGAGCAACAAAACGCGGACGCAGCGCTCAAGTGATTACGGGATGAACTCCATGTGTGGATGCGGTCTGCTGGGAGCAGGATGGTAGAAACAACTTTTCCCGTGTCTGAATCGGGGACAAATGAGTTTCTCTTTTCTGACTAAGGAATACACAAACTCTAACCGACAGCCGGCGAGCGCTGTGTATGCAGCTTTATTGACATTCAGTTGTGCTCCGCCCTTTTGTGCTGGAGCCCTCGCACGACAATTGTTAAGCAGCCTCTGCGGCGTGTCCCTCTGCCACGTGGGCGTGTGTGTGTGTGTGTGCGTGTGAGTGAGAGAGCGTGTGTGTGTATATATTTCCATGCTAACAAAGACCAGATGCCCCCAGACGGAAGAAAGAAGAAAGCTCGGTTCTTCACACCGAGGACATAGCTGCGGGTACACTGAATGAGTCTCTTCTTTAAAAAGGTTAGAGCGTCGCACAAATCATTAAAAACGAGACCGCGTAGCTCAGTGCCACGACAGTTTCCAACAAAACGTCATTTCGGAACGAGAGCAAACGAGGCCGCTGCATTCAGCCTATTATTGCACATCTAGCGGCCTGTGTAGCTGTTGTGTTTGATTGCATCTGTGGTCATTCATATGGTAATGAACGTGTCACGCGGTGCAAGAGTGCGTATTTAATTGTCTTTAGACACGAGTGGAGGTCTAAGAGGAGCTGTATCTGGCTCCGGCTGCTCAGAAAAAAAGCTCATTAGCAGGATCAAAACAACGACTCGCGTCTAATGGGAGGAACAAAATGCCGAATATCACCTAATGCGTCTTTTATTATTCCTTTATTGGTAATTTGCTTTTTTTATTTCTTTTCTCTGCAGGGCGAGGCGGTGGCACGAGACGTTCCAGGCTGCGAGGACTGACTGACTGACTGACTGAGGAGAGGCATCTGCAGTAAATGCACAGGTTTTGAGTCAGTGCTTCAGAATCAAAAATAGGAGCTCCTCTGCAGACCCACCACTTTACACCTACAGCCATTCGGAGAAAAATCAACTGCAGTGGAAACACAGGCACAGTGTTTTCCACTGACAGCGGCCTCAACAGACCAGAATAATGTGCAGCCACGGGACATGCCGCACTTTGAGCACGGAGAACGGCTCCTCGCTCCCCTTTTTTTCCTTTAGCCGGAGCCTTTCATCACATTATTATTAAAAGCCGCTGAAAGCAACAAGTTCACTGGGAGCAGATGAAAGGCATTCTGGGGGATGTAGGAGATGTAAATGAGGCTTTTGTGCACATCAAAAGAGGAAGTAAAAGCTCTTCATTAGAGAAATTTAATCAAGAATTGATGATATCCACAGATTAACGGCACCCCACCCCCGCAGCCAGGTTTGCAGCAGAAGAGAGAAGTACACAATTCATCTGCTGATACACAAAGTATCACAAAATCTCTCCGATATACAGGCGGGAAACTTGGAACAAAGCGTCTCACTCAATCAATTAACTTCATCTCATCAGACTCGGGGGGGGGGGGCGGGGGGGCTGCACGGTGCTATATATAGCACAAAGATGTCTTAAAATTACATTTACAATACGTTGGCGGGGAGTTCAGGAGGTTAATGAGGCGAGGGGGGGAGAACAGGCAGCCCCGTTCCTGGGACTTGACAGACTGCTCTCCGGAGGGAGGAGGAGGAGCGACGAGGAGCTCCTGCGCTCCTCGCCTCCCACCTGTCTCCTCGGCGCATGCCTCCCCAGCTCTCCGGCCGGCCGAGGCCGCTCTGTCTGCTCTAATACGGCACGTCGTCTGCGAATTATGCGGCACGCAGCCCCTTGATATCCCCACATCCCGCACTCAGATTTAAGCACCTCGATCGCTCCTCTTATTATCCACAAACTCAACATTTACTCAAGATGAATGGGGCCTCGCACCGATTATGTCACTTAATATCAGTGTGAATCAAAGCCTCAGAGACCGGGCCATTACCAACTTCCTCGCTTTGAGTCTTCCGGTTAGTCTGAACCTGCAGTTTAGTTTTTTTCTTCCCCCACTGTGGAGGCCGAGCAGAACTCCTACTGTTATTGTGCAAAAGCCAGGTGAACAAAAATCAATTATTTTAGCAGATTGTTATCATCTATCACGCAGCCGCCTGCGCCCATTGGGCCGGTGGATACGCACATCTGCTGCTTCACTGTGTTTAAATGTGCTCAAGCAAGAGGGGGGGGGTGGACTGCAGCTGGGCCCAACAACAAAAGTTTCAGGTTTCAGTGGAGGCGACACTCTGACCCAGCATCGTGTGGAACTCCTTTTCCTGTTTCCTGCTCCAATAGGCAGACGGCTCCAGCGCCCGACTTCAGCCAGGCTGAAATCCACTGTTTAGACTGTTGCCCCAGTGAAAACACAGAAAAAAAAAAGGAAAAGAAAAGCAGCCCTCTGGACTGTTTTTCTCATAGGGGATGAAAATATCCCAGCTACAACTCTGAAACTGGCCTTAAAGGGCAGTTGCAGATTTCTTCGAGCCTGTGTGAACACAATACCCTCACGTCCAAGTGCGCTTTCAAAAGTAAGAATACACACTGTGAAATAATCTCCTCCTGATGCAACTGCAGGAGGAAACCACAGCGCTCACTGCAGGGCTGTCAAAAAATCAAACATGCATTTAACAGTGCCCTCTGTAATTATCATGCCAGAGTACCAAGTTCACTGTGAATGAGAGACGGAGACGGGCCACAGCCATCAAACCGCAGTAGCAGAGAGCAGTTTCTGAAATGCAGCGTCACAGTGATTTGCAGATGCTCTGTTGCCCTACAGTATCAGCTGACATAGGCAGTAAACCTCTTTCACAGCCCACAGTTTGAACTGTCACAGCACGAAACGCCCTGGACGCCTCGGATGGCTCACACCAAATCACCGCGTCTCCGAGAGCCAGGCAGCTCTGTAGAAATGCCTTTTCTTCAAGCTAAAGTAGTGATTATGACATCAACTCAGATGGGTTTGGATTCAAAGCTTTCAATCAGGGAGAAACCGACGGTAAAGGTAGAGAGGTTGGGCGGCTCTTCAACACAACAGCTCCTGCTCGCTGGAAAAAGCTCCTTGGCTGCACTGATGGCAGTTTGGCTCGGTTACGACGACCTTGTTCAATGCAAATGGAAACATATCCATGTCCCTCTTGTCCCGTATCTCATGCTCCCCAGCTCATTATTCCTTTATCACACTCCAACCTCCTGTTGTCTGAGGAAAATTACCCCCATCCTCACCCTATAGAGCTGGGGGAGACCAGGTCCTTGGGAGCGTGCTATTATAGGAGGACACGTATGTAGAACTGGAGGAACAAAAAGACTTTTTTTTTTTACATCATCTACTGTGTATGGGATCAAGGAGCCTGGGCTCACCAGTGGCTATGAAAGCAGTCAAACCGCTGGTTAAATCAAATGGGGGGTCACCGTGTCTGTGCCGGGCTTTGATGAGGCCACGTTAACCCCGACGGAGACTGTGGCGAGCTATCAAAGCAGGTGTGAATCTCTCAAAACTGTGGCGAATAGAAAAATGCAAAAAAAAAAAACTTGTCGAACTTTTGTGTTGTCGCTACTCGTCTGTTTCCAGCGTCGGCAGCCTGGCAGTTAAACTGGTCGAAGCGCTACAGTTTCCAAACACGCACGATCAATCACAAAACATTCCCCGGGGCTCGCGCTGGCAACGCATCGACCCTTTAATAACAGGTGAAGCTTTTTCTGATTTGCCACCGCGGCACAATCGGAATTAGTCGCAAACAAAAAAAGAAAATCAATCGATGCAGAGCAGAGCCGACGGGCCTGCATGTGTCAGCCGCAGCTGCCCGGACGAGGCCAGGACGTCCCCAGCAAGTCCCAACGCATGGGACCAGAGCTGACGGAGCGCAGGACAAGACTGCTCAGAACCAATTAGACTCTGTTAGACTCCCTTAATGAGTAATTCATTGCTCTGCCTGGTAATTGTAATCAGTTAGTAGAGGATACAAAGAGAAAGAGAGAGAGAGAGAGAGGGAGAGGATTCAGACCAGGTGGTTCCAGTGTTGCTGTGAGCAAAAAGCTCTCATCAGACATGACATATTGGCGGTGACACTAAACACAGCTAATTACCACTAATGAGAGGCTTGGACTGATGTTGTCACCAGCTGGAAACACTGCCTCCACCTACACCCAATTCCATCCTACCACCCCCTCCCATCACCACCGCCCCACCACCTCCATCTTCTCAGCCAGGGGTTTCAACAAAAGCTACGACTAAGTGGAAAGCGCTGGAAGGGCTCGTCAAAGCGGAGACATCATTTTCTTGGCAGAGCCGGCCAAGGTGATTAGCGTGGCGCGAGAGCGGAGACGACGGCCCGGGAAGACGCCGCTCTCCTCTCCTCGACTAGAAAATTGGGAGGAAGCGAGCGAGCCCGCGTCGCTCCGCAGGTAAGATAATGGAAACAATTTGCGCTCGCAAATTTAAAACGCCCGAGCCGGGGAGGAGGAGGGGAGGGGAGGGGAGGGTGGGGTGGCGCTAAACTACAGATTGACCTTTTGTATTTGTTTGCCTGAAAACCTATTAAAGATGTAATTAAAAAAAAACAGTCCGACGACGTGGTGAATGCACAATTATCGGGCTCCAGGAGAAGTTTATACTCTGGGCGACGGCCGGGGGCACGTAGTCCCTCTCTCTGGGAACGTGATGCGATAAGGGCGCGCCGGTCCGCCACATTTCCCCTCCTTTCGCACGCGGCGTAATTGCGTGCGGGTGGAGAGGAAGGGCGCGAGCCAAAGCAGGAGGATCGCATGCCGGAGCACGCTGCTGCTTCGCTCCTCTCGCCGGGCGCTTTGGATCCGCCTGATTCAGCAGTCTAAGCAGGTTTATTCACACTGTGGCGCACGTTATACAGTGGGTGAGAGAGAGAGAGAGAGAGAGAGAGAGAGAGAGAGAGAGAGAGAGGGAGATGTGAAGGTGAGGCTCCGTTTATGACGTGGGTGGCTCTGGCTTCCATACCACAGCAACCATGTATTAAATAATGGAGACAAAGCCATCTTCTGCCCGTGGAGGGAGAGGAGGCAAAACCTCTGATGTGACGTAACGACAAACACTGGGAGGGATCGGTCAGCTTTCTCTCTCGCCGTCACGTCAGATATGTCACTTGGCTCGCTCTGGACGGAAGCGGGCATCTAAATCCAGCGATTACAGCGGCAAAGATTACAATGCGACTTGTGCGGTCGCACACTGTAAGCCCCGGCCCGGGCCCGGTGCAGGGCGGACGGCCTGATTGTGTGCTACACTGATCTGAGGATTTTCAGGGGCAGCCAGAGGAGGGATGAATTAGGAGGGCACAAAGCGACGGACATCCTGTCAGGTGTTGTGGTTCCACGGCGGTGTCGGGGTGTCAGGTCGAGAAAGGTTCAAACGGAGAGAAAGTGCCTGAGCTACGCCGGCGCTGAAAATGCCACTTGACACTTCCCCGAAGCGAAAAGTAAATAGTCCGCGTTGGAGTGGAGTCGCTGCCCTCGTGCTCTTTCGCCGATACAGTCGATTCCAGGCAGGAATATAAATGTTGATTTATGGTATCGGATTGGAGTCAAGTCAAACAGCTCAGCCGTACCTGGCTTTTCTGAGGCCTCCGTGAAAAGGGCGGTGTTATTGTCTTAGGAAAAGGCCAGAAACAAGATGTCTGCGGATCTCTCAGGACTTCCTGACATCCCTCTGCTGTTCCCTGCCTCCAGACCCTTCAAGCTTCGAATGTGGGTCACGATCATATTTCCTACCGTTTCACATCCGAGAAGACAGCAAACGTCCCTCTGACTTGAATGCATTTGTAGGGATGGGGGTGGGGTGGGGGGGTGGGGGGGGACTATTTTCAGCGGTGGATTAATACACATTTGGTGCACTAGAGGGTATTAACTGCACTTGGACTGAGTGTGTGGGATTGACTAAAAATAAACTACAGAGAACATGCTCACCATGATGAAGAAATGGTGTGTTTAACGTGGTTTTGAGGCACGCAGGACTCTGGACTGTGTATCTGGCTCCTGGCTAAACAATCAGCGACCGCAGAGCACTCCACCCTCTCCACGCCGAGGCTTTCTAAAGCGGCTCCTAAAATGAACACCCACTAAGGGCCACGACGCGGGCTGCATTTGCTGTTCCGCGAGTAAGATTTCATTACTGTAAGTGCAATAAAAAGCTTTGAGAGTAAAAGGAAAATGAGAGGAATTTGTCAAAAGCATTTAGCACTTAGAGCCGGCTACGAAATGCGAGGACAGAAAGCACCAGTGTTTCACTCGTTGCCCCCTGACTGTTTATTCGATGGCACAAGGTAAATCCCAGTTTGAGCCTGTGTTAAGTTACTAGGGCCCAGCCTTTGACAACATACGGATTTAGAAGAGCCATCTCGCTCTTCATCTCCGAGGACCACTGGATTCATCGAGCTAGGAGTGTTGGGCGACTACGCCAAGCGAGCAAAGTGCTGAATCCGTCTTCAAAAGATAACTCTTATCGTGCTGGAATTTCACATCTGGGAGAAGCTCCCCACTGGGTTCGCTCCGCGTCGCCACCACCACAGCGACTCTTGGAAATAATCTCCAGAATCATCTGCCTAATGCGACGCGGCTACGTAACGACTGTGAGAGCACGTGAGCGTGGGTCGCCATTACTCTCCGACGTACAAACACGAGAAAACCACAACAAGAAGCATTCACAAAGTCAGAATGGACGTCTTAGATGATGATCACGGTCTGTCACAAGCCTTTGTTGGTTGCATCATTTCATTGTCATTTTGGTGATGAATTGTCGTCTCGGTGGACTTCGACGAGGCAGAGAAACATGGGAAACATCACGAGACTTGTCATTAAAAGCAGAACTGAAAGTTGATGACTCAAAGTGTGCGACGTCACCTCAGTGTTTCTCCATAATGGAGCCGGCCCATGATAAAGCCTGATATTGGATTTACTCAGATTTCTCTCTTCTCTCTCCACTCTTCTATCGATTCTTCTACATTATGTGGGCTCTCTAAATGGGCGAGATGTGGGTCCACCAAGCTTTGAAGAGACACAATCCTGATGTGATGTAAGGCAGACACAGCGATAGCCAAGCTCTAGTTAGGTGAGCCTGATATGCTTCATATAGCTCACTATGAAGTACAATAATCCACAATTTGACTGATTTCTATTGTTTTCCACGACTGAATGTCTTTTTGTCATTTAGATTCAAGGGTTTGATGGAAAACAACTCCACATCATTATGAATACCACATTTAGAGGCTGAAACACTCTGAACTGTATCGTTTCAAGCTGTTTCTGTCACTTGCACGGCTGGGTATGAAAAATTAACAAGTTTACAGACAAAAACACAAGAGGTCCGGGGAGAGCTGACAGAAAACGACCCTGAATCATCCCTGCTTCTGAATGCTCCTGCCTCCATTGTAACATTAACTATTTATAGATGGGTCCAGTTGAGGGTTTCTGGCTATGATCAAGGAAAACTGTGACACTGAAACTGACCTCGATAAGATAAGCGATGCATTTCAATAAGACTCGACCAGCATCTCAGAGGCAAGTTTCAAAAGAAAAAGAAAGCCAACTTTGACATAACCCCTAGCCCGGAGTGACACATCCATATCATACCGGATTTGGTGCAAGATTTACAAGCTGGTGACGGTGTGGGCTCGACATTGTGTCAATCCTTTTCAGCTTTTTTGCCATATCACTTGATCAGACCGAGTGATTTACGCTGATTCTTCCTGAGCAGTAGCACGATTTATCATGTAGGAAGCCGCGACATGAACAGAGACACACGGAGGTGTAGGTGGAGGTGTTAAGAAGAAACTTACAGTGACACCAGCCCAAGTGGCAGCACCAGTGCAGCTTGAAGCACTTCCCGTGGCTGTGCGTAGCGCAGATGGAGAGTCCATCGCAGGGGAGGAAGTCTGGTCTCCCGGCGCAGCTCCTGGCCAGAGCCTGCGCCTCGTCCAACTTCTCACTCTTCGGACACTTCTGTGCTCCCGACGCGGCCATGCCAACATCTCTTTTATGCAAGGGAAAGAAAAATACAAGACACGCACGCACACACACGCATACCCTCACACTCACGCACGCATAGCGTCCGCCCGGCTGGAACTACAGCATGACGGGACCGAGCTGAGCTTTTTTCTTCTTCTTCTTTTTTCTTCTCTTTCTCTTTTACGCCCTGGGTGCGTCTCGCAGTGGTGTGCGGATCCGACGCATATCCCGAAAGGAGGAAGAAGGAGGAGGCAAATACAAGTGTCAGAGCTGAGGAGCCTCCCGTGGTCGTGATCCACGCTTCTCCACGTCCTCTCCCTCTCTCTCCTCCCTCTCCTCTCCCTCGCCCTCTCCCTCTCTCTCCCTCTCTCTCTCTCTGCCGTGCGCGCAGACGCGCAGCTGACGCGCAACTTTGCGCACACGCGCCGGGAGGAGTCCGTAAACACAAAGCCAGCTGCTCCGCGCACACTTCAAACGCACGTCCAGCCTTTCATCGATCCCTTTAAAAACTTCAAAAAAAAAAAAAAAAAAAAAAACGAGACAGGCTCTGGATGTCTAATAAATAAATAAATACATCCCCCCAGCTCACACACAGACACACAGATCTGCTGATTGTGGTGTTTCACCCTCACACTCGCACTATTCAGTTTTCTTGGTCATGCATAAACCTGCCATTAGCGGACCATAAGGGGGAGAGATAGTGGAGTTGCAGACAAAATGGAGTGTCAATCCAGCTGCTGGGTGGTGCAGCTGCCGTCGCTAGGGGGCGCCCGCAACATCTGCTCAGAGCAGGGCGTGAGGTTTCTGTAGGAATGAGCCACCGATATGTCTAAAAGCTGTTAAGACCTCTCTCTCTCCCTCTCTCTCTATGCCTCCCTCAGCTCAGCTCTGCTCTGTCACCACTGCAGCTGATTCAGCAGGAGCCCGACACCCTCACACGTCCACAGTTTTTGATCCCTCATGACATCCTGAAAATATCTGAAAAAAAATAAACAGCTCAATACTGTGTTCAGAGGTGAACATCTGGTCTTTATTGAGGCGTCTGTGGGTTTTTAATTGCATGTGCTTACAGCTTATACATGATTAATGACAAACCCTAATATAGGGAAATCAACAGGGAAAAATAGTTCACATTTGTCTTAAACCTGAGGTCTAATAGTAGAATTATTATTATTTTTTAAAGAAAGCTTCTGTTATAAAGTTGAATAATATCTTTAATCATCTCTGCAACTTGTCACAGAGGTCTGCTGGAGCTTATGTCCAGCATACATGAGGCGAAGGCGGGGGACAAACCCCGTACAGGTCGCCAGCCCATCTCAGGGTGCACACATACACACACACACACAGCATCACTATCAGTTTCAACACGCATGTTAGAAAAACATACATGTCGTCTAACAGACCTGGATTCAACTCCCAATTGGGAGTTATTGGTCTGTGGGAAACATAGACCAATATTGAGCCCCTGAAACACTGTTAAGGCACAAAGTTAGGAATATGAAAATCATGAAGGATGGATGGACAATGGAGCCACTACAGTGACCGGCGTCCTACTGAGCCTCAGTAAGATTCACAGATAAATTCGATTAAGGCAAAGCAGGCCCCGAAAACATCAATAATAATAAAGGCAAACGATTGGCTGTAATATCATTATAAAGCAATAACACGATTAGTGCAGTTTCATTGGTAGTTTTTCATTATGAACTGGAATGCGGCGTTCAGAGCGGAGCATTAAAGCTGGCTGCGGTGTGTCTGGACGGCCTCTCTCCACCTGTGGATGGGCGGGCTGCCGCTGGCCGCCAGCCTCCTCAGGAGGCCGCAGGGCCTCAGGCTGGGCACGCTGGGGTGAGCCTGCTGGTAGTGCTCCAGCCTCTCCAGCACCCTCTGCAGCCCCACCATGCTGGCGTAGAACATGGGCCCGCCGCGGTGGCGCGGCCAGCCGTAGCCCAGCACGTAGATGACGTCGATGTCCTCGGGCCCCGCTGCCATCCCGTCCTCCAGGATCTGGAAGCCCTCGTTGATCAGGACGTAGAGGCAGCGCTCCAGCACCTCCTGGCCGTCCACGCGCCTGGCCACCAGGCCGTGCCGGGCGCGGTACCCCTCCAGGAAGCTGTGCAGCCACGGGTCGGACCTGGCAACCCGGCCCCCCGGTTTGTCGTACCGGTACCAGCCGTTCCCCGTCTTCTGGCCGAAGCGGCCCTGCTCGCACAGCAGGTCCCCCAGCGGGCTGTACCTGCGGCCCTGGCGGACCCTGGACTCTTCCCCCACCAGCCCGTCGCCCTTCCTCACCCTCCAGCCCACGTCCAGGCCCGACAGGTCGGACATGCGGAACACGCCCATGGGGAAGCCGAACTCCTCCAGCGCCGCGTCCACGGACTCGGGCGTGGCGCCCTCCTCCAGCAGGAAGAAGGCCTGCTCCACGTACGGCTTCAGCATGCGGTTGCCCACGAAGCCCCGGCAGTTGCCCACCGCCACGCCGACCTTCCCCATCTTCTTCCCCAGCTGCATGGCGGTGGCCACGGCCCGGGCCGAGGACCTGGGGCCGTACACCACCTCCAGCAGCTTCATGACGTGAGCCGGGGCGAAGAAGTGCATGCCCACCACCAGCTCGGGGCTGCGGGTCTGGGAGGCCAGCCGGTCCACGTCCAGGGCCGACGTGTTGGTGCAAAGAAAGGTGCCTGGTCTGCACGTGGAGGAGAGCTGGCGGAAGATCTCCTCCTTCAGGGCCAGGTCCTCGAATA
The DNA here is from genome assembly GCA_029224185.1 of Karalla daura. NCBI lineage: Eukaryota > Metazoa > Chordata > Actinopteri > Chaetodontiformes > Leiognathidae > Karalla > Karalla daura. The sequence goes on from CM055202.1 coordinate 11,218,714, forward strand.
CGGCCTCGATGACCAGGTCCACGTCGGCCGCAGCCCGGATGCTGCGGCTGTAGAGGATGCTATCGAGCGGCGGGGCCACCCCACGTCTCTGGGCCCCTCGCTGCAGCATGCCGGACACCGCCTGCCTGGCCGCCGCCAGCTGCTCCTCCTGAGTCTCCACAGCCACCACGGACAGCCCGGCCTGAGCCAGGGCCACCACGATGCCTCTGCCCATGGTGCCCAGACCTGAGAGGAACAAAGTGAGATGATTCACACTATTAAGAGGGTCAACAAAGAAACAATGTAGTGTCGTAATGTTGCACAGACCCAAAAATTAAAGTGACACAAATGGCACAGACAACACAGAGTTCCCTAGGTCAAATCCTGGTCAGACGAAAGGTCTTTCTGTGTGGAGGCTGCATCTTCTTCACTTCCCTTCCACAGTCCAGAAACATGGATGTTTAGATGGGTTGGAGCCTGTTAACCTCTCCAAGGTGTGAGACTGTGAGAACTGATGGTGTGTGTGTGCATCTACAGTTGTGGACTGGAGACCTGTCCAGGGTGTATTCACTACCTTCACTCTGCACACTGGAGATAGGCTCCTGCAGGCTTCCCTGACTGCATTACAGTCCAAAGTGAATGAAATAGTAGATGGACAGGTTGCACAGTCAAAATACTGTGAAAAGGACTAAAGAAATATTACAAATCTCTTTATGTAAATGAGAGAAATCAAATATTTAAGAGTTCAATCACGTTCTATTGATATCTCTACTGTCAGCAAAGACTGAGAGGGATTTCTTGCACTGGATGAGATTACTTTACAAACTGAATGTGAACTATATAAGCATTTATTTCAGTGACAGTCACAGATCGAATGAACGATGTCATCCATTATGACAATAATGCAAGAAAAGGAATCCCTTTTTTCCTATTATTGTAATTATAATTTAATTGGTTCACAGGCTGTTTATAAAGATAAGATCCTCATCATCAGGTCTTCAACTAACCAGTGGAAAGGTGGGCTGCCGGACCTAGAGACATGATCATACACAACTCTCTCTATTTTCCGAAATCAGTATTTCTCTGCAAAAACTCTGCAAACAGTCCAAGACTGGAAGCACAAGAAGGTTTTCCAAAGCCTGCAATTTTAATGCACAAGCTGCTGAGCATCACATTTCCAGTCTGTCATACATCCCATCCTCCCCGCAGCGGCAGAGAGGGCTCATCCATTTACACTCAGCTGAACTGTAAACCGGGCTCTTATTCTCCCACAGGCCTCGGAGAGAGAGAGGAGCGGAACGTCCGGGGAAGCTCTTACCGACGACGGCCGCCTTCTGCACGGGCGCCGGCCGGCTGGTGTCCCAGCGGGCGCCGCCGGGCGTGCTCCACCGGCCCACGGCGCGCTGGGCGAAGAAGCAGTACTGCAGGGCGCGGGCCTGGCCCGAGGTGAACAGCGTGGCCATCAGCTCCCTCTCCCGCTCCATGCCCCGGGCGTAGGGCAGCGTGGCGGCCGCACGCACCGCCTGCACGCAGGCCACGGGCGCCACGGCCCCGCGGGCCGCCCCGCGCACCCTGCGCATGGCCTCCTCCAGCAGGGAGTCCAGGTCGGCCGGCCGCGGGCACGGGTAGGTGCTGATACGCCGGGAATCCAGGCTCTGGCCTGAGACAGACACACACAGAGACAGGAGGGGAGAAGGTGTTACTATTTGAGGCTCTTAGAAGAAATCCGAAATGTTCTGTAGAATGTGACGTTCCTGCAAAATGCACCCGTGTTAAGAGCCTTCTAGTTTCCATTACGACTACTTTTTTTTTTTTTCCACCCCCTTCCACCAACACTTTCTCCAATTTGTCAGCCGGCACTCAGTCTGGGTGTAATTGGCCACTCGATCACTAGATGCCCCCAAAGCTTCTAAGAGCGGAGTGATTTGACAGACCATTTCCAAGATAATTGGAGGGACTCCGCCGGTGCACTGTTACAGTTCACCTTGAATAACACCGATCTGAGAAGCTGCGGTTTTGGTTCAGGGCAAAACAGTTGGCAAAATTTCTAACTTTCTTGCTCAAAAATAAAAACGGGCAGGCTGGGGAATTGAATTTTTGGAAATTCTCCAGCCTTTGAGCACAATAACTGAGAAATATTTCTAGGTGGAGGGTACATGAGAGGATTAATTATCAGTGGCTCAGAACTTCAATACCAGATGTCCAGTCTGAGGGGCTGGAAACAAAGAGAGCTAGGGGGAAGGTCTCTCTCTCTCTCTCTCTCTCCTGCAACCTTGTTAAAAGCATCTTAATTCTCATTCCCGTCTCCTCTGACATGATTACATGAGACAGTAGTCGGAATCCTTTACAGCTCCGCTGAATTACGCTCAGCTGTGGGTCTGGGCCGGAAACTGGGTCACCATGGCAAAGCTTAAAGGGCCAGCCAACTCTGGTGGTCGGTTATGTCCACTTTGGAGGGACCACCACTGATGATGACGACGGTGCTGATGAGTTTGTGCGACTATCAGAACAGGACGCAGGACCGAGGGAGACAAAATGAGTGGCGGCGCCTCGGTTTGGGCTCAGAGGGATGCACGTGGAGCGGCTGCGTAATTCCAATGTACTTTCCGAGGGCATTATTGCTTAATCTGTAAATGGTGGGGCTGTGTCGATGGATTTGTCCCGCAGCGTGTAGAAAGCCCCGACTCGTCCCGACAGATGTAGCGGGCAGATGTTGCAACCACCGAGGTAAATAAATAAATAAATAAATAAATAAACCCACGTAATCTCATCACCAGCAGAGATTTGAATCCTTGCATGTGTGGCATTTCTATGTGTGTGTGTGTGTGTGTGTGTGTGTGTGTGAGTGCATCAGTTTAAGTGCACACATGGCTTTTTTAAGTTGTTTTTTTTGCCTATATTTCTAAATTACTCTCGCTTTATGGCTCTTTAGGGTTTTAGTGTGCGTTTCCACGGATGCGACATGCTCAATTTCGCCCTCCCAAGCCGAGCCTCCCAACATGTTGGTGTCGGGTTTACAAGTGTAGACGCAGATTCAGTTTAACACCCCCTGCTAATCAACTGGAGCCCAGGGGGGAGGTGAGGGGGGGGGGGGGGGGGTTATACTCCAGAATCTCTGCAGATCTTTCTCCCTTCTCCTCGAATCTCCCGACTCGCATGCATGCTGTTGTTGCTTCACCGCCCGACTCTGCTCTCTCACTCACTTTCTCACCCACTCAAAGTCATCTTGGCAGAGTTGTGCGGGAGAGAGAGAGAGAGGGAGAAACGCATTAGTAACAGGGAGAAGACTGCATTCATCTTGCCATCGTGTAATGTTGCTTCCTGTGCAGACTGGCTGTTGACATTTCGCGCAGACGCAGCGAGATGGATGGATGAAAGTGCAACATCAGCCCGTATATCGAGTTATTTATGAATGTAAATGCGTCGGAAATGAGCCGTCGGTGCGAAACAGCTGAAGATCAAGTGTCTCTCCCATCTCTGCACCTACACGCCGCAGTCACCAACGCGTCCTCTCCAGCGGCTTTCATGGGGAAGAATCAAAGGCGCTTTTAGCAGCGAGGCTCCGCTCAGACAACCTCTCCTCCTCCCAGGGTGTGTGTGTGCGTGTGTGTGCATGTGTGTGTGTGTGTATTAGTTCACACAGGGTTAAAACATTCTTTAAAAAATTGAAGGAACAGTCTGACATTTGGAGCCGTCCGTCCATTATCTCGCCCACTCTGGGCCTTAAAAACAGCGTTGCAGGGGGTGTGTGCCGGTGTGTATCTCACCAAGGATGGAGGTGGGGAGTACACCCAGCACATACACACACACACACACACACTCACTCACTAGTCACTCTCACACTCACTCCTCTGGGCTGTTTGGAGTCTCCAATCAACCTAAGCGTGTGTCTTTTTGAAGTGTGGAGCTCCACACAGCGAGGCAGCAGCTCTGACCGCCCGTCCGCCCAGAGTGGAAAATGTTGTTTATCCACCTTCTTGACGAGATTTGATTGGACCAGACGGGACGAGACGTCACGTCTGCGGGGCGTTTGAAGTGTGAAGGGAAAAGCGAAACGCGCTGAATTTACATAACTCGTACGGATTGCGCAAATAAAACAATGTTTGTTGTTTGTTTTTGTTTTTTAATCCACCTGAGAAGCTGTCCACCGGGTTCACACCTTATGCTAAGCTAAGATGATGAACCGCCGGAGGATCTGCTAGCACCTCCATTGATCTTCACACGCAGAACGACGCCTGATGAATTCGTTTAAAGACAGGGATGAAATGTCCATAAATTTGCCTCTTTGGGTTTTCAAGACAGAGAAAACTGCAGAGCGAATCAATCTCGGCGCTGGTTCATTTTTCAGCGCGGCCTACTTGCGCTGTCTGTCAGCGCTATCAGGGTGTAACAATGGGTTAGCCTTTACACAGACTGAGGAATCAACCCCCCCCTCCGTAAACTGCAGGGACCTGGCACACTTTTCACAATCCATTCAGAGGGTAAATGAGTCCGAATCACATGCACGGGGAAATCCTCGTCCCGCTAAATGACTGGCGAGGGCCCCGTTATTAATATTCTAGGAAAGTTTGTCCCTTTTCGCCCTTCTGAATAATACAGCAAAAGCGGGTGAAGACATCAGAGCACATCTGACAGAGCCATGAAACATTTATGGCTCCAGCGGTGGAGGATCTGCCTGCCGTGCTTTATGCTGCCTTTGACTTCCACAACCTGCGCGTCGACACTTCTTGATGTCAGACTTGCCCAAAATAACTGCTCGGGGAGGACTATCTCTCCCTTCCACTGCAAGTAAATGTTTTAAAACCAAAGAAGAGCGAGTTGATCTTATACCGCTGGGCACCAGCCTCGTGTGTGTGTGTGTGTGTGTGTGTGTGTGTGTGTGTGTGTGTGTGTGTGTGTCTGACCTGAAACGCTGAGGGCAAACTTCACAGCTGTGTCCACCGTGTTGTGATCGGTCACCTGATCCACTATCCCGAGCTGCAGCGCCTCGGCGGCCGTCACATGGCGACCTGGGGGAGACATGATGGGCACCGTGGGTGATGTTATACCAGTGTTCAGGGTGGGGGGGCGGTAATGACCCGTTCAGATGGTTTAGTTAATATAGTGCGGCTCCATTAGCTCCCGTTTGAGTCGGACGTGAGATAAAATGAAGATACCGATCCGATTGGGCTCCATAAGGAACATTTAAGACGGTCTGAAATAAAGTGAGCTTCATTTACAGTCAGGTCAGACTAGAGACATGCTGACCTCTGCTGGTCACCAGTGTAAACTACCAGCACGGAGCCTCACACCTGTACACGAGGATTAATGAGCAACAGCATATCGCTCTAAAACTTAACACCGTCTAAGGAGTGCAAACGTTCGGGGTGACTTCTCCTGATTTACTGACTCTTGCTTTGGCCGTACCACCCATCATTAACTCAGTAATCAGGGAGGCAAGGTTAACCTGCCTTTGCTACCTGTGGTGATGAGGTTCAGGGCAGCTGGGACCCCGATGAGCCTTGGCAGACGCTGGCTTCCCCCTGCAGCTGGCAGCAGACCCAGAGTCACCTCTGGAAGCCCCAGTCTGGCCTGGGAGGACACGGAGGCAGAAAGTTTGAAGGCTGGAGGGTGAGCAGAGAATGAATTCACGTCCAAGATGTCTCAGAGATGTCAAGGAGAATCGAAGGAATAACCAGGATGTGCTCCCTGGAGGTGCATCCCTAACTCGGAGTCCCCACATCCTGTTCACGCTTTGGAGATGTGTCATTTCCTATCACTGCACCTTTCATTTGGTACATTTACCCACATAACTTTTATGTTTGTACCTCTCTGATCCTAAAGAGTCAGTCCATGGCTGTATCTGAAATAATCTCTTACTGGTGTAGAAATTACGACTAATTCTCAGACTACACATGTTCAAACCTTGTTTGCGTTTACTCACAGGGCAGAGATCATTTTCCAGGACAACTCAAGGGTTTTCAGGACATTTTTCTTTCTTTTTTTTCAAAAACAATTTCCACAACTGGAAAGTTAGTCTTTCATTTTCAAGATTTTCCAGGACAAGTGGGACCCTGTCAGTTGTGTTAGTGCGGTATGATCTTTACCACTTGGTCAACATAATGCAACCTGTCATGCAGTTTTGTCTCACACAGCTCTTAAACAGGAAGTCACACAACCTTATCAAAGTTTCCTCCTGTTTTACATGAACTACGGAGACATTCCTGTCTGCTGTCTCAAGGAATAACACCGTCTCTCCTGCTAGAATAACGACCTTGAGGCCTCCTTTGACCCTTGCGCCAGCAAGTCTCTCTGAATTGTAAGAACAAAAATGAAGCTGTCCCATATTTCCGAGGAGCCTGCAAATCCAATAACACTTCAGTGAGCGAGGAGGGGGGGGGGGGTCACTGTGTAACGTGCAAGACACGGCTGACAGGCGGATGCTGATGCAGGGCGACACTGACATTCGGGAGATGCTGACAGAGACAGACAGAGGGGGACGTGAAGCGTGGACTAACTTTAGAGTGTGCGATTCGATAATGACAGCCCAGCGCCAGCTCCAGGCCCCCGCCCAGAGCGATCCCCTCTATGGCCGCCACCACCGGCTTGTGCGAAGCCTCGATGGCATGGATCATGGGTACCAGCGGAGGCCCGGACATGTTCGTCCCAAACTCCTTGATGTCTGCCCCTGTCACACAGAACATGAAGGGAGGACGTTATCAAACGGAGAGACAGACGACATGGCTCCTGGATGTCATCTCCCAGGGGGTAAACACGAGCTGGGAGGCTGCTTCAGAAGGGCACAGTGAGGACAGGAGGAGGACGTTATCAGGAGATAGAAAAGGAACAAAGACAGAGTCATACCTCCACAAAATATGCCATTCTGGCCACAGATGACGACAGACTTCACCTTGGGGTCAGCGAGCGCCGCCTCCACCGTGTCAACAATGCCCTGCCTCACCGCGGCACTGTGGGAAGACACGACACACACGATACCGGATTTTAACGCTGTGAAATGTTATTGGCTAGAATTAAAAAGGAAGTACATTATGTACACAGTACAAATGAATCAAATTACATTTGGATAAGAGGAAAAAATATATATATGACTAAAATCACAGTGAAATACAAATGAACTCATAATCACCATCTGGTTTATCTCTGTGGCTCCACAAGGTTAAATGTGATAAATTTATTTTTTTTATATGTAAAAAGAGAGTCATGTTAAAGTACACAGTGGAATGTTAAATTCAGCAGACGTGCATTATTTACCACACAACATACATTATATATGGACTCGGCTTCTGTAAAATGGGGCAGCGGAGGCGGGAACAGTAAAACACAGAGGGTAAAACGACGTGTGTTTCCAAATATCAACTGCCATTTTAGGCAATTTCATTTCATTTGCAAGATGGGACTGACTACTAATACTGTCTTTGAGCACTTCATATAATACCTGAAGCAAATTTTCATATACGCATCAATCAGACAAATAAAGTTTAAATATTACAATATATTTTCTTTACTGTAATTATGAGTGGAATAACATGGAAGTACCCAATTCTCATAGCTTAGAGTTGTATACGTGTTAGAGATTGCATACGTGTTTCATGCCACTAGTGATTTGAACCTCTGCTCTGGCGCCACCTTCTGGCAAACACACGAACATGTTTATTTCTTATAAAGCTTCATGCAAATCACAACAAAGTGTCTGCACCTCCTCCTGTGCACGTTTGCAATACTTAATGCAGCTCTAACGGCCTTATAAATGACATCGGGTGAATGACAGGCCGCATGTTGTCTTTGCAGGAGAAATAAGAGACAGTTAAATCAGATCACCTGAGAGCGTTGACAGGCGGACTCCGCAGAGTGATCAAACCAACGGAGCCCGAGACGCGAGCGAGCTGAGCCATGTCTGAGCTGGAGACTAAACGAGCTGCGAGCTGTCCTCACTGTTTTTCTCAGCCGAGCTTGGACTTTGAAACTTGGAAACTCCAGGTGGCAACGCTGCATCACCTTTCACACACTACTCCCCCCCCGTCAGTCACTATGCTGTTTGCTCCAGTCCTGACTGAGTGGAGGCGGAGAGCAGGAGCAGCCCGCGCAACAGCGCCGCCACCCGGCCGGAGGAGTGCATTAAAGGTGTGAAGATGAGTTGGTTTTGGTTTAATTAGTGTATCCAAAAGAAACATTCATGAAATTTTAAATGGAATGCGAGAGAGACATGACATCACAAATCGCATTTTTTAATGAAAACTGGCTTGAGGATGGTATCATGACTATAGGCGGGGATTGGGATGAAGATAGACTAAAAAAAATAAAGGTCCTTTGAGTTCTATGAACGGGTTTTGGCTTAAATGCATGTCAGAGCTTTTGGCTTCCATGCATTTAGCTTCCATGGTCCCCACCTGTGGAACAAACTTCAACAAACACCTGAGGTGTGCACTAACTGTTAGCTCATTTAGTTCAGCTTTGCGAGGTGCCTTTTTTATTGAATTTGAACTTTAATGTCTGTAATTGATGTTTTAATTTTCCAATTATGCTGATATATCCTCTTGCCCCTTTAAAGCGCTATGAATTAGTTGCTTTGTGCTGCACAAATCCACTTGTCCAGGTATGAAGGTGAATTTGCAATACCAACTCTGTCCAGTAGAGGGCAGTGGTGTAACCCCAGAGATCTCCTCCCTTCCCCTGTCTCTCAGAAGAAGAAGACCGTCCAGCTGTTGTTATCTTCCTTTAGCTCAGTCTGACTACCGGGAGGTGAAGCCGGTCCTGGCCGGCACAAAGTGGGCAACATGCGCTCACTGGTCGGACTGGTCTCTGTGATCGTCCTGGCCAGTATCTACCTGTACTCCCTGTCTCTGTACCTGCCTGCTGGACCTCGGAGACCTGCTCGACCTGCAGCTGAGGGACACCATGTGGACAACAGCGAGTCTGACAGCTCCCAGGAACACGGCAGGTGACAGGCAGAGCTATCCGCTGTTTATTTAGTCTAAGCAGACTAAATGTACACGTTGCGTTGAATATGTTGAAACTGTAACAGATGCTCTCACAGCCCTGGAGTTGGACAGAGACCAGTGTGAACTAGTTTGTGAAAATATCAGCAATTTTAAGATGTCAAACTACTAAAAAGCGACTGTTGACAAATGCGTGAAAACCTTAAAATATTCAACCACTGAATGTGTTATAACCATTGGTATTTAGCCTCTAATTGACAATGTTCATCGCATCTATTAGCATGTGCCCATGCACACATTGTCCCACTGGTCTGAACAGCAACAGCAGAGTGAATGTAAAGTCTGTAAGACGTTAATTGAAAGCTGAAAATTGTCCATTGCTCTTCCATAAAGGTGACACAGCTCAGTAGGTAGGTCCTGGGTTGGAGTCTTGGGACAGTGTTATACAACTTGTTTTATTTCCAGTAAACAATAATGATCAAAAGCAATGTTCTTATTTACAATGCAGAACATGTAAACTGCATCCTGGGACCTTCTTGCTGATCTGTTGTGTAAACTTAACCCTCAGTATTGATTTTTGTCTGTTTTTACCCATGCAGCCTGAAGTTCCCATCAGACTTAGAGGAGCTGAGGGAGCTCGCCGGCCTCCTGCAGTTTTACAAGACAGAGCACACTGGATACGTCCTGCTGCTCTTCTGTAGCGCTTATCTCTACAAACAGTCCTTCGCCATTCCCGGATCCTCGTTCCTGGTAAGGAAGAACTGCCTCTCTGCATCTGAGCTAGCAGGACGTTCATCACATGGGATGCTCTTAAAGATAATAGAAGCAGTTTTTAGTTCTCCAAACAGCTTCTTTCTTTTAGATGTTTGACAGGAAATGGTTTAAATTAGCCCGAAAAGCTGTCACGCCTGATGAAACAGTTCAGGCTTGTGTTTGACCTGCTTGCGAGAGACTGTGTTGATGTCTCCTGCAAAGACGCAGCACAGAGGATAAAAATACTCAGCCGGCCCCAACAACAAAGGGATGTCAGACTTTGCCTTTGTGACTTCTCTGACAGTTTCTCCTACTCGCTGCGGCCGCTTTCTGCCACTGTGACTGGAAAGCGAGTCACAGTGAAGAAACGTGTCAGAGCCGATTCCCACGCAGGTGCAGCAATGCCGCGTAGTAACCCCGGCCTTCTCCTCCACCCGTCTGTGTGCAGAACATTCTAGCAGGAGCTATATTTGGACCGTACCAAGGCCTGCTGCTGGCCTGCCTGCTCACCACCGTGGGCTCCACCATGTGCTACCTCCTGTCCCAGGCCTTCGGAAAGCGCTACATCGTCAACCTCTTCCCCGAGAAGGTCTCCATGCTGCAGAAGAAGGCGAGCGACTGGTTCAGTCACAATGGCTTGTGTGCAAATATCTCATAATTAAGGGAGGGATCTGACACCTCTGTGAGTGGGGGGTTGACTGGCCTCACATCCATTTACACTAGATACCTCCACTGAGAATAGGAAGTGATCATTTCTTGACCCATTCACATTATTCACTGGAATTATACTTGACAGCACAGTGATTCTACCAGCACTAGATCCATTTAATCTTCCCTGCATATGTTTGTCATTCAGGACTGAAACTTGATCCGTAGTGACGTCTGGTTTCCTGTCCGATCCCTCAGGTCGAGGATAACCAGGACTGTTTGTTCTTCTTCCTGCTCTTCCTGAGATTCTTCCCCATGACTCCCAACTGGTTCCTGAACATGTCAGCTCCCATCGTCAACATCCCCATCACCTTCTTCTTCTGCTCCGTCTTCATCGGTAAGCGCGCCACAGGGGCCCCTGATTGACAGGCTCCTGACGTTCATCAGACAAGATATCAACGTGTCCACGTCGGATGAGTCGACACGGACACCTCCCTGTCTTGTTTTACCAAGATAAATCATGCAAACGCAAAAACAAAACAAAAAGCTCTTTGTTCAGCTCAGTCAGTAATGAAAAGGCCACTTTTTATGGTTGCCCATGTTCAATTACATGCCAATTACCACCCTGACCAGTGGACCAGTGTAAAGTAAAAATCTAATTAGATAATACAGCATATTTAATATTTTTCAACAGTATTTAATTAAAGGAGAGCTGGAACGATTGAAAGGAGATTTTATCCTTGTTATATTGTGTTATCATAGGAAATATAGGACCTCAGAAATGCCTCACGTGCTATTTTACAATCATTTAGCATCGTATTTATGGTGTTTCATGCTTATCTGGTTACCACACATTTTGCCTGCCACTCATATGAATGATCACATTCTTCACTGTCAGTTTAGCAACTTCCCAGTCTAAATTGTAACTGAAGCAATACAGCTACGTATGTAGTATGTTGTCCACTCCTTAACCTCCATTTCACCAACAGTTTATAGTTTAAGTTTAAGTTTATAGTCAATTTGGAGTCACTTTCCTATGTAAATAAAGACATCAACAATAGACATAAACATTTAACAAGGAGGAAGTACTGAGGTAGCTTCTTGAGTGAAGTGTGCAGAAATGTATAAGATTAGATGATTTTGTTGAAACTGTTGGACCGTATATCCTTCCTAAAAGCAGACTTGTTATTCAACAAGGCCGTGGTAAAGGTAGCGTCTCATTCTAGGTCCCCTTCATGTTTAAGTGTTGACAGGTAAACTGGTTCATAAATGATAAATAATAGGAGTGCGTGGAGGCGGATGCAGGATCAGCTCGGCTCACATCATAATAGCACGAGCTCAGGGACCGATAATCCACGTTACAAGGCTGCCTCAATCCCATCCCTAATCTGCCACCCTTTCTTTTCTTTTCCTGTGTGTGTGTGTGTCTCTCCAGGCCTCCTGCCGTACAACTTCATCTGCGTGCAGACGGGCGTCATGCTGTCGGACGTGTCCTCGCTGGACGACCTGTTCTCCTGGGAGCGGCTGCTGCAGCTGCTGGCCATGGCCTGCGTGGCCCTGCTGCCCGGCGCCCTCATCCGCCGCTTCAGCCAGCGCCGCCTCAAGCTGGACGCCCCGTCCCACAACGGGCTCCTCGCAGACAAGAAGGCCCAGTAGGGCCCAGTTTGGACCAGTTTTGTGAAAAGCTTTTTCTTTTTTCCCCCCTTCAAAGGGATTTGAGGCCAATCAGTGTGTCTTGTATGTAAATATATGAATGTACAGAATTCATATGGTAAGAGGGAAGACTTTGTGTGTGAGAGAGAGAGATAGGGAAACGTCGCCATGTAAATCTATTGACAGCACTGCCTCGGTGTAAAGCGCTGGCATCTGTACAGCAAGTGCCTGTTCTGCAGTCAAAGCTCTACCTCCAACATGGACGTGTTTGTGGGGACCGGATTGTTTTTTCTGGGGGCGAATCGATGTGTTATTTGTACCTGAAATACAAACGTTTGCATCGGATCAACACGGCAGGATTTTCCTTGTTCTTTCCAACTGCATTTGGCAGTTTCTCTATGGACTGTGCTAAGGTGTGTCGGGGAATTTTGTTTGTTTTTTTTACTCTTTTTGAACCAAATGTTTGAAGATTTTCTTCCAATCACACGTAGTCCAGAGACGAGTCATTCTGAGCGACCTGTGTAAGCGATTCTTGTTTGAAAGTGAATGTGAGCACCTTCATGTTGCTTTGGGAGCGTCTCTCTTCACATTTCCTGTTTCTTTTGTGCAGTGCCAACACGTACGTTAAAGCCGTTGCCAACTTTCAGTTTCATCGAGGAAGTGTAACTCTAAACTCTCAGCCTGACTATCATATCAATGCTCTGTCACAAAGATGGATAAAAAAAACAACAGTAAACATGTGGAACGACAACTTCTTTTCGTTTTTTTTTTGTTTGTTTTTTTCAAATATTCTTTATTGCTCAGATCCAGGTTGCTCAGCAATACAGTTCACTCACAACTCAAAACAACAGCATGGCTGTCACCGGAGAGGCACGGACCCACGAGATGGACTAGAGACGGATCGTATGTCTGTCCGGCGATCAGCCACCGATTACCTTGAGGTGTCTGGGACCTTGCGGCCCGTAGGAAATGTAGGACTTGAGGGTTGTGACCTACTGAGGAAACAAAAGGAATCTCCTAAACTGGTGAAATGCAGTTAAGAAACGGATCCGTGTGAAACCACTACTCAAAGTCCTAGTGCTATATGAAGTGTCGTACATACTGGATCGCCTACAACAGTCTCATGCAATGCTTTGTGAATTCTCATCGAACAACAAGACGGGACAAAAAAAAAACACTGCTGTGGATCTGCGTACACCCGACCCTTACTAAGTCCTTCCTCAGATGAGCCACCGTTTGTTTTTCCTTAGTCGCTTTTCGTTTGGATGGCAGAACGCGATTTCTCGGCTTTCGTTTCAATCGGACCTGGATACTCGTTCTCTGCGTGTCGCAGATTCATTTGTGTTGCCATTCTGATTCCCAAATCTGTTCGAAAAAACAAAAAAATCCTAGCTAGGATATGTTTTTTTTTTTGTTATTTACTTATTTCAACCACAATTTAACAGCTAGTATTATTGGTAGTGATCTAAAAAGGAATGAGTATTAAAAACAAAGAATCCCGGCTAATGCTCCAGACTATATCATTAAATCAGTGTAAATGACGAGGAAAAACCAGATCAACAGAAGAAAAAAAAAAAAACGATAAAGAAAAGCCTAAACTATCCAACCACCATGTGATATGACTAACAACACAGTACACCCTCAGTGATGTGTGCGATTGTGGTTTTTCTGGTACTGAATATTAATGTCTAGCAACACCCCACAAAACCTAGAAACACCAATCCTTGGAAGTAAAAATAAACAGGTTACGGTCGTCTCGCCCAGGTTTCAGCCCCGGACGACTGCTGTGACGACACTGCAGCGGGAAAAAGAAGAAAAAAAAACGACAGAGAAGAGGCCGAACCAGCTGGAGGGAAAAACCTGCACTTCGCTGTGTAAGAAGAGCCCAAAAGTAAAGAAAAAACACAAGAGAGACGAGAGGTCTTTGCATCCTAGAGTCGTCTGGGAGGCGGGAAAAGGAGCCTCGGCCTCCGAGCCGCTCTAGAGAAGCTACTCCTGACAGGCAAAAACACAAACTACCACAACTCCCAGTGCTACTGTGAAGAGCCGTCTTCTCCACCACACAACCCCGACTACAGTGAAGAAGACCACCACAGGAGTCATGCGCTCCAGCAGGAGCACCGTACTGCATTTGTTTATTGTGTTCTATTGTGTGTGTGTGTGTGTGTGTGTGTGTGTGTGTGTGTGTGTGTGTGTGTGTGTGTGTGTGTAAGGTCCGAGTATGGTTTCAGTATCAGGTCTGGTGAGCTGTCATCAGTGTGAGGTACTGTACCGGCTGTGGGGAGGCTGGCTGATGGCAGCCTCAGGCATTTGTGTGAGTTTGATAGACCTTTTTTTTTTTTTTTTGTATTTCTTAATGTTTTATTTTAGCACTGCTAGTCTTGTGTTCACTGGGACAAAAAAAAGTAAAAAAAAAATAGATCCACCTCATCTTGATGACAAAAGTCTGCCCCTCCGAAACAAAACGAAACAAAAAAAAAATCTTCAAGAACTCCAGAAGACAAGCGCTAACTTTCACTAGGTCATCCGTTTATTTTCATTCTTTTGCCCTACATCGGTTTTAGTAGCTAAAGAAGTCAGCCTTGGATTCTGAGAGGTAATTCTGAATGTACAGCACAACAGAAGAAAACCTTTAAGAACAAAAACGGCAGGTTGACCAGAAAGCCATCCGGAGGTTGTGTTGTGTTTTCTGTTGTTGTCGTTTTGTTTTGTTTTTTTCTCGAGGGAAGCGGCGACGCTCCGGAAAAAAAAAAACCTCTCGCACCGTCTCGGTGCGAACCGGTAAGTGTTGTAGAGAGAGAGAGAGAGAGAGAGAGAGAGAGAGAGAGAGACATGTAACAACGCGTTTTAAGGTGTGACTCCTATTGTACATGTTTACAGATATACAGCTATCTCGTCGCACACACAGTGACATTTCCACGGCTAGGCTAGAGTTGCTCTACATTCTACACAGAAGACGAGGGTTTTACACCGTGCTCGACAGTCCTGTCAGTGTGTTTTTGCAGCTTTGTGTTTTTGTGTTTTTTTGTTTTTTTTCTTCAGATCAACCCCAGAGTTTGCTGTTGTCAAAAACAGAGCTGGTACGATTTGAATTGGGTTGTTAAATAAAAAAAATCAACGTTTTGTTTGTTTCTCTCTGTGAGTGAATAAACTTCATTGTTTTTAGTTGTCTTTTTGTTGTTGTTGTTGTTTCTATTTTTAAAGTCTAAAAAACCTGGAGGTACAGTTGGGAAAAAAACAGGAGGTACAGTTGGTTAGTTTATGTCTCTATCAACTAACTAGAATCTGTTTTGTTTGTTTGTTTGTTTGTTTCAGTCTTTGATGGTGAAATCAGTACACAACATCCACATTCAGAACCACTTCGGGCAGGTTATGTACCCCCTAGATCCTGCTCTTCGTTCCTCTCTAGCATGAAATAAGAGATAGAATCAGCTTGGAAATCCTTTTGACGTGTATCATTTCGAGGTCGTATGGCGTCCAGGCAAAGACAGTCCAACAGAGTTGACTACAGTTTACAAAGTTTCACTAGTTGGCTGGACCTGAAGAGTTTATAGAGAGATTACTGTAGATCTTTTCTCTTGTTCTTTTTTTTTTGTTCATTAAAAAAGAAAATTAAAAACGCTCAAAATGATCAGTTAACAAGGCATACAAAATGTGGAAAAAGGGGAAATGAAAGATTGGACTGAGGTACCCTGAAGCCTGAGGTAGATCACAATACTGACATGCGCACTGTTCACATCCTGACCAAAGTTAACGCGGTGGTTCACTTTACTGTTCTCCTATTTTTTCAGGTTTTCATTTATATTATTATTCATAGTCTAGTTTTCAAGAAAATAAACACTTCCCTTCAAAACAATATGGCAGTGTCCCACTGAGGAAAAAAAGAAAAGGACTTTGTTTTCTTTTAGTTTCTTATCAATAGCTCTCATCACAAAATAGGAAAAAAATAGATTCATAAATATTACTCTCTCTTTTTATATATATACACGCACACACACACACACACACACACACACACACACGCACACACACACACACACAGGCAAACACTCAGACACACACACGTGGAGGAAGCTGTGCGTATTGGCAATAACCTTGCGCCCGGAAGATGAAGCTGATGGGTGATGTCTGAGAGGTGACAAATTAAGGCAACAAGCTTCCATAGTCTCCAAAGTAAAGCACGAAGAGGGTGGTGGGGGGAGGGGAGGGGGAGGGGAGGGGAGGAGGAGGGGGGGGACACCAGGGCCTGCGTGTCCAGGCCGTGTCTTGGCCGGCTCGCCAAGGAGAAAAAGTGAGGAGCAGGAGGGCAAAGAAAAGAACAAGGAAGAAGCAGAAATAGAAATAAAAAGTCAAAAGGTGAAAGAGAGAGCGAGAGGGGAGAGTGACAATCTGTGTGTCTGTGCCTGGGGCCCGGGCCTGCTGGACACGGCAGGCCTGGTTTCTCTGAAGAAGGCTGCATATCGTACATTCACAGCTGTCACGCCGCTTTGTTTGTTTTTTTTCTTTTATAATACAAATCTTCCCTGACAAGAGAGGGTTAAAGCCAAACGCGCCTGTGCTCACGTTTTGCGCGTGTCGCCACAGGTCATACAGTGCCTCCCTCGCACCCACACACACACACACACATGCACACGCACACACACTCCATCACACGCACACACACACACCCTCGAGCCCCAAGACGCTTCCACGCTGCCACTCCTCCACGCACCTCGGGTCCGCGCCCTCCCCTCCCCCGACTCCTCGTAAGGTGGCGTGTGCGGGCGGCGCACATTCAAAAACGACAGGTCGCCTGTTCACAAGCAAAGGTGCACCAATTAACTGATGTTGTTGTTTTTTGTTGTCGTTGTTTCTTAAGACGTCAGTGTCGGAAACTTGTTTTTCTCTGATCGTCCCAGGAGGAGACGTCCTACTACTTCTGTAACCAGGACGACAAGCATGGATGGTAGGTAAAGTCTAAACTCTACACAGCAATGGGCGAGTGATGCCAGCGAACTGGTAAAAAATGAAAAATAAAATAGAGATATAGATATATATATAGTATATATATATATCATAAGGAAATAAAATAAATCCCTCTGTTGCATTTAACCTCTGTTGAGCGAAAGTGGCAGTCAGTTCAATGTTATCAAAAGGCTACAGAAAAAAAAGTGTTTCCTGACAACAAATGTTCTGCTTTGTCCTACTGCTAAGAACGATGCTGGATGAGAGAGAGTGATGAGAGAGTGATACATTTGCGGCAAAGGAGGAAAGGAAAAAACAAAAAGAAAAAGAAGTGTAGCATCAGGTATGGATGGTGAGAGACATTTCGAAGGGGGGGGGGGGGGGGGGTTCATCTTTTTGCGTTGGCACACACACACAGGCTTGTTACAAAGACTCAGAACCATTCAACCGTATTTACTTATGGGGGGGTTTTCGTTTCTCTTCGTCTCGATTTTTCGGTGGCCTATGATGTGAACAAAACAAAAGGAAAAACCACTCGACGTGGCCGTCGCGGCCCGATCGGTCTCATGGAACGAGCAAAATGTGGAAGAGCTGCGCCCCACAGGGCGGACGCCCCCGGGCCAGCCTCCGTATGCGTTTCTACTCTGTATTAATACTGCTAAGGATATTTCATCTCGCAAATCTGGATATTTCATCTGGAGACTCCCGTGAGAGAAGGTGTCCATTGTCACTCGCTCTCCTCCTAACCCAAAAAACATCAATCACAACGCCTGGTAAGCTCTGGTGTTAATACAGTTGCTTCATCCGTCTGTTAGGCCTATGTTAGTCCAACTCAAAGGGAGAACACTACGCGGGGCGACGCACTACTTCCTGCTTTACCGCTTTAACCGTGAAGACGACAGTTTCCACCTTTTCGTTTAGATTTTTGTCTTTTTTTTTTTTTTTTGGTCTTTGTTTTGTTTTTGTTTGTTTTTTTTTAACGATATTATTAGATCAGTACGGTTTTCCTCCCACTCTTATCTGCTCTCACAGGGCTGGCAGTGCACACGATGCTCTCAGCCTTTGGCTCTCACTTTGCTCTCCCCCACCCCCTAGTGAAGTTCTTTGGTTTTGATTGGTGCTGCTGGTCTGCCCTGCTTGTCCCCCCTCGGCCTCGGGCCTTTTGTCCGGGTAGGTCTCTGTCCGTTTTGGGAGGGCTACATTCATTGGCTGGCGCCCGCTGGAGCCACCCCGCTGGTCACTTGGAGTGGTGCGGTGACACGGCGGCGCCCTGCTGGTGCTTCTGTTCCTGCTGTTTGACTTGCTGAATGATCTCCCGGATCTTCCTCTGTGCAGTCTGCAGGGGGCGGGGGCAGAGGGGGGTTAATGAAGTACAGATTAGGCACTACATATTGTATTCTTTTTCCTTAAAGGTGACCTGGAGTGTTTGAACACGGCTATGGCACATCAGTTTCACCAGAAACACCTCAGACGCTACTCTACAGGGCTTTTTAATAATAGATTTAAAGGTGCGGGGACATTAGTGCTCAGATCTGTTTCATGTTTATCTGCAGCCACATCAGCTCTGAGCGGTAACTGGAGCGACACAGCTGTGTGTGGCACTTACACGTGTTTGAGCCAGAATAGGAGAAAAATAAACAGATATTGAGGGAAGAACTGAGGGCCCCAGGACTAGAAACTGCTGCCTCTCAGTCATGTGCTTTCATTCACTTGCACACTGGAATGGTGGCAGGTACGTGCAGACTACGTGCCATATTCTGTCTGCTCAGATTTGCTTGTTTTATAATAACTGAGAGTCATATGTGAATGAGGACGCAATGGTGTTTGTGGACCTGCAGTACATCATCAACTGTCGTATTCATAAAGTGTTTTTTTTGGGGAGTGTTCTTTTCCAGTGTTTTGTTATGCTTTCAACATGTCGATGATCAAATCAAGCTGATATTTGCCTTAATCGCAGAGCCCGGTGGTATAAAAGATGAAAAAGTATTGCCTGTGTTGTTTGAAGGTTTGGAGTGTTGGTGAAAAACGATGAGCACATTATCACATTTTGCTCTTTCGCATGGCGCCCTAACTTTTTTCTGGAACGAGGGCGGGTTGTTTTATTATCAGCTGTTTGATCCGCTGCCGCTCCGGGCCCTTTTCTACTCAATTAGTAACGCTCTGTGCAAGTGAATGACGGCATAAAGCAGGAAAATCTGTTGTGTCGGTTTACAGGGTCTGGTTTCCTACGTACCTGGCTGGCAAAGAAATGCCCACTGATTTTTACAAAGACCTCGTCGTTCTCGTCTGGAGTTTGGTCCCGCGGTACGATGACCTCAGCACTCGTGAGGTTCTGCAGCTCGTTTACCTGAGGACAAAAACAACGACAACAAAACGCCCCGGGCTCATTGCGTGGCTTTGGATTTCACCTCTGGCCGCGCGCTCACAAAACGCGGAGGGATCGGGTTATGGTAAAGCGAAACGTTCCGTGATGAAAGCCGCTATCAGGTGCTCGGTAATCACGGCCGTGCGGAGTGTTTCCGACGTTCAGATGTGAACAGAGATGGAGGCGTGTGTCGCCGATAAAGGCGTCATCCCGTGATCCCGTCGACTCACCGTCTTGCCGCCCTTGCCGATGACCCTGCCGGCCGCGGTCGAGGGAACCTTGATGTGCGTCTCCAGTTTGACCTCCTCCTTCGCCGTGAAGAAGTTCTCCTCTTTCAGCTTGCCAAATATCCGACCCTGGGCCTGGAATAAAGAGGAGGGAATGAGGCAAGGAGAGACTGGGGAAAGTGGAGACACACAGTGATCCACTGCTGTTTACTATGACCCACACCACACAGTCATTGCATCAGTCACGGTTGTCTTGTGTGATTTGTTTTGAGCTTGAGAGCAGGAATGACATCCTCAGAATGGATTCACAGAGTTAGTGTATGGAATAATTCAACAGGAACTGCATCTTAATGCACACATATGGAGTGTCTTTTTACCTTGAACTGAGCCTCTGGGGTTCCAGTAATGATAACCATCCTCTCAGTGACATTAGGGTTCTCGGCTGGGGCAATCTGAAACACACACACACACACACATGTTATGGATACAAATAAGTAGAAACTAGAGCCGGAAGTTGGACTCTGTGGTCATTCAGAGAAGGCATGTCACCGGTGACTCAGCTGCAACTTCCTGGGGATAAATGAAACGCCTTTCGAATACTTCGGAAGGATTCGGCAGCTGTCACAACTCTCGGCCGGGGCTTTCTGAAATGCTTAACTCACGAGTCACCTCCGATTGTTTTCCGTTTTTTCTTTTTTGGGGTTTGTTTGCGCCATAAATAACTAACATCCTCAACGGCGGTCCACGACGGGCGGCTGAGTCATTCGGCCCCCACTGGCCGACCAGATGCCGGCTCCGAGGCCTTATAAAGAAACAAGGTCGTCTCAGACCCACCTTAATGGAGGCTCCAGCGAAGTGGGCGAGTTGTTTGATGTGCTGGCCCTTCTTGCCGATCAGGGCCCCGACTGCCTGAGTTGGAATAAAGAGGTAGACAACCTCCTGTTCTTGAGCCTGTTGCTGAGAGAGAAAAACAAATGTAAAAATTGAGGTTTCAGACTCCTTAAAAATCAGCCTCGTATCCATCAAATGCAGCTCAAAGTAAAATCTGAGTGACGCTGGCTGCTAGGAGAAACATCCGCTTCGAGCGAGTCCCAACTGAATATTTCCTACTGAGGCTTACCTCTAAAGTTGCAATTTTTTTTTTTTTTAATGGCATGGTAACACTCATGTTCTCGAGGTTTGTAAAGTGAATTTTTACGAGCCGCAGGACAACTCCGGGCTAAAAAAAAGTCCCCTTCCAGGAATATTTGTGGTGTTCTGGTGATGGCACACAGGAATGCCAGACTCACTGACCAACATCCAGCCCGACTGCGAGGTTGTCACGGGCCGATGTTTATGCCTTCCTTTTCCTTCGCTTTATATCTCCCTCTCTCTTTTTTTTCCGCCCTCCATATTATGGCGCTCCCAACCATTTACACCACAAGTCACTCGCCGGGAATGACTTCTGCTCGGCACAGGCGGCGTTTGAGGCTTCCCTTAAGCTTCCTGGCCGAAGGCGGAAAACATGGCTTTACACGCCCTCAACTATTTCAATAACCATGCAGCGCCGCACGAGAAAAACAAGAAGTTAGCGGTGGAGCATCGGACTGCGGAGGCGGACGGCCTTGGCTCCGGGAGCAGAGCTCAGGGGGAACGTACTGAGTGCTGGTGGGTGATGGCACTTGCTGGAGGAACCCCGTACAGGCCACTGAGATGTGAAGAGTGACTCTGAAAGTGAAGCGACAGGCAGACGATCAGATGGCGCACACACACACACACACACACACACATGCATCCGAGTCGAGCTCTTATTAGGGGGAATTTCAGGGCATAAACTCGCAGTGAATCACCCGCTAACCTTCTCGACTTTGAAGCACGCAAATACATTCTCACACTGTGTCTCACGCAGCTTTGGCTGGAGCCGGGCCGGCGATGAGTGGAGACTTTGTTTTACAGACAAACTGACTCATCTCTGGAGAAGATGGGGGAATTCTGCCTGCTTCAGACTGTGTACAGCATCACGCAGGAAGACCTGAGTCAACGGGGCATTGTTTTTTTTTTTTTGCTTTTTCCAAAAGCACTTGAAGGGAAGCCTGGTTTACCATGTGTTGGAAACAAATTGTCTTATCAAGTCAAAACTAATCCCAGCCGGAGCCAATGCGTGGCTGCTCTGGGCGTGTAACACAAAGCGGTGGGGAAAGAAGCATCTACTATTCATCTGCTCCCTAACACACACACACACACACACACACACACACACACACACACACACACACACACACACACATACACGTACACCTTAAATGCTTGCGTGCAGAGGTAATCCGCAAAAATAATAAAAAAATAAAGGAGCACACTCACTAAGAATGGGTTGTATCCTGCCGGTGCCACTGGAGGCACTGCACCACGTGGTCCAGCAGCAGGGGGCAGCACCGGCAGACCCGAGGAGAAGATGCCCAGGGCGTTGAGGTTCAAGCCTGGGATCAGGTTAGCCTGTTGCTGTGCACGGGAACAGAGGCAAGATGTTAGTCCCTCTGAGACTACATTCAGAGTCTATTCCGTCCGTTTCGTGGGGGGAAAACGTGCAATTTCCATAGGATATAGGAGTTTGCGTCACATGCTGCCATCTTGTCAAAGTAAGTTAAACTTTTGTACCCCGTTTTGTTTTTGTGTTTTTGTTTGTTTGTTTTTTTAATGATGACGACCCGACTGGACTGTACAAATGAGCCTAAATGGATTGTTTCATTGACGTGTTCCACAGCTGAGGAAAGAAAGTCACATTTCTCCAGAGAAAAATGTGATAATCGGGTTGTGTTTTATAAACATTACTCAAGCAAATAGTATCCTGGCCCAGTTCCACAAATGTGTGCAGCCTGTCTTTGTCCTTTGCTACAGTAAACTGAACATATTTGGGTGTGGACTGTTGTTCAAACACAGCCACACATTTCAAATACGTCAATTTGCAAATCTGTTCAAGGAATTTTTCTCCGTCTCGTACACAGAGTTATTCGAGGACAGTAATCTGCGCCTTGATCGTGTATAAAATAGAAGTGATTTGCAGCTCATATTGCATGCACTATGATTTCACTACCTCTTAGTGTTATTTTGGTACTGTGTCACTGTCCAGTAACTTGGGGGGTTTTTTGCATGAGCTCCAGAGTTCTGTAGCTACGACATGAACCTTTTAAAACCTCACCGGATCGTTCGATTGAAGCATTTCCATCGGATGAAAGCAGTTGTTTTTTGTTGTTTGCACATGGAAAGCTTCTCTTTTGGGAGCTGCAGCATTTTCTCAGGAGTCCAATGGCACGACAAAAACACCCCCCCACCCCCCCCTCCGAAGTCAAGTCAGCTATTCTGGTTTCATGGCTGTGCCGAGACACGAGGTCTCCTTTCACTTCCTTGTTCCCAGAGAGCTTCGTGTAATATCCACAGTGTCACGCTAGATGGCCCTCACCGCTTGCTGTAGACCCGGCGCTCGACTCGACAGGTGCCAGAGCTGCTCCCGCCAGCCGGTACAGTTTAACCGCATGCTGCGTGATACTGCTTGATGATGATCTCTAAGCCAATATTTGGACAATCAAAACGAGCAGAGAAAATTGGCAGCTCGCGTAGGAAGCGAGCAGAAGCAGGAGCAGACACCGATTCGCGATCTTTCCCCTCATCGCAGCGGCCGCCCCTCATCACTTCGGATGCGATCGCTTCATCAGCATCCGTCTCTGCATTACTGCAATGCAATGGGAAGGGTGCAGCATGTGATATCATCGCTATCTCCCTTCCTCTGAGGCTGACCTCTCTGCGCCGCAGCACTGGTGATGTCATCGGGGGCAGTGTGAAAGAGGAGCTGGGCGAGAGAGAGAGAGAGACAGACAGAGAGAGAGGGAGAGAGAGAGAGGGAGAGAGAGGGGGAGAGGGCGGCCTACAGAGATCAGATGGATGCTGGGAAACGCAGTGTGCTACGGCAGGAACACAGACCCACACAGCGGGGAAGCGAACGTGAGTCAGAGGCCTCTGTGAAACAGGCGCGCGCACACGTACACACCAACAGCCGACTCACTGATGAGCTATTCTGCGACGGGTTACTGTTACCCGGTTACCGCGCAGACGACACACACACACACACACACATTACTAATTCTGGCGGTAAGGTAGTGAATGGAGAGGCAATGTGACCCTGCTGTATTTTATCACTCCGCACCGCTGTTCACCTGTCAGCCCGAGTGTGAGTCAACCTGAGATCATAGCCGCACGCATCTAACGGAGGGGATAGGCAATAACCCTTCAGCTCGCCTTACGTTTATAGCAGCAATGTCGTTCTCGTAGGCTTCCCTCAGCTTCTTCATGATCTCTGCCTCGGCTTTGCAACACGCCTCCAAGCTGCCCTTCACCGTGATGGTCCTCTCAGGGTTGTAAATGGTTAAATCTTGTAACCTGTGAGGGAGAACAGGCACAGAGATAGAGAGAGAGAGAGAGAGAGAGAGAGAGAGAGGGAGAGAGAGGCATGTGTATTAGCTTCAAAACCAAGAACGTACCCACTTAAATTCTGCTCACATGTTTTCTCAGAAAGTAGAGGTGACTGAGCTGATTTTAATTGCATTTCCTGTCTCTGTGTTTATCCAACTTAAGCATTATCGAAGGTTGCATTGTCAACATCCTCTACTGTCATTTTTTTTCTAACAAGCAATTTGGTTCCGCATTCCCATTAATATGATGTTCCAAAACACTGATTTCACATTTCCACATCCACTGTAGTTTTTGCACTCTATTCTCACAACTGTTGCTATCTTTTTCACATAGTGTGATCTATCTATCTATCTATCTATCTATCTATCTATCTATCTATCTATCTATCTATCTATCTATCTATCTATCTATCTATCTATCTATCTATCTATCTGTCTGTCTATCTATCTATCTATCTATCTATCTATCTATCTATCTATCTATCTATCTATCTATCTATCTATCTATCTATCTATCTATCTATCCATCTATCCATCATCCCTAAATCCAACATGAAGGGGCTTTTTTGTCACAAATTTTATTTAGAATTCATCGATCAGCAAGTGAGACTTGTGACATTTAAAAAACATATTAGCATTTCGTGCACCAGCCAAAACTCACTCTAACAGGGATATTAATCCACAATTTATCTAATCTAGTTTGAGAAGAAAATGTGTTGAACACTTCAAGTTTTGGCAATAATATTAACTTCCATGCACTACTCATCCATCATAATGGCGGAATAGACTAAAAAAAATACATAAAACATATAACGTTCCTCTAAATTATCTATCGATCGTAATTATTTTAGTCAGTCATAATCTCATTTGGTAATTCAATCCTCGGTCATAATATTCTAACGTTTGTTTTCGTCTAACAATACAGAACAGAGGTAGCACCGTTAGCTCACACCCCTATGGACAGGCGCAGAATGGTTCAGTCCGCCCAAGCGTAGCTCAGGAGACCTCCGGTAGCTTAGCCGCTCTGATCGACCATAATGGACAAAGGCGTAGAGTAACAGCGATGCAACAGGCTTAGAGGCACAACTAGGGCCGACATTTTGTCGCAAAATGTCCGAAGAATGACGACAAAATCCAGAAGAATTCAACACGAAGTCAAACACACCTGTAATTTACACCTGCACGTTAGCATTGTGCTACCTATACCCTGTAGATTAATGAAACGGTTACAGTGGACAGTGAAACTACGGCGGCGCGATTCTCGCTTAAATTTACTTCGTGTCCACGTGACCCACCCTCATAATAGAGGCAATTAATACAATTCTGGATATAATAAATACTTTTAATTATATTTTCACATGATGGTGCAGCTACAGGCCAGCATTTGTTGCCGTTTCACTTCGACCAAGCTACCCTGAAGGCCTTTAATTAAATAATAACGACACAGTGATAAACATTAACATTTCCCTCTATTATATAAACCTAGTCAAACCAAGGCTGCGACTTATGTGTTAGAGAGTTTACATGTACTCTCTGTGTTTTTTTTTTCATCCTACAGTCCAAAAACATGCATGTTTCTGACAAATGGAGACTCTAAATTGCCCCTAGGTGAGAGTATGAGAAAGAATGGTGTGTGTGTGTTTGCTATAGTGTAATAATTGCCTTTTGTGTGTGTGCTGGACCAGCAAACCTCTGTGACACCAAGCAAGGAAGATAATAGACATATGGAAAATCGATTCTTCATTAAATCAGTGTAAAAAGACCCTTTTCCATTTGAATAGAATACAAATATACAGTGTCAATATGATTAACCTACATGGGTCCGCTATCCCACAGTCATTCATATTCATATTTATTCTGTCTTCACCTTCACCTTCACTGACTAGGGACTCATTCAGCAGGTGAGCTCAACAAGTGCTGCACAATTCAAATGAGCATCCGGCTGCATGAAAGAGTAGCAGATGCTGTTCAGACGATGATGAACTTTGTATTTTTGACACAGAACCAATCTGTTCCGTCACTCTTGACTGTGAAAGTGGAGGACACTCTGAAAGGATTTCACAGACCCATCAATACCAAATGCACTGTTTGCCTCTCTTCTCAAAAGGACCCTCTCACGTCTCGCTTTGCCTCAGTCCTCCTCTCCTTCTCAAGGCTCATTACATTCTCCAAGCTCACAGAGACAGAGCAATTCATTAGACCTAAATGAACGGAGGTTGGTGAGCACAGTTCGTTAAATGGGGTGTAACCACCACCTCTCTAATATCATGTTCTGCAGTGAAGGAGCTGTAATCAACTCTTTGCATTCATTCTCTAACAACTCAGTTAAGTGAGAGCACATGCTGGGAGGCTAATGAGCGTGGGTGGAGAAAGGTGCCGCATCGAGGCATTGGAATTGCTACCGTTATTTGTGCATTGGTTTAATCGCCTTCGGAAGTATAATTTACACAATCTCATCACACCTTACGAAGTGTCCAAACACTTTGTGCGTGTGTGTTTGTTTTGAAAGAGGAAGGTGGGAGCATGGACTTACGAGGAGATGGTTATCTTGGTCCCTGTCTCCTCCTCAATCTTCTTCAGGTTGCGGCCCTCCTTTCCAATCAGCCGGCCCACGAGGCTATTGTGGGCGAGGATTTTCAGAGGGATTTCATCCGTCCTATAAACGCACAACACACACTCTCATGTCAGATGGGGTGATAGAAGGTGAGTTTCAAGAGAGACAGTTTCAATGATGCAGGGTGAGGAACGTTTCAGCACGATGGGAAGAAACCGGCAGGTTGAGGGATGTTTCAGTGCGATGGGAACAAGCTGGAATGTGGACAACTGATCCACTCAAGGCCACAAATGAGACATAAGCTTTTCATTAAGTGGTACATTGTTTTTCTTCATTTTTTCAAATGTAAATACACTGGTTTTTTATTTTTACAAGAATAAATCTTTTTGGCAGAGCATTTGTCCTTGGGCACCCAAACATTGGCATGTTTCTTGCTGGAAAAACATCATTCAGGGGAACTTTTGATACAGATTTTAGACTGTAACAAGCACAAAACAGATAGAGAAGGTGAATAAACTATTGATAATGTGCTAAAGGTCCTCTAAGCAGGTGGAACCAATGAAACTTCATTTATGTATGCTTTTTTAATTAATGCCGTAAAAAAAAAATCCACGTCTTTGTAATCCACTGCCGTCTCATTTAGGATGTTGTGTGATTTTTCCTGCAAAGAACTTTGTAATTTTCAAGTGATTATAGATAAAATAGAAGCAGTGCTCAATTAGTGACTCTATAGTTCCAGTTAATTGAGTTGCCGCGCTATAGTAATCGACAGTGGCCCCAACGAACATGAAAAACTTTAAAATGTGTCTGCAGGGAATTATGCAATTTAACATACATTAAGGATAAAGCTCTGACTAATTGCGTGGCTTGTTAAGGCCGAATTGAAGGCAAGAGAGCACGTGCGAATTGAAGACAAGTTTGGTTCTGAATCAAACTTTGTTTATCTGGAGGCCAAAGATCTTCAGCGCTGCAGCATATTGTTCCCCCTGTAGTCTTCTATTTGGTTGGTGGCTTTAAAAATACTCTGGAGGAATACAGGTTGTGCAGGCTGTGTAATTTGGGTGAAGTGGAAAGTAAGATCCATTTTCGATGGTACAAATTATGATGATTTAAGGGAGTTAATTTTCCATGAAATGGTTTGACAAAACCCCAAAATGTTCTGCTGTGCAGACAGACAAGGAGAATGAGTGCTTCGATGTTTGAACTCATGAACTCCATCTCAAAATCCTGGCGAGTCACGACAAGCATGTTTAAGTGATATTAATTCACGTGTTTGTCATCGTTTTTGTTTGCTTTGTTGACACAGAGACATTTTGTGGAAAATTCAGACCTGAAGATGTGATTGTGAAAAATTAAGCATAGATACGTGCGATACAAGCTGCATTTATTTACAGATTAAAGCAATCGATGACAAAATCTTTCATTTTCTCTGAAAACTGTTTTCAAATTCAAAGACGACTAACCCAAATAATGTTCTCTTTGAGATGAGAGGGCAATAAAGGGACAGGAGGAGTACCAGTTCTATCTATCTAATCTATATCTCATGCGGAACTATTGTGTGGTTTGAGTATGAATTAAAGCTGTGGCAGGGTGGAGGGAAACCAGATGCTCAGGGTTTCATTTGGGTGGGATCACAGACTCACTAGTGTGTGTGTGTGTGTGTGTGTGTGTGTGTGTGTGTGTGTGTGTGTGTGTGTGTGTGTGTGTGTGTGTGCAGGGGACCGGGGAGGGGCCGCTGTACTCTGTCAGCGCTTATCGCTGCTCGAAGGTGAACTGAGATGGGGCCGAGTAGCGCAGGGAGATGACAGTGCTGTGGTTGGGGTTTCCCAGGGTGTCGCGCTGGGCCTCTGCAGTAAAATTACAGGGTGTGGAGAGCGCCCGGGGTGAAAAGTTCATCAGTGCAGGTGTGGCACCCGGGCAGGGCAGGATGGCGTTACCGAGACGGCATTAAGTCGCGGTGTGGGTGTCGCTGTGACTCTGAGTGTGTTTTTACAGACTGATCAGACCAGCCGGGTTTCTTGTCACCTTCTAATCGCGTTCATTGTCAGATGCTTGAGATTTGTAAATAAAGTTGCTTTCAAACTCAATAGAATAATGGGCAGGACAGCAAGGAATCCGCCTCTTTTTACTTTCCTTTTTTTCCACTTTTTTTCTTTTAAGTAGAGGAAAGTCAGTGGAATGGGGGCTGAGCCCTCTTCCAGTACACACAGTGTGTTTGTCTCACATATTGCACGACAAGCCCATTTGCTTTTGTTCAAGAGATGAAAGCATAAACACCACTCTTTAGCCTGTATAAAGCGATAACCATACATCAGATTGACAGAGAGCAACAGGTTGTCGGAGCAGTTCCCAAACAAAGTCCATCTTTCTAAGCTTTACTAATGAGACTGTAGAACGGCAACACACGATGTGGAATTACTGCTCTGAGGGTGCGAGACCTGTCCTGAATGTTTTGGTTGCTAAAACAATAACAAGAAGAAGACGATGCACAAAAAAGCAGCCTCCTGTGGATGTCAGGAGACTGGCAGAAAGCAACGTTATCACAGCAAGAGGTGAAAAAATCTTATTTAGGCCGGATGCGAAAAGTTTCACATGCATGCTCTACGGCCTTAATCATCCCACCCAACGGTCTGAAATCTTCTCTGGTTCAATGGGAGACCTCAGCGTGGTGCAGTCTACAGCCCATCTCGCAAGTCTGTTTGTTTAAATTGACGCGAATGTCTTTTTCTGCATCGAGCAAATGTACAATAAAGCTCTTCGCACACATTGCCGAGGGTGATGTTTGAAAATGAATCCACTTTGACAAAAAAAAAAAACACAACAAAAAAAAAACACAAAATAAACACAGACGTGCGCTGGTACTGAGAGTTGGTGTTGATGCTCAGATCCCGCAGAGGCTCAGAGACTTTCGGAGGTACAAAAGGTATCTTGTTAAAAGTGTCAAGCCCAATTAGACAGGTTGGCCTTGTTTCTTAAACGCTAAGCTGCGGTCACGTGTTGGCCCAGGTGAGTGTTTACTGTGTTAGTGGTCCAAGCGCGAGAATGCACAGTGAGATTAAAAGCTGCGCAGGCAGGTTAAAGGATGAGATTATAGGCCTGCAGACATTATGACTAATCTCTCACAGGGAGTGTATACATGCCCCAGAGAGGCGTGGCTGAGCGCGCGTACTACGTGCATGCGTACGGACGTTTGCGTGTGCTCTGAGCGCCGACTCACGTCTTGGTCTCATTGGCCTCCTTCTGCATGATGTCCAGGATCATGCGACAGGCGGAGGAGCAGCCCTCGGGGGTCGAGTGGATGGTGATTGGCTTTTCTGCCGCTCCGGCGTTTTCCTTCCGATGAATGTCCACCCTGAGACAGAGAGAGAGAGAGAGCGAGAGGGAGAGAGAGGGTTACAATGTGTCACAGCAATGTGCCTCGCAATGCAAAAGAACATGTAGAAAGTCGAGGGTGCGTTTCTCAAAGTGTCTCAAACATACATTTTCTACCCTGGCGGTCTACAAAAACCCGGCTTACTTGGACTGTGTCTGCTTGGTGACGTTCTTGATGGTGAGGCCCTCCTTGCCGATGATGGCTCCCACGTACTGGGTAGGCACGAGCATGCGCAGCGGGAAGTCGTGTTGCCTCTGGCGCGGCGCGGCGAAGTCCCCCGAGGGCCCGGGCTGAGAGGAGCCCTGGTCCCGGGACCCCCGACCACCGCGCCGCGTGCGGGGGGGAGCTTGGTCGGGAGGAGCAGCATCCATGTCCACGATATATGACACCTTGAAAGAGTAGTCGTCGAACTGATGTCCTGTTAACTTCTCAATGGCTCTGTAGGGAAGGGGCACAAAATGTGTCTGTTAGATTCAAGTCCAAAAATATAAAAAAAGTGCAGCAAAATCTGCAATTTCATGTAATATGTTAAATCAGGAATCAAGGAAAATTTCTCATCAGCACTTCACATCTGGTGCAAAGCAGAACCTGGTCTCAATCTCCTCATGCTTGCTACAATTATCGAAACCGCACTCACAATCAAGTCGTTCCCTCTTTCATATTTGAGCTTTTGTCTGTTTTTATCATCAGGCGAGACCTCAAAAACACACGTGTGACAAATTAGGCCACATTACAAACCAACGCTGCAGGTTAAATCACTGCTTTTGCTTTAGGGGTGGCTCTGCGTGAGCTGCACACGTTTAATGTGATTACAGAGAAAAGTCAGCTTTGTGCAGGACATGAAGCGGACGTGAAGGGAAACAGCTGTTTTTTTTGCATTCCCCCAGCTTAAAACAAACACGCGTCTGCAAAAAAAAAAACCTCCCGTTCTCAAGGTGAGCGTTCTGGTTTCGGCCACCTCGCTCTGACCTTTGGCGGATGTGCCGGGTGCATATAAAACACACAGACAAGTATGTGAACAGGGCTGCTCGCGTTGCCGCTGCTTGTCTGTGCCTGTAAGAGGGAAGAGGTTGTCCAAGCAGGTACGGCAGGGAAGAACAACACAAGTGCACGGCCAGCCCCCGCTCCCGACTACTACTGCTCCTACTGTGCAGCACGGCCGTCGGCGCTACTTACACTTTAGCTTCTTCCTTGGTTGCGTATGTAACATTCACCACCGCCGTCTCTGTATCAGTGTTCACTGTGGGGACGAGACAGACACAACATGAGACGCAGTAAACAGAGGCGCGAAGTCGCACACACACAAACACACACACACGTGCACATTCCTGCCGTTGGCGCAGGTGAATCACCCTCGTCTGAGCGAATCCGTGGCAGCCATGCGGCTCCCTCCCACATCGCACCGCTGCCGACTCCATAAGAAGAGCGGGCTTCATGTAGATTGTGTGTTTTAATGAGGCGGGCTGCTCCCTCTGGCTGTTTTTATTTACCGCTGGCCATATTTATTTAATTGTCCGAGGTCTGTCCTCTTTTCCAGGATAATTTTAGTCTGGCTACGAAGGGTAGGGGGGGGGGGGGGCAGCTGTGTAATGAGTTGCAAGTTTGCGGCACAAACACAATTTGTTAGGGCTCTACGGTGTGATGCATAAACACTGACATGTTTACTTATTGTTAAGTGCATTTTTATTCAGCGAGAGTCACTTTAAATTCACTGGCCAGCTCACAGTTATACGGCTGTGCCGCTTTCCGCTGCCTCGCAAAAATTATACATCTTAATCTTTTGGACGGTTCCTCAGAAGAAATGAACCATTTAATGGCATTTTATAAACAAAACAAGCATTTAATTGAAGAAATGGTTGCCAGACGCATTTGGTAATGAAAGTAATCATTTGTTGTGGCTCCAAATCCAAAGGACAAATGATAAAATTAAACCTTGTGAATGAGCAGAAACAACCTGCTCATCTTTTTCTAGCGATTGTTCAGTGCGTTGCATTGCTTTTGTCTCATTGCACTCGTTTGAGTAACCTCTGCATCCTGTGGGGACATTCAGTGTGTGTGTGTGTGTGTATGTGTGTGTGCGTGTGTGGGAGGAGAAACTGTGAAAGTGAAACAGAAACACGGCACAGTCTTATCAATGAAATGCCCTCTGGCCCACAAACGCCTCTGTCAGAGCAGAGAGCAGCTTTTCACTTTTGTCAATGACGAGTCCCTGTCTGCGATCATCCCCTGACTGTGAGGCCTGATGTTGAAGGGCCGAGATCAGGACCGACGGCTTGAAAAACGTCCCCGCACATGTTGGATAATGAGGAGGAGACGAGCAGCACAGATCTCCGAGTCCTTCCTCCCAGTGGGAACAAACCGCAGGGCGGCTCGGGTCCTGGAAGGGTTAAAAGGCAGCGAGAGCGCCCAGCTGGCTGGGAGCGGGCGAGTGGGCCGAGCCTGGCGCCGTGCCCGGCCCCGCTGCTCACAGCCAGCTCTGCCCCGCCCGCCGCCACCCGCAGCCTGCACCGTGCCACACAGGAACACCGGGCTCCTCCGAAAACCTCACCCCACAACCAGAGAGAGAGAGAGAGAGAGAGAGAGGGCCGACGACGGGCAGACAGGAAGTTGGGACGGTGACAGCGATTAAGGAGGAGGAGGAGGAGGAGGAGTAGGAGCGGGGTGGGGGGTCAGATGCACGAGCTGGCTGCTTCCCTGGAAGCTTTGATCACACGCTTTAGCTGTGAAGCTCCGGGAGTCACACCGAGCGACAAAAACGACAGGAGAAAGGAGGGAACCGCTACGCTGCGTTCTGTCAAATTACGACGCTTCCTTGTAAAATGTCACTGTGGAGTGAATGTGGGGGGACGGGTGTGTGCCCCCCCCCCCCCCCCGCCACAGCCGTGCATATCCCGTAAGGGTACGGCTCTCGCAGTTTTATGGCTTTTTCTTGGATTGCAGACAAAGGTAAGTGCACCTCAGGCATAAGGGAAACATGTTCTGATACAGTTTTATTATGCTGTTATATCAATAGACCGGCATCCTCTCTCCACTACGGATACACAGCCACTTCGTATTTATTGGAGACGCACCGATTGTGAAATTCTGGGTTGACGCTGGTACAGATGTTTTTTCTCTGTTATTTATTCCACTTTTGCGCCGAGATGGCGAAATACTCCCACGCGACCGACAATTTCGCTCACTGAGTTTTTTAACAACTTGAACATACACGCATCCTCTCGTGTCTCGGCAGAGTCGCGGACTATCCATCACAAAGAGGGGAGAGAAACGGACACGATATGCCGGTTAACTCCAGTGTCACTCCACGTGCATGTTTTGGAGCTGACACCTTCATTGTCAGATTTGAAGCTGCAGCCCCAACAATGTATGCCTCTCACGGCGCGGCTGCATCGATTCACGGGCGTGGAAACCGGATTTGGAGTGTGCCGAACCTCCAGGTGGCACAACTGGACGGGCGGTCTGCGAGACACTCTTGAGCGGAGTCATCTCTCCTCTTTTAGCACCTGTCACGGCTGCACCGGGCGGCGGTTTGTCTTGGCTGGTTTTGACGGACAGAGAGACACCGTGTGCCAGCACGTGTTTGTGTGCGAGTGTGTGTGTGTGTGTGTGTGTGTGTGTCAATGTGTGCCTGCGTCTACTATGCGTGTGTGTAGCCAGCGAGAGATTCCTGGGGACAGCACTACTGCTGACTACACACACACACACACACACCATCAGACAGTGCAAAAGCTTCACCACAGGCGCCTACAGTGTCCTCCCCCCATTACCACGATCCACCTCCCCGAAACAGATGCGTGTGTGCGCGCGCGCACACACA
This sequence comes from Karalla daura, assembly GCA_029224185.1. Lineage (NCBI taxonomy): Eukaryota > Metazoa > Chordata > Actinopteri > Chaetodontiformes > Leiognathidae > Karalla > Karalla daura. The sequence continues at coordinate 11,252,405 of CM055202.1, forward strand.
CACACACACGCACACACAGACACTCAGTGACACAGTATTACGGGACTTCTGCCATGTCTGCTCACTTAAATCCATACACTGAAGCCAAGGGGACCTGTGGCAATACACAGTGCTTATTATAGAGGTTTCGTGTAACTCAGACGCAGTTCTCCCTGGGTCTTACACACACACACACACACACAGACAGACGCACACACAGACAGAGACACATGGTCACACAGACAAGATGATAAAAGCTGATTTATATGCAAAGATGGGTTATGTTTAGATAATGGGATGTGTGGGATGATGGTAACGAGGAAGTCAAGTCACACTGGGAGACTTGACTCACTGGGAGGTCCCTCCGCGTCTGTGTGTGAGTGTGTGTGTGTGTGTGTGTGTGTGTGTGTGTGTGTGTGTGTGTTGCTAAAGAGGCCGTGCGCATTAAACAGTTGGAGCCAGATGAGGAGATGTGTAGTGAGCGGAGGGGAAAAAGTCCTGTACCTTGTTCCACGTTTTCTACAGTACCATACTGAGCGAGAAGGCCGTCCAAAACCTAAAAGAGAAAGGAGAGCGAGAGTCAGAGGCGCACAAATGACCGCCACTGGCACAAATACACACACAGAGGAGCACACATACACACACACACACACACACACACACACACACACACACACACACACACACACGTGTGGATCTGGTGCTGCTCGTGCTTATGTGGGCCAGAGTTCAAGCAAGTGGAGGCACACTCCAGAGCCAAAGTGAAACTTCAGAACCTCTTTCAAAATCCCATTGACATTTGCAATTAATAATACAGTGTTCACAAAGGCCACACAGTGATCGAGAGGTCTGCTCTGTCGCCGCGCAGCCAGAAGGTCCTGGGTTCGACGGCCGGTCAGACCGAGGGCCTGTCGGTCTCTCTGGAGTGTGCTTGTTGTGTCAGGGTGAGATTTCTCCAAAAATATACATGTATTAGGTCGACTGGAAGCTTTATAATGCCTCGTGCTGTGAGTCTGAGAGTGAATAGAGTGTGTGTGTCCTGTCATGGACTGGTGACACATGTGGTGTAGATAGATGTGCAATAGATGTACTGCAATAATTAAAGGACTAATAAGCTATTATTTATTTGATAACACTTGCAAATACAGGACTACATAGAGAGAGAGATAGATACAGTAGATAGATAGATTATAATTATATTATAATCTTCAATATAAATATCAATGATGAAAAACAAAAGAAAACACATGGCTGGGTACAAATTGAGTAAGAAAACATTGAATTCTCATAAACAGATGTGGCAGCAGTAAAGTCCCAGCAACAAACTGACACAAAGCGTGCATTAGCCGGTAACGGTAAACCTGGTTTAGGTGAGTCACTGTGAAACTAGTAGGCTGAAGTAGTTCCTAAGAAACTGTCTCTTTTTTTTTCAAACATACAAAACGTGAAACAACTACTCATCACCAAACTCCCAAAGCTGTTTGTTTCGGAGGAAACTGTGATTCACTTGAAAACGACTGGGACGACGCTTCTTCTTCATTCACAGGAGAGTCTGGCTTTAAGACTCACACACACACACACACACATCACAGAGGACTCCTCCTGGCCCGCACACACACACACACACACACTCCTCCATTGTCACCGAGGAGGCACAATAGCGCCTGGACTTCCTGAGGCAGCGGAGGAGAGCCCTGGGACTTCCCCGGCTCTTTCTTGTGAACTTTTATGGGCGCGCAGCGGAGAGCGTCCCCGTGTCCGGCAGCTCCAGGAAGGAGCAGCTCCGCACCAGAGGAGCATCCAGACGCTGCTGCAGGACACCGTCCCCGACCCAGCGCCCATCAAACCGCTTCCTCCAAGCGTGCCGTCCAGAACCAAGGCAAACACACGCGCACGCACCGTGACAAACAGACCCTTTCACAAAGCTGTCGAGTCGCTGACAAAGACCTGACAGCTCAGACACATGCGCTGACGGATTCCTATAACTTGGGGGTTGCCGTCGTAATTTTGTCACATTATACCGAAAGCTACGCTGGAATTTTGAATGGTTCCTGTTATTGTTGCTCACGACTTGTTTCAATCACGGTTATAAAACCGGCGGGAGTTGTTAGTCACACAAAGTCTAAGGCAAGCACTAAATACTAGATTACAGGCTGAGGTTTAGGCAAATGAAATACACAACCTTGTTATTCTGTAATATTCCAACTATCTTTCTATCTATCTAGCTAGCTACTTCCATCAATCTCCCACTGATTTCCAAAATCTATATTCTATATTCTGATTAGCTTTTACAACAGAATGATGTAACCAATGATCAGTTGCCACCATATCTTACTTCCCTACCGTGGCTACAACAACAAACTTCTGATGGAAACAGTCAATCTTACCTCAAAGGACTCAAAGGGTCCAGACATAGTCTCAAACAGACTTAATAAAGTTAAATCCCCTCATGTAACCCATTCATTTCACCCACGTAACCATATTCTTATGTTCTTCTATTCAAACTGTAACTGCATTGCAACACAACTCCTCATATTGTGTAGGCTAAATACGATAAATAAGACGTACTCTGGTGATCATAGTAGTAGTAGTAGGAGTGAGACAACATCCAGCCCTTTCTTCTGCAACGTAAATAGTTTTCAAGTGAATCAAGACCATTCGGAAAGCGCCGTTTCTCAGAAGCGTTGCGGGATTGTAAGTCGTTAACGGTTGCTAGGCGACCGGTCAGTTACAACTGTCAACAGGTGGAAGGTTCCGTGTGGAGAGCGTGGACAGGAATCACCTCAGGTGATTTCTTTTTCCTCTTTGATGTCGCCGATTTTTCAACTCCTCGATGACGGACGCGGCAAAAAAAAAACCTCCAGAGGAGTCAGTGAGACAGTCGGCAAGCGTGACTCCGGAGAGAAAAACAGCTCGGACCCCCGTGAGGTTACAGATGTTGACACGCAGGCACGATGTCATCCACTCACACACACACACACACACACACACACACACACACATGCAGATGTGAGCACAGGAGCGGGCATAAACACATAAACACTGCAGAGAAATAAGGCTTAAAAGCTGGCGACTCATTGTCGGGAGGTTTAAGCGCTACCTGTTGCCATCACTGTCTCTCTCACGCACACACACACACTCACACACACACATCCAGAGAGAGAGAGAGAGAGACAAACAACTGACCTCCCACTGTAGATGAGGGGGAATGTTCCGGATCTGGATCTTCCGACTCCTGCAGAGATGAGAGACACAGAATGGAGTGGATTTAACAGACCTGAACCGCACACACGCTGACACATAGACGCACACTCCAGAGGTACAGTCATCTGTGGTTGTTGTTGTTGTTTGCAGGAACGTGTATACACGCACACACACACACACTCACACACACACTCATCGGCGGCTGAAAAGGAGACACGTCGATGGGGAGGAGGGCGGACTGGCGGAGCGCGCGACTCGAACAATCGGCATCGACTCGACAAAGTCGAGTCAATGCCGATTGTTCTACTGATTGCTCTCTCTACTGTTTTTGACTGTTTTTGCCGATTGTTCTGACAACTGTGACACTTCGTCAAGGATCGACATCTGGGGAAGAACAACTGGTGAGATCTGTTCGGAACATTTTGGATATGTAGAAATTACGAAACATACTTAATCCAATGGGTTTATGGTAAAGGACCGCATATGCATGTTTCCAGTTAAATCAAGCCAAAAAAGGCTCTTTTTTGTGTATATGAATATGAATACAAACGTCACAGGACACAAACTATTCAACTCACACCTAGTGGCAATCAATTTAGAGTCTCCCAGTGGAACTAATGTATGTTATTGGACTTGAGTACCTGGAGAAAATTGGCTCAGACATGAGGAGAACATACAACCCCAATACAAAAGCTCCAAATGCATTTAACATAGCCAAACTTATAAAACCTCCAAATAATCCTAACATTTAATGGACCAGTTGCTGTTTGACTGAAACATGTTGGTGGTAATGTTGATCCTGGACTAACTGGTTGATTCTTACTTGGTGAAAACGTCACATTGTGCTCTAGCGGACAGAAGTCACAGTCAGTGACACCCTCCCACCAGCGCTGTTCTTACCGCTCCTCACCCAGCAGTGGAAGTGACAGAAAAGATTTGCCCGGGAACACGGACGATGATGGTTTATTGGATAAATCCAAACCAATTCGCTTGAATGCGACTTTACAAAGTAGAGTCACTTGTTTGTAGCGGTTTGCCTCTACCAGACAAAAGGCAAATTTCAGTTCCCAACCATGTGTGTCTGGACTCCCATGATACGGGCATGCTGGCTTTATATTTATCTCGAGACAAACCATCTCCATCCTCTGTGTCTTTGGTTCAAAGATGGAGCCAGAGAACAAACGACAGAAACGCGGAAATATCCGGACCAAAGCTACCACGCGACAAGATTTTCATTTATTCCTTGACAATTTATTCATTTATGCCTTCACGATGTATCACTCTTGTTTTCAATTCACATTCATTTCAGTTTTCATCCCCATTCCTTGTTGCCTGTCAGCCTGGCAATAGCATGTGCCTGACTTTTGATTCCTGGCGGAGATGATCAAACCCTGACAAGTAAAGATGGTGAGCACCCGAACAAGCCTGAACACATCTTCTCATGTATTTTTTTCCCCGTTTGTTTCGTTTTAATCAGAATATGTCAGTCGGAAAGGAAAATACAGCGCACACACACACACACACACACACACATACGTCCCAAACACACTTTCCTCCACTCTCCAGTGTGTGTCGGCTTTGAGCCGACACACAAACCGCCCGGTGACCACAAGCTGTTAACAAGTACATTAACGTGAAAGAGTCCGGCTCCGCAACGAGAGCTGCTGATCTCAAAAGCAGAGAAGTGAGGACCGTTTCAGCGTGCAATTAGGGGGCTTTGCAAAGTGGCCGGCAGGAGTGTCGACACTAGGAGGAGGAGGAAATGAGGAGTGATAATGAGAGCCGGTTCTGGTGGATTCTCCACGGAGGAAACAATCCTCCCAGTCCGGGTTTTTCATCTCTCTTTCTCTCTTTCTCTCTCTCTCACGTTCTCTCTGGGTGTAAACTCAAAACAGTCCCAGTAGTGAAGACATCCAAGGAATTGGACGTTACGTCCATACTGAACTGTGTGATTCCAGTGAGAAACATACGCGGGACTGATTCATTCATGGTGCAGCTTTAACCATGACCCGGAGCTCAGTATCGGACACAATGAGCTTATGGTGCGGTGCGATGCTTCAAATATGGATGCTGTACGGCATAAAATATTTAGCTCAACCAGGAGGATCTACACAACCACCACCAGCTTCAAGATTAAAGTCAGAACTTCCACTCTTTCAGTCACGGTGTATTTTGCATTCTTCCATTTGAAGACATTACCCGGGATGTATAGGAGACATCACAACAACAGGATGTACATAATGACTGATGGACGGGGAAATGGTGCGTGGCATCATCAAACATCTCTCTTGGCAACCGGCTTCCCAAACAAGGCTAAACTGATAGAAAAGTGGAGAGGGGAGGGGCGGGGGGGGATCAATCTGCACCATTGAAACACAAAACCTTTTTTTCACCATAGTAAACAACCTTCTGCCATCCCCGCGCAGCCAATAGCTGCAAAGCGTCTAAGGCCAAATCCTAACCTCAGAACGGCCCCAAACGCTGGCATCCCTGAGCTGCTGAATATGGAAACTAAAAGCTCCTTTCATTCGCCGTCCTCCGCTTAAACAGCCTGCGAACTCTGAAGGACCGCTCCTCCATTGTGTCTCCGCTAATTGATTGGCCAACTGCAATTGATGCAAAGGCGAGACTGCACCACGCTGCGGCAATGCCGCCCTCTTGCGCTGTTTAAAGACACCTCAGCCGGTCCGGGAGGAGCGGCTGTTTGTCTCCGTTTCCACTTGGAGCGAGACGTTTCTCTTGTTTGTTTGTTTGTATTTGCGTAGCTTGCACTTACACGATCGCCTTTTTTTTTTTTCCCTTTCCCTCACGTAGCTCGCACTTGTTTGGGAGGCCACTTTGCCCGTCCGTCACTCTGAAAAGCGCAGAGGAAGCTCCCTGGATGGACACATCTCTTGGAAAAAGTGACAGAGCCTCCCGACGGTTCCTCAAGGTCTCATTTGCAGCGTGCCTGTGGCCGCCGGCCTGACCGTAAGATCACTGCTTTCTGTCCGACTCCCAGACTTGGGAGAGGCCCACGGTACACAGCACCCTGCAGGGTATACCATTGTCTGTCCGCAGCGTTTACGTCTAGACGTCAGCCTCGGACCGGGGAGCGACCCGGCGCAGTTAAATATAACCCGCTCCTATCTGTTTGTTTGCAGTCAAGGTGAACCCGGCGCCCTTCCTCGGCTCCTCCATCCCAAAACAGCCTCGAGGCGAAGTCGAAGCAGGAGGAGACGCGGGCCCCCGAGTCGACGGTCACCTCATGTTTGTCGAACGTAACCAAGCTGTCTGCCGTCGGTCGGGAGCGGCCTGCCGGGGGCAAAAAGAAAGCCTCTCAATTTCGGCCTTTAAATATCTGAGGGTGGCCATGTTCATTTGAAAAGCTAATATTTACTGCACCCACCTGCACGAGGTGAGACGCCGTGTCTGCGCACACGCATGCACCGCACTAGTACACACATGGGCGCGGGGCGGTCGCAGGAATGTTAACCTCTGAGAGGGAGGACAGAGGGGGTGAGAAAGAGGGTATTCACCCCGAGCCAGAGGCTCGCAGCCTGCCCAAAGACGGACATACATACGATCAACGACGGCAAAACCTGCCCGGAGGAATTTCGCCATTAAAACCTACTTCTCTGAATCTTCCATTCATTTCATGAGCTGGAAGATATTGGAATTCCGATTAGCACCGACTGAGGATGGTGAATTGGATTTGGAATTAGAAAGACAGGAAGAGGAATTAAATTCAGTGCAGTTCAGTTGTTCTCATGCTCGAACCACAGACAGAAGGTTTCAAGCATAATCTAGTGAAAGTAAATCAAGAATTGATTTCCCTCATATCCCACAAATGTTTGTAAAAAGGAAAATTCTCGCTCATTCTTGTCTCTTTCCTCTGTCCTCCTATCAGAAATAAAAGCCAGAAAATCCTCCAAAATATACAGAAAATAACCAAGTGTTGGGTGATGAACATTTTCTAGTGATGTTCACAAGCAGCTTGTTGTTTGTACTGAATGTTCTCTTCACAAATAGCAGTGAAATACAAACTTTTATCATTAGAAATGGCAACTAAATGGCTCCTACGAACTTCTTCAGATTTCAATGAATTCCAATGGCGTATTCTTTCAAAACCAAAGGTGAAATTCAAGGCTTCGGTCTTTCTCGGGACAATTCTGAGCTTGTGTGGTTTTTATCACTCGTGGCCCCCAGAATCGGCTCATGCCTCGCATGAGCTGATCGACGAGACATAAATCTGAAATTATAATGATGATCGATTGGCCGCTGGAGCCATCAGAGGTGAGAACATTCTGCATTTCTTCTTCTAAATCACCGTTTTCCTGTCATGATGCTGTCACTCTCGCTCGGCTTGTAATTTTCTGCATCTTTGTCGCCTGTTTGCATCCCGGCCTCATCATTAGCCCCCTTCCCTGCGCTCTTTTTGTTTCATCTACCTTCCTAAAGCTCCCTCGAGCTCCCGATCGAACAGTTCAACATTTAACGGGCAAAACGTTGGATGAATCACGGCGTTCGCTCTCATCCAGCATGTTTTGCTATCAAACACATAAAGAGTTTGGAGCAACTCCTCCATCAGCTCCGCCGTACATGAGTCACAGGGGCGGCATGTGGATAGAGAGATGATTGAATAAGGAGCATGTGTCTGTCAGTGCGAGGCAAAAAATAAATAAAAGAAAATAAATAACAGTCTTTGAAATGAAATTCTCTCCGGTGCAGGAAAAAGAAAGAGGGGAGAGGACGTCAACAGCTGGGGCAGCCTGGGTAAAAAAAAAAAAATCCAACCACAAATGATAGAGATGAAGTTATCGTAGAACGGAGCTCCATGCAAACTACGGAGCACGTTTCCAAATGGCTGCGAGTCAAAGGTTTCAGGAGATGCCGAGCGTTAGATGCGGAGGTGTGTGAATTGTGACTTGACGCGTTGAGATCTTTCACTTCTAAAACAATTAAAGCAACCGAGCAACATCAAGTCCCGAGTCCAGGAACGCTGTGTAAAACACGAAATAATGAGATAGTTTCCTAATTCTTTCTGACATGAAACTCAATTGAGCAGAGACAATATAGCTCGTGGTTTACCTCATCAACCCCCATTGATTTTTATTCATATATACTTAATTTGAGCTACAATGCCTCCCCTGCTCGTGCATATTAGGCTCAAAGCCTGTCAAATAAAGCCCCAAGAACTGGCTTCATCAGGATAATTTTACATCCCATGAAGATAAATGCTTTGCTGAATAGCATCAGCTTGAGATACTGGGCACAATTTGTCAATATATGACTTCACTTTGTGGCTTTTTGGGACTTCATTTAAATCACGGGGCAGAGAGAGTAGCACGTCTGAGCTTTAAAGCGTGTCTTTATCCCCATTAGCGCTCGAGGCATTGCGGGAAACATGATCTTCAGTTCAATCTTTGCTGACCTTAAACTGCCTTAAACCAGAAGTTAATCAACTGAAATGACTTAACCAGCCAATATTCTGGTAAATCCTCCGTTTTCTTTTCCAAACAGACGCTGCGCACCCATATTTTGGAGCAGGCAGATACAAATCGATAACCTCAAAATTAAATAAATGGTAAATATTTAATGTTACCTAATGTATCAAGTTACTTTCAACCCCAAAGCTTTTTGCTCAAAAAAACAAAAAAACACACACACATGCATATTTTAGCCTTTTCCTTTAATGCAAGAATTCCTGAAATAGTAAAATAATTTCAAAGGTATTTATATATTTTCCTTTGAATAGCAACTCGTGCAGCCACATGTTGACTCCGAGGGTTTGTGTCACTGCCACAGACAACGCTGGATTATCTCTCTCGCTCACAACAGGATTGGCAAGAGCTCAGTTTGATTTGTTATCAAAAAAAAACGCTCAGTAAAAGCTGTAGCGCAGAGTCCCAAGGAGGTCCGAACGAGGGCAACGCCTTTTCTATCTTCTCTTTTTTTCAGAGCAGAAACTCACAGAAGTGAGTGATTAAACACTTCCCTGTGTGTTGGAGGCTGCTGCCTAATGAGGCCTCTAAGAGCCTTGTTTACCTTTGCCCCCCCGCTCGGTGCGGACGCCCAGCGGGGGGGCCTCTCCGCGGACCCGTAAAGAGCACCCCAAAAAGCCTTCCAGCCCGCTGGGCCCGACCGGAGGCAGGCACTGCTCCCGCAAACACAAACCGTTAAAAAAAAAAAAGCTTTCACACCTAATTGTCCCTCAACGGGGGGAAAAAAAAGGAAAATCACCTGAGAGTTGCTTTTCTCTCTTCTATTCCCCCTCCTCCGGGTCCATTTAGCTGTCAACTGTGCACACGCACACATTCGCTGCTCAGACTCGTGATAAAACGGCGCGCAAAGTCTGACGCTCTGCTTCGTATTACACAATGGACGCGGGAAGTCCACGTCCCCGCTGGACGGCTCCATAACGCGGATAACGGACGACTTTCAGAATGAAATACGGCCGGGCCCCTCATCACGGCCGTACCACGCAGATAAAATAGGAAATTAAAACCTCCGCCGCCATAAATCACGCCACGAGGCGGGCGCGCGATCACGTTACACACCCAGCGATGCAGACACTTGTCCGGGGGAGACGCAAATGCGTCTGCTTCCTTCGGGCCAGACGTTTTAGCGCTGAGTGCAGCATAATGTGATCAGCCGACGATCGGGGCTCGCATTTACGGCTGCGTGTGCACGTATGTGAGCTCCTGTGAGCTGCCCCCGCATCATCGTCTCCATCATCAGCCCCGTCAAGACTGCACAGCTCTAAGCCGGGCCGACACGTCAGAGGACGCTCGCGTAGCTGGTGGTCAGTGGGGAGGGGAGGGGGGGAGGTTGGGGTTGGGGGGGGGGCAGCTTCTGGTTATGTGGGTCAGTTTGGGTGGGTTGCTCCGACGGCCCCGGTGGTCCTCCTACAACCAACCGCAGACTCTTCTAATCTGAATTAACCCAATTTCTAGCTCGGACCCGTAAGCTCTTAAGCGCCTGAACGGGGCTGAAATCTCGCAGAGGAAGCAACAAGTCAGGACGATATTCAGGAGTCCCCCGGCCGAGAGGAAGACGTCGCGAGCCCACCGTGTCCCCAGGCTCGCCACGGCAGGATTAAAGAGCCCGCAGCCCAGGCCTGTTTTCTGCACGGCCCTCCTAAGCACTTTTCCCAGGCCCACCCGATTGTTGCAGAGCAGAGATAACAGGATTTGTATGAGAGAAGTGTCCGTGCATTGTCGTGGCCCTTCAGTCGCTAAAAATCACATGAACGAGGCTTTAGAGCGTGTGTGTGATTCGCTTACCGCATATGACGTGCTTCGTGTTCGTAAGCAGGTAAGTAAAGATAAAAGTATAGCTGGTCCAGAGCTCGGAGCACGTTCACTGTTGTATTTCAGATTATGGTTTTCTTGGTATTTCGGTTAAAGGACATAAAAATAGTCTGATTCATTTGGTTAAAAGGAATTTATTCGAGTGTGCCCTCTGCGCTTCTAGTCTGAACAAGCAAGTCTGACATTCAGTTTTCAAAGAGAAACATTGAAAGTAAAAAAATATATATATATTAATGGACATTTACTTCAAGCCCAGCTTGAAGTACAGCTCTGAGCTTTTATTTTGAGGAATGTCCTCTTCTGTTCCCAATCAATGCGAATGAAAGTTTCAAGGAATAGTCCAAAACCATAAAGCAAGGCCCTGGATTCTCAAAAAAAGAAAAAAAAAGTCATATTGACATGTTTCAGTCGGACAGATTCTGTTTTCTGCTTGTGTTTGTGGCATAATAGCTCATTTCAGAATCAGGATCAGAATTGGGGAGGCTTTATTGATCCCCAAGGGGAAATCGGTTATTTCAAGGTACTTATCCTGGGGCTCGGAGAGAAAATAGACAGTCCTCTCTGTCCATCTTCCAGAGCATATGCACATCCAGTGCTTCATATCAGCACAGCAGCAGTAATCCTCACGCTCTCCGTCAATCTGATCCGTTTGACTCATCCAGACGTTTATTTACATGCATTACAACCGTCGACATAACTCAGCGGGAAAACCAGCCGTGCATCCGCTCTCCTCCTCTGCTCCAGAGGGAGGGAGCACAACCACCAGGTACAGTAGCATCCATCCATCCATCCATCCATCCATCCATCCATCCATCCATCCATCCATCCATCCATCCATTCATCCATCCTTTCGTCCATAAACTACTTTATACCTAACTGGTGTCCTGCGGGTCTGCTGGAGTCTATCTCCAGCACACAGAGAGCTAAGGCGGGGAATACACCCTGGACAGCACACACACACACACACACACCATGCACTCTCACATTCACACCTAGAGGCAATTTCTCCAAGTCAGCCTAAACATGCATGGTTTTGGACTGTGGAAACCGGATTACCTGCAGAAAACCCACTTGGTGAACATGCAAACCCTCAAACAGAAAGGCCCCGCGTACCACAGGGATTTGAACCGGGAACCTTATTGCCGCAAATTCACCGTGTTACCCAGGAGCTATACCATAATACAAAAAAAATAGTGCGGCAGGTACGAGGCCTAGATTAATAGGAATAATCTGCTATCATCAGCCTGGATTACAACGGCTGCTTATTAGCAGCTGGTAAAAGCGTATCTCTGGCGATCATACTACGAGCGTTGGCTGGCTGGTCGTTATCTCGTAATTGACGACACGAATCTGGAGAGTTGTTCGGTAATTGCCGCGACAGATCCCCTCTCGGATACGTCTCTGGGAGAAGCCAGCCGGCAAACAAGCGTCGCATCTGCTCCCCTCGGCTGCTCCGTGACCGCAGATCTTTCACCCTGACGCTGCCGAGCGAACCAAGCTGCTGCCGCTCCACGCCGCCGTTAACCATCTCATCTCAGCGTGCGGCGCTCAGGTGCCTGCTCCCGCTCTTCCCCCTCCCTCCTCCTCCTCCTCCTCCTCCTCCTCCTCCTCCTCCTCCTCCCAGCCCTCGGCGGGTGAGATCTCATCAGAATTCAGCACGGCTCTACCTGCCTGCCTCTTTCTCTTTCGCTTTTGTACAGCCCGGGCTGAAAAGGCCGCGGCCTTCCTGTCGAGCGTCTCCCCCCTTCTCTCTCTCTCTCTCTCTGTGTCTCTCTCTCTCTCTCTCTAAACAAGGTGAGACCCCCGCCCCTCCTCCGTCACATGCGGTGCAAAGTTCACAGTCGAGGATCGTCGGCACGGAAGGGAAATTTCAAGTGGATCGCTGCAGCTATCGGGGAGTGATTGGGGAGTCACATGACCGGGGTGACAAACAACGAATGTTTCCGATAGAGTTTCTCCGACTTGGCCGACGCGAGTCATTCACGTTCCGAGGGAGGCGTAATGTTTACTCTCCTCACATCGACTGCGCCCGCAGGAGCATCTGTGCAGCTCGTCACCCTTTCCCTCCACTCGCCTGACGATGCTCTTGCAGAGTGGAGAGAGAGAGAGAGAGAGAGAGAGAGAGAGAGAGAGAGAGAGAGAGAGAGAGAGAGATCACGCACAACTTCCCGGCCTCGACGCAAGGCGCCGAGTGTCCGAAGCCATTTGCATCCTGTTGCAGACGTGAAATGATTCTCGGTTCTCAGGTGTAATCGGACGCAAATTAATTTTCAGCCCGGCGCTAAGATGCCGCGGGGCACCCGGCTGACACAAAACAAATTTCCCTCCGTCATGCCTGCTAAGCCAATGAAATGAGCACTCTGAAATGTTGTGCTGCCACCGCTGTGGCGTAATGCCTTTCTGTCTAAATGAGAACGGTGCTCTCACACAGAGACGAAGGCCATCACCGGGGCCCTGAACGCGACTTTGTGTACTTTAAAATCAAATCTGGCCACTTACACGGCGCTAGAAACGCATTTTCCTCCTGAGTTTATCCAAAGATGTGGTTATTTTCAACCTTCCAGGAGCCGATACATCAGACCGTGCCAGAGAAGTAAGTACCTGCAAGTACCTAACCCAACCCTAGCCCTAACCCAATACGACAGACATGTCAGAATACATGTATACTGCACGTATTCACATTCTCATTATCAACAAAACTCTGAAATTATTATAAATTATTATAATACCGGGTTAGTGCAAGATTTGTTTTAACTATTTTCGATATTTCAATTGATAGTATTACAAACACTTTCAGTTTTTATCTTGAGTCAGGAGAGAAACAATCGTGATGGCGAATACAAATGTGCTCCATAATCTTTAAATGATTGGGAACATTTACTTTAATACACCACTTTACAGCAAAAGGCTCATGGTATTTGCCTTTAATGCATCCTCACTTATCACCTCTAAAGCATCTCAGAGCTAAATATTCTACTTTCCGTTGCACTGAATTTTTCAGACCACCGTTTTACTGTTTTTCACACCCTGGAGGACTTTGACAGAAACCTTCCGAACAAACGGAAGTAACCTATTGAATTTTCCTTCTACGGGGTCAGAAAATCCCGCCTGCTCCTTAAGCTAAATCAATTATTTAAAACCCACCTCAGATCCACTAAATACACTGTCACAAAGCTGTTTTTTTTTCTAAGCTCATATAAAGCTGACTTAAGTGTGCCACGTTGCCGTAGCTTAAGCTGCCAGTCAGCATGTAAAACGACTTGTATCATCTCAACCATACCCAGCTTAAGAAACACTCACATGAATGCAGTGATATTAAGCCTTACTGCTGGCACTTTCGCTTTTTTCTTTTTTTTTACACCCTCCACCTGCTGTGCATCATCCAGGTGAGGCAACAGCACAGTCACGGAGCCTCTAGACACCTAGGAGTAAATAAAAACCTGACTGATGAAGCAGACGGGCCAAACAAGACGCACAATTCCGCATTTCAGTCATTTTTCATTCTCCCCTGCTTCCTCCCCCCTCACCCCTCCCCCCTCCCCCCGACATCTCGAGCCACAAGTGTCCGAAGCAGAGAAACAAAGAGACAGACAGACTCGCAGTCGTGTGCTGCCCCACCACAAAGCCCACAGTCACCGACAGGTGCACGACACACACTCTCACACACACCGACATATAGCCGCCTAGTGTGGCTACACACACACACCGCTGCCTTCTCCGTCTCTCTCTCTCCCTCACACACACACACACACACACACACACACACTTCAGCTCTAAGGACTACTGACAGGTGGGTACCAGCTCATGCTGCGGTGCTGCAGGCAGGATCCGCTGCTAGTCGCTCCTCATGGCTGCTGCTCGCTGCTCGCTGCTTTATGTTGAGTGTTGCAAGCCTGTTCCTTTAGGTCTCATCCCTTAATCTGCCCACCATAAAGGTATTACACCGTAGCTGGGAGGCTGAGCCCGCCTGCCATAGGTGGAGGTCCCGGCGGGGTTAACCTGGATCAATACCGCACGCACGGCGCTGCACATTACGCAAGCCCTCGCGCCGCTTGTCTGTCTGTCTGTCTGTCTATCAGAGTGTGTGTGTGTGTGTGGAGAGGTGTGTGTGTGTGTGTGTATGAGTCCCTTCTCCCTACCCGTCTCAACACTCGTCGCAGCTCTCTCCAGAGAGCGAGATTTACTTGTTCAAACACACACACAAACACACACACACACACACACATACGACGTCCCTCCCCTCCCCTCCTCTTCCTTTCTTCCCTCACTCCCTCCCCCTTGCTCTCTCTCTCTCTCTCTCGCTCTCCCTCTCTCTGTTGGCAGGGAAGTTCCTCAACCCGAGTGAAAACACGTACGGTGAAGGAAGGAGTCGAGGATTCATCCTCGGCACTGTAGAGCGTGGAGAGAGGGGGAGAAACGAGGAGGAGGAGAAAGAGAGAGGCAGAAAAGGAGAAGAGAGGGAAAAAAAAAAGGGAGAGCACCCCTGCCAGTCCCAGCTGCTGTCATTCTTTAGGAGATAGAGACAAACAGCGTTTCTCAAGCGCAGGCTCGAGGCTCCAAGCCGGACATGTATTCTGATATTCAACATCAAGACTGGAAATGTAAAAGCATTACAGAGTGACTGAGAGACAGCACTTGTGCCATACGTTAGATATATGAGATGTCTGGACTCTGTTCGTTGATAAAGATTATGGTCGAGCAGCTCTGATGTAACGTGAGATGACGCTGGTCGTGAAATGGTAGTTTAAATACAGCTGAGTTGACGTGAATGGCTGGATGGTTGTCTGGGGCCTGTTTGCTTTTATCTACAACATAAAATGAAAAGCAACACTGCAAAGTCTGATTTTTAGGCATTCGCTGAGTTGCCACTGGGATAAAAGTACCTGTTTAGCATTTGTGAGCGAGAACATTTCATGTAATTGATGAGCTGAAAATTAAATTAAATCAACTACTTCTTTAATACATATTTTAAGCAAAATAAGGTAATTCCTATTCTCCCTGCTCCCCAGGCTCAGTTCCTATGCAAATTAAATATTTGGAGAATTTTAAGATTGTCCTGTTTGGCTGTTTTTCAGTGCACACTAAGTCACTGATAAATTATTATTACAAGAGGACGATCGAGAGATACATCGATGATATTATATATGATATGATATGCTTCCTTGAAATATTTATTTCCAGTGCCACAGCACATTTCGTAAATGCAGCGTTGGGGATAACTCATGTGAGAAGCAACATCTGCCTCCATTTTTCACTGCATCCTCGTGTGATTGTGTCTGGACACACAAACAGAAATCATTTGAGCGAGAGACGGAACCGAGGCCTCGTAAAAACAAACATGAGAAGCACGTGAAGTGAAACAGAAGCAGCGGGGGGGGGGGGGGGAATAAGAGCAGATAAAGAGATTAAATGAATTGCATAGTGACAGCAGTTCTGACACAAGTGAGCGAAGAGTAGTAAAGTAAATAAAGTGCGGTAGCCCTGATAAGCCATCAACAGATTAACATGGCCGTGGGATTATGTATACAGGACGGGTTGGGGGGGACAGCACAAATGGGTTTAAGGTTAAACTTGCATCAATAGGCAGTTCTGGCTGCTGAGAGAGAGAGAGAGAGAGAGAGAGAGAGAGAGAGAGAGAGAGAGAGAGAGAAAGTAGACGTAGTCTGCAATAGAGGGGGAGAGGGCAGGGGGGCAAAGGAGAAGATGGAGGGGGAAAAAAAAATTCAAGCTGTCGCCATTACTGTTCTCCGTGTGGAAGAAGCACTTTTTGTTAGCGTTTATGGTCGCGGGGTTGTGCAGTGGGCGGAGTCAAAGGGATAAAGGGCCTCCAATACATTAATTAAATACCGCTCCTCCCAAAACCTTAGATCATCTCGTGTCACGTGACTCACAAGTGGCTGAAGTGGCATTATCCCTGTCAGACTCTAATCCTGTGGCTAAAATGGCTCCAAATCCTGACCTACTCTCTGAAATGAGGCTGGGGGCTTGGGAGGAAGTGATGCTTCGGGCACACAGCCCCGTGTGTGTGTGTGTGTGTTAGTGTGTGTGTGTGTGTGAATCGAGGACAGGAAACAGCTGATTTGGATGAGCAGCATTAGGTGGTTGGGAGTGCGCGGGACTACGACGTGCAGACTAATTCAATTATCGGAGACGCTCACACGGGTGTCAGCCCTGATCAATTTGCAATATATACTAAAAGTAAATACCCCGAGCTGACGTCCATGCCTCAGGTCGCGGGAGCCCGGGCACCGCGGCAGAGACGGGGGGCCCGGGCGGAAATGCCGTCTGTGTGGGCAGCGTTTTAAAAGCCAGACAGAGGAGAAGGCGAAGAGAGAGAGAGAGAGAGAGAGAGAGAGAGAGAGAGAGCGAGAGAGAATTATTGGTGATTGTGGAAAAAGCCTGAGGGGAAGAGTCTGTTGTCAGAGCCTCTCATGTGTGTGACTGTAAGGCACTCAGTGGAGCCCCAACGTCTGCCAAGCCGGAGCAATTCTTCAAGTCGCAAAAAAGGTTGATGTTTGTTTAGTCTTCCAGGTTTGTCTTTCAGGAGAGAGAGAGAGAGAGAGAGAGAAAAAAAAGAAAAATCCTGCCGGAAGTGAATGCAGCCCACACACACACACACACACAAACACACATAAAGTAGGTAGCTACAAAACTGAAGACGCATTTAGAATTTTTCTGAAGGACAAATAGAAAATTACAAAAAAAAAAGAGAGAGAGAGAGAGAGAGAAATCTCAGAGTATCAAAACAATGAATAGCCTCTGATTTACTAGCGTTCACGGGTGCAGTCCACTCATTTAACGAGCGTTTCCAGCCTGGCACTAGCTGACAACTCTCCTCCTTACAGAAACACCAAAACAAATCTGTAAGCGTTTACAGGCTGCCGGCTTTCATCATTCCTGGCAGAAAACATCCGAGGCTGCACCCCCCCCACCCCCCATCCCCACCCACCCCGCCCCGCCCCATCCCCACACTCCTCCTCCTCCTACCCCAGCCCTCCTCTCCTCTCTTTACCAAACACCCTGTCTAAGTTGAGGGGCTATTAGGAGGAGTACGCGCCGACCTGAAAACATGCCGTGAAGTGAAGGCCGACAGGAACAGTTTGAGCTGAAGAGGTTAACGGCCCGGACTGTTGCTGTTCTCATGGTCACTGTTTTTCTCTTTTAGGGACCATCTTTCTGTTTGTGCTCCGTTGTCTCCTTTTATTCTCATTGCTTTAATAACTTATTTTAATTTGTTATAAAAATGTGTTCTGAATCTACATGTTAAGGATGAGTATTTAGCCTTGGTCTATGGTGCCAACACAAAGCCACAGAAAATGCTTTTACCAGCCCTATTGTAGTTGTGGGAATATCATGATCTATTTCTGCATGAATCGGGTTTAACATTTATTTGGCAGCCATACATGTGCTTTACACTGATGGCACTAAGCACTAAGAGCTTTTTCCTGGACTAAGTGCTCGGGTGATGAAGCTATGGAGCACGTACACGTGAATCCAGCTTTGATCCAGAATCGGAATCGGATACTCGGCATACGCTGAGATGACCACACTGAAAACTCCACCAAACTGCTGATTCACAGTTGCGTGCCTTCATCTACTGAACGTAGGTGGGTAAACGTAAACTATTTTGGAAACGTCGGGGACGAATGGTTTACTTCATGCTCGTTTTTATTCAGTCTCGTTCGGATCCTTGTTCTTTTTTCACTTCGATTTCAATATCAGAAATTCATTCGCGGACAAGGACATGACGACGGTTTGGGATATGCAGTACATCATTAGCCGGAAATAGACTATTGTTACCTGACAAAGCGAAAAGAGAAAGTAATTTTTCATTCTAGCTCTCGTCTAAATTGAACAGTGCGGAAGAGGTTAACATCTGCAGGAGTGGGCAGGACTGTAGAGGAAGGACCCTGAGAGCCGGCGAAACAACGAGCAGCCGATCATGTGGGCTCAGCCCGGCGGTATTCCTGTTATTTGCACCGACGTTTCATCAAATCAAGTCCATCTGTGTCCCTGTGTACGTTATGTGTGTGTGGACCCGGTTTTTGCGAGTCATATAGGAAGCACCAGATTTGATAATGTGCTGTGATGGGGGGGGGGTGCAATGATACTCGTAATAATGCTCCACACATGCCCGAGGTGGCCTCGCATCCATCACAGGATGCAGCCACCGCGCTGGACCCAGAGTTAGAAACCGTTCCTGGTGGAGGGCATCTTCCTCAGCGGCTCCACGCCATCGCCGCCGCTGTCTCTCTGACATCAGACCGCTGCCTTTGAAGCCTGTCATTCCTCGTCTCTGTAATTTATTCTCCCGCAACGCCGAGCGACCGGAAACCGGGCCGCCTGGAGTCACGCCTCACACCACTTAAAACAAAAAAAAAAGAAAAAAAAAACATCCTAGCAACCATCTCCGAGAAGAACTGCTGCCTGCCTCCCACTTGGGGAAGACGGCAGCACCACAGAGGCACTGTACAAACACACACACACGCACACACACACACACACACACACACACACACACACACACACACACACACAGACGTCTACTGTTGTCGAAGAATCCCACAACTACTAAGAATAAACTGCCTGTCCTCTGATAGGGCGGCTCTCATTCAGATGGCTGTACGTAACAGATCGGTTGTACGCCATCTACACCCGCTCTCTCTCTCTCTCTCTCTCTCTCTCTCTCTCTCTCTCTCTCACACACACACACACACGCACAAACACACAGTGGGCTTCCTTCTGCGTCTGCCAGCGGTGCTGCGTGACACTGTGAGCAGGGGAGAGGCGGTCGGAGACAATGCACGCAATCTAGAAGGTATACGCATGACAGAAAACATGCACATGGGAGGAGGGGGGAGGAGGAAGAGGAGGAGGAGGAGGAGGAGGAGGATGGTGCAGAGAAAGGGTTTGTTAAGTGCAGCATCTTGAGGAATTCACCGATGAAGGTGGGCTACAATGGAAAAATGACTTGTTTTCTCTGTTGTGAAGTAATAAAAGTGTCTATAGCCAGGCCAATGATATCATCACAATTCATATAAAGCGGTGTAAAAAAAAAAGAAGTGACAAAATGGGATGTAAAATGTGAGACTGTGAGGCAGCAGTTTGGTGAAGTTTCCAGTGAAATGTCCTAGATCTTCCTCAGGATCTGGTATCTCCTGGCTCAAATGTACAGTGTAAGGCTGGATATGTACATGCCCCATGCCTGTATTTCGCTGACTTCAGGAATAATATGCTACGCCCTGGTGTTTAGGTGTTCATTCACATGGCTGGCAGGCAAAAACAGCCAATCAGCCCAACACGTACCTGAGGTTGTCAGATAAAGATGAAACGGATCTAAGCAGAAACTGAGAGTTTTGTTCCCACACCTAAGAATAGGTTTGTAACCAAGCCTGTAAAACGGCATACGAGGCATTTCTTATGAAACCAGAGCTTCCATGTTAACACCAGAGAACAAGGATAAACACTCAATTCAAGCATTCTAGGTGACTGAAAATCACTACAATGTGCACTAAATTTGTCCTGTGTACTTGTGTGTGTGTGTGTGTGGGGTGTGCGTGTGTGTGTGTGTGTGTGCACGCGTGCACACTGGGGGTAAACTGGCACTTCTGCCCTTGCTAACTTTTGCACCCTTGCCCCTCCCCCTGACTAGAACTCATGCATGGCTGCTTCAGCATCAAATATTTACCACGCTGGCCGGCTGAAGATGCTCGCGCTTCAGCCGTTGGATTTTCTTTCTTTCTCTTTTCTTTCTCTCTCTCTTTTTTTCTTCCTTTTGCGCACGCTCTGCCATGAGGGGGCTCTTCAATTTTAATTGGATCTGTGTCAGCGCCTGCTTCATTTAACCTGACAGCGACGGCCGGCTCATCAATCAGTGTCATGATGGCGTTTGCATGCGCGAGACGGCCCGAGACGGCGCCGCCTCTCCGGCAGCTGCTGGAGAGCAGGGCCAGAACACGTACGGGCCAATCAATCAATCAATCCATCCATCCATCCATCAATCGATGGGCCGGTATCCTAGCAACGGGCACGCAGGGATTTTGACAGTTTTACACGCTGCGTTTACGGAAATAAAAAACATCACAGGACTGTCACTGCGTTTGTCACGACACGTACAGTAGAGGTGCTGCTGCAGCAGATACTGCGTCCAGGGGAAACCCTGAGACACACACACACACACACACACACACACAGATTGAGCACTTCACCATAAAATAGTCCTCTCCTCCAGGGACATATTACACAAGGGTCAGCAAGACAACAAGTATTCACACACCGTGTGCGTTCACATTCTGCTCACGGCGGCTGTGTGCGCAGGCTCTGTGATAACGCTCTCCCTGCAACCCAGCGCTCAGTCAGATAAAAACACAGAGGACTCCCACAGGGTTGCTCCTCTCTCCTGCAACCGTGTTCCTCCCTCTCTGAGCTCTCTCTCGCACATGCACGCGGCTCTGTCTGTCTGTCTGTGTGTCTGTGTGTCGGTGGGTCTGTCTGTCTGTGGCTCGCTCTGCCTCTGACCGGGTATTGGCATTGTGCTGGGTCACTTGGCAGGGAGGCAGATGGAGCCGTCCTACTCTCCAGCACCTGCCTGGCCCACACTGCCCGACTCATCTCCGAGCTCAGCAAATCAAAGCCAGGATCGAGCGCAGCTGCGTGAAACAACAGGCCCCGTGGCGGGAGCACAATTGCCAAATGCTAAACATTACTTCCGACAACACTGAAGGGCGGCAGGCGGCTCGTTCCTGGCAACACAATAATGGGCAAATTAAAAAGAAAATCACACAAGCGCCATCTCAAAGGAGGATCGATGTGGAGGCAGGTGTAGCTGATGTTTTAATGGACTAACAAGCAGCTGTCAGATCATATTAGATCATATTAGATCACATAAGATAAGATAAGGTAGATAGATAGATAGATAGATAGATAGATAGATAGATAGATAGATAGATAGATAGATAGATAGATAGATAGATAGATAGATAGATAGAGATAGATAGATAGATAGATTGATAGATAGATAGATTGATAGATAGATAGATAGATAGATAGATAGATAGATAGATAGATATTGACCCCTTAAGTAGGTTTCCTCAGTGAAATTCAGGTTCTAGGGTGCAGAACCATAAATCAGGCAAAACACACATATAAAATATACAAGGAAGAGGGAGCAGCCAGATGTCATAGAAGTGATAAATATATGCAATAACAGTATTAAAATCGAACACATTATTCACGTTTTCTTTTTAATCATGTTCATTCTTTTCCTGTTCCACTTTGACTTTTGGAAACGGCTGCAAAAAGGACGGTTTTGTAAATCATACTGCGCTCCAGGTATGACCAAACGGCCCGCTGTGCCTCCGCTGCCACATCAAAATGCGTCTGAAACTGAAGTGAAGTCCTGAAGTCAGACGCGGCTTACTTTCAGTCTCAGCTCGATCCTGGGGGACGGGAGGAGCAAGCCTCTCGCTGCATTAGTGGGAAGAGGTGGGCCCCCGGTTGATTGAGGTGCGAGACCCCTACTTTAGCTGATTTAGACTGTGTTTACCACATTAAAGCAATTATCCGGCGCTGCGGAGGCCCCCCGCAGGCTGGCGTATACGGATACCTCCGCGCCGGCTTTTATTCTCACAGTCCAAACCCATCGAGGAGACAGAACGAGATTAAGAGGCCGATTCCAGGATGTGAGTGCTTTCGGTTTGTGCCCCGCCACGCTTTCATAGAGGAGTCACCAGCAAGCCCAGAGAGCAGAGAGGGGGAGGAAATGCTGCCCTCTATCAGCAGAGCTTCTTCTGCCACACACACACACACACACACACACACGCCGGGAGGGAAGCATAAGCATGCGTGTGGGGCGCACACGTGTCTCAGACTCGGAAGTCCTGTCCATGTCTTCCTCTTCCGTCAGAGACAGCGTGAAACAGAGGAAGCACAATGCCGGGCCTGTGCTGCAGGTTGCGTCGGGGGCTCAGCTGTTACTGTAGACGGCTTGTTCCGAGCCAGGCGGGGAGAGGAGGAGGGGGGTATTCCCAGCTTCCGCCGCATACATATGGGAAAAGGGTGGAAGCGGCGCTCCGAGTGGGCTCGTGAATGAGAGAGGTCACAGAGGGGCTGCGCGGGCCGCGACACAGGCCGACGGCCCGCTCTGCAGTTTTTCCGTGCCGCACTTGTGGAAAGAAAATGAGCACTTGAGGCTTCAATAAAGCGATAGCTTTACGCAGGCGTTTTATTGAGGCACCTTACTCGACTATGTATTCACTGTCACATAAAATCAGCACTCTGACCGCTCGCGCCGCCCGTAGAGCGAGCCAGGGCTGCGGGCCGGAGCTGCAGCTATAACCGGCAGGCCGGGAATGACACGCTCCCCCACATATAGACGACCGAGATCATCGCAAATTAAAGCTCCAATCCTCCAGGTCCCGAGAGCCACATCCAAAACATATCACGGCGTCTGATGAACCTCGGGGGGGTTGAGAAAAAACACACTTTTTTGTTTTGTTTTCTGTCTCGTCTCTCTACGGCTTGAGCGAAGGACTCCTCCTTTTTTCTGAAAAGCTCTCCTCCTATGACCAAGCAAAATACTCCGAGCCGGTTCCCATGGCAACGCGAGGAACAGCTGGAGGCGAGTACGCCGCTGTGTACTGTAAGCGCATACGTGGACGGACACGCGTATCGACAGACGCAGCGTATCCCCCCGCACCCTCGAGACGCTGTAAATGTCAGCGGAGGCCCACGGAGACGCACACGAGAAGGAACGCCGTGGCCAAGCCATCCCCGCGCATCGCCGGCCTGCAAAAAGTCTGTGAAATCTGTCGAATTCGGTTTGATGGCAGTTCTGCCGCTCCTGGCGGTTGCGGCGTGACGGGCGGGATCTGTGGCCGCGGTGAACAAACCGAGGCGTCAACAGACGTTGTTTGCCAAACTTGGAGACAAAACCGCTCCTTGGAGGCAGGTTCTCCTAGAGCTCTGCACAAACACGAGCAGAGAGGTGCACTTCACAACAACAGTCTCCTCCCTGGCATGACTGACATCGACGGCTCTCGTAAGCGTATACATCTCGCCTGTTTCTTGGTTTATCAGATAGTCAGGAAGTTCAGGGATGATGCGGGCTCTCGTTTTCTTGAAACCGCCAATTCCATTTTGCCTTAACCGCAAAGACACTGATGATCTAAAGGATGGTGCCCTTGAAAACTGTACGTGATGAACCGAATTATTTTATGAATACATTGTTGAAATACATGATGTTCATAAATCCCTCAAACGACTGAGAAATAAAAAGGAATTAACTCCTGACCCTTCACTGCATCTCATTTCCTCTCTTCTCATCATTGTATTCTTTTGCTCCATACGTGTTTATAACAATGAAAAAAGACAGAGGAGGAAATGCTGCTACGCTGTGTTTTTCTCACAGCAGGTCCAGCTCCAACAACACAGGTAAACACACACACACACACACACACACATACACATGAGGCTTTAAATAAATATGTTGCAGGGTTCTGCGGGACTCCCTGTCTTTCCGGTCGAGAGGGAAAAGTGTGACAGCAGCTTCTCCTGGCTGGAGATCCGCAGCGCTACATAATTATCCGTGTTAGTTATCCATGCCCGGGCTGAGCTGGCACCCCCCACCCCCACCCCCTACCCCCTACCCCCTACCCCCTACCCCTTACCCCGTGTCCCCTGACCGTCTCAGAGTGGCTGGATTCACAGGCTCCAACAGCACCTGTGGGTGTAGTTAGGACCCCCCCCCCCCCCCCCCCCCCCCCCCCCCGCCACCCCAGACTCACGTCGGACAAAGTTTCACTCCTCATTTGACAACAGTTTAACAGTCACTGCGGCCGGCCGGGAGGGTCCCGCCCTGATCCCACACTCGCATTTAAAGCCCTGGTTCTCTGGCAATCGCACAACGCACGTTATTAGTAGTAAGAAAAAGGCCCGGTCCGTGTAATAGACGAATGCCACATAACCAACTTAAAATGCTCTAATATGAAACAATGCCGATAAATCGCTGCCGCTCGTAGCCCGGAGCCACGGGCCGCTTATGAGAGAATGGTCTCTTGACACAGTCACGGGTCGTTTGGTCATTTTTCATCCATCTGTGGCCGAATGTTTTTACTCTGTGGTCGTTTGGTTGTCTGTTTGTGTGGATTTCAAAATCCCCTTTGCAGCCTTTTTTTTTTTTGTCTCTTGGACTCTATTTTGCGTCTCTTTGTGGATTCGTGGCTGTCTCCTTGGAGGTGCTGGGCGGACTTGGTCTAACCTGTCACCATCATGGTCGCTCATCCATCTATGATCCCACCTACTCCTACACCCTCCCCTGCAGCTGTGCCTCCGCCTGTGGTCCCACCTTTCCCCGGGACAATACGGCAACTGAGACGCTGGGACGAGGGGCAAAGGTCCAAACAGGAGGGAGCAATCGTTTCACCTACCATTTGACCTGTGTTGATCCTCGGGCCAGCGCCACTACCCGCCCCGGGCTTAGTCACCGAGCCTCCTCGGGAGCCTCGATCCCCACAACTCGACCCACTTGCGCAGGATTGGCTGTCGGGCGAGCATTACTGGCCCGGCCGCGATTGGCTGCCCGCGAGTCTTCGCCATATTCATTTCACCTGTTCAAGACCCATCAGAGCTTTAAAGTTGGAAGCGAGGCGATGGGGTGGGGTGGGGGGCGGAGGGGATATATGGTGTTGAAATGGGACAAGGACGGGGTCTGCCTGTGTGAGAAATGCCACCTGCTGTGCGCCTCAGCTGCCCAACCTTCCATGGAGACCACACCCCGGAGCGCCCACTGGGAGTGCTGGCACGCCGACAGCTCCCAGAAACACTCAGGTTTACATCCGGCACCGATCTTTCAGCGGGGATTCACCGCCACTTCTCTCTTTCTCTAGTGTCGTCCTGTCGCCGCCCGAGCACATATATAGATATACACACATGTGCGTACCCCACCGGCCAACACACACTCTTCACGCCGGTACACACACACACACACACACATGAGAAAGACGGGCTGAGCGACAGAGGGAAACAGAAAAGGAAGGAGAGACAGAGCAGCTGTTACATCTTCAAATTACTTCCCCTAAAAAAGAAACGAGGGGACAAACTGCGCTACTCCTAATCGCAGTTTACAATTCATTAAATATTCACGTGCGGCCCAATTAATCAAAGCCAAAACAGCGTCCTCAAACATCTGCTCCTCTGCTCCGTCCGCCCATCACGGTGCGGGTGTGCTATCTCGGTCGCGGCTTGTTATTCCGTACAAATGGCAAAGAGAAAAAAACTTTAAACCCGGCGGTGTGGGATTTAAACTTTCGCTATGGGGCCGATTCGACGTGAAGTGCGGCGTAGACACGGAGCTCTCCACGTCCGTCTTCGACAAGCCGACGAGAATAGATCATCGGTGACACTTTCTGCCGCCGACAGTCGGAAGAAAAACGGCTTCGGCGGCTCAGCTCAAGGAGGCCGCGGGCCTCTCATCTCTAATCAGCGAGGGCTTATTTTGGCCCGTCTCTCCATTACTCTCGTCATTCAATAACAAGAACTGGCGACAGCATAATGCATAACGGCAAGGTCGCAAATAATAACGGAGCGGGTGGGAAGAGCTGCCTATTCGTCTCCTGCCGGATGCTGTTTCTGGAGCCTGCGACTTCCTCCAGGTGAGGGACCGACCTCCTTCCCGTTGTTCCCCCTCATCTGGAGATGCTTCTGGGACGTGCGGGGAGGAGCGTCCCTTGTCCCAGCTCCGACATCCACATCTCCTCCCGGCCGCGGGGCCGATGATTCGACGGCCGGACGCAGAGCTGCGGCGGCACGTTAGTCATGCAACAGGTCGGGGAGGAATGTGAATGACAGCTCACTGAGAAGTGAGTCTCCCCGCAGTGGCGGCGATGATACGCATGTGAGTGTCTCCCGGAAAAAAAAAAACAGAAAGAAAGAAGGGAAAAGAAACCAGGAGGAGATCCTAACTCTCGGAGAGCTTTAACACCGATCCCACAGCTCTGATAAACACACAATGAATTTACAAAGGCTCTCACATCTTATCTCACCGCTCCCTTAAGCTATATGCTCTGGTTGTACTCGCAAGACTGTTATCACTTCAGGAGAAATATACACAGCTCCGCGTTCGGGAAAAAAGTTAATAATTTGCCGCTGCAACTTTGGCTGCGTTGGGATAAGGGCTGTAATTTCAACGCAGCCACTCACGCACTCTCAAAATAAAAACCCCTTGTACTCAATTCATCACAAATAAATTGTTATTATTTCTGGAAGTGTTAATGAAGATCTCTCGTTTGGCTCGGCGTTTTCACACCCCACGGGCATTATCTTACACCGTAGGGGGCTCCGTCAAAGACAAATGGTCCTACAGCACAAGGCGTAATTTCTTCCTCGCTCTTTGAGAGCAGAGACTTGTATTTTCTGGGGGAAAAGGCGACAACAGGATGCTCTCCAAGGCAGAAAATGAACATGGATGAGGCGGGCGCCTGCTCCTCTCTGGCAGAGGAGCCGGTCACAGATCGCGGTTCCTCCTCACAGGCAGGTGAGGGGACACATGAGGAGCGAGGAGGACGAGTCGGGGAGCAGTGCAACACCTCCCGCTATCACTCCGGACTAAACCGGAGCCTGAACTGGAAAGCTTCCCCTACACCCAGGATCAACTGGGGAGTATTAATGGATTCAGAGTGGATCAACTGATGGCTATAGTGTTTCACTGTTGTGACTCAGTGCGCACGGACAACCCAACACACACATCTGCATGAGCGCCACGGTGGTGCAATGCAGATGTTTACACCCATGTCCGGGTTTTTGGATCGTTTTACGGGGAAGAGAAATCTCAACGCAAGTTTCAGCGAAAGAGCAAAAAGTCGGGAGGTTTGCACCACAAGCACCATCAGCTCAGCCCAACCTGCGTCCAGGGCGACCTGGTGCAGCGTTAGCGCCCCATCACGCACTCGTCACCTGTGTATCTGAGCGCGTTGGCGCTCCAGGTTGAACTGGCGATGCCGAGCGATAATTAGGAGGAGGGGAAAGTCTGGTTTTGTGACCGAGGTGGACAGAGCCGCCCGGTGGGAGGAGGAGGGGGGGGGGTTTAAATCATCCCAGCAACGACAAGCTAAAGATGACGTTAGCGGCCGCGTCCACCTGTTGGGTAATCAAACCACAACGCCGATCGCTCCTGTGACGACAGTATCAATCACAGCCGGCCACACGCTCTGCTTCCTCTCGCAGGCACGGGGCTCAGCCACGAGCTCTGCTCTGAGGAGGAACTCGACAAGGAGAAGGAAAATATTGATTTCTGATTTCTGCCACGCAAATGACTCCCCAATACAAAAAAAAAGAAGACATACAAGCCAAAGGCGAGATGGATATTTGGATTGGAGCAAACAAAGTTAATCCTCTCACCAAACTAACTTTGAGTCCAGTTTAGAGGAAATAAATTAAAGAATTGTTAATAATTGTTTTACAGAAATCTATTTATTTTCTGTCACGGGTCATTAGTTTTGTCTGTTTGTTTTGTTCATAGATTGATTATTTTATCATCAGATGACTTAATTGTTCATATTTTAAACTCGCAATTATACAAGAAGCTCAGGGGATAATTACAATTAAATAACATGCAGTGTATCAGAAAACTGTCATCTAAGTGAAAAAAACAGTTGATTAATTTCAAGGGAAAGCTGCCTCAGCACTGAAATACATGCTGAATTAATATGAAGTAAGCTGCATTATAATTACATTGATCAAATCAGTTGTATTATTTTTAAAAGGCTGACAATTTATAAAACACTATTATGCACGTGACTGATAGGGTACAACTAATTATTCTGTAGTTTTCCCAGTAAGAAAGTTCAAAATCTTTTACAAATAAATTCAGAAATCTTGTTTAACTCTGCTGAAATTACCCTCATCTAAATAAAATGAAAGTTGACACTTTGGGGCTGATTAAAGATAGAAATATATAAACTGGACATCAGGAGAATAACATTTATATAATAATTAGGTCTGGAAAACTGCAACAAATCATAACTTCTCTAGATTACCCCAAATATTGCAATAAAAAGGCCGAAACCAAGAGTGAATAAAGCCCTTAGCAAACAAAATTATTTAACAAAGTTGAGATAGAAAACAAAAGAATTTTTAGCCTTGATAAATGCACAATTTAATTGTCAACACTGCCGTGTCCAGCCACACGCTGAGGGCAATATTACGCAACAGCACGCGACTACAACAACACAAACACAACACGCACGGCTGAAACTACAGCAGTCGCACAACAACAATAACAACACTGAAAAATGCCAAAAAAGGCCTGAATGTAAGCTCTCACGCAGCTTCCTACAGGACTGGGTCAAGACCTACTTTCTCTGTGGTGACACACACACACACACACACACACACACACATTAAATAAATATATATGTATATTAAATCCATATCTGTCGTTTTAATTATTCTCCACCTGGAGCAGCTACTGATAAAAATAATGAGTCGCCCAACACAACAATTAAATATAAATGTCACTTCTCAAGATGTGTGACGCGGCGAGAGTGGATTAAAATTATGTTTTAAAATGGCTGAAAATATGCATCTGTAAATTATCACAAATACAGTTTTTATACTCCAAGGGTAAAAAAAAAATCTAATTTTGCATTTTTATTGTGTTCACGTAAAAGGTTTATTTATTTATTTTTCAAATCCAAGCAACGCGAAACGACGATAAAACACAGCCTCAAAATGAACACCTGAACGCGTCCACCTCGCCTTTTCTGGGGGTGGGGGGTGAGGAAAGACGAGGGGAGAGGGGGGGAGGAGGAGGAGAAGGGGGGAGGAGAGGGGGGAGGAGGGGGCAGAGGTGTGGGGGGTGGGGGCGAGGGGGCTTCCTTAGGTTTGGGACCACACGTCCCCTGCAGCCTCCACACGATTGGACACAAGTATGGAGATGTGCTCCCATCTGGGCCATGATGGCAGCCATTATGAGGCTCTCC
This sequence comes from Karalla daura, assembly GCA_029224185.1. Taxonomy (NCBI): domain Eukaryota; kingdom Metazoa; phylum Chordata; class Actinopteri; order Chaetodontiformes; family Leiognathidae; genus Karalla; species Karalla daura. The sequence goes on from CM055202.1 coordinate 11,281,857, forward strand.
AGCACTGCCATGGCCTACGTGCACATTAACTGTGGGGAGTGGCGCAGGGCTCTTGCACCATGTTTGCAGTCTTTTCCACCCTTTAGAAAAAAAAAGAAGAAAAAGAAAGAAAAAAGACGACGACTTGCACGACGCGGACGCGTCTGAATGAGACGTAGGCCCCTGCATATTTTCTGTAGGCTGGGGCACGGCAGAGCAGGAAAAGAAAAAAAAAGAAAGAGAAGGGCGAGAGCTGTAATGCAGGAAAAGTGTAGCCTGCACTGGAGGGGGAGGACTGGGGCTGGGAGCGCATAAAGTACGGTTCACGTGTTCCTCCACAAGGGGCTTGAATATTTACCTTTTTGTCACGCAAAGGTGGTCTTTCCCTATACATAGGCGACCATATACATGCAGGGGGACAGCGGACGCGAAAGCCGTCAGGCTGGCGCGATTAATTGAGATTTTGCGTGCAATTAATACAAAAAAACACACAAAGAGGGCTCGTTACGTGAGTTTGGAGGCACACAGAGCACGTTTCTCGCATACATACACACACATGTGCAGCTGATTGGTATGCAGCGTGTTCATATGGGAGGAGAAACGTGTGCCACAGAGGACGGGCGCGAATATAGTAAAAATTGGTACGATTAATTGGTCATTTCCGTGCAATTACGACATGGACACAGAGAGAATGGTGTTTACGGAGGTTTTATGGGGCTGGACTATACATTACGCCCGCAGAGCCTCCCACACACACATGCACAGACCAAGCAGGGCTGGTTGGTATGCAACGTGCATTACATTGTTACAGCCATTAGAGAAAAACTTGTATCGCCTTCGTATGGAAGAACAAACGCGCCATAGAGGCCTCGCACCAAAATATAAGAACAGGCACGATTAATTGGTATTTTCGTGTAATAAAACTAGGACGCGGAAAAGGGTCCTTACAGGACTTTTAAGGGGCTGGACTATACATTGGATACGAGGAGCCACACACACGCACACACACACACACATGCATAGCGAGCAGGGATGGTTGGTATGCAACGTACCTTACATTGTTACGGCCATTAATGAAACTCGTATCGCCTTTAAATGGTAGGGAAAAAACATGCTACGCTGGCCTGACACAAAATTGCTAAAATATGCACGTTTAATTGGTATTTTCGTGCAATTAAAACAAAAAAAACAACAACCCGTGGACAAAGAACAAGAGTCCTTACGTAAGTTTTAAGGGGTGGGACTATAGATTAAGCCTGCAGAGCCTCTCTTTCTCCCTCACACACACACACATATGTGGCATGTTTTTTTTTCGTGTATGTACCCACATATGTACACATGGAGCCGCTGCAGCCATTTACATACAAGACGAAACGTGTCCCACGGGAACAGGCACGAAAACAGTCAAACGGATCCGTTTAATTTGTCGTTTTCGTGCAATTATGGCAAAAAAACAACCCGTGGACACAGAGAAAGGGTCGTCACCAAAGTTTTAAAGGGGTTGGACTATATTTTACACAGACACACATACATGGCACGATTCACACACACACATATATAGAGCTACCACAGCCAGTAATGAAACTAGTTCGTCTCGTATCGTAGATAAAACGTGCCACAGACGACTAGAGTAATAAAAGCGTCGTTTAAATCGTCATTTGCGTCCATCAACACAAAAAAACAAGCCATGGGCGTAGCAATGGGGGGCGTTAGGGAAGTTTTGAAGGACTGTACATTAAACCAGCAACCGCCTCACACACACCACGTTTCTCATATACGTACACACACATCTACATAGAGCAGCTACAGCCAAAAATGAAACTTCTTATGGAAGGACAAACGTGCACCACGGAGAACAAGGGTGGTAATCGTTAAACAGACACGTTTATTGTCTATTATCGTGCAATTTAAACACACAAAGAACGTGGACACAAGAAAATGTCGTTTCAAAGGGGCTGAACAATACATTACACCCGCAGAGCCCCACACACACACATCTACACACACGTACATACCAAGTAGGGCTGGTATGGGTGTGCAACGTGCTTTACAATGTTACAGCCATTACAGAAACTTGTATCGCCTTCAAGTGGAAGAAGAAACATGCGCCACAGACCAATCAATTAAGACGCAATCATCGCAAATGTGTGCACTCTGTGCGGGTCTAGATACTGTATATATGTTAATGTGCGTGCGTGCGTGTATGTGTGTGTGTGCGCGTGAGTGTGTGTGTAGGACACAGGGCCTCGCTGCAGATCACGCGATATGGCAGCAGTGTGTTTCTGCGGGTGGTTGGACTTGTGTGTATGTGTGTGTGAAAGGGGGGAGGAAGAAGAGGAGGGAGGGAGGGAAGAAGGGGGAGGAAAAAACAGTTTCTTTGTCGCTTTTCCTCCCGCTTTTGTTTTAATTAAAACTCCCATCGGCGGGGAGATGAACCAGCAGCAGCCCGGGTCAAACCACACACATACGAAGAAGACACACCGGCAGAGGACCGAGCAGGGGAAACGTGCGGTGCTATATCTCACAGCGGAAGCCTACAGGTCACACGCAGTCTGTCATGGGGCACGGTATAGGCGTAGGATACAATGTGTGCGAAGACAGGGGAGTGTGTGTTACTTTGCGTGCGTGTGAGTGTATTCGAGAAGGCCTACCTACCTTAGTTTTTTGGGGACTGAATAGTCTACCTCTATCACCTTTCCGTGCAGTTCAACTTTACCTGCAGGGAGGGAGGAAAGTGCAACATTAGTCATGATGACAAAAAAGTGTGTGTGTGTGTGCCACAAGTATAGTAGGTGCGTCCGCCATTCAAACAAACACGTAAGCCCTGCCACACACGCACACATACACATGCGTACACCCAAAGCGAGACAGGTACAGCGTGTATGTATATGTTTCGGTGTAGAACAAAGAAAAAAGCCTTGATAGTATGGTTGGTGGAGGGTAGGGAGGGAGAGGTGGGGGGACTGGGGCAGCCATGCTTTCCACTCCCACAACGCAATGCTTCTTCTTCTTCCTCTTCTTCCTCCTCACCCTGTGCACATCAAACACTCTTTCTTTCTTTGGGTATTTCTTTAATTTTTGCATGTATTTGTAAGAGCTGCTGCTCTAACACGACCGTAGGGTTACTATATACCAAAGAGAGGGGGAGAGGGAGGGAGAGAGAGAGATAGAGTGGCCTGCCTGGCGCAGCCCGGAATCAGCGGCTCACCTCGTCCCCCCTCTTCTGCTACCTGTTTATGGGTTCTTTCCTCCGGACCCCCGGGACCCACCTCCAAGACACCTCGTAAAAACATGCCCCGACACCGGGGGAACACGGACCTGGCCCGGGCTCTGCGCTCCCGTCGCCCGAGTCGCGTCAATAATATCAAGATTTTAAAAAAATAAGTGAAAAATAATTATGCCTACCCCCGGACCACCAGAGCATCCCCATACATTCCTGATCTGCGCCCCCACACTATCGGAATCCCCCCCCCTCCCCTTACACACACACACCTCCCTCCTGCAGATATATAGGTTATACCGTGCACGGTGAACGGGGTCTGCGGCGACTCATATAGACAGAGAAGCGCTTGAGTCCTCCGATCAATCATTTATACTCTTTTATTTCTTATTTTTGAGTGTTTGCATTGCTACTGGAGCATGCATCTCAACTCTGATGGCACATGCATAACACACACACACACACACACACATTTACAAACACACACACACACAAACACGCACACACCTTATGCGTGTAGGTCCGACAGCAAAAGCCCATTTCATAAACATGTATGCACACACGTAAATAAATTGCTCTGCTATTGTACGTGTGAGTGTGTGACTGTGTGTGTGTGTGCGCGTCTCTCTCTCTCGCTCCCTCTCACTATGCGTGTGTGTGTTTTCTGTCCATTTTTAAAAAGCCGATCTTGCAGTTTTGGACCCACTGTGTATGTTTTTTTACCCCCACATCTCTCCCAGCCAGTCCACCCAGTAGCATCACTCATCCCAGTAAAATCCAACACTTACCAGAGAGAGTCTCTATAGCCTTTATGGCCGAGTTCTGGTCCGGGAAGTCCACAAAAGCATAGCCCGATTTCAGGAGAACCTGGTCGGCCACTGGCAGCTTCCTCTCCCCAAAGAGCTGCTGCAAGTCCTCGACAGTGACCGAAGGACTTAAATTCCCAACATATAGTTTGTTCATGATCTGTAGAAATAAAAAAATAATAATAAAAATAAAAAATAAAAAAAATCCTCCCAAGGTGTTGAGCTGTCAGGTCGTGGAGGAGTGAGAGAGGCAAAATAAAAAATAAAATAAAATAGGAAGAACAACAAAAAATAATCTGCTCGGATTTTTTTTTCTTTAAAAAAAACAAACAAAAAAAACAGAGGAGTTACCATAAATCCCCCCCCAGGAAAGCTTTGAGCGACCCCCCAGCACCAACTCCTGGCCCTGGTGTCTAACTCTTTTAACAGGGACTGAGGGGGGAGAGCGAGAGAGGGAGAGAGAGAGAGCGAGAGAGAGAGAGAGGGAGAGAGAGAGAAGTGTCGTTGCGACGCTGTACTCGGGAGCCAACAAGCACCGCCTCTATCTGAAATCTGCCTTAAAAATCACCAGGAAAGAAAAAAAAGAAGTGTTTGGCGGTGCATGTGCTCTCACACACTCTCAGAGAGAGAGGGAGAGGGAGAGAGAGGGAGGGAGAGCGAGAGAGAGAGGGGTGTACCAGGCTGTGGCATGGTGATCACTGCATGGGCACATCCAGCAAAGGGATGGGCTTAAAGGAGGCAGAGGGGGTTATTTCATCAAATCATAATAAGGGCGTGTGTGAGGGAGTGGGGGGGTGAAAAAGAGCTACTATGTGGAAAAGCAAGTCACTGTACTTGTAGACCCAAACAGTGTCACTGATCCCGCAGACACGCACACACACACAGTTTGCCTTTTTATTTATTGATGAGATTCTCAACAATGGATTTCACTGGGTTGCCACGTTTGACATATTGCCCCTGAATAGAAAATAATCGTGGGTGATATTTAATATAATATTCATTTAAGACGAGCCTTTATCATAAGTAACTTAAAAGCTACATCACAGACGAGACTTTGCATAATAAGAAATTAATGCTCTGGAGGGTAGATGAAGCAGAAGTGGAAGTTCTCGCTACAATAAAAACATAATAGATCATATATTTGTTTTTCGTAACGGTACAGAAAGTGAAACCTCAAAACACCAATTCTTGAACATTATGTCCTTGTGCCTGCAACAGGAATAATAAACACGTTGCTCTTCCCACAGTGTCTCCAAAGGTGACCCGCTCTCCCCTGACCATCCACCGACCTGTGGACACACTGAGCAGACCCACAATGTAAAACTGAGCAAATATTTATTTTTGGGTCCTGATAAGAAGACGCGAAAAAAAGGGGGGATCCCTGGTCCTCTGTGTACGCAGGAAGGAGGAGTAGTCTGACATCATAAACACCAACACCACCTTTTTTTTGCTTTTTTAATATAGATTTGGACGAGTACTATGCACAACAGGCTGAGTAAGTGACTTTCAAAATAAAAGCCCAGAGCTGAGACAAGAGGAGGGCCCAGGCTGCAGTTGCATGGATGTGTGTAGTCCTGCACCTACACCAGTCACACAGGGGGAGGAGCCTCCCAGTCTACAGCACTGGAGTGTTCCTGCATGTGACTGGCCTGTGCCTGGGAACATTACTGCCACCCTACTGTAGCTCAGAGAGAGCCAGAGAGCAGGAGCAGAGGTGGTGGTGGTGGTGACTATCCCCTCTGCTCCTCGCTTGTGTCAGGAATGTCCAAGCTGTGGCCTATTTACCAAACAGTTATCCTGCAAACTGTGTCAAATGTTTACAAACAATAAATACATATAGATTCTCTTCGGTCATCATGTCCGTACTGCATACATCTGTAACAGTGATCCAGTGTTGTCTTGTATAAAGCCATAGTTTATATTGTATTTATATTTCATAGTTACCTGCTCTGCTGCATAGTTTATATTCCAACGCCTGCAATGTACTTTTGACTAATTCATACTGTACACAATGTCTCTTTCTGCACTTCTGGTAAGGTGGAAACCCGTATTCTACTGCCCTAACTGCATGTACTGTAGTTTTCTGCTATTTACTATAGTTTAGTTAGTCTCTGATGACGTACAATTTATTATACACTTGGTTTACAAATGTACAATAAATGATGAAATGTGAAATAGCTGTTGCACATGCACACATTTGACCCAACAAAACAACTAATGAATACAAAAAATATATCAATTTAATAAAGCAAAATGCAACTAGCCCCTAATTTGCCTCCTTATTTGAACGGTCCTCCTAAATGAAGCCACACACACACACATACACACGCTCAGGATTTGTTTACATCCGTTCCCGTTAACATGTTATGCCCAATTAGGTGAGCGTGCTGACACATTATGCAGCCGCCCTCCCCTCCCCTCCCATCCTCTCCTCTCCCCTCCCGCTCCTCAAAATTATTTCCGCCTCAGAGAGGAAAAATTAAAATGGAGCTGGAGGGGATGTGACATGCGGACCTGAGCAAGCAACACACGCGTACATGTGGATTTGTGGTGGAAGGAGGGAAACGAATCGTCGAATGCCTTTTTCCAAGGTGCGGTCCGCTGTGGTGTCTTGTCACCTGGACACTGAAAAACTCCTCATTCGTCCCTCATTTGTCCAATTTACCATATTAACGTCTTTTTAAAGACCAAAACGCTTTAATTTGGGCCTCGGTTTGTTCATCTTTAGTGAAGCAATTTGGTTACCAAAACACAGGAAATAAACACCCATAAACAAAGAAGCACTAGAGAAAAATTAGTCATAAGAGACGAGGATTTAAATGAAATAATTACAGCTATTACAGCATGATTGTTGACGTGGCCCCGTTGGGATAAAACATGGAACAACAGTTTAACACATTCTTGTTAATATGTAAACCGTCTCAAAGGTCCAACGTGCCGTTATATTGCGCAATAAACCAAGAAAGGGGGGGGGGGGGGGGGGGGTGTACTTACATATAGCGCACGTGGCAGATTTGAGGAACTGGCCGTTTGGAGGATTGTTTCCCGTTTCTCATTATTTATTACATTTCAGAGGGAAACGTGTCCAAAGCATCTGCCAATGCAGAGCACGGTTAAAAGGCCGTTTGCTTCCAGAGGTTGACAGTCGACAATACGTGCTCCCATTTAGAAAAGTTACTTCACGCAAATAGTTGTCATTTTTTTGCATGCGCCACGGTTGAAAACCACAAACCTCCTGTTTGTGAAGATGAAAGGAAGAATCTCAGTGGTGATTTCTAGAAGCCTCGCTAATCTCCTGCCTCTTTTTTTTCCTCTAAATTTCACTTTTCTCGCGCAAAAAAAAAAAAAGAAAAGTTAAAATGTGCCAGAGCCTAGAGCGGGACGGCTACGGGGCGGGCTACTGGAGGTTCGGGCTCGGCTGTGACCAGCAGAGGTAGATGTTGGACAGCTCTTCGCCTCACCACGTGGTGAAGCTGTGGTCTGAGCGGCGCGCCCGGTCAAATCAGCGTCGCTCCTTTTAGCTGCTCTCGCCCCCCTCCGGGGTTAGACGGCCCGCTCCTAAATTTGTCCAGGGACTAGTTGAAACCTGCTCCAGTCTGACTGATAAGCGGCGGCTTTAATTGGGGGGGAGGATTTATAGTCTTCTCGTCGGGGGAAGTATTTCAAATGACTGAGGAAATAGGAGAGGTGGGAAAACAAGTTCTGAAGAAAGGAATATTTGGCTCATTTAATCTTTCACCCACGGTGTTTATAACGCCAGGTTCTTATCTGCTTTCAGACTCTTAATCAGCTGAGCTGCCGTCGCTATTGTGCTTTTTACCGTGCAGCGGCTGCAGTGGTTGAATTTCACCTCTCAGTGTCAATAAAAGGGATCCGTCTCCATCCTATCCATTCAAATCCAGACGGAAAAACAAACCAAAAAGCACTTCGTGGCATGAATTCACAACCGCTCAGAGGTGTCTCATAGGAATTTTGCATCTTTTGAAGTTGTCAATGTCAAACTAATTGAGTGCGGCACCTCGAATGCCTGATGACGTGAGGAAGCACAAGAGTCGAAATGATAAAAATGCATCTTCCCTTTAATCAGTTAAAAGACGACTTTTCACTCCAGTTCTCATAAAAAAAGAGAAACAATAACGTAAAACATTCATAGCTCATTTCCGGCAGACGTTGCCTGTACATTTTACAATTCAAAACAAGAGGGGACCCCATTTATATTTACTGTTAGTGTACATTAGCAAAGGGAACGAGAAGGAAGCTCTATTCTGAAATCAATCAAACCACTCAAACATTTCCTAGCTTTGCTTGGGTAGGAAGGGGAGGAGGAGAGGGATGGGCTCGACATCAAAGTTCAATAGCGACCTGTGAAACATAAACAGAGTCATTAAGACAAGAGTCAAAACTCCCGAGGAGTACATTTAGTGGTTTTACGACCCAGGAACTCACGGGGAGAGTAAGACCGCGATCTGGAGCGGGACCTGTAGGCTCCTCTGTAGTACGGGGACGGAGATCGCCTCCTGAAACCAGACACCAACCGTCACTGTCACTGCTGCCGCTGTCAGAGGGCACGCTCAACGCAAACAGGAAACCAGACGCAGCCAGCCGAGAGTCCGTTACGAAACCCGAGGGATGGCGACGCAAGAGGATGTCGGTCACCTGTATGATCTGTAGTAGTCCCGGTCGTCATAGCGATCGTAGCCGCCTCGGTCGTAGCCACGGTCGTAGCCGCGGTCGTAGTCACGCGAGTAGCGCCGGGGACCGCTGGGGCCACCCCCACCGCTAGAGAGAGAGAGACACAGAGATAGAGAGAGATAGAGATAGAGAGAGAGAGAGTATACATTCAGGAAATCAGTAAAACCTGTGGAGGCCGCAAGGGATCTACTCCAGCTTTACTTTGTAACTTTGATTTCAGGTAATCACCCACTAAGACGGGTCAATTAGTCCTGGATGGACACACAGTCCCGCTCCTGCTAAATTTACTACTAAAGTTCACAGAAATCACAAGAATTAATCTGATGGGCATGTAGTGAAGTTTCCGCCCTCACGCTTGTGTGAGTCCAGCTGTGAGTCCTGTTTGGACAAGTACACAACGGTGCTCCAGTAGTTGTTTAATCATCGATTAGATGATTTAAAATAATTTTTTCCAGATGGATTTTAATTCAGAAATTCGGTCAGAACTGTCTGCTTTCAGTGCTACTTAAATGTGAATATTTTCAGGTTTCTTTAATCCTCTAGGACGGAATATTCAATGTTTTTTTATGGTGAGGAGAAAAGAACTTTGGCAGCTAGTAATCCACAGATTAATCAACTACAGATATAATCCCTTGCTGCAGCCATACACTCTAGATGACCACCTTCATTGAAAACTGCAAATGCACTTCAGCCAGGCCAGCCCTGTTTTTTCAGACCACTTACTATGTGGGCCGGCCCATGTAGATTCCAGGGGTGGGGGTGTGGGGTCTTTTTGTGATAGAGAAGTCCACCCTGATCCTGCGGCCGTCCAGCTCCATCCCGTTGGCTCGCTCCTTTGCCTGCGGGAGAACAAACCTCGCCAGTGGCACCTTTGCATCCGCCCACGACAGGACACGGGCACCTCCGTCGACTCTCTTACCTCCTTCGCGTCGTCTTTGTTCTCGAAGTAGACGAAAGCGAAGCCCCTGGAGCGCCTCGACTGCTGGTCGTACACGATGGAGACGTCGGCCAGGGGCCCGTATTTGGAGAAGACTTCCCTCAGATCCCTCTCTGTGGTGTACAGGCTCAGGCCGAACACGCCCAGGCAGCAGTTTGGATCTGGATTAGCCTGCAATAACAACGCCGTCAAAGCTCTGATATCCACCACTTGAGAAGAGTCTGTAGAACCCCAAACTTTCTCTTTCTTTATGACTGAGTGACTAAAGATGCACACACTCAGACATCAAGCAGGAAAAGCAAAAGCTTTAAAGGTGACTGTGAAAGACTAGGTTGGGTTTTGGGTGATGTTTTTGGACCAGAAACTGTTTTTTGTTCTATTCTAGGACCGGTTCAGGGCACGACGACGGCTGTGTTGAAGCCACACCACGACTCCCCGGTCACGTACGCGGTTGCCGATGTGCCTGCGGCGGTTGGACATGGGCGAGCGGCTGTGGCTGCGGCGGCGGCGCTCTCCGCTGTAGGACCTGCTGTGGGAGCGCCGCCGGTACGACCTGGAGCGGGAGCGAGAGCGGCTGTAGTGTCTGCGGGAGCCGCGGTGGGAGTGGGACCTGTGAGGAGCAGGAGGAGGAGGAGGAGGAGGAGAGGGTCCGGACATCAGGACCAGTTGACATGATAACTCATACGACCGGTGAAAAGCACGGGCAGCTAGTCCCTCACCCGGACTTGGACCTGGACCTGGAGTGAGATTTGGAGTGGGAGTGGCGGGAGCCATCCTTAGAGGGGGCGGGCGAGCGAGCCGGGGAGGGGCTCGCCGACTTCCCCGAGCCACGCGGACTCACGCTCCTGGATGCAGAGCGAGACTCCTGAACGAACCACACACACCAACACAGCCTCTCGTCAGAACCGGCGGCAGGAGGCGAGACGAACTGAGAAATGTGTTTCAATACTTATATGCTATGAATTAAAATCTATGTCCTGTAAAAGGTACAGAAAGCAAAATATTCAGGAAATGTGGAATAGGAGTGAAGGATAAATCCATTTTTGTAGTCATGGATAATCAGTATGTAATTACATTTATCAATATTAAGTCAATAGGCAATATAAGAAAACAGAAATCTGTGTTAAATGTAATGATTTAATCTCATATGTGTTGTATTCAGTGAAAAGAACATGCACGCATTTGACAAACAGACCAGAAAATTACTTAGCACTGTGACCTTAATCCAGATTACTTCCTTAACTTCATTTCTGTAACTTCATTACTTCACATTATTCTTCTTTCTTCAATTGTCTTAATTCTTCTTACTTCCCCCATCTCTCACACACTGCCCATACTTCTTCCCTCCTGCTGTTTTAGCATGCATTCAACAATTCAGCGTCACACATCTGAGCTTCATATTATCGAAAATAAAGCAGACATGAGACTTCTTCCGTATTCTCTTCATCCAACCTTAACCTTTATGAAAAAGAAAAGGATGAAGAATATATGACTACAATTAAAACCGCACCCTCATTCAACTTTTAATGTGTTAATACCATCTTTAAAACATGCATGGGAATGTTTAAGACCACATCATTCATATATTTCATGTTATTTATGTCACTATTTCACATTCAGTGGTTCAAGGTTTGCGTCTGCCATTTTGGATTGAAGGGAAATCTGAAGGACATGTTGATAACATTTAATACAGCTGCTCGAATCGCTACTATCTGGTTGTTTGGAGAGTTTGGTACAATGAGAGAGGCATGAGGCCTTCATCGAGAAATAGGCAACAATACGCACAAGTACAATGGACAATTGTACAAGGTCATAAATGACTTAAAAGCACAAAAGTGCGGATCAAACCACTGAATGTGAATATCTGCACAAGATTAAATCATAATAAATCTTGATTTGCGGGAGCCCAAACGACCTTGAGATGACTCATTTGTGTTGACTAGCATCACTACATTCCTGAATAAGCCTACATGCTTGCATCCTCACATCCATTGAGACTGCTTAAAATTCTGATTATATTACTAGATCGCCCTTGTGTTGTGAATTTTGCCTAACACTAAATGTGAACAATAGGGAAACATCTAGCAAAAACTGTCACATCATGAGGTTTCTTCATGAGGAAATTAAACTGGATCTACCTTCAAACTAACATATAAATGAGACAAAAAAAATGTGCAATTTGGCCTGAATGTTCAACCTGAACACAAAGTCAATTCATCAGTATATAACAATATGTTGTTAAGAGAATGATTCGTGATAAATCAGTCTGCCATATTACAACCTAGTTACACATTTATAACCACTATTTCGCCTGCGTTTTAAGGATTATGCGCATGTTATTACACATGTGACAAGACAACTCGAGGCCGTTTGTTTCCCGTTAAAAAACGTTATTTACGTTTATTATTACTATTACCCCCGCACCCAAACAATAACAACAATCATTGTGTTAATATTCAAATCAAGGTTAGAAACATTACAAATCATGGTCATGTCTGTAGAAGAATGCAGATTGCACATCTAAAGCATGGACTAAATAGAAGACAATTGCCCTAAAGGCTAATTATAGATATTTTGCACTGTTCAGACAATCTCAGCTATCTGAACGCTATCTGTCCTTTTATTGACGTCAATATTAAAGATAGATATTCATAAGATTGCTATAACGAATGTGAGTCGCTGCATTAAACATTTTGAACTGTTAAATTGGTTTCGATATTGTTATTATTGCACTGCATTCAACGAGACAGTCAAGGCCTGGAGCCTGGCGAGCTAACTACTACTAGCAACGCTATATAAATACTATATAAACACAGGTACAAAACAACAAATGTGTAGCTCTAAAATTAATATTATCTGACAGAGCAACAACGATGATGCCGTGTCTGGATGTCGAGGGAGAATTAGCTCCACCAACGTTTACAAACACAGCCTGACACACTGTTAGCATTACAGCTACACATAATTATCTATACGTTAGCTCCATTAAACATGCACAGAGCTCGTACGTACCCGCTCGGCGTAACCCTTGTCGTTATCACTCATTTCTAGTGACAGCGGATTAAAATTAAACGACTGATATCTACCGTTACTTTAAATAAAATGCCCTCTTGCTAAGCAGCTAGCCGCCTCCCTATAGCATGCGGCGTCTACGCTAATCAGTAAGATGGCGAAGCTACAGCTGCTGCAGCAGCTGAGGAGGTGGTGCCCTCCCTGCTCCGGGATAACATGGCTATTATAAGAAACAACAGTGGCACTCAGACTCGTAGGCATGATATAAATAAATAAATAAATAACTAGAGGAGAGTCATGTACTGCAGTAATAGTGTGAAAGTACAGTAAACGCAGTGCATTAACCACAGGATTAAAAATAAGAGGGTACAGTTCCTCCAGTCGCTTCCATGGCAACGCTTCCAAATACAGAACTGAAATCAACTGTGATTGGCACATAGATAGATAGATAGATAGATAGATAGATAGATAGATAGATAGATAGATAGATAGATAGATAGATAGATAGATAGATAGATAGATAGATAGATAGATAGATAGATAGATAGATAGATAGATAGATAGATAGAATCGAGATATGTTAATCAATCAATCAATCAATCTTTCATTTGACACATGGGCATAAATACATTTTTCTGAATCCGAATTAGAAAAAGTGTAAGTACAGCCTATAACGATACACCTGCTCAAAGCATTTACCGATTTAAACATGAGGCAAGCAGATTTAAGTACAAGAGTTTTGTACGGAGTTCTTAGAAATAATGATCATGATAAAAACAAACATGTTGTTCTAAGAAGTATGCCTCACACAGGCGGTTAGTGCCTGCTCACATTATGCTCTTGTCTGTTTTTCTCACGTTGTTAGGGCTGGGAAGGCCATTAACACCACACCGCAGCGCTTCCTGCTGTCTATTCCTGACCTTTCTTATTTTTCACACAGCTGCAGCTTTATTTAGGACGCAAGGAGCAGAAAATGGGCTGAAGGTAATGTGCTGCTGTTTATTCCACATACAAAAAACCCCAACTCTAAACCTAACTGTATGCTCTGCTTATTAGACTTATTATTCTTTGTGCAATGGAAGATCAAACTCTCTTCTTTAGAAATATAAAACCCTAACCCATTCCACATAGGAAAATGTAAATGTGAGACTAACTATAAATGTGGGGCTAACTGAAAGCTGAATTACAGCCATGGATGTAAGAGACTGAAGATGGACACTATTACTCATAGAATTGCATTTTATTTTATTTGAAGTGAACAAAAGCAGAGAGTGAGGCATAAAATGAAAAGACATGATTGAAAGACTGGATGCAGCTAGCTAACAGCACAGTGCACAGTGGTGATTTAACTTATTTGGAAATTGCTTTCAGAACTGACTAAATAAAATCTAAAAGTACAGCCTTATATTTAGGATCAGGTTTTAAAATGAAATGACGATCAAAAAGTCCACAAATATGAATTAGTCATTTTCCACTCCAGAGCAGGTCTAACCACAACGTAACATCCTGGATCCAGTTACTCATTGGCACCTGTGGTGGGGGAAAATGAGAAAATGAATTCTTTAAAAAAAAATTCTCAATGCAAGTATTACTTCATTTACTATAAGTCTATTTATGCGTAAATTCACCTACCACAGTTATACAGGACATTTATTTTATGAAGGTCCAGAATGCTGGGTCCATCTCTCTGGCCAATGGGAATGTAGGGATCCGGTTTAGGGATTATTGTTGGTCCACCATCTTCAGAGAATGCATATCTGAATGAAAAATGCATAAAGCACATGGTATTGTCATGCTCCAGTACCAAAAGCAAAAGTCTCAATTATACCGCCTAAAAGAGCAGCTCACCTTCCATAATGCATGACAGAGCCGTAGTCATAGGGACTATTGAGGTTATTTGTCACCTGCTTCCTGAAGTTATGCATCTGGTCTGTCAAAACAGAAACGATAAAAGAGCGTCAACCTCATTCAAATAAAGAAAGGACTGAGTGAGTCAAGAATAGTGGGAGGTGATTATTCATCTTAACCTGGCATGATGTTTTTCCATACAATTGAGACATAGTGGTCTCGGTCTGAGCGAGACTGCTCATGCACAAAGCCCAGGGCGTGCATTAACTCGTGAGCCGCCACCCCGGACCACATACAGCCCGGAGTCTGCAGGGACAGGGTCTGACTTCCTCCCGTCTGCCCCAAAAACGACCAGCAGCTTTTGGGTTGCAGAACAGAAAGGACATCTTGTCAACAATTAATGTAGTGGAGATAAAAATAAATAAATAAAGCCACATATGGTGACTGCACTCACCCATATCGAGGCTGAATGTCAAGGAAGCTGCCTTCATGAGTGCGTGGAACAAACTTAACACACGTTCCAGAGGAAATGTCCTGCATCCCGTTTTCTATGGTGATTCTGTCCATGTCATCTGTTGTAGAAACAAAATTTCCATTAAAACAGAGCGTTTGAGTTTTGATTCCAGCCAGTCTTCAAATGTGTGGATCCATACCATATAGTGGTGAGAGGATGTATGGCACATAAACAAATCCATCAATCGCTTTAGGCCACAGACAGGCGTTGCCAGGGCAGGTTATGGCGCTCCGTATGAAGGGGGTGGCAATGTCCCCCTCTCTGAACGTCAGTCCTCTCGGGCTTCGCAGCTCTGATGAGGAAACACTTAACTGAGTGCAGGGTGCGTTAAATCCTCCAAATCACTAAAATTATAAGTGATTTAGTTCTTACTTACTGTGATTGACCAGCAGGATTTGATCCATTGCATTCATCAGATCGGGGTCTGACATTTCATCTGAATACAAAAAGAAAAACATGTTTAAAAAGCGTCTGTTCCTTCAACAGAATATCATCTAAATTCAGGTAAAAAAATGGTCAAGAGCCCACCTGAGTATTTCCTTTTCAACCTCACTTTTCCATCATGTACTCCAGTGGAATTCTGTAACACAAAGGCAAATTATCATAGAGCTCTCCTTGCAAATCGTGGGTCTAAAAGATAAAACTGGGCACAAATAATTTTCCAAAGTACTGACCTTGACAGGTAGAGTGTATGCCTGGGTCAACAAGCCAAGCAGGAAGCCCAGCAGGATCTTAGCAGAGTGCATTGTTGTGTTTCAGACAGGTGAAGCAGTTTTAGTCAGGACTCTGCTATGTGAACTACTCTCCTCCTCCGAATCTATATACCCACTTCTCCTACCAGTGCTCTGTACTGATTGGGTGCATGATCTGTGATGAAGCACGATTAAGACCCCTCATCATCCACCGTGTGTAATTTACTCAAGTCTGCTGCTGATCCGCAACAGGTGGTCCTGATGCTGACCTTCACTTGTGCCCTGTACTTACTGCAGCACATGGTGAGATTCAGCACTTTCAGAAATGAGACACGTAGAGGTGTTTTGCTGTCGAACGGGCAACAAGTCAGCAGCCGAAAAACCGTCCGCCCAGCCCGGCAGACAGGCAATTTGTGTCTGACTGGACCAGCAGCTAGTGATTTTGTGATAAACCATCAGTTGATAGCCATCTCGACAATGATCATTTGGTGCCGTACGTAAATATATAAAAACAAACGTTCATCCCTCTGCAAATATTTTTTTCTATTTCGATCAAGGGGTCATTTGAGGAGCAGCAGCTGAGTGGACAATCATGTGTTGGCACTTGCTTCATGGTTACTGCAAGAGCAGTGGCGTGATAGCATCTCTATATCTCAGTTTTTGAGGGTGCAAAGCTTCAAGTGTGGATACATTCCAGTCTTGTTGTACTCTGGATTCCCAATCTAGGTGAGTGTTTTCTCCATTTTTAGAACCTGACCCATTCTTTAAAAAGACATCTTTGGCTGTAGGATTATATGTGTTAACATGAATTAATGAGGAAAACATTTTTTCCAGTTAAAACTTGCTGATTCAAGAAGTTACCAAAGCTGTGCTTATGGGGTTGATTAAGACACTTTGGTATATACTTCAATCAAGCTACACTGTGGGAGGTCTCAGTTTCTCAACATCAGCTACGTGATAGTGATAAAACACACAGGATTTGCATGCTCACACAGAGTGAATGCTGATAGAAAGCTTGAATCAATCTTTATTGAAATTGCCTCTGTGATTAAACATTATTTCATCATATTAGCTTTCAGTACATTCCTGCTTCTCCTCAGAGTGGTTTGGTTAGAAATCATCCGCGTCTCCTGCAAAAATAGCAAGCAAACATTTGACAATGAGTGACTTATATTACAATATAATATTATTATGAGCAGCAAAAGAATGGCCATAAAGATGTTTTTTACCGACCACACTTGTAAAGCTTGTTGATTTTGAGTTTGTCGATGTGGCTGAGAGATGACGTCTGGCCCAGCTTTATGTTCTTGCTGGCCTTAGGGACGATGGTCGGCTCCCCATCCTGAGAGTAGGCATACCTGAGAAAAGTCATATTGTAGGTTAAATCATACCATAAATCAGACTGTGATAAATACATCATTTCATCATGCATCATTTCATTACTTACATCCCAAAGTGCATGATTGAGGCATAGTCGTAGGGTAGGTCCAGATTGTCTGTCTTGAATTTCTCAAAGTTCCTCACACGATCTGATTGGGAATTGTGCACATTGTGAAATGAAAGCTCATTTTTGCACACAAGCTTGTACTTTTTTCATTTACACATACACTTAATTCTGAACAAAAACATTTAGTCTATCATTTCCCCTAAGTTCCACCTAAAGCCAAACCCCTCCCTTCCCGCCCTTTTGATATTACCCCTCCAAATGTTTGGCCACATGATGGTGACATATTTGTCGCGGTCAAAGCGGGACTGCTCGTGCACAAAGCCCAGGGCATGCATGAACTCATGGGAAATCACTCCAACCCGGAGACAGTCGGGGCTCTGCAGAGACACGGTCTGTCTTCCACCACGTGCTCCGAGGTAAGACCAGCACCTGGATCGTTGATAATTGAAGTGTTAACCACTGAAATTCAGCTCATGTGTCTACACAAAGTAGAGGCGATTCAACTTTGCATTTCAAGTCTGTTTCACGCAGGGAAAAAAATGTTGCCAGAGGAATAATATAATTAAAACAGTGCAGCCACATGATGGAATCAAATTCTCCAGGCAGAGGCTCTTACCCAGACTTCGGCTGGATGTCGATGTAATCTTGCTGGTGAGTCCGGGGAACAAAGCGCACACAGGTACCATCCTCTATGTTTTCCATTCCCTTCTTTATCAGCTTAGCCTCAAGGTCAGCTGTTCATTTAAATGGTGATGATAAAAGATGACAAGCAGACATTTGGTAAATGATTTAATCCAAAATGGGTGAACTGCAGTGTATTTGCTTTAGTTTTTAGAGGGCTAAAATAACATACTGTAGTCAGGGGAGAGCTGATAGGCAACATAGACGTGTCCATCCACTGACTTAGTCCAGAGGCAGCTGCGGGCGAAGCAGACTTTGGAGCGTCTTCCAGCTGTAACAGCAATGTCCCCCTCCCTCAGACTGGTAGTGCCATCTACGTATCGGGTTGCTGAGCCAGAAAAACAAGGAAATGAAATCAATCTGGACAAAGCCACAAGAGCTCATTTCTTTGAGGCATAATGTGCAAAACAGAAAAACAGTTCAGTTGTACTGTGAGCAACCCACCATGGAACTCATTGGCTTTAATGATTTCATCCATGGCTGTCCTGTCACCATGCTCTTCACGTTCTTAAAAACAAATAAGAGTTTTTAGTTGGTCTGTGAACTTCTACTGCTGACATTTAACATTAGCATTCATGTCAGACACACATTGCATGTACCTTTATAACCAATGGGACCCCATTTTGGGCTGAAAAAGAATTTCTGGAAGTAAGAAAAAAAATGTCAGAAAGTTGTTAAAAATGTACAGCCAGCGGATGAACTTGCTGAAATCCCACCCAAATCCTATGCATATTTACCTGAGCGTGTACTGCCGAGAGAAAGCTGGAAACCAAGCACAAGAGGATAATCTGTTCCATCTTTGCCAGTCAGATATGTCTTCAGTGTTGCCATTTTACCTTCACTAACACCTAGCTTTATAGGTGTCCCCAATCACTGTCCTGGGATAATACCCATGATTATAGCAGGTAAATGACAGGGTTACTGGTATTTGTTTGTGAGTGAGTTTAATCCCCAAATTAGTTTCATTCTTTCATAAACAGCAGCTCCAACAGCAGGATAATGTAAGGTCTTACAGTGTGTAATAACAGCCTCACTTCAATGACCAGCTTTAAATGAAATGGTTTAATGTTTGGCACTGGTTTGTGGTAATTTTTGGCTTTAGATGTCTCATACTTTTACTGGGAGTGCTGTTTTCTCTCTCCCCACGGCAAGATTACCAACTGTGGACAATCCTGGTAACGATGCTAATTTCAGATGCTGCGTCCCTCGAAGCAACCAACACAAAACATATTGTGGCGATCAACACAACAAGCTAGAAACTTGATAGCCCATCTTGTGCTCAAAATCATACGGACTCTTTGATTAACGTATGGATGAATAGACGGACGTAATGACGTCAAGACACGATGGCGTCAAGTTACGTTTAAAGTATACACGAATTTTTCAACAAAAATGCTTATATTTTTGATTGTACACGGAGAAGAAAAGATTTTCGCCCGAACAGGGACTTGAACCCTGGACCCTCAGATTAAAAGTCTGATGCTCTACCGACTGAGCTATCCGGGCTCTGACAGAGTATTGGAAAGTGGTTGTTCATAACGGTTTCTTCTCTTGGTAACAGTCGCATCTTGGTTGCGCTTTCTATTTGCACGTCTTCGACCAAACGTCTATTTCACCTCTACCTTTGACGCTACTAAAGTGTTAAACATACAGACTGACTAAAACGAAAAGGTCCCGGGTTGATCTCGGCAGTTACGACCGAGTACGACGGTTTTAAAGTGGCAACTGCAAGCAAGAAAAAAGTCGTAAAAATGGAGCTGGAACCTCGGCGACATTAGCTTCCTCCGTATTAGCTCATACAAAGCAATTGCGTTCACGTAATAAGGTGATCAAATGGTCGAGGTTAAACCATTTCAGCAAGTAATAACTTCTTGGTCACCAAGTTTTACAGTTGAATATGTTGGTTTAACATATGAAAATCATATTTTCACCCCCAGTAAGTGCTTCCTCTCTGTGAGAGTGATGAGTTTCTATTACAGGAATCAAATCTTGCAGATACAGTAGAACAAACAGATTATTTTGTTAGAAATCCAAATGTGAGCTGACTAACCCAGTGGCCTGCACAGTAAATACTTACACATTACCAATATAGCCATTACTATTAACTAGATATGGGAAGAAGTAATGTACAAATACGTCATAGCTGTAAATGAGTACATTTTTAGGTGTCTGTATGTTTAGTTAAGTTAGTGAACCAAAACGTTTTAGTTTTCGTTTATAAATATTTTTTGACGATTTTTTTCTTGAAGTTTTTCAAATTAGGCATGCAAGACATTCTCCATCCTTATTTAAGAGAACTGTTAAATGTAATATTGAAAGTACCAAAACTGTTCAAAACTTTCCAGGTGCTCATGCATGACCTCTGGTCAGTTCAGTCTAGAATTATCCTTAAAATTCGTTTTCCCTCTGTATTTGCACTGTGCAGAAAAACTCATTTTTTATGTGCAGAGAAATGGCAAGTTAGCAAAATTAGTTTTTATGTATAACTGTATAACTGACTCCATTTTTTTTAATTCAACTTACTTTTCTTACTTTTACTTGAGTCAAGGAGTTGAATTTGTACCTTCCACCTGTTGTGGATCAGAGAATACTTTACACATGTATCTCCTCTTAAGTAAATGATTGTACCACAAATAATTGTATGTTTTTCTTTACATAGTAGCTTACAGTGTTCAGGGATGTTCAGAAGCACAAGCCTTGATCCATACACCAGCCAGCAAGAAATAGACAACTCAGAATAATCAAAATCAAAATTGAATATTTTGTTATAGTATGTGTATATAGCAATCAAGCATTTCTATGTAGGTCTTGAGGTTTCTAAGCACATATACTTTAATCTAGTGATTACACTCTATTTCCATAGTAGCTGTCAAATATTGTGTCAAAGGTGGACTATATCATTAGATTTATATTTCGAGAGAAGTTTTACATTTGTAAACTTTGTTGCTGTAGATATTGGAGAGATATATTTATTTATTTTCGACCTTTCCCTACAGCATTTGCCTTTTTTATCTGTTGTAGCCATGTTAATACATGCATTACAGGTTCAGATAAATCTTTGTGACTTCTCTTCAATACAAAACAAGAACATGATTGATCTTTCAGTAAAAACCGTGTTTCAATAACGTTTTCCCTGGGGCTCGTTAAACGCGCTGTTTTAGTTAACACCTAGGCAATTCATGACACTTCTGGGCTTCCGTAGACGTGTACGGAAGTAGCGCCGGCTAGCATGTAATAGCATTCCGGTATGTGGAGTGACAGGTGACGTTAACCTGCTTCGCCGAGGAAACAATTTATTTAAGGTAAGTTGTTTGTTATTGAACTTTGGAAAATTACAATGTCATCGTTTTATTTCGCTGTACAACAACAAGTAGATGGCAGAGCCTTGTTTCGCTGCCATTACTCATTATTGCACGTGTCGTTGCCTGTACAGATAACACCAGTAATGGTGAGGTTACATCAGCTGTGATAACATTAGAGCTTAAAACAGAGAGAAAGCAGGGTGACCTCAGTGTCGACAGCAGGCTTGTGTGGTTAGTTACTGAATCGGTAATTGATTTAAGTGAATATTTCTGAGCAACTGCAAACAAATTACCTTTATTGTGTCTTTTTTCTTAGGAAAACTAGAGTTAAACATCAACAACATGACAACGAACTGTGTTGAGCACCGCTCCATCTTTGACCTGACTCCAAACGATGAGGCTCTGGCAGGTTTAAGGGAGGTGAACTCGCTCATGAAGCAGCCTGAGCCAGCATCAGAAGGTCTGTAGAAATCCTACAGTAGCTTCTCATCTGTCCTAGATGTTCTCTGTTTTTAAGCCTATTTTTCTATTTCCCTCTTCTGTAGAGCTGGAAGATAAATCTCCAGAGGATGACAGAGAGCGGGAGTCCAGCCTGGTCAGAGAGGTGTCTGATAAGATGTTCTGTTCAGCCTGCAAATGCTCATTCAGCAATCGTGAGGAACAGGTGATTGTGCAACTTCCATCACTCTTGTATTGCATATGTAATCATCTGAGTAAATGTGTTCTCATATCACATGTCCCATATCATATTTTCATAGGATTTAATTGATGTATTCTATTCAATTCAGCTCTATTATTATGTTAGCTCAAGACACTTTACGGTTAGAAATGGTCTGCACCAAACTCTTTCCATCCATCTATCCATCCATCCATTATCTTACCCACTTAGTGTCCAGTTGTGTTGTAGACAGTCTGCTGGAGCCCATCTCGAATGCGCATAGAGGGAAAGCAGTCCATCGTAGGACACACTCACACTCTCACAACTAGGGCCAAGAGTCTTCAATCAACATAAACATGCATGTTTATTTGGCTCTGGGAAGAAACCAGAGGATCCAGAGGAAACTGTGAGTTTTCGAGAGCATCCAGATTCCATGCGATTAGGCACTTGGTCTGACAGGGATTCAAACAGGGGACACAGTGCTTTGGTCTCAGCCACACCAAGCTCTTTGTTAAAAATAAAGAAGCAGCCCAACAAATTCCACATAGAAGCAAGCAATGGACAATGATAGGATAGGGACATAATTGTCTATCTGTCTATAATAATAAAGACAGAGAGGTAGAGATGGATCGGAAGGGAGAGAGAAACATGGAGAGAGAAGAAGTAGATGGAGAAAAATAAAAAATGTGGTTTAATGTAAATGAAGAAAGCAGCAGCAGCAGCAGCAGCAGCAGTAGTAGTAGGAGGAGGAGGCAGGGCAATGTACTGTAGAACATTCTGGATCCAGCTGTGAACCTCTGAGAGCTGAGAGAGAGTCTTGGAGGAAGTCAAGTTGCCACTAAGCAGCCTATGGAACATAGATTATATTTCCAGTTATGTTTGGTTGCTTTACATGACTCTGTTGCTACTTGCTGCTAAATCCTACACTTTGGATTTCAGATAGAGCACTACAAGCTGGACTGGCATCGCTTCAACCTGCGACTGAAGATGTCAGGGCTGCCAGCGGTCACAGCCGAGGAGTTTGAGCGCAAGAGCGGTGCTGGTGAGGACACCACCATCCTACACATCTTAATGGGGAAAAGCTGCTGAAACGGCCACGACAGCTGATGGATTTGCTGTTATTGATGTACAGGGGACATGTCGAGCATCTCAGGCTCCGAGTCCGACTCTGAGGAGGGCGACTCGGACAGCGAAGGCGGGGGAACAATCAGCCGTGTCTCTGGGACCGATAATGAGAGTCAAGTAGAATCCAGTTTAATTAGTGGCCGCTCCTCCAGCAAAGTGGTTTTCCAGAACTCAGCAGGACAGTATCTGACGGTCCACCGCTGCATTCTGCAGGGCAAGGTGAGGCTCAGCACAGCACAGTACAGTACTCTGCATGTGAAATGTTCTCATTTTACAGGTTTGTTTCTACCATTTGTAGTGCATACACATATTAATTGTTGTTTCATCAATGGCGCTGTTCTTCTGTTGTCTCGCCGCTGCAGTCATGTAAATTTTCCCACTGTGAGACCTATCTAACGTTCCCTCCCTGTGATATTTCAGTCAGATGATGAGCAAGATGCAGGATCCGCCCTGAAGGCCATAAGTAATAGGTCGGTGTGGGTCATTATCATGACAGGTGGAGGCCACTTTGCTGCCGCTGTGTTCCAAGGGTGAGACTGCTGCTTCCTTGGTTTTCACTTTGTGCCTTTTAGCAACCTTGGATAGCACGTCACAGCTGGGAAGTGTACATGTCTGCCATCGCAGTAATGCGTGAGCATCTGCCTGACACGGCTTTTAATTCATTCCGCAGAAAGGAAGTCCTTCAGCACAAGACCTTCCACCGGTACACGGTGCGAGCCAAGCGAGGCACCGCTCAAGGCCTCAGAGACTCGCAGAACCGCAGCCACACGCCCAAGTCTGCCGGGGCGGCTCTGCGCCGACACAACGAAGCAGCACTAGTTAAGGTAAGTGTGTGTGCATTATTATTTTGGTCCTCCCCTCTCTTTATTTTTTTTTGCATTCAAGGAGCTTTATATCGTTTCGCATGGCTAATGATGATCCATGTAGCCCCACCAACCCTTTTTGCTGAATTGGGATCGTTTTTCCTCATTGTTATACAGCTTTAGGTATCCATCCTTCCCCATAAGGGGCTAATTATTTTACCTCTGTGAGAGCGGGTCTGTGTTTCCGCACAGCTTGTAGGCCGCTTGTTCCCACAGGTAATTTTGAGGGGGCTGCACCACTTGTCTTGTTAAACGCACGCTGCCCATTTCCTCATTGTTAAAGGCTGAAATTAGTTGTCCTCTCACTGTGGGAATTGCCTTTTTTTTTATTACGCGCTATATAATGTACCCCAGTTACTGGCTGAGACGCAGCGGTTTTTCACCCGCGTGCTCAAGAACACATTTTTTTCCAGGACATTCAGGATCTCCTGGCGAGCTGGGCCGAGCACCTACAGCAGGCGTCCGCCATATTCGTACGAGCCCCCAGCTACAATAAAGGCATCTTCTTCGGTGGTCGCGCCGCTCCCCTCGACAAGAAAGATCCCAGGATCCGCACGCTTCCGTTCGCCACACGCAGGGCGACGTTCCGGGAGGTGCAGAGGGTGCACGACATGCTCTCCACCGTCCACGTCTACGGTAAAGCGAACGTCATCCTCGGAGTAGCGTTGGTTCATTCTCATCCTGCCGGGTTGTAACCGATACCACCTGTTTAATGTGCTGATGTAGGGAAAGACACCGACGTGTCTGCAGTCTTCAGTCCGTCCAAGAAGCCCTGGAAGAAGGCTGTCAAACCTGTTGCTGAAGTCAGTGCAGATCAGGAGAAACGTAAGCTCTACTTGAATAGCATGTATCTGTGGTCTCTCGAACTCTGTGTGGATACAAAGTGGTCGTAAGATTATTAAAGTAGTCACTCACTGTGGAATGTGGCTTCCTTTATTCTCTGCATCAGCAGAAGAACACCACCACAATGCCTCAGATGAAGAAGAGGGTGGGGAGATCCGGCTGGAGATGGTGGAGCTGACGTTAGGAACCCTGGACCTCAGAGAGTCTGAAATCTGTCCTTCCAGGCAGAGGAGAAGGAGGAGGAAAAAGAAGGAGGACGCCAAGATACAAAGCGAGGGTAGGCCGACACATAGGCTGGCAGCGGTTCCTTCGTCATGCACAAAGTCTGCAAGAACCTTGATGTTTTTGTGTGGCAGAACTGGGTAACGTGGAGGCGGACAGTCAAGAGGAAGAGGCGCAGGAGGCCGAGCCAGCAGGAGGAGCCCCACAAGAAACACAGACGACGACGAAGAGGAGGAGGAGGAAAGCACAGAATAAGAAAGACCAGGAGGGTGAGTCGGAGCACCTCGCTCCCACCGCGGCCACTGTTGAAGGTGCTTGCTCACGAGCTGCGCGCGTCTCTTCCAGAAGTGGCGGACGAGTCGTGGGAGTACGGCCTGAGGGACGCCCTGTTCACGGGCTGCAAGGTCGGCGATGCGGACGGCGTGCGCAGGCTCCTGCGGCCGCCCGAGGAGGCTGCGGAGCGGCCGGAGGGCGACCGGGCCGCCGTCCAGAGAAATCCCCTCCGCCTGCTCAACGAGCCCATCGACGCGTCGGGCTTCACTCTGCTGCACGTGGCGTCGGCGGCCGCCCAGAAAGCCGTGGTCAGGCTGCTCCTGGACGAGGGAGCAGACCCCGCATCCAGGTACGATGCTGCAGTAAGGCTCACAGGCTGAACACTTTGTAGCGAATCAAAAGCGATCGCTGTATCCTGTTCTCGGTTGGCAGAGACAAGAAAGGGCAGACGCCTTATATCGTGGCCCCGGACAAAGACACCAGGAACGTCTTCCGTAAATACATGGGCGAGCATCCCGACAAGTACGACTACAGCAAGGCGCAGGTGGGGACGCGCGCGGTGACCTCGGACACCTCTGCCCAGTGGATCCAACTATTTACACGTAGTTTTGCTTCATCTCGCAGGTCCCTGGGCCTCTCACGGCGGAGATCGAAGCCAAACAGTCGGAGAAGAAGAAGGCGCAAAAGGCGTTGAAAAAGCAGCGGGAAAAAGAGCAGAAGGAGGAGAAGAAGAAGCAGGAGCAGGAGGCAGAGGAGAAGAAGAGGTTTGCTAGTCTGACCGACCGTGAAAAGGTGGGTTTAAGCTCGTTTCGGCTCCAATATTTGACTTAAAGTGCGTTTAAAACGTTGACCATTCACTCTCTTCATGTACAGAGAGCTCTGGCCGCAGAGAGGAGGTTAGCGGAGCAAGTGGCTACGACTGGAGTCGCCGTCTCAAACACTAAGTAAGATGACAAAACTGAACTATCGTGCTTCCGTAGAAGTTCAATGGCTGTTTCTGTTTAATGTAGTGTCCCCAATGAGCCGTCCTCTTACGTGTTTGTGTCCTCCAGGCGCTGCTGGCTATGCGGGGAGTCTCTGCTGGGGAAGATCCCATTCCAGTACCTGGAGTACTCATTCTGTAGCACACGCTGCCTGCAAGCACATCGAAAAGCCAACGCCGTCCCGGGCAAATCATGAACTACAGGAAGCTACCTCAAGCTAACGCTCGGGCGGGAGGCCGGGTCCACGTGCCTGCGTTTGCAATCAGGTGTCATGAATGCATATCTCATCTCCAGCTCTACACTTCAGACCTAACTTCATTGTGGCCGATGACTGATAATGAACTGGATGCATTAACTGTGAAAACAACACGATGAATGGGTAATTTATTCACATGATCTACAGAAAGTGAGGAGGTAAAAGAAACAAATGCAATAAAGAACTTTTAATACTGTTGGTGCATCATTGTCAGTGTTTCCACAGGGAATATTAAACCTTAAAGAGACTTAGGATTCAACTGAAGCTGCAGCAGTCTAAGGTTTAAGACACTGGATTGATTGAGAATCGGCTAAAACTGATACACTGAAATCTGAGGCGACTGGGAAAGGTGAGGCAGAGCAAAGCACGTCCTCAGACGTGGCTCTGCTTTAAACTGGGGAGGGGGGGGTTTCCTCTCTGTGGACGCTGGGGAACAGTTTGTGCTGCGAGGCGCTCTGTCACGACGCTCCGGCGGTGTAGTTGAGCAGAGGCCGGTCCATGAAGAGGACCCTCAGGTGGGCCGGGGCCGCCTCCAGCTCCAGCACGGTGATGGTGCTGGGCAGGGTGGTGCTCAACAGCGGCCCGGGGACGTACAGAGTCTGCTGAGGACCCCTGGCCGGCCAGTAGCGGCCCAGATTCACGCCGTTGATCCAAACCTGGCCCTGATGGTAGACAAAAAGAGACATGAGAGACGATAAACTCATTTCCAGTGCTGAAATACCCTCCTCCCCTCACTACCTTGGTCCACTGGTTGAGTCGGAGAAAGGTGTCCCAGGCCAGGCCGTTGGGCCGTAAGGTGCCCATGTAGATGGCCGGTCCGGCCGAGGCTTCTCTCCCATGGGCAGGGAAAGACTTGCGATCGGCCAGCTGAGGCCATCCACCCGCAATGGCTCCGTCGATGTCCAGAGGGTAGATCTTCCAGTCGGTCAGGACGTCCTTCCCCAGGATCAGGTTGCTCAAGAGGCCCTGCAGTCAAAATACTGTTTACCGGCTGACACCGATGCCCTCTGTATTCAGTCGTCTAATTAACAACGCTGATGGAGGTATAAGTGCTGATGGTGCAGCTTTCTGAAGCAGCACCAACTTCAGCAGGGCTGCCAGGGACTCCTCATGTCGAGCTGCACACCATTATTTGATGGATGAAAATTGAAGGGGACTTAAGAATGAAACGCCAGAACAGTCCTTTCTGTATGGCAGGTCCTAAAACATCCTCACGCCCTTATTCATGTGTTAACTTAACGAAACGTACGAATCTGAACAGAGACAGAATGTGACCTGAAGTACCAGTGCGTCGGGACAGAGTGACAGGACAGATAGCTGCTCGACCTGTGCAAAAACTAATGCTCCTACACCTGGAAAGTCCATTCTAGAACAGCATTTCTAGAACAGCATTTCTAGATTTAAACTAATGTTCCATTCTACTTTAACCAGGGGAAAGACGAATATTCCATTTAACCCCTCTAGGTACCCTTTGACAAATTAGTTAAAGCCTCATTTAGCATTTTGTGTATTCAATGCTGGAGGTTGTGGAAGGCCACAACTGGGAAGCGAAAATAATGTCCTCACAGAAAAAAAACAAAACATGGATCTTAAAGAAGTCACTGTGTGCTGGGGGAAGATTTAATTTACTCTCTGGGGGATTAAACTTGGTTCCCCTTGCCTTGTAGTCGTTGATCTTGCTGCCAAAGTTCACCCTGCCCATGTTCTCTATGAGGATATCCACAGTGTCCCCCTGCCGTCCAGTGATGTTGGTCACAAGCATGGTGTCTCTCTCCAGCAGGCCCTGGAAAACCTGCACACACACACACACACACACACAGAGTCATGGGAATGAACATTAAGCTAATAAGAACATGAATTTTCACGGTCCGACAAAAAAACGGGGACATTTTGTCTCGATCTGTGACTGTTTTCCCCATCAACTACCTGGAAATCTGTTTCGCTCAGCAGACAACAAAAGTTCATTGTGAGGGCTCACCCCATTGACGGACACATATGCACGGTCATGAACCCCATTCAGCGGAGAGATAAGTGGCGTGGGCTGCGGGAGGTCCCGGGGCAGCGTGGTCCGATACAGCATGTATCCATAGTACTGCACACAATGGACATGACAGGCTGCAGACACAAACGGTCTAGAAGTTCTCCACGTTTCAAGAGGTTCTTTCTTTTACACCCCCCCCCCCGCTGTTGTTGCCTTCAGACAGACAGCGCACCTGTTTCATCTCTTCGAACGTCAGAGGGTGCGGGGATGTCACCGGGCCCATGGGGGACAGCGTGTTCAACAGGCCGCCCAGGCCGCCAACCTGCCGGGACAGAGCACGTGTGTGTGTGTGTGTGTGTGTGTGTGTGTGTGTGTGTGTGTGTGTGTGTGTGTGTGTTATTACCAGGAACCACAGCAATCATTCGTGAAGTCAGCGTGGCACTGTGAAGCCTGGGATTAAAGTACCTTTTTCAGGCTCACAAAGCCGTAGGCAAACTTGGGAGTGGCCGGTGGCATGGGACCGGCGGGGATATCTCGAAACTGTCGAGGAAGAGCGGGGCGAGGGTGTCGACAAACACATAAAGGGGTGAAAGGCTAGAAATACAGGTTCCAAATGCCAGGAATTCAACGTAGAGGGAAAAATACAATATGAAATCATGTGTCTTACTCTTTGTTTAATCCATAATGGCGTGTGTGTCAGTGGACTTCATAAAGGTAGGTAATAAAGTATACAGGTATACATATATCTATACATATAAATCATGAAGGTATACCTATGTCAAGCCCCGTGCCGGGCTAGAAAGTAGGTGGTTCATCTTTTTGCTGCTTTGAAAACCTTGTTGGTCTTGGACTGACGTGTGTCAAAGTGCAATCGGGGGCTTTTTGGGCCGGTCGTACCTGTTTAATGACGTCTCTGATGGCCAGCAGCTTCTCGGTGGGGTCTCCGGCCTCCGACAGCGGGGCGTCGTAGTCATAACTCGTCACCACCGAGCGGAACCTGGTGTCATGGTCGGCACCTACACAGAGGTGAAATGCACCACAGGCTGAGCGAAACTCGTCACCGAAAACGCGGCTGATTCTTCACTGAGGTACGGCTGGTGAAGGGCTTTCTTTACCGTTCCAGTAGCCGAAATTAGTTCCTCCTTCAAACATGTACCTAGAGGAGGAGGAGACAGGCGGGCACTGGATTACTGACAGGAAAACTTGTGCTGACTGCATAGATTTGACTTTTTTTCACCTTTTGGAAGCAACTTTTAATGATTGTCTAACTGTCCACAAATACCCAGAAAAGCCTCATAACAATAGCAAACAGCCAAGAGCAAACATCCTACTATGAAGCAATTCAGTTCATGTATGGTTTAATCAAGCACCAAAGTCATCTTCATCAGCATCTGATAATGGTATCCAACAGATCTACTTTATGCTATCTTTTTCAACCACTATCATCTACAGATTCTGTGGGAATAAAATACGATATGATATGACCTGTTATAGCATGCTATGATACATTATGATACGCAATGATACGATAAATCTTTATCAGCCCCGCCAACAGGGAAGTTTCTAACACGCTGTGGAGTTACAGGCAGAAATTGCACAACTTAAATGTTGGTTTTACTCATCTAAAAAAAACACAGAACGACAGCTGAATGTGAGGACAGGGGACGAGTGTTCAGGGAGACATACATGTTAACGTTGGCCCCCATGGTTAGCATTTTCCCCAGCACTCTGCTGACCTTCTGAGCATTAACCACAGCATGCCCGTCCCCCCAGTGGTCCAGCCAGCCTGTGTAGAACTCCGAGTTCACCTGTGTAAAAAAAAACCCATCAAACGTTGGTCCTTAAAATCAACTGCTCGGACGAGCGGAACGACAGATAACTAACCAGGGGCCCCCGCGGCTCGAACCGTCTTTGCCGGTTGAAGGCTTCTGTTATGTTGTTTTCTGCGTGGGGACACAAACAGGAGGGATTCAACCTGAGGAGCGGCGCGTGCTGACGCGGTTAATCGTTTTTTCGCGTGGCGCCGACCTGTGCCAAAGTCTACGGTGGCGTATAGACCCTCCAGACTCCCGCACGTCATCTCCTTGTCCGTGTTGCCGTCCGTGGTGAACAACACCGTGTCGTCGCCCAGGAAGAAGCGGAAGAAGGTCCGCAGGTGGCGCATGTAGTTGTAGTCGCAGGCGTAGTAACTCCCGTATTCGTTCTCCACCTGTGGCGGAAGGAAAGGGGATGAGCGTTAGGAGTAAAGCACGGATGAATCAGCTGGGGATTGAACTTGATGCCTGACCTGGACGGTGATGATGTTGCCTCCATTGATGTACAGCCACGGCTTCATTTTGGGCAGAAGAACTGCTAGCCAGTTACTGACCGCTTGGAGATAATCTGGAGCAGGGGAAAATAAACTGATGGTGTTTTGTCATCAATGCTAAAAATACATTTCGAGTGTGTGTGCGTGCGTGTGTTGTACCTGGGTCGGCTGAGCGAAGTATGATGTTTGGTTTCTGTAGTAACCAGGCGGGCAATCCGCCCTGACATAGAGGTGACATAGATAGACAGGAAGTAGATGTTATAATTTTGTTAGTTGTACACATCACTGAAAGATCCACACGGGAAGCAGCCAGAGATCTCAGATTTCTTCGAAAAATTACTGAGAACAAATCCAGATTATCATACGATCAGTCTCACTCTCTTACGTAACAGTAGATTCAACTGAACAGCTCAATCACTTTGAATGTCCTAGGAGAAACTGAATACAAGATGAAAACAAATACCTACTGATATTACTGTAATATGACCCCGGCTCTTAATTCATTATTAGTGCACATAATAATACAAATAATGTACAATAGAGCGAGGATCTGTCCATGGTGTATCCTCTGCCTTGGTCCTCTGTGTGATGGAGAAACTACAGAAGACCTCCACAACACCACTGGGTACAAAGTGGGTAAAATAATGTGTGGATGGATGCTGAATAATCTGTTCATCATTCATTTAGACTTATGGCAAATCTCCACGGATACCAAAAATGTATCTCTTATTTAATCTGCACTTTGATTTTGTGGGCACTGTAAAATCACCTTAGGTACAACAACAAAACACACACAAAAACACAATAGACAAATAAAAACGACACAGTTACACAACAAACTTTATAACAATAGAAAACACAAGACATAAACAATCCTACACCTAAACCTACAACAACAAAACTTCTAATCCTCTGAGTTTTAAGGGCAGGTTTCATTCAAAAGCTGCTTCATACCTGACCCTAGTTCTAAATTTAACATTGGAGTACAAATAAGGGACATCTGAAGTTTTCATATCTGAAGTTCTGAAGTTTTCGAGTGTTTTATTTGCTTGTTGGAATGGAGTACTTGTATGGATGGATGAAGAGCTACTTCATCAACTGTACTTGTTTTTCAAATTCTTTCTTTATCTCGTGTTATTGTCATGATGCATTGTCACTGGATAATTCTGGCGCCACGAAGCAGAAGTACGGTGTCTCACCATTTCCCATTCTGCACAGATGTACGGCCCGGGGCGCAGGATGACCAGGAGACCTGTCTGATTGGCCAGATACAAGAAGTGCTCCAGATCTCTGTCCCCTGTGAAGTTGTAGACACCCTGCACGGTTTCATGGAAGTTCCAGGGCACATATCTGTATAGGATTGATAATCACAAGACCCGGGCGACAATCAGAGATGACACTGAATGAGTACTTGACATATATTTAAGGATGTGATGACCTTACACTTGGATAGCATTGAGTCCAGCCATGTACATCTTCACCAGCCGGTCCTTCCAATAGTACTGTGGGATTCTGGAGTAGTGGATGCTGCCTGAGATGTACTGGAAGGGCTTCTCATCCTTGAGGAAACAGTTGTTTTTGTAGTCTATGGAGAATGATCTTTTTCCTGAGACCTGCAAAACATGGCACTCTCTTAAAACTGACTGAAGATGGACGTCTGCATCTCATCCACTTACACACAGTACATTAATGTTTTCACCATCTCTGGAGATTCACTTGTATCATTATGAATACCTTGGATCAATGAGGTAATCTCTGGAGATAAGAAAAACAATAACCAGGAAATACAAACTCGAGGTTGATGGAGTGACTTGTCTGTGGCCACTGTTTACAAACTTCTGTCTTACCAAGTTTCCAGAAAGGACCAAGTTCACTGCGGCGAAGAGTAACAGAGCAGCAGCAGCGGGGGCAGCCATGTCCGCCGCCTTCCTGAAGGGCCTCAACCTAAGCTAACTCATCACTAATAGTTCAGATATTATAGGCTCCGTTATTACTGCCATACCGCCCCATAGCGTGTGTGTATATACCTCCACAGAAAAAGCACTTTGTTGTCCCGTGCTTCTTGCTCTCCTGTACGGGGCCGTCCCATGACAGGTTGGGCGTCCGCGGGGTCCTAAAGCCCGCCCCGTTAACCACACTGTTAATGGGGTCACTTAAAGTATTATGTTCCGCTGCCAACAACAAAATGTAATTTCTACACTATTCGGTGTGACATATTCTAAATACATGGGAGAACACCTCTTCTTCTAATTTGCAAGACCCGTATTCCTCTTTCTCCTACTGCAAAATCCACTTTGCTAGTGCTCAAACTAGAACTAGGTGTACTTGTACTGCATTTCCTTCTTTATATGTATTTTCTGAATTACAAGCAAGGAAATATATAGATATTTCCATTATTAGTCCCACAACAGGGACCATTCTCATCTGTCAGTGGTTTGAAGTCTAATCCTATCTCTAATCTCTTCGCTTTGGTTGGAATTTTGTGAATGAGACAGTTAAATCCAACTATTGAGTTTAAATCAATAGTTCAATTCAAACTTAAAGAACTTTATTTATCACTGAGTTTAAATTTTATTCAAATAATCCTGAATTAATTGCTGACTCAATTTGTCTTCACATGCCAGCATACGCAACAATACCAATTGAATAATCATAGAAATGAAAGTAACATATAGCTGTGTTGGCTGAGGAAACGCCACCAGGTGATTTAATGCTGTCACAACATGCTGTCATAGTATGCATTATATAGGTTCAGAACAATTCCTATTGTGTTTGGCTTGGCATGATAACAAAGCAGCCAGTTCAGGAACAGTTTGCTTTATTGGAGCTGCAGGACTCAGCTCTGTGTGTCTTTTCATGTTGTGTGAATGATTGTTAAAAATGTACCTTTAATGTATGAAAATAAGAACTACCTATTTATGAAAATATGAACATATGTATTTATTTATTTGTGATTATTTCTCTGTCAAGTCTGGACACCTACAGCAGAGCTCTGCAAGTTAGGCATGTTGAGATAATATTGATGTGATGATGTTAAATACTTTTGCTGTTAGCCTTGCTGTATTCTAGGTATTGAAAGTGGTGCATTCTTTTATCAGTCACTAGATGGCGCTTCAATGCCTTCAACAGAACTAAAGTAAGCTCTTGTCTAAGAAGAGACAAGTTAGTTAAATTTACTTAAAAATGAAATTAACTCATCAAAACAAGGCATGGACTAACTATTTCTTATCAAACAATGAAGGTTTTGTTGTAAATACCCGTGCTATATTTCATAGTTGAGTTAGGCAAAAGGGTTGTCAGCACTGATCAGAAAAACATTTGCACCAAAGCCTGAACCAGTTATTAGCTAATGTGTTTTGCTCTTCTTCTTCAGTAGTCATGGGAGTTTACTTGTAGTTGTTTTGTGCTTTTTTAATTGGGTTTTCTCTCAAAATAAAAGCATCTGAGTGCGCAGACCCACTCAGAGAAAATTAAAGTTACTTCCAGTGCACATTTGCTGCCGCCTGCAGATCATTATGGTCACAGAGAGCTTTTAAGTGGGAGTGAAGTGCCTGATGTTGTAGTGTGCAATGGGAACAACAGTTTATCTCTGTCTGTCATGTCAACAAAAAGCAGTTAATCCTGGTAATTTGTGCTAATAATGCCTGCATCTGCTTTCTGGCCTATCATTTTGTTCTCACGGTTATGTATACACACCATTTTCCAGATGCATTTTTTTTTAAATTCTGCTGTACCACTCACTCCACCATAATGATTGCCTGTACAGTAATCTGGTTTCCTAGGACTGCCTCTTTATTCATCAATCTTCATTTAAGACCACTGAACGTGGGGGATGCTCACAACTGCTAATGGCAGCTGATCTCAACAGCAGATAAGAGCGATGCCCTGGCTCTGTGGCTCATTAGCCCACTGTCAGACGCTGCTAATTGTCCTGGGAATGAGAGGAGGAGCGACATACATGGGCTTGTAATTTAGTTATGAGCGTGATGGTGCCTGAGGAACGCTTGTCAGGATCCCATCTTTGGAGCCCCCCAAGCTTGCAGAAAATTGACGTTTGAACCGCAGAAAAAAACCAAGTGACTAATGCACTGAGGACATTACCACTTCCTGAGACACTCCAGCAAGAGTGGACTTCTGAGGAGAGAGAGCGAGACCAATGCAAACACAAGAGACGCCGCTGAAGCCTCGTTACTGCCGTCTCAGAAGTCGTCAGATGAGATTAGGTTTCACTTGCAACACTGCAGGAAAAACAGAGACAGAAAAACTCCTCTTCTGACTCTTTAATTACTATAGAAAGATACAGACCAGAGCTTTCTACAGTAATTGGAGAGGCCTGCCTCTAATGTGAAGGGAGAGTCAGAAAAACCTTCACCCCAGGGTCGGGCGTCACCTCATGAAGTCATCTCCCTAGAGTCTGTAATTAGATTGGACCATCCTGTGTCTGACCCACCGCCCCCAAAATAAGCCCTCTTTGTTGTTTCTAGTGGAGGCAGGTGTATTCAGATACACACAGCCCCCCCCCAGTCCCACACACACTCTGTCTCCACCAGCCAGAAATACAGACGGGCTCCTTTCGAACAGCTGACGGCAAAGAGGAATGGCACTTATTTGCACTCCTTTGCCTCAAACTGTACGGCCCTGTTATTATTATTAATATTAGTACTGTTATGAGGAGTATATCTTACTGTGTTACTTAGACCATTGGACACATCAGTGGTGTCTGAAATTCAATGCCTTGTGCTCACTTTGCAGAGAGCACAAAACATGTGTTGCTTACTGTGGGCTCGAGGTTTGCAGATCCACCAGGCCGGGCCTAATTAAAGACTCTCATGCTGCATGATGGGAATTGGAGGACTCTGAATCTCGATCCTATGGTCACTTAACTACTGGCCCCAGAAACCAAAAACAAACAAACTAAGAAAAACGAAAAGGCAACCAAATGTACTTATGCACTTTTTGTGAGCATGTCCATTTTAAGCCACTTCATACATTCACTCAGCTACATTTCTATTGTGTGTGTACTGATAAGGCTATAAAAGAATATAAAACTGATGATCAACATATGCGTTGCCTTTTAAGGGCCTCAGATGGTCATCAAAGGACAACTTTCCATAGACCTGAACCCACTACAACATTGAATAATATGGCATTTTCTAGCAAACTAATCAATCAACCTTTGCTGCTGTTATGGAGGACTTTTAAATTGCCTTATCCCTGTAGTAGTAAGAATCTCACTCTGCACTAAGATCCGGTCTTGAACATACATGGTAACGCTCATTAGTGTGTGACGTCACAGCGGAGGAGAAATCTAAATGCTGAGCTCTGTGTGATTCACACAGCTGCATCATATGACAGGAGGCGGTGCTGCAGAATTCCCCCGCAGGTCCCCATATCAGTCCTGCTCACTCCAGTTCAGGACACCGTGAGGAATGCTCCTTTTCTCCGTTTCTCAGGCCCTGAGTCGCTGCTGCCACCACGGATGCTGTCAGACTCTGAGGGAAAATTGTTCTCAGAAACTCAACAATAAACAATCGCATCCTAATAAAATGACCGAGGTCCGGATGGCATGTTTTGCATTCATAGTCAGCAGTCAGAGTCAGCAGTTCTCTGCCTCATTCTTGACTCGGCTTTTTCAGGTTTCCCTGATGCAAGAGAGCATCGGAATAAATCTTACTGTGGGAGCAATGAAACATGAGGCTCTATAAACAAACAGGAAGTTGACAGTGCGGGGGAGCATGGGAAGTGTGTGAGCTGGCCCTCGTTCCACAGCCTCGTTGAAGGTATGGTATGCATTTAGGGTCAAGGAAGAATGCTTGTGGTGAGTTATCTGGACACACTGAGCCGCTGGAGAGACTTCTTATGACTAATTAATCATCGTACTCGCTCTGTTTTTTCCCATCGTTTTCCGATCGACTGTTGATTCACAAGTTTCACGCGTTTATTTGTTGTCACTGTGTTTTTAGTAGCCAGACTCTACAGACGGTCATCTCTGTAATTATTCTGCAGTTGCGGTTCCAACTGGAAAATCTCAACAACTACCATCAGCTATCAGCAGCCCTCAAACATTCATAGACCTCAGAGTCACCCTCTGGGGGTGGTTTCCTGACATTTTTGCTGTAATCACCAACCAGTTATCATTGTATTTCAGCAGGTTCCGGATGAATTGCAATCCAGTGGTACACATTTTGGCTACATGGTGTTGCCTCATAGAAAGCAAGTGCTGAGTTTGACCTGGAGAGATTTGAAGGGCCTGCAATGGACTGGTGACCTGTCCAGGATGCATGGGTGGCACCATGACACCATTGCCACCTGAATTTCCCAAGGACAACCTCCAAGAAGAATCAATAAAGCAACAAAAACCCTGTTGGGAGAAGGTTGTGAGTTTTAGTTTGTCCATGCACTACAGGGTTGGAATCTTATTGTTACGCAACATACAATATATAATGAGTTTTACATTTGAATTCCACTTGCAATTAGATTATGCTATATTACATTTGGATGTTTCTGAAGACACCTATGACTGAAAAGAAACAAACACAGGCGGTATTATCGAATCGTCACCACTTAGAGAATATTTTTGTCTCGTCATCTTCACCGGAGCAGCAGAGATTGCTGACAAAGGTGTGAGTGATGCTATCAATCGGAGACAGCCTGGCTCTGTGTTGTTCCAGCACCGGCCACATAATTTAATAAATGTGTCACCGAGATCTGTCATAGACCATTTACACATCAATGCCACGCCGCCGGCATGAGTGATCTGATAAAGATTGAATCGCCTTTGTTTAATGATATTGTCATATTCTCCCCTTTTATTCTCTTATGGTCATCCATCTCAGATAAAATGCATTTGTTTCAATCAATTTTACACCCCCCTCCCTCGCCCTTTGTGTGTTTTGCTCTCTGGGTGTGTCAACTCACCCCCCCTATCCTTACAGATGAAGAGGTGCTGCCTCCATCCACTCGTCTGCTGTCATTCAGCAGAGGAAATCATGACATCATTATCTAATTTGTATGAACAGCTCGTATACCCTCATAGTGTCTAATTAACCTCTGGCTCTTTGAGCACTCATCTAATTAACTTTGCATATGCTTTACTTAACATACTATTGTCTTTCTGTTTCTTTAAACTGTAATCCTTACTCTGCTGCTTCTGTCTATTTGACATTTTTTCAACATTCAACACTTTTTTTGTACAACATTGTAAAAATGTTTACATTGTACATGTAAAAATAATGAGTGGTTAGCAAATCTGACCATTAACTTGTGTACAGTCACCATGGACATCAAGTAATCTGGTGTCCAATGTCCAATTGTTAATTTATTTAAATATATATTTTTATATATTACTTCTGTATAAAGCTACATCTTTGTGATTTTAACATATTGACCAAATACCATGCAAGAACTCCTATGTGCGTGGACTTACCGTCTGCCAGAAATGGCAAAGAAACCTATCTTCATCTATAAATATGTTCTTAATAAAATTACATTTTCAGAGTAAACACTTGCAAAACAGCTTCTCGTCACCCTGTCTGTCTCACACAGCTTTGGCACTGTTCACCAGTTGTGAAATACTGGAAAGCATGTGTGGATTTCCATGATTTGTTCTTTTGTGAAGCAGATGGTACCATCATGATATCACTGAGTGTGGATCAATGTTTGCTTGCTGCTGGGCGGCACTCAGGGCTCCACATGGATGAGAGCTTTTTACATAATCCAAACACCTCCAGTTAAGTGATTACCATGTGTGGTTGAACTTGTGACTAACAGCTCATGGCTGTGTAGAGACTAATCAAACCGTCACTCTCGCTCAATGGGTTCCCCATCACGTGCGCCTGAGCCAGATTCACCAATTATTTGACATGAGGCAGTAAAAGGGTCCTTCACTCGACCTGAGTGACTTTGCCTGAGGTCCTGTCTGCCAGTGTGAGGACAATCACAGACGCCCTGTGTCCGTGCGTCCCCCAAATGCACAACTGCTCACATGTCCAGCTTTGTTTTCACGCTTAATCATGTAAAGCAGTCTGAACATCCATAAAGAAAACGCTTAGCACACGAGTCACTGGCTCAGCCTGTGTGCAGCCATTTCTGGACCCGCAGATCGTTCCACAAATACACCACACGTGTTAAGAGCAGGAAGTGGTTTGGATGTCTATGTGAACTGCCTTAAGCCATTTTTTTTATTTTGCAGCTCATTAAACGGCAACACAGGGGAGTGTTTCGAAACACTTTACTGCCATAACATGTTCTTTACAATACCACTCCCTTTATGCATGATCTAGCTCCCAGACTGGTTCTTACTGATATGATAAAAATGAGACCCTGGAGCTTGCCTTGGAGCTGAAGGGCCGAAAACCATCCACCATCCATGAGAGCATATCTCCAGCTTTAAATTTCACTCCAACTGGACACAAACCTTGCAGACTCTGCTGGTTCGGAGTGTGTTTCTTGATAAATCCAGACCCTTGCTAACACTAACAGCAATATACTGAGCATGAGAAAAAAAGAACTGAAATACTTCCTGAATTACACGATCTATTGTAAGATAAAGAAACAGAATAGTCAGAGCAGATTCTGAATTCTCGTCCACTATAGCTGCTGAAAACCGAATCCCCTTCAAAGCAACAGCTTTGTTCAAATTTAACCTGCATGATTGTTCTGCTCAAGTTAGATGACCAACACGTGCTGATGGACTGAGGCTCCAGCCGCAGGGAGGAACATCAGGTCTTCTGGTGAGCCCCCGTCCCTTCCCCCCTGCAGGCCCTCTGGGGATCTTGATGACCAAATGGATGTTTTGTTCCCGTCCTCTTTGTCCTCGCAGGTAGACTGAAAGAAGGCTTTGCTCTAAATTTACCCTCTGAGTGCCAGCCTGTCACAGTTTCACACTGAGTGGTCGACTTAGTCACTCTTTCAGCGGTCCCCTTCACCATTGTTTCCTTTTGGCAAATGTGTAATGGATAATGCCTGGTGCCGTGTTAATGCGACCTTAATGCTGAATATCCTTAACACGCAACCAGAGCTGGCATTCATTTGTGATTTTACGATTGAGGTCAATTCACCTGAGACTCGATGTGGACTTTCCCTGCGTGTGTAGCCTAATTACAAATGTACAGTCTGTTCAGTAGCCAAAACAATGCAGCACAGTGTCAGTCTCAAATCCTAAAACTCACACTGCTCATGTTCTGACACTTAACTGTGGTCTGTGCTGCAGTTCATAACAGCATGACTGGTCTTGGAGACGACAAATTCAATAAAATCAAACATTGAAAACACTCAAACTGATAAAACTTTGTGCTTCTGAGAACATTTCTAAAATATATGAAACACACCACCTCATTACAGTACTTTTCAGCTACTTCACTAAACCAAAGAAGTGCAGCTGAATGCTTAACTTAACTTGAATGCTTAGCTTATCGTGCCTAATGGTGGGCTCCATTAACTTTATGCCATTGTTTACGTTGCCCATTGACATGGCCCATTGACCTGTGCAGTACATGAACTGGTCTGAACACCATTACTCAATGTTAGCTGAGCACATCATCGCCAGTGTTGACGGACACTTTGCTGACAAACTTTCTAAGAGCCGGCATTAAAAGCATTTCTTCAACAGCTGACACAATTCTGCATTTTTTTGTGCAAGTTTGTCTTGTCCACACTTTCCACAGCTCTCTCCTACGGTGTTAACTTGAGATTACTGATTGAGATTACTGATTACTTTGTAATGGGTTACTACCAAGACTTTGTCTTTCCTACACTCTCCTCAGCTCTCTTGCTTTATTTTCACTTGGTTATCTCATTGCAATTGTATTTACTGCCATACAGGTGGTATAGCTGTTTTCTCAAATACCTATCCAAACAGAAAGTAAGCTCTGTCCGATCTATTTGCAGGTCAAGTAACCGTCATACATTGATCCTTATCAAGGTGGCATTTCAGGGAATCAGGTCGTCTGGATTTTTGTCCTGTAATCAGGTCTGTCTGTGTTGCCAAAGCCAAAAGTTTTCTGAGGTGTATACAAGCACCGGCATGGAGAAGAGGATTGTTGAGGCATTATTCTCTAAAAGTCTTTACAGGAACACACGACAATGATTATGTTGTTCTCAATAAAGCTGCTTATTACCTTGTAATCGGGAATTACTGACTCACGACATTAAACCTGTCCACTGTCCTGCAAACAAACACAGTACAAATACTGTTTCTTGTAACTCAAGGCTCCTTCAGGTCATTACATTTAATATAATAACAGAAATTGATAGCACTGTCGCCGCACAACAAGAACGACCTGGATCCAACAACCAGGTCAGACCGTGGACCTTTTTGTGTGAAGTTTTGCATGTTCTCCCTGGGTCTGTGAAGGTTTTCTCCAGGCAGGTACAGTTTCCTGTCACAGTCCAAAAACATGTGCAGTTGTAGCCCGATTGGAGTATTGCTTCTGGGTATGAGAGTGAATGGTGTGCATGTGTGCACATATACAGATGCTGTGTGATGAACTGGTAACCTGTCCAGGTGGCTTTCATGCTATATACACTGGGATTTGCTCCATAAGACCCCTGTGATACCATGAAAGGTTAGATAAGGGAAAGGTAATGGGAGGATGGAGTAAACAACAATGTAAATAATGATAAACAATAAAAAAAAATAGCTTGGTCCCGTATCCACATCAAAGATATGCAAGATTAAGGGATTCTGCCATTATTTATTAAATATCATACTAAATCCTGTTTTTATGTATAATCTTCCCTTACAGTAATATACAGTATCTTCAAGCAGGATTTGGAAAAAACAGGGGAAAAAAGCGTGCCACACTTTTGGAATTGGGTTGTTGTCTTTCAGACTCTCAATACCTGGAGTTTGCATAACAAAAGACAATCCCAATCAAATCTTCCAAAGCCTGCACAGTAAACAAAAAAAACATGGGTTTTCTGTTTTTAAACAATATTAAAATATGAGTAAACGTGATGCAGGAAAGCCACCAGAAACAGTTTGGCAGATGAACTTCAGGGAAAGGGATAATCATGTGTCATGTCACTCAATTAGCTGCCACACAATCGACACTGATTACGTAACAGACACAACACTGCTCCCAGCCGGGAAGTCTATATTACATTTAGATTAACTCATGTTTTCCCGTCCACTGTTATCCGCAGGTCACGACTGGCTGATCTGACTTGCATAAGGTCGAAGATTAAAAAGCTTGAGTTTCTCTCGTCTTCATCAGAACTGATTGCGTAAGCAGTACTCTTCCCAGTCCTTGACAATTTGATATATATTGGGTGTGAGACAAAACACAGTGCCTGTACAGCAACCCTGCCAGGACTTGATCTGTTAGAGCCAGAGAAAATGTAGTTATTACACAGCATTTTGAGGCCTACCGCTGCTAGCAAAACTCAAACTGCACCAAGTTCGCAGGCTTAATGGTGACTATGGCCGTTGTCAATCGATCAGAAAACTGGTGGTTTGATCGCATGTAGATGAAATTATGAGATATCATTTGGCAAGGAACTGAACCCCAAACTGCTGCTGTGTCATCACATTGCTATTAACGGGCTAATGTGGCTCGTGTCTGTAAAAGCCATCAAGACACTTAGAAAAATGCTATACAAGAATCAGTCCTTTACCATTTGCACAGACTAAGCATGACTCTACTGCAGTATTTTAATTGTAAACTCTTTTCCTTAATTATCCAATTGTGTTTTGTACCCGCTGGTGTCCTCTTGGGGGTTGGCTGGTGTCTATCTCCAGCACACAGAGGATGAAGGAAAGTCTGGACAGGTCACCATTCCATTGCAGAGAGATTTACCATACCCCCTCCCTCATTTGCCTCTTCCTCTTCCTTCCCAGTTTATTTTTCCCAAGGGAGGAAGTCAAAATAATCCTTGTCTGCTCTTGCACAAAGACACTGGGGTGACTGGGGCTGAGCCCAGTATACTGCACCTCAGTTGCGGTGTTTAGGTGGGGTAAACAATTCCTCCCTTTGTACATCAAATGAAAAAAAAAATCCTGTCTGAAACATG
This sequence comes from Karalla daura, assembly GCA_029224185.1. NCBI lineage: Eukaryota > Metazoa > Chordata > Actinopteri > Chaetodontiformes > Leiognathidae > Karalla > Karalla daura. Next base: position 11,324,511 of record CM055202.1, read on the forward strand.
CACAAGCCTTTTTACACCCCTTTGTAGCGTCTGGGACACAAAGAGGGCGTATGCCGGGGGAGGGCGGGGCTGCGCCCTGAGGCCCCGCCCCTCCGCATAATGTGCCGGCTCCATTGAAATGACTAGACAGCAGAAACAGAGCCGCACACGGGCTGCACCTCACTGCGAGCAAACCGAGCCGGAGTGAAAAGAAAGAAAAACAGCCCCGTAGAATGACTCCCGTCTGACCCGTTCACCAGAGCAACAGGACGAGATAACACCCACAGATATTTTATAAGTTTATCCTGAAGGAAGCGGATGGAAATCATTTGGGAGTTCAGCTTCCTCCCATCCTCAGCTGTGGTACCCTAAACTCAGACTACAAAGGGACAAGGGGTCGGGCACTGCTTGAAATGGATACTTTCTTCACGGAGGTGAGTTTAAGCACTTCAAAACATGTGGAAAGTCGGTTTTTATGCTTATTTATCTACTTTTATCGTGATCCCGCTTTGCCCTGGCGACCGCATTCGCCTTTGTTTTTGTTTTAAAGCCGCTACTGTGCGCCTTAATGCGCACTTCTCTGAACCTCTGTGAACTGTAAATAAACCGAGTGTGTTTGTTGCAGCACTTTGTTACATATGCCCTGCCATGTTTGTGGTCTTTGTGATGGTTTGCCAGCCATCTGTGCATGTCCCAGACTGGTGGAGGTGGTGGTGGTGGTGGGTTCACACTGGGCTGGTCCACAGCAGGATGCAGCTGAGATACGGCTGTGCATCAGCTTTAAAGGGGACCCAGAGTGGTTGAATGATCCTTGTTGTCTGGTACGAGCAGAGAAGCTATGAATGAGTGCTTTCAGCAGAGATGCGTCCGATTCTGTTTTCTAAGCCCTTTTACTTTATTTTATTTTCAGCACGGTCTGTTTTTACACACGCATAGCGCCCTTTCATGCTTATCTGGCAACCACATGTGTGCTGCCCTGTCTGTCACTCACATGAATGATCATGTGACTTGCAAAACAACAGAACTTATCAACTTTGTCCTGAACGAAGTGTTTGAGCCTGAATCAGAGGAGGAGTGGGATGTAAAGGAAGAGCCAGGGAGGCATACTTTGACATTTCACCAGAAAGTGGTGTGCCTTTGTTTACTTCCTTATCTGAATGGTGACTGGTATAAGCAAACTATTTTGGGTGTGGGGAGCGATATTTATATTGTATATAGAGAAAGAGAGCGCACGCAAGAGAGATTTTTTATCCATGAGCACGTGATGGTCTTTTAGGACATCTTTGGCCACAAAGCTGAGGAAAATTTGTTCTACTCTTGGTCTGTACTTCAGAGATATAACAAGACTGTGGCATTGCGTTTACTTACTTTTTACCCCCTTATTTGGACTTTATGGTAAACAGTCCATCTCAAACTGTGTGTCGTTGCTGAGTTTGTGTGTGTGTAGGTTGGATGTGTCATCCGCATTTCACCCATAGAGGCCATGTCCAGACCTATAGGTCTGATTTGTCATCCCCCTGTGACTCAGAGGGCACACACACACTCATGCTGAGAGAGGTAGACAGTGTTTGTGTGTGTGTGTGTGTGTGTGAGAGAGAGAGTGCCATCACTCGCCTCCTGTGTCAGCAGCATCAGCAGTGCTCGTCTCTCGGCTGTGTTGTGACACAGTCTGGGGAGCGGTGTTTCAGACGGGAGTCCTGGATTAGACTGTTTCTATAAGGTGCTGATTCATCCTGTGAATGTATATTAGTTTTCTTTAGTCATGGCTCTGTCGGAGAAGTTGCACTTATTGAACTCATGTTGTAATGAATAAAAAAAGTAAAGAGTGCAGCGGTCAGATGCTCTTTGTTTCTACATTGCAGGGGTTGGGAAATCACCACATTCTTGTCATTTCTCTCAGGAGAGTGTTTAGACTAAGTGATATTTCTGTAGAAATTGTTATCTTTTGCCAACTTCACTCCAATGGCCAGCAAGGCAGAATCACTGGATTTTAAACCCCATTTTCATTAATAAGTAGTGTTTAAAGAAAAACTGTAGCAAACAGATGGAGGTGAGCTGGATTTTGGGTCATAATCTGGTTTTATAGGAGTGATATGCTCTCCAGAGGAAGGCTATTATTGCAGCTCGGCTCAGCAGAGATCGTTGTTGTCGGCTGGTGTGTGTCCTTCATTTTTTTCCCCCAAAGATTTATTCAAGTTCATCCAGGATCCTGTGTGTCTCTAATGTGGTTATGTAGTGCAGTGTATTGCTTTTCATCCTGCTCTCCTGTCTCTTGATTGACAGATTCAATTTGTTATGTCCCGTACCTGGAAATGAACATATTCAAATGGGACGGCCTGTTTTGAGCATCCGATAGTGACAATAGATGTGTCGGGAAGACACATTTACATCTCAACTGACACGACCTCCGATGCAAACTCAGATCCTCCGAGGGCGGCAATTAGCCCTCGATCCACCCTTTCATATGAAAAACTGCAGTGAGACAAATGAATGGACTGCCCTGGTTCTTTAAAGTGACTTTTTTCTTTTTTGGGTCATGGGTGTGAGCCAGCATCCTGAACTCCTCAGTGTGACCGGCGTGGATTTAATTAAGCAGGAATTCTGGAAACGGAGTAAGACGAGGATTAAACTAAACTCAGTGAAAACAAGTGCAGCGGGATGAGGCACCAGTCACTTACTGTGAGTCTGGTGAGTGAAATCTGAAGGACAACGCAGCCCGAATACGATTTTGATTTTTCTTTTCTTCCAAAAACCCAGCTGCTTTGACCATATTTGCCTCTCAGTCGTTTATTATAATATACTGTCAGCTTTCCCTGGGACCTCACAGTGTTAGTGGTGACAGAGGTGACGGAGGGGGGCTGACTAATAGCGGTGTCAGGTACGGTACAAGGCGTGTGCGCCCGGAGGAAGTCCCATCCTGTCGCTCAGTCGGGCCTTTCCTCTCCGGAGCTGACACAAGGCCGTAAAACCTTCAGCGAAGGCCGCCTCGACTCCACACCCGGGCTGTCCCACTAGATGTACGTGACCCACTGAACAACATAAATACCCGGAGAGTGTCTGAGATCCTGTCTGTGCCTCACACCGCTGGTCCAGGGCGTCCCAAAACTGTCCCATATCAGGAAATACTGCGCTATCCTCAAATACGATCTGTTCCCACACCCAGGCTTGTATGGCTCATTGCATGTGTGTTTAAATATAGATTTATCTCTATCCTCTCTTCTATCGCTTCACCTATGAAAACACAACTAGATCACACACACAATTAACAAACGTGACAGTGCCCCGTACAGTTTTTTTCTATCTTCAAACATCCTGTTGACCAAGTTGAGTCCCAGCTATGTGCATTGCTAAACTTGGTAATCAGTTCCTTTATAGCAGCAGCTGCTACTCACTGTAAAGCCACATGAGGACCTTTTCCACGCCCGTTAGCTCCTTCCTTGCATTACACACCGGATTCCTCCCTCCTAAAGACGCTCTGAGTGCAGGGAATCCCAGATTCCCAGCCCTGACCCCTGAAATTCCCGGTCATGGCCGCCTGTCATCCATGCATTGTAGAGTTGTGGTGACAAGGCTTTGGGTTTCACACCATCACCAGCACCCCTCCCCACCTTTACATCCACACAGACAGGCTCATTTTCCTCGTCCTGAAACATCCCTCACAGCTCCCTGTGCTGTTTATGTCTGTGTCTTTGAAGCCGGAGCCGGGGATCGGCATGCCCGGCAAGCATTCTGCTCCGAAACGGGTAACGTGAGAAAGGCCGGCCTACTCCGGAGGGTGGACTATTTTTCTACTCTGGGTCTTTTCTACCCAGTTGTCACTTCCTCCAGCTGCCACTTTAGAGAGCTGAGAATCTGAGATCTTCACTTCCAGCCATTCAGACTGGAGTCTGGTGGAGTTGGGAAAGAAGTCAGGAAGTTAAGTTAGGATTGTAAGGAAGGAAGGAAAGGTACAGTACAGGCAGATCCTGCATTCCTTTAACTTCTTAACTGGTAATTAAAGTTGTAGTGGCTATCGCGTGCATTACCGTCCAATTAGGGCACTTCCAAACAATGCATTAGAGAGAATGAGCAGCGCCGATTATTTATGAACGCACAGAGGGAGGTATTATTAAGACAGCGGCTAGCGTGTGCGTCAGCAGATCGCCTGCAGCTTTGGTACAGTCTGCAGGTGGTTTAATCTGTCACAAGAGCGCTGGCACTAATTACCAGCAGGCATTGTCTGACCACACACCAAATAACGCAGATAATCCCCCCTCATAATGACACGGGCGGCCCGGCGCTAGCGGAGGAGGTTTGGGCCCCGGGTGCCGCCGCTCACGATAACCATCCGCCTCTTTTCCACATCTTGATGGAAACTAGAATAATGATAGCGTAATAATGATAGCCCGCATGTAGCCGTTTTGGCTGGGCGGCCTGTGTTTGCATTTCTGGTGTCTCCATCAGTAACCTGAGCCGCGTCTATCAGCGAGCTGTGATAACCTCCCGCTGACACCGCGCTGTTGACTTTAGGCTAAACCTGCTACATCGCCGAAGCTTTTCAGACAAAGCAGGCCGTGTCGGTGGTGATGGAGGTCAGGGGACATTTTCACACCAAGCCTCGTCTTCCTCTCTATTAACTCACGATGATAGGGGAACGGATGCAGAAGCGGAGTGATGATTTTCGATTAAGTGTTGGATGAGATTTATGGTACTGTGTTTCAGTTTGTGTAGTTGTCTCACAGGATCTAACATAGCTCTAAAGTTAGCTTAGTTTAAGACAATAAACATGGATAAGCAGAGTTTAAATGTTTTCATTTGCTGAATGTAGACAAAAACATGGAAAAAAGTAAAGGGTTTCATTGTGCAGTAGTTTCAAGGAGTCATGCAGTGAGTTATTTCTAGGCCAGACACAAACATCCTGCAAATTATTATTTTTAGTCAAAATTACCCCCAAAGAAATTAAAATATGGGTATCTGATTTGGAAAACGTCTCATTAAAATTTGACAAACAGTCAAGTCTGCTTCTACGCAAACACAGTAAAATCTCACACCAAGTGCCGTAGTTCAAATTTACATGGGTATGAAGAAACACAGTGAAATACTGCACCAGTATCTCAGAAAATGTTTGAAATTCATAAGACACAGCTTATAAAAACATTTCATGTTCGGTCTACTCTCCAACACCCATCCTTCCTGTCCTCCCTGTGTGTGTGTGTGTGTGTGTGTGTGTGTGTGTGTGTGTGTGTGTGTGTGTGTGCACCAGTATGTCAGGGCAGCACTGGGTGTGTCGTTTTCCGAAATATAAATCACCGTAGGCATATCGGTGAATCCAATTTTTCGACATCTCTGCACAGTTCTGATGAAAGTGTGTGAAATGAGTCACACATGCATTGTGTGCTTGTGGGCAGAGTCGCTCAGAGTTACGGCAGGGCGACATGGACCTGTCTTGATCTGTTGAATAACAGGGAGATGTGTAAGTGGTCTAACCTCTTAAGAGAAGTATAGTCAATCAATAGTTTGACCTTGTAGGAAAATGCATATTTGCTTTCTTTGTTAGGATAGGAGGATCAATACACTGTTGTTTGTCTGTTTGATATGAAATTGGGTTGGGAGGTGGTGAACTTAGCTTATCTTAGCTTAGCTTAGTTCAAATGCAAACAGCCAGCTAAGCAAACCTATTTCCCTCTAAATCTCTAAAGCTCACTAATTAACGTGTTTTGGTTTGCTTGTTAAATGGCAACAAAACATCAATTTGTTGTTTTGTCGTGTTTTTTGCTGAACTACTTAGCTAAGATAAGCGAACCCGCCATGGGGCATAGCTGTCTGTTTAGCTTAATACAGGCAAATCACTTCTACTTTTTTTCACTCACAACAAGAATGCAAATCAACAATCAACAAACAAAGGCAGGGGACAAAACCTGGGCAGGTCTCCAGGCCTTCACAGGTCATAAACACACACACGCACACACACACTCACACACACATACACACAAACACACACACGCAGCTTCCACTCCTACAGCTAGGGGTAATTGACTCTCCATTCAAACTCGACATGTATGCTTTTGGACCCCATGCACTTGTCCTTTCTGTGAAGTGACAGTGACATACAGTTCAAATAAAATCTTAACTTTACTTTCCCCATCTCAACATTTTTGTTATAGACCACATTTTGGAAATAATGTCAACGGTCACCTGTTAAATTAATTTTATGTGTGGAAAAAAAAGAATTGTCTTCAGTGAATACAGTCAATGAAAGTCTCAGGTAGTTTCCAGACACGTCGACGTGGATTTAAAGCCCTGTCGCGTCCATTGTTTTTCCTCATAACCAGATTTGCATTCATCCTCGATCTGCGTCGGGATTCTTTCTCTCAGGAAATTGATTTCTGTCCCCTGCCCGTGGAGCAGCTGTTTGTCGGTCACACGGCAGTCACCACGTGGCCTTCACCTTGGCTTCCCCGACCTGACAGACACTGGTGATGAGAGTAGCTCGAATCCTCTCGGTTCGGAGGTCTCGTCTGGCAGCTTAATAACAGCCAACCTGTGATTACAGCTCCCGGCCCAGATGTTGACTTTCCTTTTTTAGTCCCCTATGATTACAGCACGCAGAGGCAGCCTATTACTGGACGGAGCGTGTATTTGTCTCCACACACACACACTGGCTTGCATTTTCCATTTTCTTTCCGCGAACATTAACAAGGTGATATAGCCTGAGTGAAAATACGTATGTATTTAAAATAGCAGTAAAAGTGCTGCTGCAGCTGTAATTTCTGCACTAACCGGCACCTTGGTGCTTAACAGGGGCAAACAACGCAGCGTGGCGCAATCCACAGTCATGACCTGTTAGTTTTCCCATCCACTCCCAGTTTGTTTTATTGGACGTGAGTCTGTGTGTGTGTGTGTGTGTGGTTTGGCCCGGGGTTGTTTGTAGAATCGGGATCAGGACACACTTTGATACCGAGACTCTTCCTAGGAGGAATGTTCTGTGTTATTAAGACTCTACGTGTGTTTATCTGCCCCACTTGAACCCCACCTCGCTTCACATCTCCGACCCCGGACGCATTATAACACAGAGATACTCCCCCAGCGAGGGAGGACCAGCGGCTTCTAGTTTCACTTGGTCTTTGTTCCCTTAATTCGGCCGCTCCAGGGCCGTTTGAACTTTGCAAGGCAGCGCCACCTCGCTCGTACATCTCCAGTGTGTCCAGGCATGCTGGCCACAGTTACATCACCCTGACCGCAACGCTTGCCCTCCCGCCCGGCCATTATAAATTACGAGCTTTAAATGTGATGCATGTGCCCGAGCGGCTGCTGATGCATCTCACTGGGAGTAGTAGGTGGAGACTGCTGTCAGAGTCCTGGAAGCAACTGCTTCATTTCCATCATCTTCATGGCTGGTTCATCTGTGGACTCCTCCTCGTTCCAGCAATGGATTTATGGCTTCGTCCACAAAATGGAAATCCATTTCATGGAATATGTCCAGATTACTCGTTCCGTCTGGGCACAAAGATGTTTTGTCACACCTGCTTGGATCATATTTGAGTTTTTATATTGAGTGGTAATGTTTTGCACTTCCAAAATATACCAGTTTTCCAATGAAAACAAGTTTGGCACCTTGAGTCGAGGGTTCGAATCCTGGTCAGACCACGCTCTTCTCTTATCTGTATGGATTATGTCTGGGTATTCTGTTCGCCTCCCACAGTCCAAAAACATGTAAACATCGATTGGAGACTCCAAATTGCTCTTAGGTATGTGTGTGAGAGCGGCTGGTATGTGTGTACCCTCACCAGGGTTTATTCCCTAGACCTCCCACTACACTGTTCAGGTTAAAGGATAAAGGATGGATGGATGGAACATAAGGGGCCACTCTGCGTTAAGCATCACGACGCCACTGGACTCCCAGATGTCTTAACGTGATCAAACTCACACATTCCCGATCTCTGACGGCCCTGAGTGAGCAGCATTCCTGAAATGTCTCCGGGAGTCCTGCTGTGTGAGCCCGTAACAGGCCACAGATGAGGTGCAGAGACAGGGCCAGATATGCAGATGACAGACAGGAGCAGGAATGTGCCAGGTGGCTCTGTCGATATTCAAAGTCACGAGGCTTAGCTGATAATCCAATCAAACGCAGCGGCGGCCGTAATCAAACATTTTGTCGCCACCTTGTCCCATTTTGTCGACGGGGGGGGGGGGGGATCGTATCGCAGCTCTGAGGAAGAGGATCCCAGGGATACTTTGATCAATTCAAAGAGGAAAAATGGATGGGAAACGTGTTTACGCAGGATAAGGACGTGAAGCGGGACGCTGTGCCAGGGACTTGTGGCAGGGAGTCAAGTGTTCCTCTTCACTCTGTTACGCTCCTTGAAGATATAATTTGTTATGCAAATTCTATTCAATACACTCATTAGCAACATGGCAGATTAGCCATATTAGATGGTGATGGGGGAGGTGCTTTAATACACACACACACGCACAGACACACACTCAGACAGACAGCAGGCACACACACACACTGTACCAAACACAGACAAATAAACATATGCACATAAACCCGAGCTCATTGTCTTTGATTGCTATGAAAGTTATGGCAGCTCATTTGGTATGTTAATGAAAAAAAAAGATTTAAAGGGCAGAGGTGTCACCAAAGTGCTGATGCATTGCGTTTATTTGATTTAACATAAACCCAGTGACACAGTCGCATTTGTAACTCTCGTCTTCAGACTCTCTGCTATGACAAAAAAAAAGAAAAACAGTCTTTGAATATGACAATAAATCCTCGCTGTGTTAACTGATGAGGCTTCTGCCTCTGGGCCATCCGGCTTTGAGTCTGTTTATAGCTTCCTCAGCGGGGGTGATGATGGGAGGGGGGGGTCAGGGCAGCTCCTTGGAGTTGAGAACAATTGATGAACAAAGCCCCCCCCCTCCTCCTCCTCCTCTCTTTTTCATGACAGACTGGGGGAAGCCCTGGTCCCCATGGGACTCCTCCTCCTCCTCCATTAGCTAATTTCTGATCAGCTGCTCCCTCCATCATTAATTCATACGTCTTCCAGCACAGATGCTGAAGGGTTGCCTTTAATCATCCGATGTCTCCCCGTCTGTGGGTCACACACGGTGCCCAGCCCCGCCCTCGCCACACGCCGGCTGTGGGCACAGACCCGGCCATTACAGTGGCGACAACAAAGAAACACAAAAAAAGAGGAAATTGTAGAGTTTCGTACTTGCATCTAACAGCTGTGAGTTGAAGTTTCCCTCAATAACCCCTTCTTGACCCTGAGCGGTGACCGAGATGAAATAGCAGAATGCCGACGCAGACTTTGCTGAGTCTTGCCTCGGTTTGATATTCTATCCAGTAACTTTCAGCTGAGGTTCTGCAGCTTTTGCCCCACTGCAAAGATTGTGGCCAAAGACCCAGAGGGACCTTTGCCCAGATTCCCCTCCCAGCTGCACTCAGCCCATTTGTTTAATCTCACCAGCTACTTGGCGGATTCATCCTCTTTCCACTCACTCAGCGCTCAGGCGATTTGGTTTCAATCCCTGAATTTGGCTCCGCTTTTTTTTTAGGGACAAAGCAATAAAGTCCTGCTTTGTGACCTGTTGTTTGTTTGCTTGTTTGTGAATTCTTCTGGCCGCTCGCATTCCTGGAAGTTGATATTTTTTTTATTTATCCCGCACAGCCAAATTCTAAAAAAAAGAGAGACTATGACCTCTTACATATACCACAGCTTTATGAAGGAGCCAGCAAAAGATTAAGTGACACGTTGGGATTTGAAGGGGAACATTGGATAATTTTTACCTACAACAGATTCATTTCACACACACACACGTTGGCAACATCCAGATGTCAATATGCTGTTTGACCCTATTAAGTGCAGGCCATTCATTCACCCAGAGTTGTGGACTGCACATCTTTCAAGGCACCGTAAGTGAGGTCACACCAGGTTAAACGAGTCTCCATTGTCATGATAATGCCTTTATGTCTCGGTATTTGAGCCGTCAGTGGTGTGCTGGATCGCTGTCCTTGATACATAAAAACGGGACACCTGCTCTCCTGATGAGATGTGGTCAGTCATTGCAAATAACTACTACTAAAAAAAAAAATCACTAATGGAGAGCGGGACATTCGAGAGGGACAAGTGAAAGCGGCAACAGGCTAGAGTTTCGACAATGTTCCTGATGGGTATGTTCCTGTGATCCTGCTCCACCTCCGACCACGGCTAATGAGATGCCTGTTCGGGCTCCAGCTGGACGCCCTCTCCCCTCGCCCGGCCCGTACCCGCCGCACACCTCCCGCCGGGGGCAGGCGTTCGCCGTCCGGCTCCCCTCGAGACCCAGGAACTACGATGCGAGAAATCGCCTTTTCATAACCGATTGTCGAGCCGTGTTGAAGCCGGGGCTGAGTTAATTAGCTTTCCTTTGTCCTGACTGATGCGATCACCCGATACAGCGGGCGCCCGCGCTACGGCCGGTCTCGGAGAAAGAGCCGTGGCACCTTGTCCTGTGTAGGCCCTGAAATATTTACGGCTCATTCATTATCAAATCTCTGAGCTGGACGTCGTTACACAACGCTGCGGAAACCCAAGCCTCCACCTCCGCCACGGCATCATTCAGCACGGGTGGTTTCTGTGTCAGAGAGCATGATGGGACGTCGGCGTGCGGCCCGTTTCGACGGATCGCTTTACTATTGTCAGCCCGTCCCGCCCGGGCGCCGCTGCCGCACGTGCTCGGTGACATGGAGCAAGAATTGGAGATCAGCTGGAACTGGAAAGTCGGGGTTTTGCTTTAATGAAGCCATTGAAACATGTGTTCACCAGGGGGGGCGAGTTAACCCGGTAATCAAACACTGTATCGCTGGTTTAGTAGCAGCAGGTGACTCAGGTTTGGGAAGGAGGCTGTTGGGGGGGGGGGGTTAACTCGAGCTGATACCCGTGTCCCTCAGCGTCCCAGCTGGCCTTTGTTTGGGACATTTCCGCCTGGTTAACTTCTGAGCTCTCAGTCAGAGGTGCTCGCCTTTGTTCTGACTTAGTGACGGAGCTGCTGAGGATGGAGAGGGCGAGGGGGAGGAGGAGTTTTTGGCGAGGCCATCTGTTGCTGAGACAATTCATCTCGACTTTATACCCTTCAGTTTGACACACGCACACACAGGCTCACCACGCTAACGTAAGAAGGCTGAAACAAATGGACAAACACATCTGGTGTTGGCTCTCTGCTGCCCTTGAGTCACTGGAGAGCTTCACCACATCCACCAGCTTTGGTTTATTGACTGATTAGTCAGCCAGTCAAATCCCAGTATGTCAAAATGTTCCTATTACCATATACTATATAAGCTTATGGTCTTTGATACTGACCCATGACATTTGACAAGATGCAGCGGTGGATGCTTCCTCGTTTTGTGCTGGCTTATGGCAGCGAGACACATTTGCAACTCTCAGAAATTTGGCTCACATACATTCAAGCCCAACTTCTGAGAGATGGCAAAAAGATATCAAAGAAGCTTAGGCCCGCTTGCCTTTTTGATCACGGGTGGCCTCTCTTGCCCAATTTAGTGTCAAAAAGTTCAAAAAGATTTTCTAGAATCTGATAAAAGTGCAAAGAAGACAAAGATTCTGGCTGTTTCCTCTCAGTTTTGATTATAGTGGCTCTCGGGCATTTTTCCAAACGGCACGTCTGCCAGCAAAGCCAAAAGCTGGCATCTTAAAAGGCCAAGACTTTTGGTTTACCATACGCTGCATTTAATTCACCACTTATTACGCTGATTGTTGGGTTTCTTAATGGCACTTAAAAACCTGGAACTGTGTGCAATGGGCATGCGGTGTGGGGAGTTTACTTGCCTTTGTAGAAATGGGAGGCCTGAATGAAAAACCTCTGAGACTCTGACTCAGCATCTGAACCGTCTTGGAAAATTAATATTTTGCGTCACTGAAATTGAAGCAATACCTCGTCATAGCGTACGAACACCCGGTATTATGGGCCTCCTCACCGCTTTCCATGTCCCGACATGTCTACTGTATGTTTGTGTGCGGCGGCTCAGATAATCTGCCATTTGTTCCTGCCTTCCCTGTTTCTCTACTCCACGGCTGCAGTCTCGACGACACACGGTTCAACCCCCTCTGATTTCCAGTTACATAACAGCAACTGATCTTCTTAAAATCTATAGAGTAAACACTATTAATCTCCCCGCGGGACCTCAGTGAACTCACGTGAAGCAGCTTTTCCCTGAACAGACCCTTGCATGCCAGGCCGGTACCAGGCAGACACAGTCGGCCACTGGTATGGAGGTCACCGTCGGCCTCTCATTAGATGGAAACGGAGTTAATGTGCGGCCATGTGTTGGAGGAGAATACCTCTGATACATTTGCGTCCTGGTGTTTGTCTGCCTCGCTTTCCAAACAATGGGAGGCGGGACTTTATCAGGTGCCTGCACCCTTCCTCTTTCCCCTCGCCACCCCTCCCCTACCTCAACCTCCTAATTTACACGACCCCCTTCGTCCCACTCGCTGTTGTCCCCCGTGGTTTGTGAGAGCCGCATTTAGCTGCTCTCCATTAGCTGAGTGAAAAAAAGAAAAAGAAGAGAAGAGAAGGGGGGAAAAAAAAGATCCTTGATGATGGAAGTGGGTTTGCACACAGGCTGGTCGGTCGGGCTGAGTGACCCTTTGTCCTAAAAAGGAAGGCTGAATCACAAATTAAAAGAGTAGAATAGGGTCCACTCATCGCTGTGTGGGCTGCTGGGCAATCGAGGCAAATCGAGTAATTCTTCATTGACCTAATTTTCCACTCTGCGTGATTCAGCACCGTGACAAGCAGCTTGCATTCCACGTAAACTCGTAGCGCATCAAACAAAAGCATCTCGATCTTTGTTCTGACCCTGGTGGCAAACGCATTTGTGCTCCGTGGTTGAGAGTGTGTGTCTATGTGTGTGTGTGTGTGTGTGCACGAGGCAGCCTGTTGTTAATAGTTAATGAGGATTGATGTCTGGAAGTGGTGACCTTGTATAAGGTTTCCAAGTGGAATCCATGCATATTGATTCTCTTCAGTTATATGCTCTGTTGGACGCACGACTCGCTTTTGCTCCCTGTTTTCCCCGGCCACCTTTCTGGTGGCACGTGTGGTGATTAATGCTGTTTCAGTGGTCAAACACAGGCTTACCAGAGAAAGTGCGTATTGGGACAAACCTCTTAAAATCTTACACCGAGGGCCTAGGCAAGGCTTATTTTTCCAGTGTTGTCTCACCACACCTTCCGCTCCAAACGCTCACCTTCGAGTGCCAAGACTTTTCGATACCAAACGGGGATGACAAAGCGTTGATTGGTCAGAGACAGTCATCAAGAGTCAGGCTACGAGACAATGACTTGTTGAGGAAGTCCAAACATTCTTGTGTTTGGTTGGCTCAAATGATACATTGAGAGCTGAAACCACTGACAGTCTCGAGGGGGTACTATCTTACCAGTAGAAAGGGGAGTAGAATACGACGTGGCAGGCGATACGAACCAATGGAAAAGAGGGATTATGTGGACAAGACAAATGGAGGAAATGTTAGACACTTGGGAAACAATGTTTTCTTGTTTAAATTAAGGTGAAAAGATCATTCTTTTAGACATCCATCCATTATCTTATCTGCTTTAACAGCGTTGTGGGGGTCTGCTAGGGCCTGTCCCAGCCCACATTGGGTGAAAGAAAGGGAATACATGCTGGACAAGCCACTGGACCATAGACGATTGATTTTTTCTTACACATTGATTTTCATGCAGTTTGAATAAAACATTTTAATGGGTAGGCTTTAGCAGCACAGGTACCTTGCCTTTTTCTAAAATAAGCTAAGCTACTATATGCTAATGTCTCAGGGCTGCAGCCTTATATTGGATGGAGACATGTGAGTGTTGGATCGATCACCTCACCCGATTCTTGGCAAGAAAGCTGCATAAAAGTGTCTCCTAAAAACAAGTAAAGTGGCCCTTTAAAAAGTCCAGAGTCCACATCAGTTGATTCATTGATTATTTATAGCGCTTAACCAAAGGCCACATTTGTTGCTTTCGACTTGTATTGTGGATGAAGACACGCTAAAATATTTACAAGTGCAGACCGTAGGGGCACGAGTTTACCACTCATCCATTACAGTCATTAAAACTGAGTCCGTTCTAAAAGTGTTTCTCCCAGTCCTGTAAGGAAATGACAGTCAAGCCTGAGCAATCAGCGTCCGATTCCTGTTATTGCTCCTTGTTACTGAGCAGCTAACAAACACGTCTGGGAAGGTCAGTGACTTCACATAGACACACAAACATGGGAGAATGGGCCGCCCGCATCAGCTGTAGCTGCACTGCTTTTAATCTCTGTCTGGGACCAGGAGCTATTCTGGGACTACGGCAAGAACCGTGCTGTGATCTGTCTACAATGGAAAAAAAAACCTGATGATGGCCACAGAAACATTTGTCCTCAGTCTTATACTATAGTGACAAATGCTTGTCGGGTGTCACATTATTCTATTTAATGGATCGAATTAGCCTGGCAACAATGAACGCCTTTTTTTTGGATAGCTTTTCCAAGTGTGTGTGTGTGTGTGACTCTTGAGTAGCAGTTTTTAGTCTCGGACACACCCTCAGCTCTTGCTCTACTAAAAAGCAATGACAGTTTAATAAGAGGATAACTGTGCCAGTGTTGCGTGGTGAAGCAGCAGCTATGTGGCATAGAGCGGTGAGCAAGGCTGAGAAAAGGGGGGCGGGAAGAAAAATGGAAAAAAAAATACTGAAAACCAAAGCCTCTGCTTTTCTAGATTAGTCTCTGCTGTCTCTTCTCACCAAACTGCTATTACTCACCCAGCCTGCTCACATTACACCTAAAGGGCAAGGAATATGTCTTAAACACCATCTCCAATAATGGTTTACAGAAAGTGCAAACACGCAAGTTTTGCTCCTATAATGTAGTCGTGGTGCAAGTGTTCACTACTTTCTATATCCAGTGAGTTAATCTGGTTTGAGGTGAGTGTGTGTGGGTGCTAAAGATGCTGTTGTGTCTCTGTTGTTTTGCAGGGGGCCCGTGTCTGGCTGAGACACAAAGAGCAGCTCCTCCCCTCCACCGTCAGCTCCTGTGATGATTCATGCCTGGCTCTCTCCACCGACTATGGGAAGGTAAGACGTCTCGCTCATCCCCAATGAAGCCTTTACGCTCCCGATGAGTCAGACTAAATAATCCCAAACTTTCTGCAACTACACGAGTTTAGAAGGTTGTTTTCTTTGAGATTTCAGTCGGTCGACTTGGCGGGACACAGCAGGTTTAACACCACAGATAATTTGTCTGTGGATCCGCCAAATAATCCACTGTTGGTTTGAGAATGAAGTCAAACCATCGCTGGGATTTTTCAGAATTTGAGCAACTATGATTAAAAGTAGAGGAGACTCCTCCCTCACAGAGAAGTTTCAGGTGTAGCTAAAGCCTGTTTCCACGTTTAATGTTTTGAACCAGTCCACAGTCATTTTTCATGGACGTTAGCTTGACGCTTTCTAACAAACAAATTTCCCCCGACTGCATTCAACCCTTGTTTCACAAGTTAAATGCTCTGGATGTGAGGCTGGAGCAGTGTGGAAAACCCGACTGGTTTGCATGAACAGGAACTTACCGAAGCACTTTCAAATGTCACCGACAACAACAACAAGTTCACATCAATAAATAATGATATAAATATTGCAGCTGTTTCATCAGGGGGCCTGTAGCCTCGCCTCGGAGTCGTCAGTGATGTTTTCTGCACACCCGAGAAACAAGTCAACACTTGCATTCAGCGCTGACGCTCTGGGCACAGCGCACATGTAAAGCCCTCCCTGGTGGCCGAGTAGTAATTTGCAAAAATCGCAATTTAACACGGGAGTGGCCCAGCGTGTGTATGTGAGAGGGTTAATGGCTTGCACATGTGTTTCATGTCAGGGCCCAGTGGCGGGATCAACACCTTTTGTAATAAAGTAAGAATGACAGGAATGGTCTCCTTGTGTCAAGTCACTGGCTCGAGCTTATCTGTTTGGCAGAACATGGTGGTCTTTGTGTCTGGAGGAAATCCTGTTCGACAGAGGGAGAGAGAGAGAGAGAGGCATAGGCAGAGAGAGAGAGAGAGAGAGCGTGAGAGAGAGGGGGCAGAGGGAGGTGCTGATGGATGCTTGAAAAATAGTTTCAACTGTCTGTGGGGTTCGGAGCGTAAATGAGCTCAAAGCGGCGCTTTTTATGCTGCTGAATGACTTTTCTCTGAAGCAGAGGCAGTGGCCGCTGCATGTGATCTTCCAGCAGCTCTGTTTAGTCTCAGGTCCGGGGGCAGGAACAAGGGTCGGACCGGAGGATTCACAGGATCTCAACATGTGGCCTCGTATCCACCTCCACACTCTGTCACGCTGCCATGGTCCCGACCACAGACCAGGGTCCCGGACAGCTCAGTGACGTATAGAGGAGAAGCAGCTTTTTTTTTCCATAGTCAAAATTGAGGGAATTTACATTATACCCACGTTTGGTGTAATAGAACTCCCATGCATGCAGTTTGCATGTGGGAAACAGGGAGAGAAGGAATAAAAACCCCAGTGTAAAAGAGCTCCAAAAGGTCCACGTGCCTCCATCCTGTGCCTATGTGTTTAATGTTTCCATGGTCGGTGGTTTGGATTCTTGTCGTGTGAGAAGTTAACCATGTGCAGGGATGACTCTGACGGATGGAAACACCATTTTTAGCCCCTTTCACACGTGTCGTCCTCCTCTGAATATAATCGAGAGGCCTGGGAGCGAGAATCAATCAGGGGAAATCTTTAGCGGCAATTTCCCTGTCTTGGAAAGATGAATTTCATGGTAATCACATGGAACGAGCAAACAAACCACCATACACAACTGGTAGTGTTTTGAACGTGTTTGCCATTAGGGCAGATCTTTAATTATTTGTTCTTCTCTGGATTTTTACCATGGTTGGCATCCACCGGTATTGCATTACCGCCACCTGCTGGATCATCCTCTGCCCTCGGACACGTGAAAGGACGAGGAATGCTAGGTGCATGTGTCATAATAATAATAATAATTATAAAAAAACGTGAGCTGATATTGGAGTAACCAGGATGTGCGTATGTGTGTGGATTCCCTGCCCCAGGTCAGAGGTCAGCAGTGACTCAGGACCCACCCCCGCTCTGTTTTGTTAATCCGAGCAGGAGCTCGCCACAGGGGCGATGCTCTCAGCGCTGAGGCGTCCCTCCAACCTCTGCAGGATTAGAAAAATATCATTTACCTAACGCGGCGTCGGACTGTTTGTTCTTGCGTCTGACCGCGGGTGTTGCGTGGGAGAGGAGGGGGCCGCGGAGCTGCAGCTGAGCCGGCTTCATGTGGTCTTCACATGCGAGCTCAGGATGTGCTGGTCAGCGGGCCAGGCGTGCGTCTGTCTTCCTGGCTTCCCAAAGGGTCTGCAGCCAGAATGACAGGAATGCGGGGCTGGAAAACAGCGAGTCTCCACCTTCAGGATCGCTGGCTGACCTCGGCTGATCCTGAGCCGCTGCATGACAGCGAGTATCTGCCGCGGGTTGTGCGTAATCTTTCTTTAACCCGGCTCCTTTAGTATGTTGGGGGTATTATGCGTGTGTGTGTGTGTGTGTTGTCTGGCTGTCTGTCTGTGCACTGTCAGAAGTGGTTTGGTAAATGCATCCTGGCAGCGTTTTACCCTGGAGGGGGGTTGGAATATACCATTACCCACTGCTTCAGTGCTCACACTAAGGCGCAGCTCCCTGCCTGAGTGCTCTGCTTGCAGACACACAGGTGTGTGTGTGTGTGTGTGTGTGTGTGTGTGTGTGTGTGTGTGTGTGTGTGTGTGTGTGTGTCCACACTGCCTGGGCTGAACAGGCTGACCCGGCTGCTGTCACATTAACCGTCATATCAGCATTCATCACTGTCTGACCACAAACCTGAGTGTCCCGGTAAGATGGAGCTGGATGTCTTGTGGCTCACTGTGTGTGTGTGTGTTTGAGTACATGCATCCATCTGTGTGCATGCGTGTGTATTCTCCAGGGCCAGATGGCACCAGCTGGATTAACAGTGTGGCAGCTATCCCCAGAGGGAGACATTCATGTAAAGAAAAGCAGGAAGAGGCTTTGTCACCTGAACTAAAGAGCCGCTGTGGCTGATGTCACCTTCACCTCAGCTGACACAATAGACACAGGCCGAGCTGCGTCAGGGCTCGGAGACCAAATGGCATTTCCATACATTAATCATCGCACACATACAGGAGCTAATTATACCGACTTTCTGTGAAAGTGCAGAGAAGTCGGTAGAAACTACTGGTAATTGGTTGGTACACTGGATCCACTTTTAAGGAAAAAACATTGAAATTGAAAAAATTTTAAGTACAAACAAATCAAAAATCCCCCAGTTAGCGCTTCATTTTGCTCCATCAGACCCCAATAGTTTGTCAACCAAAACCAACCGTTCCATTTCACAGAGCACAACGTGAAGGCTCAACAAATTAATTCATTAGTGTTAATGAAGTTCTTTACAGTAATGGTCATTTTGCTGAGGAACTGGAACACAACTCATGGTGCATGGTTTGGTTTTGGGGCTAAACACAGATGTTTTCCCCGCTTTTCGGTGCACGAATAATCATCGGACCCAACAAAAAGCCTCTTTTTTTCCCCTCCTTGGCTTGATGCTGTGCTCGGAGATGACATTTGACTCCTAAAAAGAGTGATTTCTGAGACCGCCTTACAGTCCCAGGGGTTGAAAAATAGGTCATTGATGGCCCCCCAGTCTTTTCTGGATTACTGGTCAATGGAGCCTTTATGCGAGTGTACACATTCACAAGCGTGTGCTCAGGAATTACACACACACACGCACACACATTATTTTGAGCATCTGTGTGCGAAATAAATATTTTTAGGATGTAGGTCTGCTGTATGTCACTGTAAATAACATCACCATGAGGATTCCTCAGGAAGTAATGTAAAACTTTGCTATTTGGCTCTATTAATAAGCCTCCCATCCTCTACCCCCCCCCCCCCCCCCCCCCCCCCCTTCCCTCCATGTCTCCGGGGCGTGGGTGTGATCCTCCTTCCAGCAGATGGATTCACTGTCGAGTAAAACACAGAGAGAGAGTCAGGCCGAGGAGACACACAACAGACAGAGATAAACAAGACTGTGTTTGTGTTTTTCACGAGCCTGTGATTTGCTATCTGCCCGTGTGTCATTTCTAAAGCCTTGAATACATCCCTGCCCATAGAGGCCCAGTGAGCCACGGGGCCCGCCGCCGCCCACGTGTGAATATTCAGCACAGACTGCTGGAACAAAGCAGCAGCAGGGTGGGGCCTCGGCCTCACAGCCTCACAGCCTCACAGCTTAACAGCCTCAGCCTCACAGCTCCATAGCCTAACAGCCTCACAGTCTCATAGCCTCGGCCTCACAGCCTCACAGCCTCCTTCACAACCTCACAGCCTCCCTCATAGCCTCAGCCTCAGCCTCACAGCCTCCCTCACAGCCTCACAGCCTCAGCCTCAGTGTCACAGCTTAACAGCCTCAGCCTCACAGCCCCATAGCCTAACAGGCTCACAGTCTCATAGCCTCAGCCTCACAGCCTCACAGCCTAACAGCCTTAGCCTCACAACCTCAGCCTCTCAGCCTCAGCCTCAGCCTCACAGCCTCACAGCTTAACAGCCTCAGCCTCATAGCCCCAGCATCAGTCTCAGCCTCACAACCTCAGCCTCACAGCCCCAGCATCAGCCTCAGACTCAGATTCAGCCTCGCCCAACAAAAGCTGCAAGAAAGTTTGAAATTCAGACGACTGCTGTGGTCAGGGACACTGTACATCAGTGATTCATCGGTTTATCGATGCTCGCTTTGATTCAACTAGTGAGTGTTTGCATTATGTATAAATCTACTGGTGGCTCAGTCTCAAACAAACAGACAATAATACTATTAATTAAACACATTTGCATAAATAAATGAATACCACATATTTTCCAGTTTGAGCTCTATACTAAAACAAACACAAATGCAAGTTTGAATTTACTCTATAATTTATTTTCTATTTTATCTCGTTCAAAACGATCCGTGCCTAAAAGGAAACTATGTCATATTTATGCCTCCCATGTTGAATAATTCAACCTCTCAGCTCAAACAAGCTTCATCCTAAAATCCACTTCATTTTCCAAATTCTGTTTGATTTAATGTGTCAGTTCACATTAATATAATCCCAAGACACTCTACAGTGGACCGTCTCGAGCTGATCCAACTAAGATGATCTAACCGAGCTGACCCAAACTCTCTGAACGTAAACAAACAAAGCTCAGCTCCCACACACAGAGTGAGAGCGAGCTGCTGGAGTGTTTGTCTGCCTTGTGTGCGGCCACGTGTCCTCCGGCCGCAGCCTCCCTTTTGGACACGATTGATTCACACCGTGAACAGTTTCACTAATCGATGTCACATGTGTGACAGTGTCGCCATTTGGCCTCCCGGGTCATTAGCGCCGATAGTGTTGCCGCATCCCCTCGTGAAGCCGGATCAGGCCGATCACGTTCATTACTGCCAGTTTGGGCTCGGGATCGATTGGACTCGGTTTGCGGGTTCCTATAACGAACGCAGATTTAATTTTCGATATTTCGAAGTAGAAAATGCAGAGTTGCTTCGCAGCACGGTGCGCGTCTGAGTCCGATGCTCCTCGAGGATAAACGTTCCACTCTCATTTTTATAGGCCGCATTAATCGAACATTATTGTGCCTCCTAAGACTGTAATTGAAAGAGCATTAGTCTGTGTCTAGACCTCATCTGCTCTCATGCCCCGTCTGCAGGATGCCGTTTAGGCCGCAAACAAATTCATGGAGACACGGATGAATCCCGGTTGCGGAGGCTGCCAGGACGGAGCTCGGTGACTTATCTGGCAGGAACGAAGCCAACAATGAGGCCCGAAAACAATAAAAACCCGCAGAGGGGCCAAACAAGAAGAATGTGAGGCATCTTTTGATGCTGGAAAACTCAGCTCAGCTCGGTTTTCCTCCGAGCCGCTCTGATGTTTCAGACGAGGCAAAGCAAAGTGCCCGAGGCTCCGTCTGTGAAATCTGAACAGGGAATTATCCAGAGACAATCACATCATCATATGATGTGGAGACAGCCAAACACACACACACACACGCACATGCACATACACGCAAATATACGACGAGGCGGGGCTGCTTTCCAGGCATGCAGCTCACTGTGTTTGTCTAAAGCGGCCGTGTTTGTTTTCCTCCGGTGAAACACGAGGTCCTGAGCGCGATCGAGTGTGAAACACGGACCCGGAGCCTCTTCTGGGTGTTTGCTATCCTGCATTAGCTTCGCTCGGAGTCACCTCGCTACAACTGTGAACTTGTGCCTCAACGATGGAAAGAATACAAACATATGGTCGAACTGAACCCAGAGGGTTTCATGTTGGTTATTTTCGAAGGGACGTGGAGAAGAAATTAAACGAACTGGTTGTTTTTCTAGTCTACGTGACCTCTCAAACCACCTCCACCCAGTCAGACTCCCACACTCACTCACTCACACTCATACAGTAAATGGAGTTTGGGTTTTTTCCATTTTGCAACGTACTATTGGAAATGAAAGCTTATGTAGTTAAAAATACTGTCCTTTATGGCCAACCATGAAGAAATGACTAGTATGACTAGTTTAGATGTTGACTAGATGAGGTCATACATGTGCAGATGCTGCACATTAGTTAAATCACTGTTTTTTCCGCTCTGCTCTATAATCAAACAAAAAGAATATGTTTTTTTTTGTTTTTTTTTTCTTAAATGAAGGCACTTTAATCCACCGGGGGCCCAGCTGCCACTCATGACATCAATCACATTAGGCGAGTGATGTCATTGAGAGTAAAATGATAATAGTGATTAAGGATGTAAAGAGAGCGAAGGGCCTGTTTTTATGTATTAGTCAGTTCGGCCCATGCCTGGTGAATCAGGGAGAGGAGAGGGGAGGAGAGGAGGGTGGGGGTGTGAGGGGGCTCCAATCTGAATGTTTGGGGGGACATCTGGCTGTAAATCTGCAAGCTTCTGCTCCACGGATGACCTCACACTGCACACGTGCTGCCCCCCCCTCCCACACACACACACACACACCCCCCCAGGTCATCGCCCTTTTTCACGAGCAGCAGCCCCCGAGATGACCGCATTGTTATTGTGACACACGCCCTTTCTCCGAGGCACATCTCGAGCTGAAATAAACGGCTGCCAGCACAGACTCCGGTTTACAGTTCCCGTGTTTACACTGTCATACGCTGCTGTCTAATACACTCTCTAAATATGAGCCTCCGGAGGCAGATCGACGATACGATACGATACGATCTCCTCGATAGAGTCGAGGAGCGACGCGGGTTTAGTCCGCCTGCAGTCGTGTATATAATGCGTTTGGCTCCTGCGCTATTAATAAATGCATAGTCGACGTCTAGCCAATCAAAGTATTGCATCGGAGCAAGTGCATGAGAGGAGGGACCGGCGTAATACATCACAGCTTTGACAAGGCCTTGGATTTGACCACACGCACAGTAATGGAGCGTCTTAAGGCTTTCTTGCCTTTCAAAGCTGCGCCGATCGATGTTTTTATTTTAACAATAGGTCAGATCAGCACGTGCGCAGGCAGAGTATAACCACTCGATATGCGTTTTAGCAACTTTCAGCCGGTTGTTTTGGTTTTAACCGAGGCGGCTGAATCAGCCGAAAAGTTTTGATTGAACGGCCCGAGCAGAGTGGCTGGTGATTAGATGAGCAGAAATGTGACTCTGAATGCTTGAAAATGCTGCTCGATATTTGCCAGTCCTGCAGATATGCAAGCGCTGGGTTCTCCAGCTTGACCTTTTGCCCAAATGGCACTGAGAAAAAAAAAGAAATCAATGAAACCTGCTTATTTATACATGTGTATCTTCAAAGATCCAAGCAAACCTTCATCTACGCCCAGCAGAGACCCTCTGCGGTCCATCTGCGCTGACTCTGCAGATCTGGGAAACCCAGTATGTGCTCCCCACTGGGACGCGGTTGTATAAACCAGAGGAGGAGGCAGCAGTAATGCTCTGGGACACCATGGCTCTTTGACCGGCAGCATTGATCTAAACATCAAGCTGGCCATCGAGTGACCAGCACAGCTATAGTCTGTCTGTCTTCTCATCTCAGCCTCGTCCATTAGACTTCAGACAAGCCACCACGTCTGCGATCTCTGCAGCACCTCCTGCTTTAGGTCCGTTTTATCCTATGAGAGGACAATGTATAATATAAGATGGAGCTGCAGTGAAATCTGCACGTAATAGTGTTTTTATATTAAGGTATTTTGGCTGCAGTTAAGCTTAGTTACCCTACCAGGCTGCGCTGTGTCATGTTGCATCGTATTGATCTCTATGTGCCATGCAAACGCCAAACCATGCCCCCAAGGAAAGGCTCACTGATTCTGTGATGTGATTATACTCGTGCAATGACAGTAAAAGCTTTCTATTCTATTTCAGTTGCTCTATTCAATTGATTCGGGCGGGCATCTCCATTTGTCTGCACATTTCATATCCCGGGGGCAATAAAAAAAAAAGTGCTTTACGGAGCAAATAAAATCTAAAGCGTGATAGATGTTGCAGGTGCAGCAGTGAAAACATTTTATAGAACAAAGTAAAATGAAGAGAAAAGATATGAAAGGTATAATTCACCTCCATACAACCAGCCCCAGCCCCCTCCCTTTCTAACTTTCTGATACAACACACCAGCTATGATAACATTTACATGCTGCAACAGGAAGGCGTTAAGTCAGACGAGTTCAGCTCAAAATCCATCCGACTTTTCAGGGCTGAGGTGCCAGCGAGGCCTGTCCCGCTCCGTCCGTTCGCTCTGCGCTAAGGTGTCAAGTGTTTGGTACCTGCCAGGTATGACGGCAGCAGGCACAGGCAGGCAGGCAGCACCAGGAAACCTTCCAACCTGTGCTACCGCTGCTACCGCTGCTGCTGTATCATCCCGAGCATCTCCAACCCGAGCATGTCCGAGCCCCGGTCACGCCGGCAGACTGATCACAGTCCAGATATTAAACAGGCCTGTTAAAGCCTGCCTTCACCGCCTTCGTTTCAAACCCCGAGGCTGGGAGTAAGATGGGCCCGATATCCAGATCGCTTGTGTTAATATTGAAGTTATATTAAATGAAAGGTGTTATTGTGAAGCTGACGCGAAAAACCGTTGGCACAAACGATCACATGCGTCAGGATCGGGGTGGCGAATCACCCCAGATCAACCGTTTCTCAGTGGGAACGATGAATGGATAAATTGTTCATTGAATAGAAATGGAACATTGAAAGATGAGAAGAACTGATTATAATCTGATTATTGCCCCTTCTCTCTGCCTTATCCGTCTCTGGAAACCGAATATGTACTGGTTTTTCACAAGTTTGCTGGATAAAATGCTTGAATATTCTACTGAATTCATAAAAAATGAAAAGGTGAATCAATAAAAACATAAAATGTGTCTTAATGTCAGCTTTAATGTACCAGTCATGGTCTCTCCTGTCTGTGAAATGCAGCCCGGGTGTAATTTAAAGGCCGATCTTACAGCGGAGCTAAAGTGCTGCTGCATTAGATTTTAATCAGGATGGCTGCTACATCTTAGACTGTGCCACCCATACTATGGACTGAATTAGATAAAGAAAGCTCTTCCGTCTCCTAATGCTTGGAACGATTCACAATCTCGATAACAACCTCAAAACCTCATATCATACCGAGTTTAAAGCATTTATGAAAGCACAGGGGTTGTTTATATGAGTGTGTTTTAAGTCATGTGTTTGGTTTTTATTGAAACTGTGTTGCTGCAGCCTCGGGCATATCTCCCTTATAAAAAGATCTAAGATGATAAAATATAGGTGAAATAAAGGCAGAACTGAAGGGTTTTATGAGATTTTTTTACTGACTTCAGTATAGATTTTCACAAGATTTGTGGTGCATTTCTTCTATTTATGTATGTAAGTGATTCTTTACTAGGATACACTCCTATTTAGTTCATTTTTATTTTTGCTGAGGTTGTTCACTATGTGCTATAAGTCATTTGTTTATTAAAGAGCAAAAACAGGAATAAAATGATGCGCAAAAGGTCCGATTGCCACACTTTGCACTTTTCTTTTTGCAAGATCCTCTTGTTGTGAATGAACCCACAGTACTGTGAAATACGACTCTGACTCTGGATGCGTGTGTGTGTGTGTGTGTGTGTCATTCCAGGTGATCTACCTCCAGAAGGCCGAGATGAACAGGGAGACGGTGTTCCCGATGCACCCGAGCAGCATCCACGGGGTGGAGGACATGTCCACGCTGGCCGAGCTGCACGAAGCCGCCATCATGCACAACCTGTTCCTGCGCTATCAGAGAGACAACATCTACGTAAGGCCCTGTGCTGGTCCGCCCGCCGCCTCCCCGCACCCGGAGACTGCGGGCTCCCTTTGTGTTGCGTTTGTCCGCTTTCTGGGAAGCGGGATGTGCAGCGCAGACAGACAGAGATTAGGAGCATTAGCGCAGATCTGTGGCAAATCTCACACCAGCAAAGTCACAGACGAAGCGATGCGTTTGAAGATTTTCAGTCATTTTCCTCTTCAAGTATGTCTTAAGTTCGGCTCGATGTGTTCCTGGAAGCGACTCCAGGATTGCCGGGTTTTCCTTTTAAGAGTGTGAGATGATAGACAGGCACTTTTGACCCCGTCTCACCTCCGGGATTAATTTCTGAAGCCCTAACTTCATTTTTTTTTCTCCCTGAAATCCTATCTCCTAATCTCATCCATGTCTGTCTGCGTGACATCGCAGAACAATTAAATTGTGGGACGATGACCCACAAACACACTTTTGCCAGGCACTTATCCCCCCGAGCAGCGGCGACGGATCCTAAAATATTACCAGGCCCGCTGCAAAGTAGGCCACGTGCTGGGCTGCCAGGGTGCGACCGACCCCAGGTTGTGTGTCGGGAGGATGCTCCGAATCCTCTCACTGTCTCAACTCCAACTTTATTTATTTTAAGTGCCAGTTTGTAACAGATGTAATCTCCATGCACCTTACAAAGGTGAGCAACAATATGTGCAAAGGGAGAAACCTCAGGGTGAGAGACAGAGGAGGGGATCCTCACCCAGGACAGCATGATAGTATACAGAGATATAAAGATTGATAAGACTGACAATAGATTTTAGTCTGGAGGTCAAATGAGTCATTAGTAGAAACAGTGCATGCAGCATGAAGTGAGGTGAGGTACAGATCCTGGATCCAACTCAGCATCTATAGTCCTGTGCAATCAAGGAATAAGAGTAGAGATTTGAGGATAGATGAGGAGAGAAGACAGAGAGAAAAGAGGGATGTGCCCAATCCACATAGAGAGAAATAGAGCGATAGAGCTCAATTCTTATAGCAGTCTCAAGTCTTTTCACTGTAGTGACAAAGATATGAAAGCTGCCAGTTCTGCCCCCCCCCTTCCCTGTCATGCTGTGTGTGCTTGGTCAGCATCTGTGACTTTTAATCCCCCCCCCCCTCCATCCCACCACCCTACAGACCAACATCGGGTCCATCCTGGCGGCAGTAAATCCCTACAAGCAGATCCCGGGCCTGTACGACGGCAGGGCGGTGGATCTGTACAGCCGCCACCAGATGGGGGAGCTGCCCCCGCACATCTTCGCCGTGGCCAACGAGTGCTACCGCTGCCTGTGGAAGAGGCACGACAGCCAGTGCGTCCTGATCAGGTGAGGGGACGGGACGGGACGGGACGGGACGGGACGGACGGGCCGCTCGCTCTAGAACGTCCCTCTGACCACGTCCTGCGTGTTTCTGTAGTGGCGAGAGCGGAGCTGGGAAGACGGAGAGCACCAAGCTGCTGCTGAAGTTTCTGTCGGTGATGAGTCAGAACTCTGCGGGCACGCCTCCTTCAGAGAGGACCACCAGGGTGGAGCAGGCGCTCGTCCAGAGCAGGTGACCCCCCCCCACCCCACCCTGATCACTGACACCACCATCACCAGCTTTGAATTTGAAGTCACTATTATTGACCTTTATTTAGGTTGGACAGCTATAGAGACACACAGACCTGGACCGGACCGGATTGAATATATAAGATAGATATATATTATTATGTATCTGGTAGAGAGAGTTTGGCTATATAAAGTCCTTTTTTAACCTTAACTTCAACTTTTCTTTTATAAAACAATCAAAGTGGACCAAAGTGCTGGGCATCAATAAAAGCACTAAAATGTACACATTCAATAATCAGTATTTGTATTTGTCTCACTTCATATTGTGGTTTCTGTTTTAATATAATTGACTCACTCAGACCACCTACAATTTGATAGATTTCACAAATGCCCAAGAGCTGTGGAATTAAAGGGATGGATGATAAATGTTCATTTGGTTTGTGTCTTTTGCGTTATTGAGGTTTGACTGACTCGGTTTCCTCTCCTTTGTGCGCAGTCCCATCATGGAGGCCTTTGGCAACGCCAAGACCGTGTACAACAACAACTCCAGTCGTTTTGGAAAGTTCATCCAGCTCCACTTCTCCCAGAACGGAAACATCCAGGGCGGCTGCATCATTGACTGTATCCTTTAACGCTTCACCCACATTCGCCTGTTTGCAAACCTGTCTGGAGCGTGTGGCTCTTTCGATCGGCCAGAGTTGTCTTGTTTCTCCTTGACTCTCGACCCTCAGATTTACTGGAAAAGGTGAGTCTGTGTTTGAGGTGCGGCTTGCACCATCTCGACATCCCTTCACTCACTAAAAACCTTTCTTTCCTAGAACCGCGTGGTTCGACAGAATCCAGGAGAGAGAAACTACCACATCTTCTACTCTCTGCTGGCCGGGGCCGACAGAGACCACAGAGGTCTGTTGCTGCACTCATTAAACACTCGTACACACTCTCAGCCCCTTTTTTCTGATAGTCTAATTCATCTCTAAAGCAAAAGAGTGTTCAGTGTAATTAAACAGCGGGCAGCCAACCTGAAAATCACAATTCAAATCCGCCTTTTGAGCAAATGAATGAGGTTGTCGCTCATTTTGTTTCTTGAGCTGTTAAAACTGAATTCGTAAAGCTCTGAGGACTCGTGACTTAATTGCTCGAACATAACCGTGTGTGTGTGTGTGTGTGTGTGTGTGTGTGCTGCAGACATGTACCTCCTGTCTGAGGGTCCTGAGGCGTACCACTACCTGAGCCAGTCGGGCTGCGTTCAGGACAGCAGCCTGGACGACAAGCAGCTCTTTGACAGCGTGATGGTAAGGAGAAGAACCCAGCTCTATGTGTGTGTGCATGTGTGTGCAGAGCCTCCGTTCTACCCCTAGAGGGCGCCACGAGTCTTTATCATAGCTGCTCCTCAGCAGACAGAAACTCCTCTTGTAGGAAAACATGAACATGATGGTCTGTCATTGTGTCATCTCAGGTTATGGAGGATAAATTGGAATGCATGTGTATGTATGTGTGTGTGTGTGTGTGTGTGTGTGTGTGTGTGTGTGTGTGTGTGTGTGTGTGTGTGTGTGTTGGAGCTGCACAGAAAAAACAAAGCGAGGTCTGACTTGCTTCCGCACGCCTAACGTGTCCTCCGCAGGAGGCGCTGAAGGTGATGGAGTTCACCGAGGAGGAGATCAGAGATGTGTTCAAGCTGCTGTCGGCCGTCCTGCAGATGGGGAACATCGAGTTCATGACAGCCGGCGGCGCTCAGATCACGTCCAAAGGCGGTAGGAGAAGTGACGGAGTGCCGCACGTCCTCGCCCCCTGAACCCCTCGACGGACGCAGACACTTGAGAGTCTGTGTTTCGTCGGATGCTTTTCTCTCTCTCTCTGTGCCATCTCTAAAACGCATCTTAAGCCAATTAGCGTCTGAGGAAGTTGAACTGCTGGTCAGCTGGAGCCAGTCGTGAAAAATGTCACATTCCAGCACTAAATGAATAACAAATGCATATTAAATTAAGTTCATAGTGAGCCTTTTTCTCAGCCAATCGCTGTTTTCCATGTGATTGATACTGATTCATAAGTGACTTATTGAACACTTTATTAAGACATAATTAAAGATCTGCAATGACAGTTGCCCATAAATGACTCACAACCCTGGTTAAGGGATTTCAATCATACGCTCTAACCAAACAAAACACAATCAATCTTTCAACTTCATCTTTCAACGACTTTTCAACTATTTCAAAGCAATGTTATTACACATTCTAGTTGATTTTGATCTATTCTTTACATGAAACAGAAATACGTGTAAATAAGTGTGACAGATGACAGATATAAACCGAATGTGACTCGTCAAATAACGGTTTCATCGTTCTTTCATGCCTGCTTTTAGAGGAATCTCAGAGACTGCAGAAAAAATGGCTCTGTGCTTTTGCAGGAGTTTAGAGCAAAAACTGATGACTATCTCCAGTCTGATTTTGCACCTCTGCGCCGCGTCCCTCCCACCCGTGGCTTTGATTGACGTTGGCGCTCGCAGACGGAGCCCTGAACAGGCTGTAACACGAGCCCGGGGCTCCTTTGTTCGCTGTGTCTGACCTCTTTTCCAAAGAAGCGGTGAACTGCAGTCTGCGCAGAGCGCCGCACGACACGACTAGAGTTTCCTATAGGCGGTGTAGGATCGCGCTCTATATGTCACGCCTGTTGTTCGACATCGGCATGTGAGTCACCCGAACCGGCAGACACAAACACCCCTGATCCCCCGGTTCAGCAGCAAGGCTCGTTTAGCATTAGCTTGAGCATTTCTGGAATGATTAAATACATGTTTATAACATCTCCTGGGCCTGTTTGACAACATCTCCACTCACTTACTTGCACTTGAACAGCTGTTATTCCTCCTCCTCCTCCTGCCATCTCCTCTCCACTACTGCACCGTCGTGAGACAAATGTATTGCTTGTATGTTTTCTCCTGGAAGTGACGGGACCTGCTGCAACTGTGGCCCCATGCAGGTGAACAGTTTGGTGAAGTGAGATTGTTTTGATTGCAGTGGTCAGTAACGTCAGCGACCTGCTGGGCCTGGACTCCTTCCAGCTGTCCGAGGTGTTGACCCAGCGCTCCATGATCCTCAGAGGAGAGGAGATCTGCTCGCCGCTCACCGTGGAGCAGGTAACACCTCGATTCCCACTCCCTGCATATGTAGGACCCTCCTTTTTCACTACTTAAAACCATACAGTAGAAGTCTGTTTGTTGCCCCTTGTCCTCCTCCCTACTCACCCTCCCTTACTCTTTGTGACACTCTCTGTCTCTCTCCCTCACACACACGCACACACACACACACACACGCAGCTTTTCTTCCAGCGCTCTCCCCCACATGCCTCTCCAGATCCCTTGCGTGACTCCCAGCCATTTCCTGCTTTTTGTCTGCCAGATTCCTGGCACAATGAAGCCATCGTGATAGTGATCTGAGTCAAAGGCACAATAGGAGCCAGTGACTGAGGGCGAAGCCGGAGTCTTCTCCGCACCGAGACGTCGCTCGGCAATAACTCACACATGTCCAGCAGCCACGCCACGCCAGCGCCTCCGTCTTGCACGTGTTGTCCTTTTCACCCCCCCCACCCCCCACTGTCCTGGAGCGCATCGTGACGCGGGTCGTCTCTCGGACCCCTTCCCGCCCACTCGCACGCACGAATATGCAGAGCGGACCTTTTGCTGTAATCGCAGGGGACGCGAAATTCACAAGACGGCTTTTCAGGCCCGGGACAAAGGGCCTGGCGCTGTCACGCCGCTAGCCGCTTGTCCTGCCTGGCCTTTGAAGCAGCTCGTCCCTTAATAGAGTTCATTATTCCGGGCCCTGGAGTCAGCAAGAATGGCTCCTTCTCACAGCGGCCAGGGGTCACCCACCCCGCCCGGGCCCTCCCCGCCCCCCCACCCCGGACAAACAGCCATTCTTCTCGCCCCCGTGACGGAGATCCTGGAGCCACCGGCGCGGCGTTCACACCGGCCAGTTCTGCAGGAGGTGACAGGGCTTGATGGATTACTCAAAAGCCCGGGAGCATTGTTACCCCAAATACAGTAACGCGCCGCCACGCTCTTGTTTTGTTTGCAACTCAAGCACAATGCCTGCGGAGGAAGCGGAGCTGGCGAGCCCGAGCTTTTTATATCCGCGCGCGGACGGTGTCAAAGGGCCGACCTCGCGGCAGCTGGAGGGAAAATGCGAGCTGGGTCCGACGGCGATTAGAGGCAGATTTTTGTCATTTGTTTGACTTTGTGCGGAGGATGTCACACGACAAGAGTGACAGGCGCTCCAGGGACGACTGTTTTGTTGTAGATCCGTGGCATGTTTACACTTCCCATGATCCCGAGGTCCATGTGGGCTTTACAGTTTACACTTGACCTGGGCAAACTGGAAGCATTTCACCATAACACATGGACTTACATGCAGATATATGTATATGCAGGTGTATACACCTGATCTTCTTTCCTCATGTTCAGTTTCTTTGGCGGTATGCGTGTAATTAAAAATCTCATATATTTCATTGTCTTATTTTATGTCCCAGCAACATTATATTATTGATAAAAGTCTCAAATTATTTGGTAGCGCTTTGTTCAGAGCTCTATGTGTCATAATTTGCAAATTATGTCCAAGATGTTAACTGATCGAAACATTTTGGCTGCAACCCACTTGTTTCTACTAGTGCAGTTGTACTTGACCTCATCTTCAACTGGGCATTAGATAAGTCTGAGGGGTTTCGAGCCTCTAGTTTAAGAAAATGTATTGAGTTTTATACTTTTTATGCAAAAGCTTAAAGTCTTTGTGAAAATAATCCATCCATCCACCCATTATCTCACCCATTTTTTGTTACTCAACATTGTGAAAACACTGTTCTCACCATCTCCAGTGTACACAGTGTGAAGACAGGGAATACACCCAGGACAGGTCACCAGTCTGCCAACATGAAACACACACGTTTCACTCTCACACTCACACCATTTAGAGTCACCTGTTGACCTTATTGTATGGTTCAGGGCAGTGGGAGGTACGAGCAGGGTTTGAAACAATAAAATAAATACTTGAACGTGAATGCGTGTTTATACGTTACTCTGATTTGTCTCCGGTTTCACTGGATTTTTCTAATACAACCAACCACCTCCTGACGTGCGTCACTCTGTAGATATGCAGGCGATAAACAACGGCGTCTGTTGTGAAAACACACACCGTCTTACCTGCCGGCTGCAGACAGACGCTGACATAACACACCTTTGTCTCCAAACCGCTGCAAACCATCAAACATGGCGTGTTTTCACAGTGCTAACCACCATCTGATACCTATATATGTATATATATATACTCTGTGAGACATATATGTTGTCTGTTGAAGTCTACAGTTTCTCTTCTCTCTCGTTATTTGTTATCCATGTCGACCGTGGCCTCTCTCTGTTCTGGTATCCGCAGGCTGTGGACTCCAGAGACTCGGTTGCCATGGCTCTTTACTCTCAGTGTTTCTCCTGGATCATAATGAGGATCAACCAGAAGATCAAAGGCAAAGACAACTTCAAGTCCATCGGCATCCTCGACATCTTTGGCTTTGAGAACTTTGAGGTGAAAATTCACTCATGCTCATCAAAAATCCCAATACTTAAAACGCTTTAAACGAGGAACTGAGTCTTTTCTTACTCATTACTTTTGCTGATCACTGTCATATACATATAATCTGAATAAAACAAGTTGTTCAAGTATTCAAACTAGTATTCACAGATTAGTTGAAGCCAAAATTATCCACGTGACATGGAAACGGCTGAATTTGTTGTCACTTCAACTCTTTGATTAAGTTTAAAGATTCTCCTCGTTCACCTTAAACTTGGGTTTAAGACATGGTTTGATCTCTTGAAGGAAACACTTCTGTATGTTTATTGTTGTATGATTACATGGCGAGGGCACCTGGGAACATCCACCGTGCTAAATCACCTCCCTCTGCCTCGCAGGTGAACCGTTTCGAACAGTTCAACATCAACTACGCCAACGAGAAGCTGCAGGAGTATTTCAACAAGCACATCTTCTCGCTGGAGCAGCTCGAGTACAACAGGTGACGTTGTTGAATACATGCAGACCTGCATTTCTACTAATTAGGCCCCACTGGGAGCCGATACACTGAAAGTAAACCGAACACGTTTCTCATTCTGCAGACAGATACAGCTGGGGGGGAGGGGGCCGGGCCTCCTTGTAGAAATCAGGGCAAAGTGCCAGAGTTTTGGAATTGGCTCAGCTTCTCCCCCCAGACAGTTGTTTTCTTGTATGAAGGGCCAAGAGCTTGGACATGGCTCATTTCATCACATGTTCACTCTGACAATACACCCATTGTATCTCCCTGCTTGTTTATATTTATGTATATACACGCTGTGTGTGTGTGTGTGTGTGTGTGTGTGTCTGCAGAGAGGGCATCCAGTGGGAGGCCATAGACTGGATGGACAACGCCGAGTGCCTGGATCTCATAGAGAAGGTAACAGACAGTCCGAGCCGAGCCACCCCTGCGGGTCGACCGCTAAACCTCTAACCAGAGCTCGTCCCAGACGCCACACTGCGCTCGCACTGTCCTCCGCCTCCCACTCTGTCATTACTCTGTCTCATCTCGCGTGTTGTGTGCGCAGTAATCTACACCGCTCGGCGGTTTTTGGAGCTACGGTTGTAGCCAGTTGTGTTATTTTATAGTTGGGCTGATGTCAGAGGAAGCAGAGAAAAAAAAAACTACACAGCAAGCAAACATTTGATGGAGCACTCTTGTGTGTGTGTGTGTGTGTGTGTGTGTATCTTTGTGAATGCAGAGCAAGGTGTTGCCAGACGTCCTGGCTGCTCAGTGAACCCTCTTTTTATAAATAACAGAGAAAATTGAATGAATTACTATGTGGTTTCCTGGACGCATTGTTACAATAAAAGCTGCCAGATGTTTCCCAATGGGATTTTAACCAGTTCCATCATGACTGCGGCATGTCTCTCTCTCTCTCTCTCTCTTTCTGTCTGTCTGTCTGTCTCTCTTTCCCTCCCTCTGTCTGTATCCCCTTTAGAAACTGGGCATGTTGGCTCTTATCAATGAGGAGAGTCGCTTCCCCAAAGGCACAGACTACACCCTTCTGGAGAAACTGCACAGCCGACACGCAGTGAGTCCACACACACACACACATATGCATGAAAACTTGAGTGTATGCAGTGCCTGTATCTCCCCAGACAGCCCGATAAAGACATAAAAATGACCTGTATCCGCCCCAACAAAGGCTCCTTAACCCCAGCTGAAGAACTGCCTCCTCCTCCCACGCAGCCTCCAGCAGTTAAACCTGCCTCCGGAGCAGCGCCGGGAATCTGTGCAACACTCACACTCACACACACACACACACAAACACACACGCACACATATACAAATACACATACACATACACACACCACCTCCCCGAGCTTTTCTCACACGGGAACACAACAATACTGAAATGTGATCAGCCTGTTCTCCGGGCCTGATCAGTATTGTGTACATGGGGGAGGAAGAAAAAAAAAAGTGTCCTCAGAAAACCCGGCAGGCTTCAGAAAAAAACAGGAGGGTTCACACAGGGCACCTGAGGTGTCGAGCCTTCAGGTCCTAGCTGAGGGTTAGCGACCGTCCTGATGTCAGTAAGTGTGTTTATTCAGGTGAAAGTATCTCAACTTGTCCAGTGTCGATTGCTGCAGATCCAAAGAGTAAAATCAACTGGTGATTAAATGTAGAGTAAAAGTAGATGATTATCAGGGTGGAAACATGATGAAAGTGTCCTGTAAGAAGGCTCAGTGTATAATATGGGCCCTTTAAGATGGAGAAACCCCCACCTCATGCAGCTGCTGCACTGTTTCATGTCCTTCCACCATGAAAAATAGATCTTTCAGATCATTTGGTAGGTACAGTTTTCAGCTTGTTGCGTCTCTGTCCTCCCAGCCGCCCTCTGAACTCTTTGTTACTTCCCCTCGGTGAAATCAGGACTTTCAGTGCAGACGTGGACCTTTCACAATAGTCATTGTCCTCTTTTCCCCAGACCAACCCGTATTACGTGAAGCCCAGAGTGAACGACCACCAGTTTGGCATCAAGCACTACGCCGGAGAGGTAATTGGAAACACCTACGCACACACACATGCACACACACACACACACACACACACACACAGAAACACAGAAAAACGGGTTCATTTTCTACACCAGAACATGAAAGCGAGGTAGGATCTGCTTTGCCAACATCTGCCCCACCCCCCTCCTCCTCCTCCTCCTCCTCCTCCTCCTGCTGCCACCTTTTTTCCCTGAGTCAGGAGAAGCTGCAGCACCGTCATCCTCTCCTCCTTCCTCTGCTGACAGGATGGCCGGGATCACTCCTGACGGAAGTGTAGAGAAAGGCAGAAGACATGCACAAATGGAGAGAGAGGAGAGGGCAGGAGGGGTAGCGCGCCCGTGTGTGTGTGTGTGTGTGTGTGTGTGTGTGTGTGTGTGTGTGTGTGTGACTGGCCCTGATAAAGAGTGGCCTCATGAAGCCTGCCTCAGACAAGGTCTCCTCAGTGTGAATGTGGCAGCGCAGTCACAAGCCTGGCGTGGACGTCTATGGTAATGACCAGAGAGGACAGGCAGGCCGGCCAGTTGTTCTCGCTCCCTCTGTCCACTGTGCCTCTCTCAAAGCCGCCTCTGTTATCGCCCGGCGCTGCCCCGAGTTCAGCCGGAGAAACAGTAGCATCCTCCCACGGATTTGATTATCTGTCTGGTGCCAGGGAAATGAATTTGATTTAGACCGAGTCTCTCCTTGTCAGACGTGAACTTTCACAGCAACAACAAAAACCTGACTGCGCTCTGTGAGCTCGAGGTGGAGGAGAGGGGCGGGGGGGGGGCAAACACAAACACTTATTTTTAGTGTCTCCAGCAGCCAAGACGAGGCCGTGTGTAATTCCTCCCGACAAGCCAATCTCATCGTGAGTCCATCCCAGTCAGATATCGTCGTTAACCTGCAACTGACGGACCACAGAGAGGCTTTTGTGCGACCTCTTCCAATGACAGAGGAATGGGGTCTAATTAGCGCGTCTGTGATTTATAAATACATTTGTTGTCAAGTTGGGATCTCACGGCTCCCTGTGAGCCTCAGAGCTCAGGAATGGGGGAGTGTGTGTGTGTGTGTGTGTGTGTGTGGGGGGGGGGGTAGATCCTGGTGTGCACACACAGCTGCTACAAAAGCTCTCATGCACACATTACATGCATAAACGTGCACAGATTAGATGTTATTTCTGTGCATTTTCCAACACTTATATACACGTGTGAGCTAATGCACATACGCACAAATATAAAGTCAGAGCAGAGCGCTGCGGATCGCAGCAGGCGGAGGAATGCCGCACCGCTTAGACCAGCACAGCTCAACAGGTGACTGCATTAACACAGGGCCGCTCGGCTCTGCACTCGCCCAACCTATGCTCTGTATGCTCATTGATATTCCTGTCACACACACACACACACACACACACACACACACACACACACACACAAACACACACACACACACGTGCAAAAGTTCTGGAGTCTGTAATAAAGCTTGTGGAGTTTAAAGATGTGAACGTGGAAGTGGGAAGATGAGCTTCATTTCCATGCACGGCTGGTATTTTATCTTTAAACATTGATTGTTATGAAACAAGTTGTTTCACTTTGAATCCATGCAGGAAACGCCACCCTGCGCCATTATCACCATCAGAGGGACACTTTTCTTTGCATTACAGTTGATAAAATTGATATAACTGCGATTGGAGATCATGAAACCCAGACAATTCTTCATCCCCTTCATCTTCATCTTAGACTTCTTCAGTTCTCTTCGGCTTAGTTTTAGACTATTTTTCATCAATTCCCCCTGTTGTCGCATCAAGGCCTATTTCATTGTATCTCTGCTCCCAGCTTACTCTATTGTATCCACTTTTACAGGTGTTGTACGATGTACGCGGGATCCTGGAGAAGAACCGCGACACATTCAGAGACGACATCTTGTTTATCCTCAAAGACAGCAGGTGAGCAGATCACAAGGCCCTGCAAGCGACTCCCTGCCCATTTGAGGCTCCTCCAATCTGACGGCGTCTCTCCCCGCAGGCTCGACTTCATCTACGACCTCTTCGAGCGCGTCGGCAGCAGGAACGGAGACGAGACCCTGAAGATGGGCACGGCCCGACGCAAGCCCACCGTCAGCTCTCAGTTCAGGGTGAGGCCGATCTTCCATGATCTCAGACCCTGAAATCCTGGTTCAGCTCATGACTGTGCGACTGTGTCGGCGCACAGACGAGGAATTGTCTCAGCGTGCCGCTGCATAAGACGACCACTTGACCCCCCCCCCCCCCCCAACATTTGGCTCTTTTCCTCGGTGTGATGAGTGTGAGCGTGAGGGCACGGAGGGGAAAAAAGAAAGAGGCCAGCAATCATGGAGAGACAGAGGGAGAGGGAGAAAAGGGCCATCGAGCCCCGAGTCCGCTATTGTTGCATCCAGCCGTGGTTGCTATGGTTACAGGTTATAGAGGTGGGGCGGTGATGTCATCGTTTCTCAAAGATGGGACGAATGGCTCTTTGGAGGGAGCCGGATCTTTGTGATCTGTTCATTTCAAAGAGCCGTTAAAAAATCATTTTAGCCATAAATAAGTCATTGATTCACGTTATCCGACAGTAGTCGAACGGCTCCCAACCAAACACGTCTTGGTTCCCATCGTTCATGTTAATGAGCCGTTCAAAAGATTCACAACTCTAGTGTCCACACCAATACACAGGGGCAGCGTTTTCACGTTATCCCACTCTCAAAATATACTGTAGCTGCCCTCCTGCCCCACCGCAAAACACTATCTCAATGTGGAAAAATCACACACACTCTCCTAAATCCGTGTCTGTGTGCATGGGCCCTTAATTGCACCTTAAGCGGGAATGTGAGACTTGTCCCGGGTGTATTGCCTGTCTTCCCTACACACATGTGGGAAACAAGCTCCAGCAGTCCCACACAACACCATTAAGGTAAAAAGAAAAGTGGGTGAGATAATGGATACGTGAGTGAAATAAAAAATAAAGGGTCATTCTCAATTTAAGTCTGAATTTTGCGAGCCCTGTGGGGTGCGTGGAGTATGTGGTTGCGGTGGCGGCGGTGCAGGCTGCAGCGTCGGGCTTAGCCTAGCATGTCCTGCCTGCAGCGCGCAGAGAGGGAGCAGCGCAGGATTTGGCAGGCGGCCCTGGCTCACAGCTCCTGAAGCCGGGGGGATTAGGGTTGATGGCCGGGCAGAGAGGGGCCAACCAGGGGCCAATCACGCTCCGCTCTGCCAGGCCAGGCCTCGCTGGAGACAGACTGTCTGAGGCTGCGAGCTGAGCCAGGCCGACGGAGCTGCAGGGTTCAAGGGTCGACTCTGTGTGTGTGTATGTGTGTGTTAAGGTGTGTGTGTGTGTGTGTCAAGGAACGCATGGAGAGCAATTGAGATGGAAACTTAGAAGTGATATTTACAGTAACTTGGTCAACAGTTCATAACTGATCCCCTACACTTTCGACTTAATTGTTTAATTTCTGTACGTCCACAATGAGCTCTATAAGAGTTTCCTCTTTTACTTTTGACTTGATTTTTTGCTACTTTCTTTCATGTTTCTGTTACTCAACCCCAACAGTCTTCCAACTACAAGAGAAAACATCTTTCTGCCACTTCAGTGAAACAACTTCAGCCTGTTTTTCCAAGAATAAAGTGGTTTT
Source organism: Karalla daura (assembly GCA_029224185.1). Lineage (NCBI taxonomy): Eukaryota > Metazoa > Chordata > Actinopteri > Chaetodontiformes > Leiognathidae > Karalla > Karalla daura. The sequence continues at coordinate 11,363,079 of CM055202.1, forward strand.
AAAAATGGGACAGTGTTTCTTTTCAAGACTCCCACTCTCACGAACAAAAAGTTCTGATTCCTCTCAGAAATGGGTCAAAGTGATTCATAGTAATCCAATCAGACGAGACATGTTGTTGCATTCGTTGTTCTTAAGTAAACAACAATCAGTTGATATGAGTACATTGTGAATAGATTGTGGTAACGTACTGAACAAATAATGCTTTCAACTTCCTCGGTTTGGACGTTTTATTTTCGAGTCGAGACGTTCCTTTACAGACACAAAGAAAGGACCAAAGTGTCTGTACTGTCTGCATCCTAATCCTCCTGCTTCTGATGTGTTTCAGGACTCTCTTCACTCTCTGATGGCCACACTAAGTGCCTCCAACCCCTTCTTTGTGCGCTGCATCAAACCAAACATGGACAAGGTAGGTCATGCAAATTTCATTGCATAAAAAAAAAAAAAAGAGTCAGAATCCCTGCCAGGTCCCGTCAAGGTCAGCGCCTGCAAAGTTAAAGCTCCTCGTTGCTATTCATAGCTCCCACTTCTCAGAGTCTCAGTATTTTTAGTCTCATTACTGCAAAGTCATAGAAAGGTTTCCACCTGATAAGTTGTTTTTTGCTGCAAATTCACAACACCAACAAACCGAAACCGCGCTCCCGCTTCGGCGCTCTCGCCTGCTCGGACATAAAGCCCCGCGCACCGGCGCATTCCTGCCACACTAGCCCCTTCACCGGGGGTCAGAGGTCACTCCTGGCCACTCCGGCTGCAGCGGCCCGGCTAATGCTCTGCTGATCTGGCTGCGTCGGTGGAATGCCGAGATAAGACCAGGGCGCTGCGGCCGAGGGGGTTTAGTTAGGACCCCGGCTGTTCCCGCGCCACGACTGCGTCTCCTCCGAAAAACCTGCACCTCGTTTCCCCAGATTCACAGTTTGTATCAGCTGCTCTGCAACACTGCTCTGCGACACTTCTCTCTGTTACTGTTACTTATTAATGTTCACAGTGTGGAGACTGAGTCTCTTCCTCTGCTCTCCTCACCTCCCACTCCCTCTGCGTCATTCCCCCTCACCTTCTCGCTTACTTATTACCATGGAAACCGTCTTCCTCTCGCCCTCTCTCTCTCTCTCTCTCTCTCTCTCCCTGTCCCTCCTTTGCCTCGCGTTAGCTCACCTGGCTCCGGCCAGTCAAGATGGAACAAGCCGAGCCTCTGTAAATCCTGCAGAATGACAGGACCGCATGCGTGCAAACATGCAAATTGCACGTGTGTGTGTGTGTGTGTGAGCGTGCACACGCTCTCTCTGTCTCTTCGGAAAAAAAAACGTCACCGGGGGAAGGGTCAGCTTGTTTTCACTCAAACAAGTCCGCATGCCGTCCCTCTTTCAGCTGCCTAAATCCTCAGCTAAAGAGCAGAGTTCAGGGCTCTGAGAGGAGCTGCGGCCCCGCTCACATGCGAGCCTGCAAGTGCCTTTTGTGTCCCACTATGTGTGGGTGTGTGTGTTTGCATGCGGGGTAGCATTAGCCTGCAATTAGAGTGACACATTTGGGGAATGCGGTGGTCCTGCACGGGGCTTATCCGCCGCTCTGTGCCCTCTGGGTGACAGTGGCCTTGGTGTGGTCCAGCGTTCTCCCCCTCTCAGTGGAGGTGTAAGGCGGCAGACATCACAGATCACCAGATCACCCCCCCCCAACACACACCCCCATCCCCGATAAGCAGGGACCGGGGGGATCGCTGGCAGCGGGGAGCTGCGAACAATGCGGCTGATTATTCCAGGAAGAAAGGTCTGCCCGGTTGGCAAGGTCTAAGCCCAGCCCGGTCGGGTTTCTCTGCGATGGCGTGCGTTTTCTCTGCAGTAACCTGATTGTTAATGTAAAATGATAGCGCTCGCCATGGTAATTTACTTTTTTTTTTTTTTTACTTCTGGTTGAACCTGACTCAGTCGTGTGGGCTCAGATTGAATTTGTATTTGCGTTCAGCTGTTCAGCATATTTTCCACTCACACATAATCTGCAAAAAAAATCAGTTTGGGCTGAAAAAAAAAGTCTGCAAAGTCTCAACTTTCTATGCATAGAGGAGATGAAATATGATGCAGTTGAGCTGTATCTGAGATTGCAAAGAGATAACCTGTTGGGTTCACGTCATGCCGTTGCAGAAAGCCAACCAGTTTGATCCCGACGTGGTCCTGAACCAGCTGAGATACTCTGGGATGCTGGAAACCGTAAAGATCCGCAGGGCTGGATTCCCTGTGCGCAGAACCTTTAAGGACTTCTACAACAGGTCAGGAACATGCTGCACGCGCCAAGGCCCGACTGTGGTGGATAATGGAAAATAGTGCCAGATAAATGCCTGCTGTTGTTCTATGATCTAAATGCGCGTTCATGTGTGTGTTTTTCCACAGGTACAAGATGATCCTGAGGAGGAAAATCCACTCAGCCGACGAGAAGCAGAGCTGCTCAGAGCTGCTCGCCCTTCATGACAAAACCAAGACAGAGTGGCACCTGGGGAAGACCAAGGTGGAGCACACACACACACACACACACACACACACACACACACACACACACACACAATCGTGCCCAAACTTGTTTTTGTCGCATAGGAGTCACCCAACATTCATGCCCCGGGTACTCACAATCCGTCTAACCACAAACCGCCCCCGCCCAGCCCCAAACCCAACCCCTAACCTACTTCTCAAACATTGTCCAAACAAACCCTGAAATCCTGGGTTTTCACAGCGTGGGGACCGGCTCGCTGAGTGCAAATAATGCAACGATGACAACTCCACACTGTCATTAACACCAGAGCGCATGAGGTGCTTTTCCATTACAGTTTACAGTTACAAAAGAGAGAGACTTTTAAGATTTCGATAAACCTTCGTCCCGTGAGACTCCAGATGAGGCAAGACTGATGGATGTCCAAAACATAATGATATTAGATATTTTAATTCGATTTAGAAAAAGTTCAGTCGGAGTTCAGTACGGCCGCACCTTGTTTGAAGCACGCTGGTCACGTGACCCCTACCTCATACCCTGTGATGTGCAAGTGGGGAAAAAGTGTTCAGACAAACCAGCTCATGAGGGAAATGTTTTTACATTGTTTGAGAGGTTTTCCAAAAACATTGACGTTCCCATTACAGTCGGTCACTGCGATATTTATGTTTCGTGCATTTCTGTGGGAACGCACCTACTGACACACATACGGTCACCAGGGTAGCTTATCTGACTCACAGACATCACACAAGCTGCTGGGAGCATTATCTCCGAGTCATGCTCGTTATGTTTGATCCCTTCCTCTCCAAGATCTACTTCTGTAGAGCGATTCGACACTGTGGAGTGAAACCCAGTGTCTTCTGGGACCAAAACTTTCCCATGAAGCGGAGCTGCCGTCACTCCCAGGCCGCTATCGACTGTGCCACAGTTTGGAGCGGCCCAGCTGTGACTCATGTCCCGGAGAATCTTTTTTTTTTTCTGGCCGGTTGTGGTCAATTCACTGCTCCCCTGTTGACAACCCCGCAGTTACACGGGCTTATCCCGAAAACCCTGACACCGACAACTGTTACAGTAAATGCAGCGCGACGCGGGGGCTTACAGTAATCCTGAGCCGGCCCTCGTTGTAGCTGGAGGAGGGCGAGCCCCTTGACAATTACAGATTTAATGAAGTGAGCTCCCCGCGAGCGTTTTCTTTTCTTTCCTTTCTTTCTTTCTTTTTGATGCTGAAGTGTTGCAGAGGTTACAGCAAAGTCACGTCTCGTGCCTTCATGGCGTCATGATCCCCGTGTACCGCGGCTCTCAGCGATGCTTATCTCTCGCTTATCTCTCTCTCTCTCTCTCTCTCTCTCTCTGCCTCTTTATTTCAAACAGTCATCAGACAAAGCCCCCTCTCTTTTTATGTGTCCACGGCCCCATTGAATGATTAACCTTTAACGACGCACGCAGCGAAGCCTCCTCGCCTCACGTTGAACCCGGCAGAGCTGCAGCGGCAGAGGAACGGGGGGGGATATAAATAAAACGGTTTTATGGGCTTTCTTAAACATCGGCTGCGTCCACATTCGTCCCACTCCTGCTTCCTGCTCTGAGCTGCGGTTCCTCCGCGGCCGTTAGATCACCGAGACGTTCCAGACCCGCTGCTTGCCTCTCGAACAGTTTCTTTTTGTTTGTTTTTTTGTTTTTTTTCTTTTTGCTGCAATACGCCGTCCGGCTGGCACACGTGCACGTCAAGACGCCGCATGACGGTCTTACTAAACATAAAACCAGGCGCACGGCCGCTAATGTGCACATAGTGACATTCTCACACATGCACACAGAGTGTCCGGGTGCTCAGAGGAGACTCCAGTTCCAGGGTCTTTGGCCTTTGGCTGACTCTGGACACGTCCACTGCCTGAACAGAGAGAGAGAGAGAGAGAAAGGAGGCTACTGTTCCAGATTAAGTATCTCTCTATCTGTGTCGGTGTCGGTCCGTCTTGTTCCTGACAGCGGCGTCATATTTTGGGCCTGGGGATGTGTGTGTGTGTGTGGGGGGGGGGGGGGGGGGGGGTGTAGTAGTGTGGCTTATGGGAAGGGGGCTGAGAGGCAGAAGGGGGCTACGTTTCCTTTGGAAGGAACAATCTGCGTGTAATTATATACGTGCTGATTGTGTGCGGAGGAAGTGTGTGCCCAGAATTGGGGGCTTGGGTGACGCTGCGTGGATTGTGTGTGCGCGCCCGCGTGCTGGCGAGCCATTTGTTTTACAGACGAGGGAAGGATGTGGACGGAGTGGAGGCTTCCTCCTTCTATCAGACTTTACAGAGGCAGGCAGAGCAGGCCGGGGCTGCAGCTGTGGGATCCTTTGATTAGTGGAACATCTGGGACACACACACGCACACTGAAACACACTCACACACACACACATGCAGACAGTGAGACAGACAGAGTCACTCCAAAGGTCTCTCACCCCCGAGGAAGCAGTTGATCCTCCAGGCTAGCGACAGATATCGCATTATCACATAAACCCAGATAACACACAGCTGGTGGCTTCTCTCAGCCTGCTCACATGGTCTGACAAACAAAATCTGATTATGTTTCAGAGTGTCATGTCACCACTGTATGTTCACCTCCTGGGTGAGGCCAGGAGAGAGAGAGAGGGAGAGGGGGAGGGAGGGAGGGAGAGACCGAACCAACTTTGAGAGAATAAAAGTCTCCAGGAGCGAGGGAAGGGTTAACAAAACTCTTTCTCCTTCCTTCATAAGAGCAAGGAGGGGTGTGGTTTTCTATCTGGACAGCAGCCACCATCCCTCCCCCTCATCCCTCCATCCCTCCTCTCCCTACCTCTCTCCCCTCCCTCTCTGTGCCTCCCTGCCTGTGCACGTCAGTCGAGCTACCAGCACAGCAGCAGCAGCAGCAGCAGCAGCAGCAGCAGCAGAGGAGGAGGAGGCAGAGGCTCAGGAAGGACGCCCCAGCACAATGAGGCTCTGCAGCAGCAGCAGTATTCGCAGTCCCACTGCAGCCTCAGCCTCGGCCTCAGCCTCAGCCTCAGCCTCAGCCTCAGCCTCCCCCTGCCTCCCCAGCCAGGGAGCAGGGCCAGCCCGTTAGCCTCAGCTGCACCACAGCTTCCTCTGCAGTGGGTGCTGGGTGCTGCCAGCAGACAACAGGGGCCCTTCACATCTCTGTGGGCTCTCTCTTTTTGCAGCTTCACCAAGAAGAGGAACTAACCCATCCTGTTTCCTCCCCCTCCCTCCCTCCCTAACTCCCTGCCTCCCTCTCCCTCTCTCTCTCACACACACACACCCCCCTCCTCTCTCTCCCTGTGTCGGCCGTGGCGCTCCTCGTCCCGCAGGTGTTCTTGAAGGAGGCCCTGGAGCAAAGGCTGGAGAAGGAGAGGGAAGAGGTGCGGCGCAGGGCTGGCATGGTGATCCGCGCCCACATCCTCAGCTATGTGGCAAGGTGAGTGGAGGGGGAGGCGGGGGAGGAGGAGGGGGAGGAGGACTGAGTGGCAGCGACAGTTGTTAGTGTTTGTTTTGTAACAGAGGTGCACACTGTGTGTGTGTGTGTGTGTGAGGAGAGAGGTTGGATTATGTGCATGTGTGCATGCCTTTGCACACGTGTCTACCTTTGTGTGTGTGTGTGTGTGTGTTATAGGGGTTTATATGCAGTATCAGTGCATGTTGCCTCACACACTGTTGGATCTCGTGAAAATTCACAGACTTTCAGCTCTCAACCCACGCTGCTTTTAAAGATGATTCTGGTTGAGATCGAAGGAGAAATTAGATGCAAAGAATCGATAAAACCGCCTTAAAGTTCACTTTTGTTCACTTGGTTAACTATGTGTCAGTCCCGGGATGCTGTTATGAAGACAGCTTAATGAAGTGAGATCAGTAAAGTGGCACAGCATGATGCATGCCACAGGCAGAGTGCATCCGTATGCTTCCATGAGAACAACACTTTCCAGACAGACAGAAGCTCAAAGGAGAAAGTTAATGGGAGAAAGCTGGAATGTGGGTTATCTGCTGAGATTACAAAGTCTTGTGCGTGCGTGCGTGTGTGTATTTTCAGAAGACGTTCAGATCTGGAATAACGTGCAGGTTATGCCTCCCAGCTGGATGGCCAGCCGTGGCTCTACGCGAGCTCGAACAAAGCTGTAATTTATTAGTCTGCTATATACTGCAGCACGGTTGATGTTTTTACGAACTGAGTCAATCTCAGTCAGGCTTTTCTTCTCCAAACTTTCTGGGCACGGCTGCGCCTGTCAGACCGGGCATCCATCACTTTGTCGGTTTTAAAAACCGTGCACATGCAGGCAGACACCCCTAGGCTGTCATCTCGCTGAACCCCGGCCTGCGGTCGTCTGCACAGTGGGACCGGTGACAACATCCAGGTCGCGAGTCCTCGTCCAGTCAGTGAAGGCAGAGGACGACCTCTGAGGATACAAGTCACAAGTCCGCGCTTTGTGTTATTCTGCGTAACACTATCTGTTCGATCCGAGCGATTGCTGTGGAGCCTGGGCCAGGACGAGGGTCAGAGAGTCACGGCTGCAGTGTGTGTGGTCCCTCGCAGGTCACGTGTGTGTGTGTGTGTGTGTGTGTGTGTGTGTGTGTGTGTGTGTGTGTGTTGGATGCATGTGCAGTGTGTGGGTGATGGGGCTTAGTCACAGGGCTAAACACAGCAGCCCACACGGCCGCAGTGGAGCAGCACAAGCTCATCGCACTCTAAACAGTGCACGGTTGACAATGGGCAGGTCATTGTGTGTGTGTGTGTGTGTGTCTGTCTGTGTGTGTGTGTGTGTGTTTGTTTAAACTGAGGATGCTGGCGGGGGCCTGCGCTCCACGTCACGGCGTTGGCTCTGATGCGAGAACGTGCTGGGATGCTGACAGCCAGTGTGTTTCCTAAAGTGTGTGTGTGTGTGTGTGTGTGTGTGTGTGTGTGTGTGTGTGTGTGTGGTTGGTCTCTCTCCAGGAAGCAGTACAAGAGGGTGTTGTCCAGCGTCGTCACCATCCAGAAGAACTACCGCGCTCACTACTGGCGCCGCGCCTTCCTGCGGCTGCGCGTGGCCGCCGTGGTGCTGCAGAAGCACCGGCGCGGCCAGCTGGGCCGCTCGCTCTGCCGCCAGCTCCGGACGGAGAAGGAGAGGCGCGAGGAGGAGGAGAGGAGGCGGCTAGAAGAGGAGCGGAGGAGGATGGAGGAGGAGAGGAGGCGGCGGGAGGAGCAGGAGGAGGAGGAGAGGAAGAGGAGGGCCGAGGAGGAGGAGGAGGAGAGGAGGAGGAGGAGGGCCGAGGAGGAGCTGAGGTTGATGAAGGAGAGGGAGGAGGAGGAGGAGCAGAAGATGGCAGCTAAAGCCGAGGACAAGAGGTGAGGCAGATGACACGTTTATGGGGTTGGTTTTCGCTTCATCACGAACGCATTCATCATCCCAGGTGTCTTGTCTCTAGGGTCTCGCTGGTGAACGGAGTTTGTCAGAAGGTAAATCTGTCAGAAACATCAATGGCAGAATGTCACCAGGAAGCGTGCTGCGAGGCGCTTTAACACGTCCCCTCTGTCCCCTCTGCAGAAGCAGCTGTCCCAGACCCTCTCCTACAGCCGCGCCTCGGAGGAGGAGAGCAGGCAGATGGAGGAGATCCTGCGGCTGGAGCGCGAGATTGAGCGTCTGCAGAAGCAGCAGGAGGACGGCGTGTCCCTGCTGGGGGACATCTCCCAGGACGAGCTGCGCCAGATGAGGGACGCCGAGATCTACAGGTTGGAGAAGGAGGCGTCCCGCGTGGCCACCGAGTTCCTGGAGCTGCTGGACTTCGGCGGCCTGGAGCCGTCGCTCTCCAGCGAGGAGAACCTCCACGACCCCACCGAGTCCACGGCGCCTCTGGCCGAGGAGGAGGTGGACGAGGGGTTCCACGCCGAGGACGAGTGCATTCCCCTGCCGGACTTCCCGCCCCCGGCCGTGGTCCCTCTGGACAAGGAGGTGTTCCAGAGTATCCCGCCTCCTCCGCCTGCCTTCGCCGAAGGACGAGTGGACAACTCCTCCTCTGCTCCGACCAAGCTCTGCCCTCTGACCCCCAACGGACTGGGCCACGCCGCCCCACCTCCTCCTCCTCCTCCTCCTCCTCCTCCTGCAGACTCCCAGAGATCCGGCGCTCCGGTGGCTAACGGGGAGCGGCGGCCGAGCCACAGAGCCAGCCGGGGCTCGGACTGCGAGCCTGCCAGGGAGGAGCCGCCGCACCCCAGCCTGCCAGACGCCGAGTCCGACTACGACCAGGAGGAGTTCGAGGAGGCGCACGGCAGCTCCGGGGCGAGCATCAACGACGGCCATATCACAGACGAGGAGGTGCTGAGGAAGTCCTCCTGCACCCAGAACAGCCTGGACTCCTTCAGAGGCAGCTCCGACTCGGTGAGGACTGACACATACACGCCAGAGCTGCAACAAGGAATCGATTAGTCGACGATTAATCAACCGATCAAGTCATCGGATTTGACCATTTTTCACGACCATCAATCATACAAATGTTTTGTCAAAATGATGCTTAAATCCACATACAATGCATACAGTAGGCCCGGGAACATTCAGAGCCAAAACATCCATTATTGAACACATTCATCACTCAAACCAGAGGCTTCGGATGCTCCTCGTTCAGAGCTGCAGTACAGCGGCCATGTGCGAACTGAAGAGACCAGAGAAACCGCCGGAGGAGCCGCTTCAACTTTAAAACCTCCCGTTTGCGTGTGAATGAGGCAAAAATGTCAGTTCTGCAAAATCTCTGTATTCGTTGCGGTCGAAGTCTGGGAACTGCTGCAAATCCAAACCGGCTGGGTAATCACTCCGAGCACCATCAGCAGTATAACAAAGTAGTGAAAGTGATTTCGGTTACAACTCCGAGTATCCTTATGTTTGTACCCAAAAGAAGTGTAAATTCCCTAATTTCTGCACTATTGTTCTTAACATGCACGAGCCTGGGCTACTGCATTACCCAATAGTGCCTGTGCGAGCCTGAATCCTCTCCCAACATATCAAAAGGCTCGGCCCATGGTCGGATCACAGTGAAACCCTGTTGCCGTTATTTGTTTTGGCTCTCGCCGATGAGCATGTGAGTCTATTCCCAGACTGTGCGAGTCGAGCAGAGCGAGAGCTCAGACACAGTCAGATCAGCAAAATGTCAAAGGGACCGTGTGTGTGTGTGTGTAGCAGTTTTATGGTGAGCCTGACAGTTTAATAACAACAAGGTCAGACAGTTTTTGGGCAATGATTAAACCCATGGAATTGCGAAATTCCCGGAGCCGACTTCCCGTAATCGTCACAAAAAAACCCAAACATGAATCTGTGTTTAAAGAGCTTTTAAACTCACTAAAGTTTGTGTTTCAGTTCATCGACAGCGACGAGGACAACAATGGCTACGTGGACACGGACGAGGAGGTCTCCAATGGGAGAGTGAATCTCCTGAACGGCAGCGGGCCTCCGTACTTCCACGGCTACCTCTACATGAAGAGTGAGTGGTTTCCCCAAATCACAGCGCACACACATGACATATGCCCAGCTGGACACAGCTGGTGTGGTTTCCTTTAGGAAGTGTCCAACAGGCGGCCTTTGTTCACTTGTGTTGCTCTGGTCGTCTAACCTTAGTGTGTATTTAACAGTCTAAATAATGTTGTTTTTACTCATTTTCTGCTTTGTTTCTGCTTTGACACGTGTGAGTGAATGTGTGGTGGTCGTATTTGTTTGCATGCAGAGATTTCACATTAAAGACAACATCAACAAACATCTCACCTCCCTCTCTCTCTCTCCATCCTCTCTCCTCAGGTGGCCTCATGATCCCGTGGCGCCGGCGCTGGTGCGTCCTCAAGGACGAGACCTTCATGTGGTTCCGGGCCAAGCAGGACTCGGTCAAGTCCGGCTGGCTCTACAAGAAAGGAGGAGGCATGTCCACGCTGTCGAGGCGCAACTGGAAGATGCGCTGGTTCGTCCTGCGCGAGTCCAAGCTCATGTACTTTGAGAACGACAGCGAGGAGAAGCTGAAAGGGACCATCGACGTCCGCACGGCCAAGTAAGACTCATTCTTTTGTCCTTGTCTTAGATGTGTCTTTAGAAAAAACAGATCCCAGAACTAAGTTTGCCTCTCTCCGTAGGGAGATAGTGGACAATCACGAGAAGGAAAACGCGCTGAACATCGTCACGGAGGAGAGGACCTACCACATCTACGCCGAGTCTCCAGAAGACGCCAGGTACTTCTTCCTTTCTCTCCAGCCAGTGTTTTTCTTTTGTCAGCCCCCCCCCCCCAGTCTTGTAAAAGTGATACATGGAGACAAAGTTCCCCCTTGTGGTTGCCAGTGGAAGTTCACGGTGTAATTTTCAATTTCACGCTCGCTGACTTTTACTTCTCTGCACTCGCTCTGACCCCCATCCAGCGGTTGGTTCAACGTGCTGAGTCGGGTCCACAGCGCCAGCCCGGAGCAGCTCATGGAGATGCACCACGAGCAGGCCAACCCAAAGAATGCCGTGGTTAGTGCTGTTTTACCTCTCTTGCCTGCCTTGGACCCCGGCCTCGGCCTCCCGTTTCTCAGCAGTAATGATGGAGCGCGTAACCGAATCGGTCCGACTGCGAGGGTCCAGGTTTGGGGTCATGCTGTAATTCAAGATGAAGGAGCAGAATACACGCACACACACACACACACACACTCATTCACTTCACTCATCGCTCACTTTTATGGCCGTCTAACGACTGCAGCGGCGTCGGTTTATGGCGTTTGCAGATTTAGAAGCGGAGCCAGAGAAAGTAGAGGGAAGCTCACACTTATTAAGTACAACTAACGTCGTTTACCAAGTTTTTATTTAATCAGGCGGTCTCGGTGGCTTTAGAGCACTTTTCCGAGAGAGGCTCGGAGCGCAGTTTGAGACAGAAGAGAAGACTGTACAGTACGTGCATAGAGCAGCGTTTTTATGGCTGTAGGAGTGAGACGGACTGAGCAGGGGGTGACGTGCAGCTGAAGGCGCTTGAGCGCCTGGTCGGTGCTGACCCAGGAGCACTAAAGGAAAAAACACTCGTAAAATAAAACTGCCTCCTGTTTTTTACTGCGCCAAGGTACAGTTTGCAGCTCTCTTGAATTAAGCCTTTGAAATAAAATTCTTGCAAACGGGACAAACGGCTGATGCTGCTACTTCACCTCACCCCTCTCTCGCTCTCTCTCATTCTCTGTTTTTCTTTTTTCTTGTGTCTCCGTCCAGGGCACGCTCGACGTGGGCCTGATCGACTCCGTTTGCGCGTCAGACAACCCCGACAGGTGAGGGAAAAAACAGAGAAAGCCTCAACATGCTCGTATGGAAATGCATACGTGTTGTGACAGTGTGTGTGTGTTTTGTGTTTTGCAGACCGAACTCGTTCGTGATCATCACGGCTAACCGGGTGATCCACTGCAACACGGACACGCCCGAGGAGATGCACCACTGGATCGGCCTGCTGCAGAAGTCCAAGGGCGACACCCGGGTGGACGGCCAGGAGTTCTTAGTCCGCGGTCAGTGGCCTCAGAGCGGCCCAGAGTCCAAGCACATTAGAGACACACGCAGCGGGATACGTCTGATTAGCTGCGTCAACGGTCGATGCGATCCCGGTTTATTTTAAGCAAATTGAATCTGAATGATCGGATCTGTAGTTGATTAATTCCTCCTCTCTCAGGCTGGCTGCATAAGGAGATGAAGTCTGGAGCCAAGAGCACCTCACTGAAGCTGAAGAAGCGCTGGTTCGTCCTCACCACCAACTCTCTGGACTACTACAAGTCGTCGGAGCGCAGCGCCTCCAAACTGGGAACGCTGGTCCTCAACAGCCTCTGCTCGGTGGTGCAGCCCGACGAGAAGGTCTTCAAAGACACCGGTTCGTTCCCGAAACACACCCCGGATTGCGCTCTGATATCTGCAAAGCTCTCAGGTTTGATGCGGAGGCGTTTGATCCCTGATCCCCGCTCCGCTTTGCTCGCTCAGGTTACTGGAACATCATCGTGCACGGGCGCAAACACTCCTACCGCCTCTACACCAAAATGCTGAACGAAGCCATGCGCTGGGCCAACGCCATCCAGGGAGCCATAGACAGCAAGGTGCCCATCGAGACGCCCACGCAGCAGCTCATCAGGGACATCAAGGTATTAAAGGATTCACCTCATCCTGCCCCACGCTGCTGATGCTGCACTCCTGACCGACGGGGCGTGCTCGCTGACTCATCCACACGGCTTTTTGTAAATGATTCTGCGTGGCGCGGCGTTGACCTGCGCTCCACTGACGCCATTTTAACTCTTTTCAGTCGTGCAAACCTGCGGCGGGGACGCGCGGTGTTGTTAAGTGAGGTACTCACAAAGTGTGTGCCGTGCTCTTCCTCAAGCTTCTCGGCTCTGCCTCAGTGATTCGTCACTGAGGCCTCTGCCTGGTTTCCTTCATCTGCCTTATTGAATTCACCTCTGATTGCACCTTTTCGCGCTGATTTACGACCCCCTTCGCTAAGCTAAGCTAAGTTTGTACGGGGCGTGTGTTTCTCCAGGAGAGCAGTTTGAATGTGGAGGCCGTGGAGCAGACCTACTGGAGGAACCCCATCCTGAGATATACCCAGCATCCTTTGCACTCCCCTCTTCTACCTCTGCCCTACGGAGACGTCAGCATCCACTGTGAGTGCAATGCAATAAAGCTGCTAAGATCTTCATTCAGAAAGAAGAGAAAAGAAAATACAAGTAACAGAGCATCCAAGGGAGAAAATTCAATAAAGACACATATGATCAGACTTAAAGAGATAAAATACGTAAGAATAGGATGAAAACATTGATGTGATTGATACCAATTTGCGTCACCTGAGAGCAGTAGGAGAGCTTAAATGTAGAGTCAGACCACACAGAGATTCTAAAGCAATCAATAAAATCAGAAATTAAATGCCGTGACAGACGAGAAGCCAGTGTGAAGCTGCCGGGATTGTTGCAGATAGATCACTCCTCGCTCCAGGACTTCCTGAAATCCTCTGTCTCTGCCTCCCTCCTCCAGTGCAAAAGGAGAAGGGTTACACCAGCCTGCAGGACGAGGCCGTGAAGATCTTCAACTCGCTGCAGGAGATGGAGGCCGTGTCTGACCCCGTGCCCATCATCCAGGGAATCCTGCAGACCTGCCAGGACCTGAGGTCGCTACGAGACGAGGTCTACTGCCAGCTCATCAAGCAGACCAATCACGTCCCGCACCCCAACAGCCCGGCCAACCGCGCCCACTGGCACCTCCTGACCTGCATGAGCTGCACCTTCCTGCCCAGCCGAGGCATCCTGCGCTACCTCAAGTTTCACCTCAAAAGGTGCTGCTCGCTCTCCAGGACCCCCTCATGGTGTCTGTGTCTGTGCTCAGTGGAAACATCTGACCTCACTCTGTGCTCCTGTGCCTTCAGGATTAGGGAGCTGTTCCCTGGTACGGAGATCGAGATGTTCGCCCACTTCATCGGCGAGTCTCTGAAGAAGACCAAGACCAGGGAGTTTGTTCCCTCTCAGGAGGAGATCATGGCGCTGCTCACCAGGCAGGAGATGACCACCACGGTTTACTGCCACGGAGGAGGATCCTGCAAGATCTCCATCAACTCGCACACCACAGCCGGAGAGGTGCGTGCGTGTGTGTGTGTGGTCAGATGTGGTTTGGAGTTTGGAGTTTGGAGTGATGCAGGTGTGATGATGATAAACACTGAGCTCTGTGATGTGGGCTGGTCGGCAGGTGGTGGAGAAGCTGATCCGAGGTCTGGCCATGGAGGACAGCAGGAACATGTTTGCACTCTTTGAGCACAACAACACGATCGACAGAGCGGTGGAAAGCAGGGTCCTTGTGGCCGACGTTTTGGCCAAATTTGAAAGGTACGTTTATCATTACTTTTTGGATTTAGGGCCTCAGGTGCTCCTCTTTCCTCCCCAAATTCAAGAACATGCACATTTAGGACAACTGGAGACCCTAAATTGCCCGTAGGTGTGAGCAGAGTTGCAAATCCATTGTAGTTTTTCACAAAATAAAAACAATGCCTAAAATCTCAAAACTTGTGCACATGAGCCATCACTCTTGTTAAGTCTATTCCCAGGACATCCCATCATTTTTGGGATGTCACTTTTCACAGTCTCCACTTCGAGGAAAATGGATTTCCAAAGCATTGTTTTATTAGATATTTTAAGTAGATCTAGAGAAGGTTCCGTTTCGCTCCATACCACACAATCTTATTTGAAGCCAACTGGTCACACGACCTATTACATGGTGCAAATGCAAAATAATGTATTTCTGTTACAAACCGCTTTGCATACTATTGGTGTTGCCATTTTCTCATTTCCTTTTATTGCAATATTTCAGTTTTGTGCATTTCTAGAGCCACGGCTAACGCAGCTAATGAGAGTGAATGGTGTGTTTGCTTTATAGGATAAGCGAGATAATTTGAATCAAAATGTTAGATTCAGTATAATATGTTAGATTCTTATGTAAAAGGGATCAGATAAGGATCTAATGTAGATGAGTGACCGAGAAGCCTGTGTCCTCTCCACCAGGCTGGCTGGCAGTGAGGAGGCTGAGGAGGACGGACAGTGGAAGCTGTATTTCAAACTGTACTGCTTCCTGGATGTGGAGAGCATGCCTAAGGAAGGAGTGGAGTTCGCCTTCATGTTCGAGCAGGTGCGTCTCACTCTCAGGGACTCTCTTTTTTTTGTCGCTGTTGGTGGTAATAACGACTGGCTTCTCTTCTCAGGCCCATGAGAGTTTGACCCGCGGCCACTTCCCGTCCCGGGAGGAGACCCTGCAGCACCTGGCCGCGCTCCGCCTGCAGTTCCTCTACGGGGACAAGGCCAGGGTGACGTGGAGCCTGGAGAGCGTCTACCCCGTGGGCCGCCTGCGCAGCCGCATCCTGCAGTTCACCAAGGTGGGCGGGGCCTCGGGGTCCGGCTCTGGCTCCGGGCAGACCCTGGAGCGCCGGCGGACCAGCTTCCTGGACGGGACGCTGCGGCGCGGGCTGAAGACGGGCTCCATGAAGAAGCAGCGCATGGAGGAGGAGCAGATGCTGGAGATGTGGATCAAGGAGGAGATGTCGGCCACCAGGGCGAGCATCGTGGAGAAGTGGTCCCGCCTCAAGGGCCTTGACCAGCACCAGGCCATGCTCAAATACATGACTATCATCAAGGAGTGGCCCGGGTACGGATCCACGCTGTTTGACGTGGAGGTGAGTGAGATGGAGGTAGCTCCTCAGGCTGGATCAGCTCAGCCCTAGCCTCAGGTCCACTTATCTCAAAGGTATGTGTCTATGTATCGCAGTGCAAAGAAGGCGGCTTCCCTCACGACCTCTGGCTGAGTGTGAGCGCAGAGAACGTGTCCGTCTACAAGAAAGGGGAGCCAAAGCCTCTGGAGACCTTCCCCTACGAACACATCATTTTCTTTGGTGCTCCGCAGCCCTGCACCTACAAGATCACTGTGGACGAGAGAGAGATGTTCTTTGAAACACCACAGGTACGTCACCACCTCACGGCTCACTGGATTGGTCTGAGTGTCCAGTTTGTTGCTGTACAGTGGACACTGAGATAGATAGATGGCTGGATGGATAGATACTTTTTGTACCTCTGGGAGGTTCCCTTTGAGAAATTCAGGAAATGGGGGATGAGATTAATCGACTACTCTGTGTTTCATCCGTTCAGGTTGGAGAGATCACAAAGATCATGAAGGCCTACATAAACATGATTGTGAAGAAGCGCTGCAGTGTCAAGTCTGTGTCCAGCTATGGAAGCAGCTGGATCAGGTGATCCGCTCGTCCGGACTCTGAAAGCACTCGGCTGCGGCCGCCAGCACGGAGAAACGAGCATGGAGAGAAGATGCGGCGCCCGCCCGACACTTTGACAGAGAGACTCAGTGTGTTCCGGTGCTTTCAGCTGGCGACACAGACACGGAGATAAGTTTGTGTTTACTGCTCGTCGGCAGTAAGTGGGAACAATCAAGCATCTGCACCTGCGTTGTAAGCTTTGCGCTTGTCCTGAGTGTCGCTTCCCTCCGTGCAGTCCCGCTCTCATTAGTTACACTGGTTATTGCTCACAACTTACTTGAAATGTGCTTCAGGTATCTTATCATATGTCTTTTTTTTTAATATCCAGGAAAAAAAAACAGAGTTTTGCACTCTGGTATTCACCAAACTGTGTGTCTCAGAAATCTAAACAAACTAATTCAGCATCTTTTAAATTTCCAGAATCGTGTGTTTTCTTCAGAATGAGCTAAAAGACTGAATTGAGTTCTTTTATTTACCGATCTGTTCCTCTAACATTACAGATGTTGTGCCCCCTCGTAATGAATGTTCTCCTGATCGGAGAGTCCCTCAGGTTAATGCGTCATATAATTGTCCCAGGGAGGTCGGCTCCCTCATCTTGCCTTATTTAAATTTCTATTAGAGCTTTTCTCGACTGGACAGAGCAGATGTAGCCTTTCAGGAGCAGAGCGTTGACCTGTGTTGTGTATGAGCACCTTGTTCAGTGGTAACGTTTGGCTTTCACTGGTGCATTTTCCTCCTGTGAGTCAAATACCTGCAGCAAGCAAAAAAGAAAACTGCACGGGTGGAGACACAACGTCTATAACCACTGTAAACAGAAAAAAGTCTCAGAAGGCGGCGATTTGTGAAATCAGTTGTGCTTTGTGTGCTTCGATCCTGGGACGAGGACTTTGTGATGAGCTGTGTGACTGTTCGCGGACTCGAGGACGTGTCTTTGAACCTTTTTGTAGCTGAAGTTGAAGATGTTTGAGAAGCAAGTAGGATACCGCTTGTTCACTCCGTCTGTGTCTAAAGTTTGTTTTTTTGTTTGTTTTTTCCAGTGATGTCAAAGGCCATGTGAGGGTGGGGTATTTATTTATTGAAGTGTCAGGAGACTGGGAGAATAAGTGGCCAGAGCGAGGTGAAGAGTGTGCTTGGAAATGTGTAATCAAAGTACTTTTGTTTTTCTTCTTCTGTTTGGAAGTTTAGATCCAGACGTCGACAGGTTTTTCATAGTATTTAATTTCCTCCCTTTCCTGCTCCGTTTCTGAGCTTTTGTCAACATAAAACCCTCCAGAAATGTCTTTCCCTCAGCACCCAGCCTGGCCCTGGTTCCTTGTATTATCTCGCTGACCTTGGGCTCCTCTACTGTAAATGAACACAAAGGAGTCAAGCCTCCGCCGGGTGACTTACAGTATCGTTGATGATAAGCATACGGTCCAAAACATAACAAGCTTAGTATTTACCTCACACTGCATCACTCGTCTTCCATTGCTATCCAATCGTACTCACCCAGGCGATCTGGTCAGCCGCCGGCGGCCACACCAGAGACTGATCTTGCCATTGACGATGACTGTATTTCTGAGATTTCTGATTGTTTTGAAGAAGAAAAATCAGAAAATGTTTTATATCAGAATTTAAAGATGCTTTAATAAATTATTGTATTTCAAAAGCTGACGTGTCTTTGCGATGATTGTCTCATGTTCTTCTAGTGTCTTTATTATTGTTTCAGTAAGCAGATGAATTATGAAGTTATTGTGATCTGGATGTTGTGGCATGAATGCATTAGCTCGAGCAATAAAAAGACCTTTGCATGTCTGTAGGGTTTTTCATAATAATAATAATACATTTTACTTGTATAGCACTTTTCAAAATAAATAGATTATATAAAACTCAGAAAAATCTCGACCCTGTGATCTACTCTGCCATCTTTACGTTTCCCTAAATGCAGTTGCTCACTTTCTAATATTATTAGATATTTCTTAATGTTTAGTCCAGAGATTCATTGAAATGTGGGAATTCATTTATCATTGACTTGTTGATCTAATTTTCCACCCAAACAGTCTCTCCCTTGTTTAATCTGTCACCCAAATTTAGTTATCTGAAGAAGGAAAAAAAACTTCTTTGTGGATGTTTGTAATCTGGTAATGAATGTAAATGCAGTTTTGGCCTGAGGCCATTTCCCAGAGAGGAGATGGAGAAATCTATTTGCAGCCGACACATCAGAGTAATGACAATGTCGGAAGGAGCGGGACAGCTGGACACTTTTTCCAGAAACTCTCAACTCAAAAGCCTCGAAACCAGCCAAAGGCAGAGGAGACCGGTCATATCTGATGTTTCTACATCTGGGGAAACTAGGACCACAACACAGGATCATCCAATCTTCCATTTCCTTAACCCACTTCATAGCTTACTCGAAGGACAGTCCTAACACTAAACCTAGGTTCATTGTAGTCTAGTTGAATGAAACATGCATGCTCTTTGGACTGTGGGAGGAAACTGGAGGCCTTGGACAACGACCACGCAGACACTGGGGCAGTCTGACTGGGGAGTTGAGCCAAAGTCCTTCTCGCTGTGAGGCAACAGTGGTAACCACCACACTCCCATGTTGACTTATACAGGACTTTGTCTACAGTTAATCCTGAAACAAACTGATTAGTTTTTATAATGTCTGTGTTTATTGCTTATTACTGTGTCTATTTCAAGGTGACCAAATCCTCCTTCAAAATGGCTGCTAAGAAAACAATGCATTCTTGTCAGCCAATGACAAAATTACAAAAAAGAATAAGAAAAAAAAACAGTGATAGTTCATAAATGGGTATGTTATGGATTGCTTTCCACACAGTTTCATAGGAAAAGATAATTCCTCTGTGTGACATTTTCCAACATATACATTCAGAACAAGAACGAAATGATTTATTTCCCCTGTTTTTTGTGAGTTTTCCTATGAATTCACATCATTTTGCGAAATGCCCAACAGCACATAATTGTTCACGAAATCAGAGGAAAACAATGTCTGTCTATAAATGGATGAATTGATATAATGCCCCTGGGGGGCACTGGCCACCCTCTACCCCTCCACCCCAACAGACCCTTCTCCTCTACTCGAAACAGAAACACAATTATCCCTTATCGACCACCATTGCTTTCAGGCCATATTAACTTCGTATCAGTTTTTCCCCAAAACCACAGACGGTGACATCACTGACTGCACACAGATGTGGCTCGCGCCCCGGCCCGCAGCTGCCTCATGACGTCAGCCTCGGGAATCGGCGACGTCAGCGCTCGTAAAGTGGAGGTCCAGCCTCCAGCTCGGCTCAGCTCAGCTCAGAAGACTCGGTAGTTTGTGGAGTGTCTGGTTCCTGTGTTGTCAACATGTCCGGGCTCAGCGCAGCCTCGCTCCTGGTCCCGTCTCTGCTTTTGCTCTGCGCTGCTTTCAGCTCCACACTGGCTCAGACTCCCACTCCAGCTCCGAGTAAGTGCTTGACTCCAAGAAAAAAAAGAAAAAAAACGTACTCTTGTTTCTCCTGTGTTGTTTTTAACCGAGCAGAGTCGGATCAGGAGGCTGTCACATGACGGATTTTCACCCAGAGTAATCATCTGAAATCATGTTGATGACTCGCCCAATTATGGGTTCAAACTTTGCCCAGTTTTTTTTTCTCTCGCCACAGCAGAAAACTTCCAACTCTCTTCTGAAGTTTTTTTTGTGCTGCTTTGTGCTCGGCACAATTGTGCAACAGCCTGAAGCCACTCTGTAACTCACTGTAACTTCTGTTTTTCAGCTTCTTGTGCCCTAAAATCCAACTCCAGTTGTGCCGAGTGTCTGCACAATGTGACTGTAAGTCAGACCAGCACAAACTGCAGTAGAAGCCCCTGCAGATGTGTCTGCATTTGTGTTGATATGGTTGACTGTAAACAGCAGTGATAAGATGCTAAACACTCTGTGTGTGTGTGTGTGTGTGTGTGTGTGTGTGTGTGTGTGTGTGTGTGTGTGTGCGTGTGTGTGTGTGTGTGTGTTGCTGGCTCTGTTGCAGTGTTTGTGGTGTGAACCTACCAAACAATGCATGGATTACCCAGTGGGGAACATCCTACCCCCCAGGAGCCTGTGTGCTCTCAATGATGCACGGTGGGGGGTTTGTTGGGGTAAGACCCTCAGATGATACCATTAGCTCAGTTACGACCTGAAAGTATTTAGATTTTACAGTTCTGCTGGTTTAAGAATTTCTTAGAAGTAAAGTAATCTATCAAAATGTCTGTGAGAGTTAAAAAAGAGTGAGAAATGTGAATATTTTAAGGCTTTTTAATGCGGTAGTGAATGTTTTGAGTCTTTCAAGGAGTTAAACGATGAGTGGATCAAACCACTAATGGAACTTGTTGGTTTTACTAAAGTTAATACCACTAGATTGAGTTTATAACGATCATGTGATAAATCAAGGTGCTTATTCTTCAAAGAAGAGTCGTGACAACTCCCTCAAACCAGGACACATACAATCCAGTCCCTAGTGAATATCCACTAAGACTCAACTCTTCATCACTTTGTGACTCTCACTCTGCCCCTTGACTCGTAGTCAACTTCCAGGTGGTGATCATCACCGTGTCCGTTCTGGCCGGAGTCATCCTCATCAGCATCCTGGTTTGCTGCCTGTGCTGCTGCAAGTGCGAGCGATCGGGGTGAGCGTGAAGTCACATGAAGTGTCGACCGTGAAATGGGCCTCGGCGGACGGCGCGGGCCGGCACAATGGGCCGTTTCTCTGACGGGGGCCGGGCTGACACCGCCGTCTCCAAATGCCTGCCAGAAGTTGTGACTGCAGTTTAGCTCTGAAACTAACATTCCCATGTCGGCCCAGAGCTGGCCCGGCCCCCGTGTAAACCCAGCTAATTTCTTAATGGGTCTTGGTTGAGAAAGGGGGAAGGGGAGAGAGTGATGTGTGATGTGTCATCATTATTCATCGCTGGACTGATTAACTTGTTGTCCCGCTGGGCGAGGACGAGTGCGGAGCGGCGCTGGTTCAGTCGTAGTTTGCCGTGGAAGAAAAAAGCAGAAGTGTGATGAATGCTGATGTAATGAATATGTTCTCATTTTCCAGAAACAAGAGGGAGGACGCGAAGGTGGAGCGACAGACCCGCATGAGGAAGGCCCGGCAGAAAGAGAGGTCAGCAAACAGTTAAAAAGCTGATGAAAACCAATTGTTTTTTCTCTTCAAATGAAGAGAAAATGCAATTGTCTGCTGGACTCAGAAAGTAGTGACAGAAAACTGTTTTTGAGTGGCTGTCACACTTTAAAGCCTTGTTCTCTGGTTTTCACATAGAAGCTATGAAATGCTGGTTTCAATGAATGCTATGGTTCATTTCCACACAAATCTGATGCCTTTTCATGTTCATCTGACAACCACACATAGGCTTTTACACGTATTGGCTATCTTGCCTGTCATTCACACTAATCACATGACTTGATGTCCATTGCTGAACAACAAGTTAGCTCAGTGGTAACTAGAGCGATGCAGCTATGGAGGAGATCAGATACTGATCCAGATACTGAGGAACGAGGAGTGCGTGCACTGACATCTCAGTGTACACAGAGTACTGCTGCCTCAGTCATGTGCCTGCGTTTCCTTGTGTATCTCTAAACACAGCCAAGTGTTTCTAATGTGGGGGACGGTATTATGCTCCCATAGTCATATTTTACATCACGGTCTGTCTCTTACCTTGACTACCTTGACTATATTGGGGTATCGAATGGTAGGCAAATCATTAATATATATGAATGAGGTCCAGATTACCAGTTTAAAATCTGCTCCTGACAAACATTGAGTTTTGTGCAGCATTTTCCAGATATGCTCAAAAGTGCTTTTGCCATTTGCCAGCAGCAGCATCTCACAGCAGCTCTTTGTGTCGATCCGTAAGCCGGGATTCAAACACTGTGGGCGTGAGCGCGACCGCTGTTCTCTGACATCTAACAAGTTGCCTTTGTTTCTTCTCCCCAACAGGAGGACAGAAATGCAGCTGAGGCATGATGAAATCAGGCAGAAATACGGTGAGACACAATTCTCGTTTGTTTGACACCGATGAATCTGAATTCGGAGCATCAAAGATGCTTGTTTCCGCTAAGCTTTGTTGACACCGCGGCGATAACGCGGTTCTATGGAAATGAGTGAGAACACACACAGGGCGGGATGGGAGACGGAGCCTGTGAAATAAAGTGAAATCTGAATGATGAAACAAAAAGTTGAACAGTCAGGAGGAGAAAAGCAACATACTGTTAGAACAAATTTGATTCTCTAGTGCCATCTACTGGAGCAGCACATGCACAGGTATACTGATGCTGATATATTCATTGCATTCAACCTACATTATTCAGTCTCAATTCATCTACTTTTCTTTTCAGGTCTGGCAAAGAATAACCCATACGCCCGTATGGACGATCGTTAAGAAGAGCTCCAAAAACAACACCTTTTAAGATGATTAAATGTTGCCCAACATGAACATACGTAGCATGTGACACACTGTGATTATCTGATTGATTTCAGTAAATTGCGGCTGCTCTGAAATCATTTCGACAGGGAGTGCACCACAGGATGAACTTGGGCTCTTCACCTAATGTTTTATTTTTATTTTCTTTTATACATGTCGTTCTCTGCTTTTATGCCACATTAATATTTCTCATGCCTTCACTTTGATGTAAACGAGTAGAAGTAATTTCCTTCTGTTAACTTGTTTCTCTGTCCAGTCTGTCCGGGACAGTCAATGTAGATCTGCAGAAAAAAAGAAAACAAAAAAACATGTTTGTGTAAGATTTTAAGCATGAGGTGCAGTATTGTGCAGTATGAGGTGCATGATTTATGTGTTTGATAGAATTTAGATTTTATAACATGCAGCATTTTACACATAGCCTATTTTGCTATTTTGTTTGTTGACGTGTCTTGAATCACTCGTTTCTTTGGATAAGAAAACAGTGTTTTACTCAAATAAATGTGAAGTCTTTGATTCTTATGAGAATTTGAGATGGAATTTGATATTGTTTTTTTGGTGGGGCAAATTATCCATCTGTTCAGCAGAACCAGAAAAGTATTGCAATGTTCTGCCTGAGTCTATCTTCAGCACATGCAAGAAGACCCTTGGTTGTTCCCTTGGTTGGACAAGACAACTTTAACATGGAGTTATCTATTAAGTTATTGCTAGGATACAGACAGAACAGCCTAATGCACTTTTGACATATATGGAGACTTAAATCGTGTTTTCCAGGTGAATTCCTGGGGATCTGGTGGAGAGTACTGAAGATGGTTGAGCCCAATCCGAGCATTTTAGATCATTTCCCTCATAATGATCTTGACAGTGGTGGAGAGATACAGATGGAGAGATAAAGACGATCCTCTGCTCCTGCAGCCGCCATGCTTTTTAATTCTTCTGCAAATGGTAGATGAGCTGTCAGACAAATGAATCCATCTTGAGGATCAATAAAGTAAATCCTCCCTATCCTATTCCTATCCAACGTGTACAGAGGAGTGATGGTAAATAGGCTGTAGATGCTGGGGTAGATGAAGAATGGGGTTAGATGGCGGCTGATGATTGGCTGTGGTGACTCCAGCCAAATCTTCAGAAGATGATGACAAAATAGCGATCATCTCTAGGTAAATGCATCTCCCCTCATATAATTTATTCTACTCTACCACCTACAACCACTGATTATTGTTGTGTGTTAGCTCAAGGTCCAGTATCAGCTCTTGGTACAGTCGCACAGTCCTTGAGGGCCTGTGGCCTGGGCGCATTGTTTTTGCCCCCTCCTATTGTTAAGACCTGTTTCACGGGGGCGCGCAAATCAGGCCGTGCGCGCCCCCGCGTCCGCGCCCCCGCGGACAGGCTGGAGCACGTGACTGCGGCGCGCCAATCACTCGGGCACCGGCGCGCGCTCCTGGTCCACACGCAAAAAAGCCGGAGGAGGTGAAAACCCGTCGGTCTCACTCCGCCAACAAAGCCCGGTAGAAGAGCACAATGTCCGAAGAAAAGCCAAAGGTCAGTATCTGCTCCACGCGCTCCGTGGGAGCCTCCCGTAATGACGCATTTACCCGGTTAGCGCCCCGTGCTAACTGCGCTAATGCCGCATCCTAGCGGCTCGACGGAGCAAACAAAGCCGGACCAGTCTGCGGATATTTCAGCCTCCGGGCTGCGCAGTTTATACGAGGGTTTTGCGGATCATCCGGCGCGTGCAGCCGCGACCCGTTGTTGTGTTGCTAAAAGCGGCTGTGTTTACAGAAACGTCGGGGTTTGGAGATTTGTCAGTGAAATGAATGATGTGTCCCCTCCTCCTCCTCTCTCTCTCTCCCTCTCTCTCACTCCCTCCCTCCCTCCCTCTTCGATGCGTTTGCGCCATTGTGGCTCTCTGCGCCAGTTCAGCATGCTAAGCTAACCAGGCGAAGTGAGTGAGTGCGTGCGTGCTTTGGTTGCTTTTCCTGCTCTGCAACCGGAGCCTGTCCTACACATGCGGCTGATTTAAGTCAATTAGTGATTTAAATGAGCTGTTATCGCAGATTAATGGCGCAGAGCCTGCGGGTGCGGGCTGATTGATGCCCATCACCTGGATGCGTCTGCGGTTGCTTGGAGTAACCGAGGCAGCAAACCGGTAGAGGACTTCACAATAAGAGAGGCGAGATGTGCGAGTGTGACGGGAAATGAATAAGATGAATACGTACATTTTAAGTGTTCCAGTGAAACGTGTTTGTATAGTGTTTGAATAATAAGTTGAATTTCCCCGAGGGAACTTCCTTAAGGGATCACTGAAGTGTCTGTCTATGTATCTTATCTGCCTACTGAGACCTCAGCTGCGCAATATAGACTTATAATTTGGATATCCTCAGTTTAATAGATGAATGCAGCTGCGAGGCTTTCTACCAAGCCCCATATGTGTATTTGCATTATTGCTTTTGCAAGATACAAGATTCAGAGGGGCATTAGGGGAGAAGCAATAAAGTGCGTACATCTAGTCTACAATAGAAAAATGAAGGGGAAAAAGACATTCATACTTCAGCTGGAGGCCTTCGCAGTGAATACACACAAACCAGTCACTCCCACTCTCACACCTCAACATGCGTGTTTTTGGCCTGTGGGAGGAGGCTGAAGTGCCCAGAGAGAGAGAGAGAGAGAACAAGCAAGCCGCAACTGAAAGGATGTTGTTATGATCAGGATTCAAACCAGGAGTCTTCTTGTTGTGAGGTGGCAGTGCTGATAACCAAGCCACAATGTCGCCTTAGACTTTTTATCTGCATCCTATAAATATTTAAAGAGCTGGTGTTGTCTAGCGGATGAAGGCTTGCTTGGTTTTTATCTGGAGTTGTACAATAAAACGACAGCAGATAAGTGCAGCCTTCACGCAGGCAAAATTAGCAAGTCAGCGTTTTCTGACTTGTTTTTGTCTAAAGATAAGGGGGGGGGGGGGGGGGGGGGGATCTTGACATCTGAATGTCAGAGGAAGCTGGTGCAGAGCAGCTGAAACTGGTTCTGCCGAACAGCCGAGCTGCAGAGTTCTGGTCAGTCCAGGCCACCAGGGGTAATCTGATTACAGGATGGCGTTGATTTCCATTTCTGCTCTGCGTTGCAGGAAGGAGTGAAGACGGAGAATGACCACGTCAACCTCAAGGTAGCGGGTCAGGACGGGTCGGTGGTTCAATTCAAAATCAAGAGGCATACTCCGCTCAGCAAACTCATGAAGGCGTACTGCGAAAGACAGGCGAGTTCCGCCCGAAAAACCCACACCTCTGCCAACGTTGTAACATAAGCTGCCCGCATGGAAAATGTGATTGTAACGCTGCGTTTGTCTGCTTTTTCCTCTCGCAGGGATTGTCGATCCGTCAGATCAGGTTTAGGTTCGATGGACAGCCCATTAATGAGACGGACACACCTGCACAGGTGGGTGAAAGTTGGACTCGAGTCGGGGACTGGATTGATATTTTTTGTTGTGAATATCATAACTTCTCGAGCTGTAGAGAAGAGAGAAGCAGGTAGTGACTGTTCATGTCTGACTGTCAGAGAAACATACTGATCATGGTTATCTTGAAATTTGGGTGAGTAAAGGAACCGTTTTGAAAGTAAAACTCCTCTCTCCGCTACAGGGATTGCCTCACCTACCCTAAGTCTTGCGCAATGCGCACTCATCGTAAACTCAGGATTGAACCCAAAAACTATACTGCAACTGTCAAAACAGTTTCAGTCATTTGTTGAAACTTTGCTTTCTTCAGGGTGGAGTTCAAGTCTTTGGCCACGTTAAAGGTTTTAACCAAGTGTTTGTGCGATAGTGTGGAGACGCTGCAGGGCTCCAAAAAGAGCTGTGTTTTTGACTTGTTTCCTATTCATTTTAAATGGGAGGGGGGGTTAATGCAAAGCTTTCACTACACCTGACATTCCCAAATGCCTTGATGCATAAGGGAACTGAAATTAAACAGATAGAGGGGTTGATTTTAAACACTATAAGTTTAGTCAAGTATAAATTTTACTGATTACCTCACACAATGAGCCAGCCTTAATCCTTCAAAGTTAACTTGTGACAGCTTACCTCTACCTAGCTGCTAGTTTGATTGTAGCTCACATTCACACCTAGAGGCAGTTCAGCCTCCAATCCACTTTCATTTCCCCTTCTTCAAAGCATTGGGATATTTGACACCCACGTACATGAGTATTATGGTACTACAGTGTGATACAGCTTGGCCTGGAAGGATCAGACTGATGTGTGTGTTTCTTGTTTTGGTTTTTCTTTCTTCCAGCTGGAGATGGAGGACGAAGACACTATCGATGTATTCCAACAACAGACGGGAGGAGCGCGGTCTTAAACGGCATGTGGACTCTGGGAAGAACATTCACCCCATCATTTCCACGATGTATTTGTTTATTTCTGTTTATACTTCACCCCCTTCATGTTCTCCTCCCGCTGTGCTTGTCTAAGCGTCAGGCCCCTCACACCATCAAAGAGCCCAGTTCTCTCATTTGGGGTCTGATCCCCCACCTCGAGACGCAGGGTCGTTCTGACTGCGAGTGTCATCAGAGCTTGTGAAACGTAGCAGCTCTGGATTTTCCTCCTTTTCTCTCCCCTTCTCTCGTCATTTAATGATTACAGTTACATTCTGGGGCCGCTGACATAGATGGATGGGTTGAAGTGTCGGTGCGGGGACAGGTCTCAGATCAGATTGCGGCTCGTTATGAGAGGCTCCCGCTGTGGTGTGATGTGGAGGTGACCTTCTGCATGTCTCGTCTACCATAAGCTGAACAACATGCCAAAATCTTTGTTTTGTTTTCAAGTAAACAAAGGACATGTGATTTAGTTTTTAAAATTCTGATTGTTTTCCAGACTGTTGTTAGCATTCACAATAAGAATGTGTTCAACTGTCTTTTTTTTTATGTATGTAATATTACGAGGAAGGAAAACTGCCAGGGAGGGGATGCCGGTGGTTTCTGTCCATAAATGGGGAAAGATGATATAATATTTCTTGTGTAACTTTTATTATATGCATTTTTTTTTCTTCCAATGACCTGTCATATTTGTTGTAGCCCTGCTCATTTTAGCTGATGCATTTGCTAAGGATGCACATGGATCATGTACATTGTCACTGTCACACTTGAATAAAACTGGTAAATAAAGTACAGTTATGTTTCTGGACCAAAAAAAAAAGCTAAATGAACAGTTTCTTAAACGTTTGGTTCATGTATAAACTGTGGATGTAACAGTAACGGCACTGAGTAACAGTGCTGCACAGCAGATCAGTTCTTCCAATGTTGAAACTCAGTTTATTTCCACCTTTTCAGGACTTAAGAGTCACAAATATCTCACTTTTAATAGCCTGGCAGTTTAGAGACCTCATCTTAGCGCATACTCATTTCATATCTCATCATATAAGCTATTCAGTCATCGCTGTATTGCCTATTCGAATGCATTTGTCCATCTATTCAAAGAAGCTTAGTTTGTTTTGACTCGTGTGTTGGTAGAAATTGTTTTATAAGAATGTCCGCCTTCATTTTAGAAATAAACTTTTTTTTCCTTTGCAAGGTGGCATTAGCAGATATTTCCCTTTTTTGTACATTATTTGTCCCTATACTGTATACAATAAATATAGTTTGGTACTCGGCCTCTTGAATTATGTATACGACCCTCCATTTGCTGCTCTCAAGTTAATATTTTAACATTGATGCAACAACACAAGCTGTGAAATATTCACAGCCTAGGTGTAAATGAATGTTCAGAATAGGTCCCAGGAGTAGGAGTAGGACTAGTGGCAACTGGACTTGTAGATTCTTTTAAGACATTTCACCCCCTAGTGACTCCTTGAATAAAGACTTGACTAAAGTAGAATCTCCACAGACTTTAAGAATAAATGTTAAAGGTGAAAAGGGCACTGCTAGTGCATGCTGGAATGATCAGCGCTGACCTGGATGGTGTTTAGGTGTGTGGTCACCATCCCCTGCAAATAAACACTCGGGCCACTAATTTATATTCCTGTAAAAACCAGGAGTCATTGTCTCCAGATGTGAAGCCTTGGAGCAGAGGTGAATTTTTCCAAGCTGTTATTTATACGAGTTATTTCAGTCTTTGTGGATTCAAGGTGAACCCAAGTGAGAAAGTTCATCTTTTCTCGGTAATACAAGACATCGAGGTATTTACTCTTTGCTCACATTAGAGGGCGCTGTTGTCCTGCAGATCGTCAACACCACCACCTCCCCGATGAACCTACAGACCCTTTAAATTAAAACACAAAGGCACGTTTGTTGCTCCCCTCCGGCCTGGTGGAGGCCATAACTTGAAGACTCTTCTCTTAATGAAGAGGACTTGATTTCACAGATGTTGCTGAGCTGTGCAGCCAGATGAACTCCCCTCGAGCCCCCTGCGCACACTGCTCCAATTGTGCTGCCTTTATTTCTGGCCTCGCCTTTGCATTTTATGTTTCCTTGCGGAGATATCGAGAACCTCTCATATTTCCAGAGACCTCTCACGGATGCAGCTGCGGGGTGCCTCCCCCGACCCCTCCCAAACATCCAAAAATATACATTTTGTTCAACACTTAAGTACAAGTTAATCACTTCAAGGACAGTTTGTTTTATTTTTGCCCGTTTCCAAATATCCTGAGGACTGACTCAACTCGAGGCCTTGAAGAATGAGGGTAGTATTTGACATAATTAGAGGGTCTGCATATTGTGTATAACCCAAACTCTGCTCAGCCAAAACACACACACACACACACACACACACACACACACACATTCACACAGGCTGTGTAAAATTCTGAACTCCAGTATTCAGAATTGGCCTCCATTCAATCCATTGATGCAATTTAGAGTTTCCAAGTGTCTGAAAACATGCATATTTTTGCACTGTGCGATAAAACTAGACTATTTGGAGAAAACCTGCAAACTCCACACACAAAGCGTCTGATCCGGGGGTCCAACATGTGTCCCTCTTGCTATGAGACAGCAGCACTAACAACATATACACAGTACCTCCTTTAGTCCAAATTCAATAACTGAATTGACATTTAAGAGTCGTTGTCATTACAATTCTGATTTTGCACAGCCCCACTCTCTCTCTCCCTTTCCCTCTCTCTCTCTCTCTCTCTCTCTCTCTCTCGCTCTCTCTCTCTCTCTCTCTCTCTCTCACACACACACACACACACACACACACACACACACACACACACACACATACACGTAGACATTCACAAACAAGATTCTCCTCATCTGGTTTAGTTTTCTGTCGTCTGCTATGAGTCACCATCAGCTGAGTCAGGGATGCTTGTGAGGCGACGATTGTACGTATGTGCACTGCAGTTAATGGAGAATCGCTTTGTGTTATTGTTGACGTTATGAAGCTCCGTCATTGTCTGTCTGCGACCCTGCATGGCCCGGGTCTGTCACGTCCACTTGGTGATTATTGTGACAACATAATGCGTGGATTACTCAGACTGACTGCACAGCCACTTGTTCCGACTGCTCCAGTGCCCTCGAGGTCCTGCATCTAGTGTGGCAATTGGAGGTTGTTTTAAACTGTGAAGCTTCAAGAACTTTAACTGTCTGATCTTAAAAGTCTGGAAACTTGTTCTGCATCTGTGGTACATATTCCCAAACGCTAACTCCAGCCCAGTAATATAATATTCCATCTATGGACCATGTTCCTTCAAAATCCACCTGTTTCCTTCTCAATTTGTGACCGCTCTTTTATTCATACCAGTAAAGTGCATCTGGCCATTTTCCCCAATTCTCCAAATTAGACGATGTCTGATCTGAGTCCGGCTTTTGCAAACTTTTAATGAAAACATGTGCACACTAAACAGAAACATCACTCGCCAAATTAAAACACAATGTAGATGTTTGTCTTTGTACACATTCTCACATCTTAATATCTTGATTAAGAGTCTCCTCATCTGTTTCCACTGAAGCATGGCTGCCCATGTGCAAACTACTTCCTGCGACTATCAATAACTTGTTTCCCCTGCCTTTTACACACACACGTCCATTTGTCCTATCTGTAAGTCCTTTCCTACCCGGCATTATCTCCACGTAACCCATTTGAAAACCAGCATCATAAGCGATTAAACATACACATGCAGCCCACAACACAGCTGGAGTTAAATGGACTTAACTTGGGACACGTAATGATCATATGAGGTCAGTCAGCTGTGTTCCACGACCTCAATGTGTCCAGCCAACAACCTCAGATGTGACGCCCTCCCCCTGCGGGACGAGCCCAGCAGCCTGAATGAGACCACTGTGCATCTGGAGAACCTCTGGATCGTCTCCACAGCTCTGCATGCTGATGTCACCCTCTCGTGCGTCATGTGCTCTCCACCCTGTCAGCAGAGCAGATTTCAGCCCTGCGCACATCGAGATGTTAAAGGGGACTAATGTGTTAATGACTTGTCGTACAAATTAAACTACACTACTATTATTGAGAGCTAGAGGCTATGTTGGGTGTGCAATTTTATCACAGTTGATATTTTGACTTTTTAAAAATTTTGACAAGAGCAATGTGATTTTTAAATCAGACATCATCCTTTTTCCATTTTTTTGCAGGATGTCTTGTCCCAAAGATATTGGCAGGAAAGCAGGTTGTTAGAGCAGGGGATGGAAAAAGAATTAAACCAATCACACATCCCAGGTGTAGAATCTAATTCAAGAAAAAGAAGTTACATAAATGAATTTGATCTTTCTGCTCGCCAGAAAACCTCTCAGAGGAACAGAAAATTATATAAACCGTGATTATTGATGCAGCAACGCTCGTACTTAAGCTGTACACTGATTAAATTCATTTCAGAGTGACTTAACGTGTCTAGTTTGACACCAAGACACAGACAGAAAAGAAAAGAAACCACAAACCAGAAACCAAATCACATCTGTTGTTGAGTCAAGGTGAAATCTGTGTGACCCTGTACCCCAGGATGCATCGAACAAACTCTGGGTCACACACTCACAGACACAAACACACACACACACACAGACAAAGTTGGTCGTGCGTCAGTTACATGCCAGTCACGCATCAGATGCGTGTCGTGCGTCTGTTGTATGAAGGTCCACTGACACACGTCTGTAATATGACCGTCGTTGGTCTCAGATGTGACCGTCTGACCACCGACATGATTGTCACACTATTATTTGCAAATCTTTATGACAAAAACTAGAAATGCATTGCATTCATTTTGGAGACTGAAACTGGTTGCAATGCCCATGTTGTTACCCTTAGAACCCCCACACTTTTGAAGTTGCTGCTCCACCCCTGGATACAACCATCTGTAAAACATCTGTAACCATCTGTAAAACCGTCTGTAAAGTGACCTGCGTCTCGTGTCCGTGACGCAACTGTTGCGTAAAATGACCATTGTGCGTCACAGATGCTACCATCACATCTGTATTGCAAACGCCACAGACATGACCATCGTGCGTCTAACACTTGACCGTTTCGTGTCCGTACTGCGACCGTAATATGGCCGTAGCAAGTCTCTCTTGCGCCGTTGCATGTCCGTGATTGTCACGTGTCACATACGCGACCATCAAGCCTCTGTGCATGTTGTACATGTTGATAAATACCACTGCTGCTCCATTATTACCTGATTTTACCTGCAAGTTTACGGTAGTTACGGTAAGTGAAGGAAATCAACACATTGTAAACAAAATTGTCACATTGCAACATGCAACCATTGCATGCATCTCTCTCTCTCTCTCTCTCTCTCTCTCTCTCTCTCTCTCTCTCTCTTTCTGTGCACGTGTGTGTATGAGCACTTCTTTTGGGGGAGCCACAAGTTTTGGACTCAAAGTACCACAATGCAACACAGAGGCTGCTCCTTTCTCCTCTCTCCTCCTCAGCTCTGCTTTGGGAGCTACGCCCCGAGTAGAAGTGGGAGGTTTGTCCCTGAAAGAGCTCATTGTGGGCAGGGATGAGAGCATGTGTGAGTGTGTGAGTGCAGCCCCCTCCTCTCCTTAAACTAGCTGGTCAGCAGCGGAGGGATTATAGTGAAGCCTGCTCCACTCACGGAGCTGGAGGAGGAGGAGGAGGAGGGAGACTGAGAGACCGAGAGACTGCAACAAGCGTGAATCATGCCCGTCGTCATTACTACCGACTGGGAGTGGAGCCGAAATTGTGCAAGATACGGATAACAGCGGAGGAGCAAGTTTGTCTCCACATTTCTGGGTGAAAGAGAGATAGAGAGAGGGTCTCCTTCTGACTGGCCCGGGACCCGTCCCATTATGCTGCCTCCCTCACATGTGTCCTGCCCTGGAGAAGAAGAGGAAGAAGAAGTGATCAGGAGGAGATCTGCACACTGAACCACACGCTAAGAGATAAAAAGGAGGATATTTCTGCTTTTCTGCAACGCGCGGGGATTTTTCCTCCTTTTTTTTTACCTCCCCCTCCAGAAGTGAGAGGGAGAGAGGGGAGGACGGGGGTGAAAAGTTGTGCTCGTTGTTGGTGAGAGCAGAGGAAACATGGGGAACGCAGGCAGCATGGACCAGCACCCTGACTTCAGGGGACACAACATGCCCCTGAAGCTGCCCATGCCTGAGCCCGGGGAGCTGGAGGAGAGGTTCGCCACTGTGCTGGTGAGAGAAAAACGCCTTTTCATCTGGGTCTTTGTTTCCCCCCCTTTCCCCTCCACCTCCATGCGTCAGAGTCCTGGGACATGGACAGCTGTGTGTGTGTGTGTGTAAGAGAGAGAGAGAGAGAGAGACAGATAGGGAGACAGAGAGCCACGGGGTGTGTGGATGTGTATGTAAGAGAGAAATGGACGTGTGTGTGAGAGGGAGAGACTGACAGAGAGACTGGGTGTGTGTGCTTGTATGTATGTATGCGTGCGTGCATGCGTGTGTGTGGATGAGAGAGACAGACAGGGACAGAGGTGGAGAGAGAGACTGTATAGAGTGATAGAGACTGTGTGTGTGTAAGAGAGACAGAAGATAGAGAGAGAGACAGTGTATCTGTGTGTGTGAGTGAGAGAGAGACAGATGGACAGACAGATTGTGTGTGTGTGTGTGTGTGTGTGTGTAGGTTGGACCTCTGTTTGTCCAGCACCATGTCCCTTTGTTGAAGGGGCAAAAATAAAGATCACTGAGGTGTATCTGTACACCAAAGCTTCTTAACAAAAAAGAGAAGAAGCTGCAAGCTTATTGAATTCAGCAGCCAATCAAATCAGAGTCTGTCATGTTTTCTTGGTACTTTTCAAGTCACGTCAAGTCACATTTGTGCATGAAAACATCCCAACAAGGTGCCACAGAGCAGAGCAGAGCAGAGCAAAGCAGAGCAAAGCAGAGCAGACAGATCTAGTCCCAATTAGTCGGAAACAGTGTCGGAAGAAGAAGCCGAAACTTCTCCCGAAGCTCTGAAAACACCCGCCTGCTCCTCATGTCGGCGTTGAACATCAGACGTCACCCTCTGGCTGCCTCCTCGCCTCCAAACACGGCATAATAAACGTTTACTGTGGCCCGCAGAGCATCCAACCTTTGACGCTTCTGTAAACGTCCAAATCTACACACGTGAGACTCCTGCAGTCATAACACAGCAAATTATTGGTTTTATGGCAGCGATTCCCACCACCTCCACCTTGTCCACCTCCACCCCCTCAAAAAAACAACCTTCACGGGTCCAGACATTGGCTGCTCACTACTGGAGCTGAAAGTGCCCAGCGTGCCAGGTCCTCTAAAAACATCTGTCACGCCATAAAGTGTCAACGGCGCCTGTCAACAATTATGTTACCTGGGAGTAAACGCTGAGCATTCCTGGTGCCGCCGTAAGAGCCTTTTAGTTCTTACAGAGCCTCTGAAGTCGGAAAAAGGGGGGGGGGGGGGTGTTTATGCAGATGACAGCCTCCCAAAACGTCCATCACTGACGTGTCAAAGGGCATCGGGATGGAGGTGGGATGCTAACACGTCAATCATGAAAGTTCTCCTGTGCTCCCGGAGTGTCGTTATGTAGGCCATGCTAAACTTTCTGCTGATCCAGAGGCTTTCCCAATACACAGTCTAACACCCCCCCACCCCTCTTCCCTTCCCTTCCCTTCTCCAGCCAGCGAATAAAGAGCCTGAATAGAAGAACGGTGGAGTGACGGTGAAATTTGAGAGCTGGCAAAATGTGGGTCAAACTTGATTGTCGCCAGGCCGACCGCTCTCAGAAACCGCTCGGCAGATTGGGCTGGACTTCAGCGAGCAGCGTGATTTGTAAACTTATTTTTTGGAGATAAGGTTTAAAGACGGGGGAAGAGGGGGATACAGGGTTTATACTTTCTACGTTTTGCTGTTCTGCCTCTAGGGCTGAACTTGTACCCGGCCCTGTAAGCCCATTACTG
This sequence comes from Karalla daura, assembly GCA_029224185.1. Taxonomy (NCBI): domain Eukaryota; kingdom Metazoa; phylum Chordata; class Actinopteri; order Chaetodontiformes; family Leiognathidae; genus Karalla; species Karalla daura. Next base: position 11,398,069 of record CM055202.1, read on the forward strand.
AAAGTGGATCAAGTAGAGAGGAGGCGGAAGTGTGTGTGTGTGTGTGTGTGTGTGTGTGTTGTGTTGGGGTGTGTGTGTGTGTGTTCGCTGCAGGTCAGCTACTGATGAATCCCATTCAGCAGACTTCAGGGGAGGAGAGGTTTCTGACGTCACTCCGCAGAGAGATTTAGGCGCTCTCCTTAAATCGCGTCTGCTTGTGGCGTTTCGCCTCGTCTTTTTGGTAGAAACGAAGTCTCTGAGGAGTCTGAGGGTGTGGGAATGATCCGGATCCAGGGTTAGAAAATTACTTGTCACTAGTTCTGTTTCTATATTGCAACTTTTCTGGGAACTCATTAGATGGCTTTTCAGACTTTCAGACTGGACATGAAGTAGGCTTGACTAGTTCACTTCAAATGGGATTCAGCAAGACTAAACCTTTTCTAAAACCTATTTCAAATATCGAGTAAAACCATGGAGATGCAACATGTTTTGGACATCCATCTTCCTGATAGTGGAGTCTTGCAAGACGAGATTTTACAAAAATTATGGGATGTCGCTAGAAGACTTAACAACAGTTAAGGCTGAATGTGCAAAAACAAAATCTTGTAACTCTCTAAGATCTGGTTTCAGGTCTTAGGTCCTTGGTTCTCACCAGGGTTATTCAGACCAGTTTAGTGTAACCAAATTGATTACTGTCATCAATGGCTACAATTGGCCAATGTACAGGTGATAGAAGCTATGGCAGAAAAACAAAACGTTCCTCACGTTTCCTCCGATATCTTCTCCTTCCTCCTTCGTCCTGTATTCACAGCCCAGACTGAGATGCTATCGTTGACGTCCTAGTCAACTATTTTCAAGTTCCTCTTTCAGTGATTGTGTGATTTTGACCAGTTTGATATTGGGGTTTGGGAACTGGTCCTCGGCACAGCTGATCCTAGAGAGTCGGGAACGCTCCCTGATGCCTCGGCTCCTGGTGGACTGGAAACTCAGCAGCACCGGAACAACTTGGTGCTACAATTGCATCATTTACTGCTGTTTAGCACTGTTTCAGCCCTAATGTGTCTCAGCTGTGCCTGGGAGCAGTCGGTCGACAGAGATGACCTGCCTGTACTTTGAACAGCAGACGATTGGGACAACACCTCGCCGGGCATCTCCGTCGTCTTTGACGTCGTTTTCCGGAGGTGTGGGAGGAAGATGAAAGTGGCTGTTAATCATTGTTGCTTTCAAAGACTCCTTAATCATTTCTGATATTGTTTACCAGAGCTTCTCCCTGGCCTGTTAGCACCTGCAGTGTTTGGATTAAGGGTAGCTTGGTGTGTTAATGGGTACTGCTGTTGACTCACAACTAGAGCGATCTGGGTTTAAGTCCTGGGCTCAAACCAAGGAGAGAGGGATTTTTTATGTTTCCCCTCAAGTTTGGAGTTGATGTAACTAGAGCTCCTGCTTATCGATGCGTATAATTGCCAACTCGTTCTTCAGTGGCCTAAACCATTTAAAGATGTACTTTTGAGAAGTCCTCATCAGAAATCTGAGCGAGGCATTTGAGGACATCATCTTGACCTTTGTCAAACATGTACCAACATACCGCTGTCATGTCAGATCAAACAACTAAAGTAAGAGTAATTGTGAAAACCTGACACATTAATGGACCTCAGAAATGATTCACTGTAGTCCTCCCTCACGGTTTTCTCCAGCAGTGCGTAACGGACGGGCAGCAGCACTGCCTACCTGAGCCGTGTTGTTGCATGTTTGATCACCAGGCCTGTCCTGGATCACAGCGGGGAGCAGTGCGGATTAAAGGCTCGCGCCCTCAGGTTTCTTAACCCGGACTCACAGTATTTGAATTTGGAGCCATGCTGTGTGATATGAAAAGCCTCCTTTCAGACGTTGACTCATGACTCCCATCATACGAGAGCGAGCACATGTATCAAATGAGGCCCAGAGTCAGCGTTGCTTGATTGGCGGTCCGAGCGGCGAATGTCGAACTCGGATGTCTCATCGAAGATAAGAGTAACAGGAACGATTAGTGCTCCAGACACATTTTACTCCGATCACTGGCTGCATCCGCTCCCCAGTGAACGAGGCATCGAGTGCTTTTAAGCTTTGCACAAACGTTTTTTCTTTTTTGCCATCTGCAGATGAAGCTTGAGAACAAAGCGAATAACATTAACTGCGACTGTTTCAAAGGTCATCGGAGAGTTTTATGATGCCATGGAAACACGCTCTGTTAACTGTCAGTTAACATGGCAACTGTAAAAAGGGCTTCCTCCAGGAAGTAACATATTTGTGTGTTGTCCTTTTCATGTTTGGTCATGTTTGAAACTTTAAAGCTTTTAAAGTACACAAATTACGGATTGCACAAAGCTAAAATTAAGCAAACAAAACTTGGGGTGTTTGGCATCACACCAGCGTTTTCTGTCAGTTTTTCCAGTTTCAGTTTGACTCGTCTGAGCATCCGTTTCTGGAGAAAGATGAAGTCTGACTGTGGCTGACTGTAAGTGCTGGCTGAGTCTGCGTTTTCTACTAAATGAAACGCTTCAGTTGAAGCCTCCTGTCTCGTGGTGCTGCGGAGCCCAGGGCCGATCTTTGAAATAGACTTTACGCTAATTGTAATGCGAGGCCGCTGCCCTGATAAGACATTCACATGTGACCTTGGCTGTGAAGTGAAGCAGAGTTAAGGCCCCAGTATCCATTGTCTAAAGCTCGAAAAAGGGGGATAGATTTCCTGGTCTGGAGTTCAGAGTTGTTTTTTTGCTCCGCGTCCGAGGCCTGCTTTTTGTCCTTGTGAAAAGTAGTGGTTCCTGCAGAAAAATGGCTGTGTAGTTTGTCTGGAGAGCGTCTCTGTTGCCTTAATGCTTGTGAGACACGTATGAGAGGAGGAGATGGGTTGCACATGATGATTAGCCAGTTTGGGAGCAGCCCTCTCGATGCGTACCCTGCACAGCACAACGCTGATATGTACCTCAAGTCTGATCACATCACCGTCCCGCTCGATCACTTCGCTCCGCACGGGGTGCAGAATCAAATCCAAGCATTAGCGGGTACGAGCACAGCCTCAAAGCGGCATTTTTTAAATGTCTCGGGCTCTGAGTACCCACCGGCTGAAAGCATGTGAAAGAACTGTAATCAATCTGCGTGAGTCACATGTGCAGCGTGAACCCGCCTATATGCTTCCAGCTGGACCTCGGGGACGTGACTCTGCGTGGGAGGAATTCAAGCTCAGGCCTCTTCGTCTGCTCCTTCAAACCCCGGAGTTCACATCAAACGAGATGAGACCCACAATCCAGGTTATGGAGTTTGCCGTCAGGGCGGCTGGGAAGTTTACAGCCGCTTCTCGCCCCCAAATGCCATATGGGGGCGTATGGGCTTAGCCGTGGCTGCTCCTCTCCACAGTCTGGCCAGATTACATCTAAGCTGCTTTGTTTGAGGGCTGCAGGAGCTCCGTGAGCTGCTGTTATTTGTGCTGTGAGGCCCGGCCTCAGAAATCTCGTCCCCACATTGGTTCACGTGAGTCTCCTTGGTGTTCCACTGAGGTCTGAGAGTCGACCGCCCCGAGCCTGCTGCGCCTTTCACCCAGTGTCGAGCCATTGTTCGATTCCAAGCAGCGCAAATCAATATTTCTCATATAAGCACTGGGTCCAATCACTGTGGCTGAAAGCAGGAGTCCTGTTGTGGTGAGTTATCACCCAACTACAGTTCCCCTCTGTCAGAGAGTTGTAGGGTTGTTGCAACTGGACTAGATTCTTGCACATGTTTTGCTTTGATGAAAGGTCCATTTGCCACAACTTACAATTCGCTGGACTACGATGTACAGGAAGATCTCATAGGTTTAAAGTCTCTTATCAGCAGGCAACTGCTAGAAACATGTCGTATGAGCCCACTGGCTGTTATATGTGAGGATCAGAGGGAAAACACCTAATTACTGGCTGGTTCTGAGGTTTATTTGTCATTAGTTGTGTTTCCAAAACCTAAATATCTAAATAAAAATAAAATAGATATGTAATAGTAATGGAATAGCCTAAATATTGAAAAACCTCTAGAATATTGCAAAACAGTTGATGGTAATTGATGTTGTGGTATGCAGCAACGCAGAACGTTTTCTCATTTTTGTCATTTAACTAAGTCATTTGATTTAAGAAACATTGCTTTTATTTTGTAAACTCACAGCTGAACAGACCTGAACACCTACCGTATGGTACATTTTTCCCATCAAAAAGTCAGAATGGAAACTTCATCCATCCAGTGGCATCTCACAGACCTAAACATTTAGCTTTCGGGTGCGTTGACTCATTACCAAGACTCTTCATGTGGCTGCTTCTATTTAAATGGAAAAACCAGAGAGAAAAAGAGAGAGACAATATTTAATTCAGTTAGATGTGTCATGGATGCCTTTTCAGTTTCATTCTGAAGACTTTCTGGCTGTGAGATTATGACAGCCCCTCTTTTAGATTCCCAGTGATTCCCTCCTCCCCCCGCACGGCTACAAGGAACCCAGGAAGTGACTAAGCTCACCCTCCTAGTTTTTTCCACGTTAACTCTTCTTCATTAAAAACCAGAACAATGGCTTTTGTCTGAGGAGCAGAGGGCGAACAGTGGCTGAATCCCGTGCAGCAGGCCCGGGGGGAACAGAGCTGCTCTTTATTCTGTGGAGAGCTCAAGACGGAGCCTGGCACTGGACCCAGACCCGGCGGGCTGCTAAAGGCCACCACGCATACCCCAATATGTGTATGTGTGTGTGTGTGTGTGTGTGTGTGTGTGTGTGTGTGTGTGTGTGTGTGTGTGTGTGTGGACATGCTTGTGCACTGGCATGTGTGAGCCCCAGGATGCTCACCCACCAATTAGCCGTGACAGAGCTGAGCATGAAATGCTCGGGCAGAGGCAACGTGAGGCACTGCGGTGTCGAACCATGATGTGATGGGCAAAACCCCGAAGCAGACCCTAGGGGGAGTAGGAGGGGTGGGAGGAGGGGGGCAGAGGATCTGCTTGTTATGTGGTAGAAGGTCTCTCGGCCACGTGCGGGCCACTGCTGAGCTCCATCCAGCGGAGCTTCAATCGGTTATTGTTCCTCTCGGGACGGTTTTGACACCCGACACATTCGGGGGGTTCGAGGGTTTGGTTTGCACGCGCTGCCGCATGGGTGGTGGAGGGTGCGTCCAGCATCGACCAAACTTTATGGAACATTTCGGGAGGTTTTAGGGTGCCTGACTGCGGAGAGGAGTCTCAGGAGCCTGGCTCAGCTGTGGTCCTCTGCGGAGAGAGAGGGGAAAAGAAGCAAGAGCAGCTGAGCTTTTTGTTTGTTGTCTTGAGAGAGAAAGAGAAACTTTCCCCGGGCGTGTTTTTTTGACAACGCTCGTGAGAAAAGGGTTTTAGTTTTGGACGCGGCCTCTCGTCGCTGTAGGTCTTCCTGCGTTGGGAGCAGGCGGAGTGGCGGCCTGGAAAAGGCCAGCCGGCTGCTTTTCATGTCGGTCACAGGCGGCTGCCAGTGTTGTCCGACAGGAACGGTCCGAGGGCCACACACAGGAAGGCCGTGGAGCCGCCGCTCTGCCGAGAACGGCATCATGGTCAGGGATCTGCTCCAGCCACGCAGCTGCGCCACAGAGCACAACCTGCCTCAGAGAGACACTGTTTTTGCTAAAGAGCGGTGCTGAGATTTATCACGAACCTTGTCCAGAGAAGCCTTCGACCGAGTCACTGTGACTGATTAGTGGTGTGTTGTGGCTTCGGGCTCTGATTTAGCTCTTCCCTTTTTTTTTCCGAGGCCTTGAGCTCCGTTTGGCTGTTTTTTTTCCGTCTGTGGAGTCGTCATAATGGTTTCATCTGTTGGCCCCCTCACAGCTCTGAATACTGTGGATCTGTTAATGATGCGGATCTGCTAATCTGGATCTGTTCTGCTCGCCTTCATGCTCCCTCGGCTGACGTGTTTGGAGTTGCTGGCACACGTTTTTTTTTTCTCTCTCTCTTTATTGTTTAACATGCTTGTGCAACGGCTACGCTATGCTGTTTTCTCTAAATGTAGAAATGTGTGCAGACAGCAGAACGCCTCATCCACGTTTCCTCTCTCTGTTTCGTCAGTAGGGCTCAGCGGTTTCAATCCTTTCGAGTCTCTTTCTTCCTGAGAGTTTCTTTTCCTCGGGACATATGCTGCTTTTGAGCCGCCCGGAGTCCAAAAAAGGCAGGTTTTGTCGGCTAGCTTACTTGCCAGAATGAACATCTGCAGAACTGGATGGGAGGTCCGGTCGCATTTGAATGTACTTCAGCGCTCTTTGCCCCGAGTTTGATATAGGCCCCCATCACAGCTTCAGACAATGCAGCAGTCTGTTGTTTCAGGCTTTACAGGACGGAGGATGTGCCTCTCAGCCCGGACCCCCCACATGAAGCCAAGGCGGTGTGGGCCGCTCACGGGGTCGGGTTCAGATTAATTACCGCCCTAAAAGCCGAAAACAGACACTTGACTCCTGAAATGAGTTGATTATTTTGTGGAGCCGAGGACTCGCGACACCCTAGTGTTTCTGTAGGCTTTGTTTACTCTCTTCTGCTGATCTGCTGAAGTGGCCTGTGGCTAAAAACACTTTTTTTTTTTGCACCTGCAGAATAAGTTGTCGCTGCTCTCTGTTCTTTATTTTTAGTAGTTTAGGAAGGAGAAGGAAGTGGCAGTGCAGTCTGTTACAACATATTTTCTGTATTAACACTAAGCTTTTCATTAACACATAATGTGTGAACAGTACATTTCTTTCTTTTTCACCTGAATGAGATGTTGGATTGTCTCTGTTAAGATTTCTGTCTTCTGCACCTTTTCTTTGTTAGTACATGACAGACCTTAGTGAAAAGCTTTATTTTACGTTGTATTATGAATGAAGGGCAGTTGGTAGCCTTTGGCCTTACTGTAGTAGGTGACAGTGATGAATGATGCCAGTGTGATGAGGCTACAATACATTCAATTAACAGGACAAAAAAAACATACAAAAGCCATGTCAAAAGCCTTGAATGCTCCATATAAATTATAACAATTTTAATTTACATGATTGCTGATATGTTGATTAGTGTTTTATTATGGATATATGAGTCATGGTCATACTTTTATGTAATAGTTTAGGATTAAGTTGTGGTATCCTGACGATTCTGACATTAGCCCACACAATATCTAAGAATAAGACTTTGTTACGTAACCACAAGGTGAAAAAGTTTGAGAATAAATCCCAACAACAGATTGACTTTGCAAAACTTGGAGTGTGGGCCTGTTATTTGCTGGGATGTTGTAGTTAACACAAGACAGATTAAAAGCTCTCTGGGATTAAATGCTTAGCATCATTTAATTAGTCCACCTCCTTTTTTTGTGAGCTCACATATATCCTGCTCATCCCACCACCACCCACTGAAATTAAGATTATTACTGCATAACTTTATCTGTAGGCGTTTTCTCCCAAGCCCTCCCAAGCAACGACTCCCAGATAAACCCATGATTTCATGCCGTCTCATTGCGTCTATGCTCCGCCGCCAGCCTGGGTTTGCTTCAGCCGATAAACAACTTCTCTTACGCTCTTTGTCTTTCTCCACAAGAACGCGGGCTCCACCTCGGCTCAGATGCTTTCGCAACCTCTCAACATCTGGCCTGGCTGGAGCTCCTCTGTGTTCGTGTATCACTTGTTTTATTTGGACAACATCCTGCTGCTCCAAATCATCTCCATAATGTTTCCGGTATTTGGGTTACGTCCAGCACAAAGGCTGCTCCGTGTGAACGCCCCCCCCCCCCCGCTCCTCGCTTAATGTAAACATCACACCAGCCTCTTTCTTTTTTTGCTGTATGCGCAAAAAAAGCGCGTGTGTTCCCTCTTCCCTTGATGGAATATTGAGGAAAAAGCCGAAACGGAGACGCTTGGCTTTCCGCTTAGAACTTAATATTTTGCGCAGAGGAAGCAAAATGCGATTCTGTTCACTTTGCAGCTGCCGTATCCTGTCACCGCTCATTTCTCCGTGCCATTAATCACGTACAGTATGGTGTTGCATGTCTGCAGCTCGGCCCCTCTCACAAAGCACCCAACCCCCCCCCTTTCCACCTTCCCCCACCCTGATGATGACAGTGGGGACAGCATCGGGACACCAGCGAGGTGGTGTCTCTCACCGGGAGAATAGCTGGCACGGACTCCCAGGAGCTCGTGTTGGAAGCTGCGCGGCTGGCAAGACGCTCTGCGAAGTCGAATGAAGGGAATGACGCTGGAATGTGCTCTTTAAAGAGGGCGTGGGGAGGGAAAGAGGGTGGTGGGGAGGGGGTGGTGGTTGTGGTGGAGGCTTACAAACCTGGCTCAGATTTGCAACACATGAGTGTATCCACACGCTAATGAGAGGTGAAAAAGATATGTAAGGGAGCATATGGGACTGTTGGGCATGGAGGGTGCAATAATGAGCCGAGTGTGGGTGGTGGAATTGAAAGGAAAACATAGGGATGGGATGCCGGGGCTCCAACATCTGAACTGGCCATTCCAGTGAACAGCTTCACAAACACAAACACTCCTGCTCTGGAGAAGGAGAAGGAGGAGGAGGAGGAGGGTGGGTGTGTTGGTGGGGGTCCCGGGGATTACAAAGCTAATCTGAGGACAGACGGGGGACACCTGTGCCCTCGAAGGAACGCCGAGGATTACAGATCCACGCTGCGCTAATGAGGGGAGGACAGCTCAGTTTGGACATGCCTCGCAGTCCCTTCTCCCCTCACGCAGGCAGTTATCGCCATCTGAGAGCGCCTCTTTTCTTTTCGATGCCTTCCTGCTCCCGTGCTGCAGGGCCTCCTCCGCTCCCATGCAGAGAAAACCAGGAGTAGAGGAGCAGGAATGTGATGCCGTTGCACAGCTTGTCACGTATTAAGAGGCTGTTTTTCACCTCGGAGAGCCGGCGGCGGCACCTCGCCTCATTAGAGAAAGACTTTAAATGACTGGAAAAAAAAAGAAAAACAAGCAATGTGACTAATCAAGCGAGGTAGCGGGGGAGCGGAGAGTCATTTTCAGGATATTGAGCAATTTGGAGTTATTTGTTATGACTAGTCGTCGATAACCGATCCAGTCCTGTTGCAGCATGTTGCACGTGGTGTGTGCAACGCTCTCAGTTCTGAAGGAGCAGTTATAAATCGGAGGCCGGGAACATCGTGTCGGATGATGCAAACAGGGTGTTGACGACGAGAGATCTGTGGTGAAGTCGTTAATTTGGGATCCGCGTCGTGACAGTTTGCGTACCAGGGCGAGGGAAAACAGTTTCGACGATGGGAGGATGTAGATGTGGATTCTCCCTCTCTGGTTGTCTCACAGCAGCTGGGTGAAGCAACGTGGAGACGGGGAGAAGACGGAGGAGGGTGTTTTGTCTCGGATTCAATGCTGCTCGAGTCCCCCGGGACGAATCAATCCCTGAAAGACATCTGAGAGGACTCTGAGAGCGACTGCTCCGCACACTCCAGTCATGATAACGCATACATTAGAGGAAGTTAACGCAGCGAAACACGGGCTCGTTTTCAATCACTTCGCCGCTCTCCAGACAGTTGCTTTTTTCTCTTTTTTTTTTTCTTGCTTCAGTTGCTTCGTTTTTCAGTTTTTCTGTGACGGAGCGAGAGGCTGTCTGAGCTGTCTCAGCTGTTCCTGTCCCACATTGCCAGTGAAACTCGCTCTTTTGTTCAAGACTCTGAAGAGTTAAGTTATTAGTAAAGTGGCCCATTGGGTGGTTAACTCACAACATCAGAACTACAGAATTTGTCTTTTCTTTTACTTCCTCCCATGTAGAATGCAGGACAATCCACAGTGTGGTTCAGGCCCACAATGATCTCACTATTAATGAATTTGCTGACTTGTTAAACTATTAGTAGATAAGTTTTGGTCTCTAAAAGAAGAAAGTAGTAAATCCTAATGTTGCAGAAGCCACAACAAGCCGATATTAGACGATTGTGACTCAAAAACAACCAGAGAAGATTAACAGATCAATCCTCGAGGCTCTGCCGTGGTTTCCCACGACATGCAAGGACAGAAAACGTTCCTATCTCAGCGGATCAGTGCAGCTGGGGCTGATACCCAGGTTTCCTGTCAACATGTGAGCACACCGTCTGACAGAAGATGAAAGGGGGTTACCCGGCCGGCGTTTTGATTGATAGACTCCCGGGGCTTGACTGTGAAACGGGAGGTGTCTCTGCTGTGTTACATAGCTCAGATCCTTTCACAGCCACCGCAGCCCAAAGCCCAAAGCCCAAAGCCCATAGCGGGCCCTTCACGTGGGCCGTGTGTTTGCTCTTGTAGCCAGCTGTGCTGCCTCCTCAGACCTCCTGGTAGGGAGGTAGTGGGCTGGTTCGCAGGCCCGGAGCCAGCTGCCTATTTATACTCTATTTATGACCCGGGTCGCCCTAATGAGAGGATAGAGGGTCTCTAATGAGTCGCGTCCCCGATATTCCAGAGCCGTGAGCAGGAAAAGGCTCCTCTGCAGGTACGGCGAGGTGAGACAGCAGGCGACACCTCCTCTGATGCCGTAAACTGACTGACTGAAGACCGAGCTGAGTCAGATCTGCTCGTTCACGGTCGCTTTTTATGTCTTTGTGTAAAATATTGCGAAAAAAGAGGCTGCAGTTAAGTGGTCAGAGAGGCCTGGGCAGGACACAGTAAGGCCGTTGTGTTGCAGTCTAACAGTGTATTTACGAGCCCAAAGAAAACAGAGGGTTTGCTGCCTCTTTGGTTTAATGTTTGACCGTACATGCGGATGTTAAACGGAGCATAAGTGGTGCTTTTCTTTGCACCGTGCCAGTCAGCTGAGTAAGAGATCCAGTTTTTTCTTCCTCTGACTGTGCGAGCCTTTCTTTCAGCAGCAGCTACGCCTGCAGTCAGGTTCACAGCAATCTCTAATACGTCTTTAAATCCCCCTGAAAAGTTCAGGTTTATCATTCACGCCCTTTAAGTGTGGCAGCCTCCGAATGTCTTCCTCTCCCGCTTGCTCAGCAACATTTCTGAACAACCAAACCCAATAGTCAAATCAGTGAGAGGAAAGAACAGGTTTTTATTGTTATTATTTTGGCACAATATGACACCATTAACTGTCTTGCAGTTTGTAGCCCGGGGTTGACTTTGAAATACAAAACCTACCCAGTAAAACCAGTGTTGGAGCCGGACAATAAACCCGATTTTTAGTCACAGGAAACTTATTGAGCTAAATTTGCTCCCACCGCAAGTTTCCATCCGTTCGAATCTTTCTTCCAACCAGTATCAATGAAACTGCTGAGCTAATACTAACAGCTTCAGCCTTTTTTTTTTCCTTTCTTCTCATCAAATGTTTCCAGCAGAAAGTTTGCTCTCTACCAGTGCAGATGTGGGACAGCTGCTCCGGAGATGAAATGTCAGTTTGGCAGCGTGCAGCCAGCCGGGCTGGAGATGTGGAAGCGTCGAAGCCCAGCATTTCAGAGCGACATGTAGCATCCGACCCCGCGATCTTGTTCTCTCTCCTTGTCGCGGGCTGGAGGGACGCTTGCCCGACGCCATCATTGTTTCCACCCGCACGGACAGGGCCGCGCCTCCACGCCTGATGTTACTCGCTTGTTCAGCTTCGCCGCGTTCCTCTGCCATGGAACATGTCGCAACCTCTTATCACATCTGGATTTTTTTTCAGATTTCTTTTTTTTTCCTCTCCGCCTGGAAACACTGACTTTGCATTGTGCTATTTGGCTTTGTAGACCCAAAATGCGTAAAAGTCTTTGTGGCTTTCATGTTATTTTGTTGTTTGTCTTAACAACAGGTTGTAGGAAACTACATGAGTACTTGAAGATATATTTGTCTGGCTCAGATTGTGACATTTATGACTTTCTGGCTCATATCAGACCAATCCAAAAACAAAAGAGCCCAGTCAGTGACTTTTCACTTACTGAGGTTAAACCACAAGATTGTTTTGGGAGAGTAATGCTTTAATTACTGCAAGATCTCCTCTTTCTTCCTCAGTGTGGCTTTTCATCAGGTGTTGTCTGAATAAGGTGCCACTTTGACTACCACACACACACACACACTCACACACACACAAACCGTGCCTGTAGACACAGGGTAACCTGACCCGAGCGAGCTGAGAGCCTGTCACAGCTCATTAGCGTTGGGACGAGATGAAGGCTGGAAGTGGTTCTGTGCTTTACCTGGAGCCTGGGCAAGGGTTAGGGTTAGAGAAGAGCTCACAGCGACTCTTCTCACCCACATCAGGCCTGCTCGTTCCTCCCAATACCACTGTGCCACAATGAATGAGCAAACTTTTGAAGGTATTCTTTTGGCCTGTCTATGGCTCTGTGGAAACTGTATAACTGTATACTCAAAATCTCAGAATCTACCTTTGGAGTCAGCTCTCTACCATCTTTTCTGATCTTTTCACCAAACTCAGCATTGTTGAGGTTTGGACATGACAAGATGTTGAGGGCCTTTGTTAAACAGATTAGCATTTGTTGATTTACTGACCATTCAGTGTTAAAAAAAATACCTGACAGATTAAAGCATTTGTTTCCTGTAGCCCTAATCCAAATGTAACAGAGCATGAAGTCTCAAAATAATCTGAAGATTTACCCTGTTTAATTAGAGCTCCTCATCCCTCAAAACCCTGTTTTTACTCTCGCGTCTAACACAGGGAGACTGTTAGCGGCCGCCTGACATTTAATGCGACCGACTACTCAGGTGTCAAATTGTGTTTTAATCTGTCGAGGGAAGGAAAGTGGCTCAGGCTCTGGTCAGCAGCCAGACTGAGTCAATAGAGGCCCTCTGACTCCCAATTCCCTGCAGTCAGCACAGCAGCGATCAGCCGGCTCACGGCCCCGGCTGAATACTAATGCAATTTCCTGCTCGCTCTTGTAGAGGAGGCTGGACAGGCTGCAACCTGTGTTTGCACCAAGCCAAACTTCGCGGTCGTGCTTCAGCTCTGGTTTGATGCAATTTGCATGAAACCAGAGCTGAAGCAAATTGCGCTCTTGTTAGGATTCCCCAGGTTTACCGGCCGCTGTAGAGAAATCAATTGAGCGTTTTCCGTGTGTGTTTAGTAAAGCAACCGGATTACACCGTCACAACATAACCAGCACAGGGGGCCTTAATCTGTTAACATGTCTGTTCGAATCCAAAGCAAGATACAAGGATGCGCAGACAGCGCTCTCTACAGTTATATTCTTTGTGATATGAACTTCTTTTGTGTTATAGAACACTGTATCAAACACTAAATACTTCTCAAGCTCCAGGGAAAAGTGGAATCGGACCACTCGATCAGAGCGGCTGGATCCCAGGTTCCCTCTCATCCATCTTCCATTGACTCCCCCTGTGAGGAGAGGTGGAGGTGGAGAGCGTGCTGATAGATGAGGGAGCGCATCGAATGAGGAGGGGCCGCATTACTAGGCCCTTCTTCCGTCCTCTCACCACACACAATGTGTAATATCTTTACCAAAAGCTGCAGATGATGCAGGATGCAGATAAAACCACATGCGGCCTTCCTTTGATCTGGCACGCTTTCCACCCTGCAAATGCTGCTGTCAGAGCGGACGCTGTTTGGCCTCTACCTGCTGTAGCTGGGGGACGATTAAGCGCTGATTAATTGCTCCAAGTCGTTCTCGGGGAAGGCGGGGCGAGTCGTGCCTGGGTTTTTTTTTCAAAATCCAGCCAAGTCTCGAGACGACTGCAGAGGTGTCTGCACATGAAAGAGAGCAGGGGAAACAGGAAGGCGTTGTGCAACAGATTTTGACTGATTTTGGGCTCATGTTCAGACATATGGGTCAGATTAGATTGATCCTGAACAGCGCGCGCCTCTCAGGAAACTATCGCTCAGAGGAGGATGCGGGTGTTTTAGTGGCGGTAGTAGCTGCAGACGGGCAGTTCGATCGCTCAGAGCATCGTCCTCCACCCTCCACCCTCCACCCTCCACGCAGACCCAGCACAGCGTGTTGGGACATGTGCATCGTCGATCAAATGTTGATGGGGTCAAGCTCCGACAGATCTCTAATTGAAATAGCTGAGTCAGGCTCCTTTCCTGCCAGTTTCCACTACCAAAGAACTGGCCCTGGGCCCCAAGAAACTGGTTCCAGAGTGAAACTTCTGGGACTGGTGTTACTGAGACCAACAGCTGTAGACATGATGAAACAATAGCTAAAGATGAAAATAAAAACAATAGGGCGGAGGAGAAATATCCTGGACCCAGGCCTCAATTTGCAAAAAAGGGATGTCTAACGGCAATATAAAAACACTAGAACTGCGGAAAAATGTACTCAAAGCAAGTGGAATTATTTGTCCCTGCAGCAAGATTATTTCACTAAGCAGGATTTCTTGGAATAAGATTGTTCTTGCGTGATTCAAGATTATCATTTTGGTCAAATTTGCACGCTTAAAACAAGAAATTAACTCTTAAAACATCTCAGTAAGAAGCAAACAGTTTGCAGTGCAGGGACAGACTGGTGGTCTGAGACAGGGTCAGAGCGGGTATCAGACAGCTGATCTCAGTCTTCACAGCTCAGCTCTCGTTACTGAGACCTCCTTCTCTCTGTTATGACTCTGCAGCGCTGCACAATGATCAGATATTCTGGGACGTTCTCATTAGTGGCTTTTCTATTGTCCGTACTTTTTGGTAACCGGAGAAGAGCGTTTTTTCGGGGAAGATGCTCCAACCAGCAGGAGCTGAGGGGTGGTTGCACGTCTGCACATCGTGTCAGGGGAAAGTGGATGATGCTTGTTTTGTCTTCCCGCAACAGCTGTTCCTGCCACTTTGTGATGTGTTCCGCTTATTTATAGTCCCGGTTTTGTTGCGTGTCTCTCTCCGCGCTCCCTCTTTTGTTTTTTCTTTTTTTTTGCTGTCCTCTATCGGAGAATGAGCACGTAAAAAATTTACAAAAGGAGAGAGGGCGGCAGGAGAGAAGTGGACTGGAAGTAGCCCGGTTTCAGGACGGCGCACATGTGGACACTTTTTCTGTTTTGCTTGGTTGATTCTCAGACATCAACAAATTACAGTACAGCAGCTCGCTCCAGAGAGAGAGAAAAAAAAGGAACTTGTTTGTTTGGTGAACTTTGGTGACCTCTCCCCCACAGCACACCACAGTTTAGCCACCATAGCTCCTTTGATCATGTGCTTATTACAATATCAAGTGTGACGATAACTCACGCAGCTCCACGGTTTTGGCTCCACGTGCACGTACTTCCCCCTCGGTCTTTAAAACACGGTGTTTGGTCTGCTGTAAACAATGTGTAATGCAGCTGAGCAAAGAAAAGACTCTGCTGCGATAATGAGAGACTGTCCTCCTGCATTCCTGTCCCGTTGTATGGGACGTCATGTGACTGATGTTTCATTATCCACAGCCAGTTAACTCTGACCTTTTTTTTTTCTCTGTCTTGCAGAACTCGATGAATCTCCCTCCGGACAAAGCGCGACTGTTGCGGCAGTACGACAACGAGAAGAAGTGGGAGCTGATCTGCGACCAGGTGGGTCGCCCGGCCGCTCGGCCGTGCCGAGCCTCTGGCTGCATAATAACCAGACATGCAAGATAAAGGAAATTAATTCAGCTCAGGTGGACAAGCTGCATGGCTTTCTGTGTCTGTGTGCTTCTTTTGCAATCATTGGCTCAGAATCAACAAAGCGATTCTGATCTAATCCGGGTCTGGGTTTGCCCCCACACACACCGTATCCATGCTCCGCTGCCCTGCCTTTATCCTGTAAGCCTCTCCCGGTCTCCGCTCGCTGCCCTTGCCTCTCTAGTCAAGTGGGTTAAGTGGCACAGCGGGGCGCGCTCATCAGTTAGCCCCGTCAGAAAGACTCAGCCTTGTTACGGGCCGGGGAGTGACAGAGGGTGCACGTTGTGCAGCGAGCTGTGGTCTGAGCGCTCCGCCCCGCGGACCCCTCCGTGCCAGAGAGGTTTTCTGCCTCCCCGAGCAGAGCGAGAACAAGCAGAGACGAGAGATCAAGACCCGCCACCCACTCCCACCGCATTGATAGCCAGTGACCCCGAAGGGAGCGGTGCCAGGCAGGGCCAGCTCACCAGGCTGCCGCCCAGCACGTCTCGGATCCTCTTTCACTGCAAACCTGAAGTGAAAACAGTCGGTTTTCGCTTTTCAGCGTCTGTTTCCGAAAGCATCGTCTGGTGGTTTATGATACTTTCTCGCTTCCTGAAACAGAACGAAATGGGAATAAATGTTGGCTGTCTGTTGTTATCCCTGTTTAAAGTGACTTATCGACTGCAGGTGGGAAGTCTTCCAGCTCCATATTACTGTAAATCCTTTTCCTGGGCCATTAAAGTGCCAGGGAAGTTGACATCTGACTGTTAAAATGCAGCAGAAAGTGGATCGTCTGACAGCGCAGACATCAAAGAATATTGCTGAACTGCTGCTCCTCCAGCGTCTTCCCTCCTCTGTTTTCCCAACAAGGCTGCGCCCCTGACGGCGCAGGCTGCTCGGGGAGTTCAACATTTTCTGTGTCGTAGCGACAGTGAATCTCGTTACGTCGCCATGGCAACAGTGATGGAGTGAGGCAAGGCAGGCAAGCGGAGATGACAGGTACATCCCCTTTGAAAAACAGGCCCCGCAAACGCCACCAGAGGTTGAAATATTAAACGTTTTTTTCGGGCAATTATGAGGATTTATGAAATATGGAGCACACGGTCTCTGTCAAAAACTTTCCGAGGATAAAGAGGAGGGATCGAATGAACTCATCACCGGTTGAGTCCTGACACTTCTTGAGGGGGTGAAGTCTCAATCCTGTGGCTTTTAGTTGTTTTTATTGGTGTTTTTGAATAGCACAGTAAACATGTCTGCGTACAGCTGTTCCACTGCTCGCTGTAGCTCAACTCTCACATTAAATCCCAATTATGTCCCCCAGACAAACTGTAGCTGCTGCCACAGGACGTGTTGGAACACATTCACCTAGATGCCTCAAAACCAGACATGTGCTCTCTATAATATAATCTCATGCCTGTTGTATTTACTAGCCTCCATTCCTCACATTTTCCTGCGTGCAACAGGATGAATAAAAGACGTCACTTATTCGGGGATTAGCCTTTGACAATGCCGCGCTTTAACAGGGCCGTCTGCCTGTTGCTGTCCCTTGTCTGACTTCCTGACTGTCGCCTTTTCCTGTTTTTCTCAGGCAAACTCAATCTGGCACTTATGAATGTGATGTTGCTGATAATACTCAGCCCAGAAACCTGATCCAATTTCAGCGTCTGTATACAGCAGGGCGGGGATCTGCGATCCAGCAGCACTTCAGCAAACGATAACTTCATTTGTTTTGACTGTCACTGAGACGTTTGTGTTTGAGGGTAACATTTAAAGCTAATCATTCTTGCAAATAAATTAGGCTTTTCTAAGCTGGATTCCAGGTACAAGTTTGTGGCAATCGTCCATAAATAACTAGAGGGGTTTCTGGGAATTTCTGGCCCTTGAAGAGGAAGAAGGGGCTAGGTTGAGAAAATTGGTTGCATAAAAACAAGTGTAATTTCCATTCCCACGTGCAGAGATGCGGGGCTCGGTTTCCGGTCATGGAACTTTTGATATGTACGATCCTGTGAGTGCGGCTTGTGGGAAAGCACTGAGGGCCACACCTTCCTGTTGATGTGGTGTGTCCGAGCAGTGAGAGGTTGCATCCGGCCCAGATAGAGAACCTCTTTCCGCTTGTTTTCAATTAAAGGTGAAAAGAAACCTCTGGAGAGATGTTTTCCAGCCAGATCCTATGTGCATCTTATCATTGAGTACTAACATAAACAATATTTGTATCATTTCTATTAGAACTTGTAGGAAATACTCACATAGGAAGCAGCAGAGCTGGCGCTGGTATGTGGATTTACAGCGCCACACAGGAAGCTAATCGATGAACACAGACGGACTCTTTATGGACGTGCATGTTTGCTGGTATGCATTGAAAATCAAAAATGGATGTTGTGTAACTGAGGAAGACATCTTAAGGTGGATTTTTCCCCCGAAGGCCATTCAGTTAGCTGTCTCAGTCAGGATACTATATCATGGCTTCAAATCATAGAAAGAGCATGCTTCTTCACTAATGATCTCTGTCGGCTTGTGTCTCTGACACGATGTAACGTGGCAAACAGAACCATTCATGCTGCTGCTGGGGTGTGGGGCTCAGCCTGATCCAAATACTGTTTCCCGCTCAACACACTGATCCAAATCCAGCGCTAATCTCTTGTATTTATATTTAGAGCACAACAGTGAGGGATTTGACCTAAAACCTGTTTCTGGCTGAACCTAAAGACACGTACGCACTCAGACACACGTCTGGCCCCAATCCGCAGTCAGGTTCTGTTTCATAGCACATTAAAACTAATCACGATCATTACCGGCACGGCGACCTTCACTGTCAGGACGTCTCCTTGCTCGCCGTCACCAAACCGTGGACAGGTGTCTGAAGGAAAGCTGCCCTCATCCACCTGTGTGCCAAATACAAACACAGCCCAGGCCGTGCACGGGGCTTAACAACAAAACCAAGTGTTATGTCTGAAAAGTGTTTGGAAATCCTAGAAATTTGATTGTTTTTGGTGTAAGTCAGATGTTATCTTAGAGCAGGGTGTTGGCTAAAATGTAGGTTTTCCTTCAATTTCTTAAAGGGGTCAAAAATCCTGTCAGTTCTTGATTTCAACCTTGGAAAAAGAGGCATGAATCCTACAAACTCATAAGTCCCTGCTGAGTTCATATGGCTGAATGTTGGGGGGGGAGGTTTAAGACAGGAAGTAAATGAGAAGTCATGTTGTTGTCATGTGCCGACCCCCCTCCTCTAACAAAGAGCACATTAATGACTGAATGTTAAAGTTCAGTGCATCCGTGACTGTGACAACACGAGAGCAACACGACTGGCCCAGAGCTGAGTTTTCTAAGGAACAAAATAAAGAAAAAGAAAAAAAAACGTCTGAGGGGAACTGGTCCACAGCGTGCTGGTTCGTTGCACCCACGGTCCGAGCAAACAAAGCACGTGTGACAAAGGCTGGTCATGCCCAGTGGAGCAGGAGAGGAGGAACGATTTGCTGTTATTTTCTGGCTGCGCCTTAAAGTAGAACATAATCTGGGTTCTCCCATCAATTGAACGGTGACTCACGGTGACTGTAATTTACTCAAAGCCTGCTCAGTGTTAATCTGATGGCCTCACCCAGGTAAACTTACACGGGAGATGTGCTCAGACCTGTGTAGTAATCTGTTAATTCCCTAGCTGTAATGTGTCCTACCCGTGTCCTTGATATTTTATATGAGAAAAGATTTTCAGTTTTTTATGAGGCTGCAACAGGGGATTACGGTCTCAAACTGTCTGGTGGTAAAAATCCTTAATTTCTGTTTTATAATGGCCCATATAAGGTCTTAAAATGCCTTTGTTTTGAGCCCTTCCTCAATGGTATGGCATTATTCATGAAGGACTGAATAAAGCAGACTTAGTTTCTTAAAGTTATTCTCAGAATATTTTATAATGCTTTAAAAAGTTTGTTATAATAGATTAGTTATTATAGCTCTAGGTTCTTATCCATCTGTTATTAAACACCAGTTTCAGTTATTATGGAATAAATATGAAATCGAGTCTGATCTGTTGAGGACAATACCATCTGTTTCATTTTGATAAAAAGTGGAGATATTTTTGAGTGTGCTGGTATTTGAATATATAATTCATCACAGCTGCAAAGAAGACTGAAAAACCTCAAGATGGATGCTGAAAGTTCTCGAAAACGTGCATGAACTCTGTATCCGTGTTCATGTAACTCGTCTCCTTTGAACTACATAAGTCACAAATGTTCAACTTCCTCTTTGTCAACTTGTTATTATGCGCTTCCTTTTGCTCCTCTCACTCCTTTTTTTTCCTCCTTTTTTGTTTGACAGGAGCGATTCCAAGTGAAAAACCCGCCTCACACGTACCTCCAAAAGCTGAGGAGTTATCTAGACCCGGCAGTCACAAGAAAGGTGAGTGCCCTCGCTAACACTCCTTCCTTTTCCTCTGGCCCAGCTTGTTCCACTGCCTGCAGCTTTTCCCTCCCCTCTGACCCCGGGTCTCTGTCTCTGGTCCGGGATATCCCTTCAGCTGAGGAAAAGAGCTTGACTTACAGAGCTGTCAGCAGTGTGACACGAGGAGAAAGGAGATGGTTGTTTATCTGGGAAGTCTGACAAACATCTGCCCAGCTGAAGACACTGGATTCTTGAATCCCCTCCAACTCTGTATGATGCTGTTCTGTGTAGCAACAATAACAAACCCACCGAGAGTTACTTTAAGGTCGAGCTGAGCGAGGGGAACATGTCTTTTTAACTTTTCTTGTACGGCTGGAGCTAACAGTGTCTTCGCACCATGATAAAGAAAGGTCTTACGTCATCCCTGCTTCCCTGGCTGCTCGGAGAGGATGGGAAGAGAGTAAGAGGAGGAGCTCCGGGCACATTATCAGCCAGCTCTCATGCTTCGCCAGAATTAAGTCTTTCTGGCCTGGCTGGGAAAGCTGCAGGGGGGCAGTGCCGGGAGACTGGTCTCTGTGATAAACAAATTAACCAATGGACTCTGCCAGGACGCAACAAATCGCTGAATAATTAAATTTGCACCGACCGGAGTTAAAATTTTACATCACAATACGCCAGCTCGAGCAGCACAAACTGTGCCACAATGGCACTGAGATGAGAGAATTAATTTCTTCCTCCTTGACGTGATTAAAGTCGCAAAAAGGTGACACGCACTTTATTTTCACAGATCTATTATTGGCAGTACACATGGCACATAAAGATGATCAGTCAGTTTTACACTTTTGTCAGCAGCTTGTGGAAAGATGATGGAGTGCCTAAGCTAATTAAAACCTGGAGTCCATGTGCTGTGATATGAAAGCAGAGAAGCTCAAGCTGTCAGTAATGAACACAAATACAGTTCTTATTTGGCTACCATCGGCTTTGTTACTCTTGCAAAGTTTTAATGATGATCCATATTGGTTTTTCAGTCTTTTTATTAAGTTACAAATAGCAATACAGGGAAGATGCACACAGCAGTAAAAAAAACTAACTTTCTTTTCCATAACAAATTGGCTTTAACAAGCAAATTCCACCATTAAGTGCAGCCACATTTGACATTAAACACATTGTGAACTCTTTTTAGGATGTTTTTTGAAGTAATCTTCCATTCTCCAGACTTCTCTCAGCATTTTTTGGCTCTCATGATTAACTCTGTCCAGACAGATGGGTCACACTAAATAGTTACCATGTTAACTTTAAGGCTGTAAAATCGCTTTTACTTGTGTTTTCTAGTTGCATATTTATTGATATATGGTCATTATCCATATGAATTGCTAAAGCAAACTGAAGTTAAAGGTGCTAAATAAAAGCTTGAAATAGTGAATTGGTGAAATGAATGAATTATGAACAGGCAAATGATGGTCACTCCACTCCACTAGAAGTAGTTAGCATTTTATGCTAACCCAGCCAGAGTCTAAACATACAACTCAAAGTAATTGTACTGAGACTGACACAAGTTTACATAGACAAAACACACAGACTCAGGGTCACAGACTGATCGACATCTGTTTGGATTGTTTCCCTCTCTGTTCCTCCTTGTTCCTGACTCTTCACCTTCTGCTGAAGAGTTTTGGAGCAAGTTTTGATTGGGTTGCTGCTTTCTGTCTCAACAAGAGATTAAGGGGGCGACACTTGGTGTATAGATGTGTTTTGGAGTTGGTGTTTTAGAAGCTGTGGAATTACTGACTCTGTGAGAAGACCAATACCACTGTTAGCCAAGCCTAGCTTAGCTTAGCTTAGCTTATCTTAGCTTAGTTTAGCATAGCATAACTCAGTGTGGAGACAAGAATGGGGAAACCACCTTGGATCTGCTAAGAAGTCTTTGAGGCACCACATTCATTAATTCTTATGTTATATCCACACAGAAATGTTTGAAAACAGTGTGTAATTGGTGTATATTTGTTTTATACATGGTAAGAACCCCTTCCAACAGGTAGCAAACAGATGTAACTTGTACAGAAAGGATACTTCCCAAAGCATCAAACTATTTAAGGAAAGAGATGGTGACCGTGTTTAAATTTCTCTGGGGGTAAACAGACCCAAGGACGGACGACAGACAACATTTACTAGACTTTGCTGTTTGTCTAGCAGAGATTACCTAAACCGCAACCCTGCTCTCTCTTCTTTTATTTAGCTTGTCTATGGCTTCATGGCTAACATGTCATGGCGTCTACATTAACCCTCTCTAGATGAGACAACATTCGAGAGACGTGTTCAAACATCTCCTTGTTTATTTAGCAGCCTGCTTCTAATGTTTAGTCTCGCAGGCCTGGGACGTGTGGGATTTCAAGAGAAATCACCGCTGCCTGCAGTTGCCGACTCTGCCTCTTTCCCTGGCTTGATCAAAAAGCCTGAAGCAGACAAGGCAACAGGACTTGCATGAGAGGGTAAAGTGAGAAGGGCAAAGGAGAGGGAGGGAAGGAGGACGACTGAATAATGGAGCGAAGGGCAGGGGCAGAGAAAGAGATGGGCAGAGAACGAGAGAGAGAGAGACACAAAAAGAGAGGGGAAAGAAAGAGTTATGGGCTTCTTTCTACATTCCTGCTCCATCCCCCTTTTCTTCAGGCTCAAAACAATTGCCACTTTGTGCCGCTGTGAGAGGAGCTGGAGGTCGCTGCCTCTGCTTTCCATAGGCAGGCTCCGGTGCATTCCTCTGGGCTGCTCTCAGCCAATAGGCAGCCAAGGAGGAAGAGCTCCAGTCCAACTAGTCCCCAAGAATGTATCAGCCATTGATTTGTTTCCAGGATGACCCTCCTGAGCTCACACTCCCCAAAACCTCCCATTTCACTCCCCCCTCTCCTCCCCTCCGCACTCTTAATGCTGTCTCTTTGCCTCTACTTTCCCTCTTCTTCTCCTCCTCCTCCTCCTCTCCCCTCATGTTGTCCTCACCCTCCTTTCCCCCCGCTGTCGGCTCCTCTCTCTTCCTGCTCTTTCTGCGTTGCAGCTGGTAGTACTTAAAGTGTGGAGTGTAGGGCGTTGGGAGGAGGAGGAGGAGGAGGAGGAGGAGGAGGAGGAGGAGGAGGAAGAAGAGGAAGGGGGGTGGGGGGTGCCTCTGGGAGCCTGCGCAGTACCCCAAAATATGCTCTGCTTTTCCACACAAACGCACAAAGGGCTCCTCCCTAATAAAAACACTCTGTTTCTCATCTCCTCATGTGCCAAACACACACCGCCCAAGCCCTGAGACTCAGACTTGAGAGAGAGAGGGAGACGGAGAGGGAGAAGGAGAGAGAGGGAGGGAGAGAGAGAGAGAGAGAGAGAGAGAGACCCCAGTTATGGGAACAACTCTCTTCTTCTCTATGGATGTTAATAATAGGTTAACACAGGGCTGAGCTGTGTTTCCTCCCAGATACAAATGCATCATGGAAAGTGACCAGGCCCTCCAACCCTGGGTGGATACTCCTCATCGCACTCCTCATCGCTCTTCTCTTCTCTTCTCTTCTCTTCTCTTCTCTTCTCTTCTCTTCTCTTCTCTTCTCTTCTCTTCTCTTCTCTTCTCTTCTCTTCTCTTCTCTTCTCTTCTCTTCTCTTCTCTTCTCTTCTCTTCTCTTCTCTTCTCTTCTCTTCTCTTCTCTTAATTAAATGCTGTAAAACTAAAAACGTTTTTCTCACTCTCTTTTCTCTTCTCCATCATGTATCATGTTCTCCATTTTCACTTCCAATCTTTTTATAACAAATAAAGCAGAAGATCCTCCCACTTGCGCTATGTCGATGAAAATGGTAATATTAAGTGGATCTACTTGTTTTATCGGCTCCCTTTACAGTCTCTTTACGTTAAAATTTTTATTTGTCTACACATTGTAACATTTTTTTCACAGAAGAAAGAATGTCCTCTCGACTTTATGGATATATTTCTATAATAGCAAAGGAAGCATTTGTGGGGTTTGTGATGTTATCGTCAACTCGAGTACAGAGAATCTCCTGGAAAAATCACAGAACTCGTGGCTCTTTGTACATTGTTGTGGGAAGTTTGAGATTGTTTGAAGCCTCTCTTATGAATAAGTTACTGAATTCACAGGTTTTAAATTTTTAAGGTGGCAAGTTTTTGTTCTTCTTTTCCCCCATTTGACATTCTGTAATGTTCTGTACTCACTTCTCTCTGCCTTGTAACACTGTTGCAAAGACTGAGTGGTGAGGTTTTTGTTTTTTTTTTTACTTGGGGAAAACTCACAGAAACAGGCAGCTTGTCAGGCAGACTATTACCTTGTTTGAGTGGACTCTGCCAAGTTGAGTGAAGAAGTCATCTAAACAAATTGATATAAAAATAACACGTTTGACGTATGAATTTACATCATGTTACAGCATTTGCTAAAATGCGAGCGCTATGTATTTTGGTACGCTTCCTCCCTCCAATGACATCCTGTGATATTTTATCCCTGCAGCCACGGCGATGCACGTTAAAGTTGAATTTTCACTTTCTCTGCCTGTGATGCAACAGTTTCACTCCCTCTCATCAGGGATTTCCTCCCTCCTTGTTTGATCACTGCTGGTCACTCACATTGTGTTGTTGCTGCGGTTGTATAACAGCCCGAGGGGCCGTTTTGCTTTCGTTTGGTGCGGATCACCTCCCGTCTGCGGATGAAATCAAAGAGAGAGCCGCTCACGTTCTCTGTCCCGTTGTTTTTCCTCTTTCTTTACCCCCCATTCACTGGCCACTCATCTCTTCATGCCTGTCGCTCACACACGTCTCCTGTAGAACTGTAGCCACAGTAACAGGACCAAGAATGTGTGTGTGTGTGTGTGTGTTTGTGTGTGCCTACGTGTTTGTGTGGCTGCTGGGTGTCCTCACAGGGCTTGCGAGGTAACCAATTAGCTCGCCTGATTTTATCACGCTGCAACCAGGAGGGATTACTGCTATATAAAGAAGCAGTGTGAGCAAACAAGATAATGGGAACTGTTCTATATTCACAGTTTCCAGTGAGTCAGCTTTAACTGGTGAATGGTTACTGGCAACTAAGAGGCTCACTTAAGAGAAGCCTTATGAGAACAAGCCGATCCCATCTTTCATTTTCTTATTTTAGATTTTTTTAATCAGCCCCTGGTTTGCCTGCTTTGACGTTTAAGTGCCTCTGCGGTCTGCGATTGGGGCAGTTTCTCTGACCTCTCGGTCAGAAAAAGTTTTCCCCAGCCAAAACATCCCAACGCTACCACTTGATGGTTTACAGTTGTCGTGGTACAAGGAAATATTAACCCCCTCTCCACCCCCTCTGTCTTCTTTTCCTCTTCCAGAAATTCAGACGGAGAGTTCAGGAGTCCACCCAAGTCCTGAGAGAACTGGAAATTTCGTTACGGACCAATCATATAGGGTGAGTCACCACAGGCGCTGTGTGCGGAGCTTGTGCAGTGTTGAATGTCCCGGACCTGGTTATATTAGATCCGAGGGGGAAAAGTCCGACATTCCAGACACCCGGAGACGCAGACGTTGACTCTAACCACCTCCGCCACCACCGTCACCCTCCCCCACTCACCTCGGCTGCTCGGGGGCCTAATATTACATAGCAAAGCCATGTGGCGATGCAGAATAGATGAATCGATTGATTGTTTGGAGCTGCTGCCACATGAGCGGCCTCCAGAAGGAAAACACATTTTTCTTGCTCAGCCGAGGAACGTCATACGTCGGTGTCTGGCTCCGCCATCTTCTCGAGGTATTGTTCCAGGTGTTGCCTAAGAGATCGCGACAGAAGAAAACAGCACAGCGGCTCACGGGTTATTCCAAGTATTTGAGCAAATGCAAGCCCAAACCTGCTGCAGCTGATATTGATTGTACAGTCGAGCCTCGGGCAGAGATCGATATCTCAACGAGTGTCACACACTGTCCCCGTGTTTCGTCTCCCTCTAGGTCATAAGGCACGTCTGCGTGATGAGAAACCCTGATAGTTTAAGGCAATGATGGATGGCTCGGCATCATTAATGAGGCCTAATGCATTCTGGGATCTGTAGGAGCCGGGGCTCTCATTTATCAGGGGGAGCATCTAAATGAATAAAGACGCAGCACAGATGAATGAAGAGCGACCTCGTGTCACGCGGCCGTCGAACAAAGAAGTGACAGGACACAAAGAAGACAGCAGCGGAGCCTAAACGCACATCACAGATGATGAACTCGCTTTTGATTCATTTCATAATTGTGACGCTCTTTAACTCGGAGTCACAACAGCCAGCAGACAAAATGGCAGCGGGGGCTTTGGCCCCCGTTACACATCAAAGTCTGTTGGTGTTGGAGTCGGCCTGCCCGTCTGTAATTTAGGAATTGATTCCATTTAGAGTCATTACGCAGAGCTTCACCAGCCGCGTGGTGCAGAAATTTACTCTAATCCTCAAACGCACCAAGAAATTGATAAATTGGATTCCGCGTGCGCAAACCAGCCGCACAGAGCGTGCAGATGTTTCCAAAGACGAAGCCCTCGGGGGGGCTGGGCTGCAGGAATGAGGCAGAGGGGCGAGCAGCTGGGAGCGATGAAGATGATGATGATGATGATGATGATGATGATGATGAAGGTGGGTGGCCACCGGAGACGCCCCAGACCTCAACGAGCACAGGAAGTGGCGGCCGGGAGAGCATCGGCGGGACACGCACACACACTGGTTACACAACTGTGTCACAAGATCTGACACACACACACACACACATGCATGCAGGTTAACCAAACAACTCTAAACCCTTCTGTTTTTCTCCTTCTCCCCCTCCCACCCGCATATGACTCGACTTCATTTTGTCTAATTCTCCATCAGCGCCGTCTCACTCTCCTACACGCTGATCAGATTCGCCTCCGCCGGACCAAAATAAACCGTGCCGCCGCAGCCAGGGGCCGTGGCCCGCGTCCGGCCCGAAGTGGGCGCGGCTCTGTTTACACGGATTAACTCCTGGGAGAGACATCATGTTGCTAAACTAGATTACATAAATAATCTACCTAATCTAGATTAGACAATGAGGCATTACCATAATGGCAGAGGACAGGAGGAGAGATTGAGATAGCACGGGACGCAGCAAGATGCCACCCAATCAGTCACCGCCCCTTTGTATGCGCCTTAGACAGAAGTAGGCATATTAGATTATGTATTCAGATAGATTGAAAACATGAAAGGAAATGAAACAAGGAAAACAGTCACAGTTACTGATGTCCAGTATCCAAGTAGGGTAGACATCCTGTCACAAAGTGTCCATTAAGTTACAAAACCTCTCTTATCCTCTTCAAGCCACTGGGTGATAGTAGGGACTTCAGTTTCTTGTCATTGCTTTTATTTTCACACATACTCAGCAGTATTTCTTTGCTAGTCACTGGCTGCTCCTGCTCAGAGGTGAGAGAGAGACGTATCCATCACGTAGGCTGCGTATAATGGTCAGATTGTTCCCGGGCGAGCCCTGCCGATGATAACCCCCGGCCCCCTGCCTGCACGGCTGCTCCTCACATGTTGCTCGGTGGTCAACAACATGTGGTGAATGGGAGGATTGTTAGTTAGTGTCCTGTGGTAATGATTACCATGTGGCGCGACAAGGCCACACCTCCCGGGGCCCTTTTAAAGCAGGCCGGGCCCCACCAGGCACCGCTTTACCGGACCCTCTCCTTATTCCCCATGTAGTTAGACCGCGGGGGAGCTAATAAAGACGCAGCCAGAGGACTTTTAAAGCAGTTTAGCCTCACATCTTCACCACTCAGAAGCCCGCCTGCGTGCCATTATGTTTACGTGCTGCAAATTTCTCTAATCGCCGAGCAATCAGGCCTGTCGAGGCAGCCGGGGCTCCTATAAAAAAAGCAAAACAAAAACAGATAGATAAATAAATAGCGCAGACACCTACACCCACACACACACACAAAAAATAATAATAAAAGAAGTGCGATTCAGCTCACGCTGCTCATAAATATGGAGGCTGAGCGGCACATGCCAGAGGTAGCAGGGAGCTTTCCTGTGAAAAGCTTGGCTTTTCCTGCAGAATAAAAAATGAAAGCTGGGCGAGTGCTGAATGGGTGGCCCACTTCAGGAAGGTGAGAATGGGCTTTTGATCATTCCGGGGACTTGTCTCAAGCAGAGTTAGAAACTATGCAAGTGTGTGTGTGTGTGTGTTGTAGAGAAACCGAGTGAAAACAGGCAGAATGGGTAATGAGATTCAGTGTGAGTGTGTGTGTGTGTGAGTATGTGTATGCCTCCGCTTTTGCAAACACGTGCATGTTTGCTCCTGTGAGCCTGGAAGGCTTTGAAGTTTCCAGAATGGGTCATTACGATTCTTCTTGGCGAAAGCGAGGTGGAGGCTGTGGAAACGGAGGGTGAATGATGTGAGAACATCTGTATCCAGTGGTCAGGTGTGGACGAAGCCTCATAGAAATAGACAAATAGATCACTTACAAAACAGTACAAGCGTCTTTGAAATGTATTGTTTGCTTTCCAGCATCTATCCAGAAGAATGTGCTTGTCAGTAAAACTTTTTATACTTACTGTGTATATTTGTTATGTGAAAACAATGTGGTAAAATAGAAAGAAAGATAAACCTTCACATGGGAAATGAGACAGTGATAGACAAATGACTATAATTTATTCAAATTCTTCAAGTTTGTCTGTCAGATCACATCTCCATTGAGATTCACGTGATTCTGGCTGTGATTATCCTGAAGGAGATGAATTTGCATTGAAACTGATTAAACTGATATTCTACTTACTCTGGTATCAATGTGACGCTAAAGCTGTAATAAGTGCACATTAATCTCCTGTCAGAAGCTGACCCGGTGGTCTGTGTGCTAACATACAGTTGCCCTCGTTGTTTCTCTCCGTCTCTCTGCAGGTGGGTGAGGGAGTTCCTGAACGAGGAGAACAAAGGCCTGGACGTGCTGGTGGAGTATCTGTCTTTCGCGCAGTATGCGGTCACGTAAGTCGCTCGCTCTCTTTCTCGCACCACAATGGTCTGCATGTGGCGAAATAAAGTGTCGAGCGGCACAATGCTGCTTTTCACGTGGCTACCAGCATCCCCGCTAGAAACCCTGAGTCACTGGGGGCCCATAGCCTGGACACATTGGCACCGTGTGTTACCGCAGCTCCTATTCACAGCTCCACGGTGTGATTATTAGTCAGTCACATAGTCCCTGTTCAAGGCCGGAGAGCCACACAGTTGCGGTTTTAATTCACCCCCCCCACCACTCCGCCATATGTTATTACGGCCTGTCCACTTAATGAATGGTCCGCCGTAAAAGTGTGTTTGTGTGAAACGTGCGGTCTGAAAGCTGAAACGGATCCTAGCAGGTACGCGGTAACGAGCCGCTCTTTCCAAGCGTCCTGCCAAGCACAACGTAACACGAGACCGTCCGCTTACCTATTATGTTTAAATATACACGTCAGCTTCATCTCTGGAGGGAATCTATGTAACAAGCCTGCGAGGTGTAGGAATTAAAGTTCCTACTTTAGTCCTTTTTGGGTTCCTCTCAGAGTCCGAAACATGTTTACAAACTGGCTCTAAATTGCCAGTGTGAGAGTGATGGTGCGTGCGATACACACAGGGTAAGAAAAGCGATGAATGGATGTATGAAGTGTTGTTGTTGTTTTCCTCGTGGTGCAACAGGTTCGATGGCGACCTGGTGGAGAACAACCCGGAGGCCATGATGGACAAGTCGAAGCCCTGGAGCCGCTCCATAGAGGACCTACACGGAGGAAGCACTTTGCCCTCGCCCATCACTGGGAACGGCCTCACACGAGGGCGACACTCCACGATACGGTACGGCACACCCACACACACACTCACACACACAGATGGGTACAAAGACTCATTCATCTGGTGTGATTTGTAACTTTTTCCAACTAACTTTTTGCCTCTCTGGAACCTTCCACACACACACACACACACGCCGGCCCTTTGTCGCCCAGAGTTAAGCCACTGCAGTGTGGTTGTGTTGTGATTATTTGGAGAAGTCACACATTTCATATGATGGCTCAGCAGCCCCTTAATGTGGTCATGAGGTCCTGTAAGACTTTAAATGGCTTAAGACACACTCCTGCAGCAGGGAGGCCAAACACTGCTCGGTCCAGGTCATTTGTGTAGTCAAACACAGACAGCTTTTTGCATGCGATAGCCAAGCGTGATTTGCAGCATCTTTTAGCATGTGACAGGAGGGGGAAAGGTCTTTTTTATGGAGCAAATTTGTTGGAGCAAATGGACCAAATCCTGTGCCTCCAAAGGATTTCGCAGGAGTTAACTCACTAGCCCGCACTAATATAAGCACAAATCCTATTCAGTTGTGCATTATTCTCTAATCCTCCCCTGTCACTCTATTGATGTTTCAGTGCAGCTCTATTTGCCCATAGTTTGGCCTGAGCCCTGAGTACATAAGATAACAATCACATATTCGCCCTCCTGCTCTCCCTAAAGCAGCAGTATTAGCTCGTTCTCGGCCATAAACAGGTGTGTCTGGCTTGCAAAGACACAACGGCAAAGTGGTCCGTCTGAAAACCGACGTGAAACTTATATTAGATTATAACAGTTTTTTCCCCTGTAATTAAGTTAGCTTTCATCTGTTCTTAGAGTAGGTTTGCAAGTTACTATTAGTTTTTGTCTTTATCCAAATGCTTAGTTATAGTTTAGTTCTTATTAGTTTTAGTACTAGTTTTAGTTTTTCATACTTTGTCAGGTGTGTGATTCAAAAGATCAGAGTATGTATTGTGAAATAAATCTCAAAAGACGCCAGAGTAGTAGTAAAAGATAAACCATCCCTATGGTGCCAAAAATTGCTTGAGCCAAATACATTGATGAAAATGAAGGGAGTCTTAGCCATGATTACGATAAATTTTGGTTAGTTTTTTAAGTTTCACTTTCAGTTAACGAAAATGTTCTAGTTGTTGTTTCGTTCGTTTTTATTAACGATAACCTCGGTTGGGAGGCTCTTGTGGGCAAGGCGCTGTTTCTACAGCCCCCTCTCCACGACTCGATTAATATTTTACTATCCAGACGCGGAGGTCTGCCAGTGTGGCCCCGCGTCGTTCCTGGGGAGCGTGCGGGCTGCGGCCTAACAGGTCAGAGTGTCACAGCGTGTAACGGTGTCTCCTTCTCTCCTGTCCCGCTCTTCTTCCCTCCCCAGTCATCTGCTCGTCTGTCTGCCCGTCTTCGACAGCAGGCAGGTTCAGTGTGCAGGCAGCCTCTGCAGCCTCAACCCTGCCCCCCCACCCCCTCGCCCCTCACCCACCCTCGCCTATTGTACATTATACCTCCCCTCTAGCGCTGCCCAGTTTATTTGTCCCGCTGTCTGTGTCGGGGATGTGAATTATTTGTACTGCCAGCCTCTCCCCTCCTGCGCTTCAGACTTGAATTCTCCTTCTCCTCGGAGCAAATGGGTTTTTCTGCACTCATTGTTCTTGCCTCTGTGCCTGTGTGCTGCTTGTGTGGCTCCCTAAATGCCAGTCTGTGCAGAAGCCAGCCCTAGTTTCTACAAAAGCCCCCCCCGTCACAGCTATGGCTTTTTTTTTTTACTAGGCTACAACCGCTAACGATAGATTAGACAGCCTTTCACAAGCCTTCTGTATTCTGGATGCATAATCTGTGAGATATCGCACTAATTACAAAGCCTTTTCTCCGACTTTTACAATTCCTAAATGTCCACGATACAGAATCTTTGTCCCTTTATTTCATTGTGGTCGATCTGGCTTTTAGACTAGTTTCTAATTAGAATGATGTAGGATCAGTGGCCTCCAGCAGGGTGTCGTATTGAAATATGTGTGTGTGTGTGTGTTTTCTGCAAACTGCCTGCGTGAAGAACGCCGGGTGCACTGGGCTGCCCAAAGTGCTCTCAGCTGACACGGTATGTGTGGAGGTAGCTCCAGTTTCGTAGCCATGTCAGACCTGTGCTTTATAGCCCCCAGTCATAGCTGTTTGTGGTTTTCACCTAGTGATTTATTTTCACTTTTTGTTTATGAATCCACTAAATCCTCGACGACTGCGACTCCCGGCTCTCGTCCGTCTCCAGCTCTGGACGTCCGTTAAATTGAGCTCTCAGATCTGACGTGCCGATAAATCTGGTGGCTCGGTGTGACTTGGAGAGCGTCATCCGTGCCTCGTGGATTCTGAAACGGGCCAGAGAAAAACGATTTCAAGCAGGAAATGAGTTGGCATGACTCGAACCGTCTCTGTGTGTTTTGTCATGCTTCAGGATTCTTTATTACAACATCACAAACACAGACACGTCAAGCAGCCGTATTTACAACTGTATTCAGTTGTACAGGGTTGCTCCCATACTACAGCGACGCAGATCCTTCAAATGTTCCCCTGTCTGTTCTCAGAGAAGTCACTGACCCACTTTCCAAGATATTATTGATCATTATCCCATCCTATGGAGACGTTGGAGCTGCCACTTTGTACTGTCGATGCCTTTGTTGCTCGTCTGCTGTAAATATTATGAATTTACAACCCCTGTTCACCTGTAGAGCGCCTCCAGGATGTAGTATATGGCCTCTCTCAGATGGAGTTTAGTTGGGCAATTACAGACAAGTGGAAGCAGGTCATGGTCATACATTCAGGTGGCAAATGATTTATCATTCGTGTACTCAAAGAAACGTTACTCACTTCCTCCTCGTGCCGTATATCAGTTTGGGTGTTGATTAATCGCCCGAGGGGATAGAAAACAATTGTTTGTGCTGCGGGTCTGTCTCCACTCCGCTGAGTTTGTTTTGCAGCCCAACACGACCTGTGAGTCAAGGAGGAGTCACACCTTCAGACTGGGGAGCTGGCACCAGTCAGCGTGCCTGTCAGTCGCCTGCAGACACATTTCTTTTTTCCTCTCGCCGTCTCACCCCGGGCTCGCTAATTCAACCTCGTGACAAAAGTCTGAAAATAAACGGTCTGAGTGCGTACGGGCTCGGCGAGCTGGCCGCGGTGTGGGGCCGCTGCGACTTGTCTGGTTGCGAGCCGCACGGGAGAGAAGAGGCCTCGCCTGTGTCCACACACAGTCACTGTGCTGCATGCAAATGACTGGCTCCCATTGTGCCGGCTGTAAGTGATATCTTTGTGCCGGGCGTAAAATAAAACAATGGGACCGGGGGGGGGGGGGCATCCTGTGCTCCCCGGCCAGGCTGTAGATTATATGCTCTTTGTGTGTTTTAGTGTAAGGTGGCGTGGCAGTTTAACAGTTTAACAGCCTCCCTGTGTGGAGGATGGAGGCTTTTCCACAAACGGCATCTGTTTTCCTGTTCATCCCGTGCCCCGGTGTTTTGTGTCAGAGACTCGTCAAGACCCTAAAACGAACCTCGTCTCCTCCTGGCATCTCTTAACGTGTTTCTTCCGTCTCTGCCCCCTGCAGCTGCAACACGCTGCCGAGCCGGAGGACGCTGAAGAACTCCCGACTCGTGTGCAAGAAGGAGGACGTCCACGTCTGCATCATGTGCCTGCGCGCTATCATGAACTACCAGGTCAGCTCAGGGCACCCCCCCACCCACCAGCACCACCCCGGGGCTGGAGCTCACTTACCTAACCCAGACCAAGCACAATTTGTTCCACTGCTCGTTCCCCGTATTTCATTTATTATGCAGAGGAATGCACGTCTTGCTCACTCTGTGGCTCCTCCTCTCTGTTAATTACCTTTTTGTACTCACTCTCTCTCTGTCTGTCTCTCTCTGTCTGTCTCTCTCCATCTTTTTCTGTTTGTATCTCGCCTTCCAGTATGGCTTCAACATGGTCATGTCACACCCACATGCTGTGAATGAAATTGCACTAAGTCTCAACAATAAGAACCCAAGGTAAGTGGGGAAAAAAGAAAACAGAGTTCAGCAGAGTTTTTCCTCCAGGTGCCACATTTGTCCGTAGAGTTATATGTCTTTATACTGAGACCCAAATCCATGCAGGGGCATTAGTCCGGCTGACTGTGTAGCCTCAGTGCACCTGCACTGTGAGTGTGCTTGTAGCCCGGGGACACATTCATCCCGACAGACGGGTCAGGCCACAGCCAGCTGCTTACTGACACAGCCAGACGACACACTCGCTCCTCTGTGTGTGTGTGTGTGTGTGTGTGTGTGTGTGTGTGTGTGTGTGTTTTCACTTTATGCCCCGAGGCTCAAAATTTCCTCAAAAGTGGATGTGAACCCACTTCACATCACCTGTCACATATCGTCTCGAACGGGAAGAGAGAGCGAGAGAGAGAGAGTGACTGCATGAATGAGCCGGAGAGTGGATGCCTGTCGCTGTGCCCCAACACACACACACACACACACACACACACAGGCACACATGGAGGGATTAAGCCTGAGGTCTTCATTTTTTCATAGCTCCCTTTTAATCCAGTGAATCAGATGAAAATTTGGACCCCTTCGTTTTTTTGCCTCGCTCTCATATAAGATTTCCAAACTTTTCTCAACAGGTTACGTAAGCGCGACCTCTCGTCCTTGATGTGTCAGTAAAATGCTGTTAATAAAGTGTGATGTACTTTAGAAGAAAAAAAAGAGCTTTTAATGGCTATGACTACTGGAATTGCTCCAGGGCCAAGTTTTTCAGCATTGGCAGGATGTTAAATTACCCTGTTTTCCACTTTGTTTGCTACACGTTTAAGTACGGGTTTGCCGCCGGGCCGGCGCTTGTCATTTACTCACCGTTCCTTGCTTTTTAAAAAATTTTCTCCCATGTTTTCGCAGGACCAAAGCCCTGGTCCTGGAGCTCCTGGCGGCGGTATGTCTCGTGAGAGGAGGCCACGAAATTATTCTCTCGGCGTTCGACAACTTTAAGGAGGTAGGTGGCTGCTCGGAGCCTGCGGGCTCTGATATGTCATTACGTTTCCACCGTGCAGTTTGAGACCGTGACTCAGGCCTGCAGGAATGCGGCCTCCGGGCAGGTTCCTCGCTCCCGCATCCAGGAGTCCCGTTGTCCGCAGTTTAGCCGCTCAACACGGGCGGACTGGCAGGACGTCCAGAGAAAACAGTTACGAGTGTGTGTGTGTGTGTGTGTGTCAGTGGGAGTTGGCAAGTTCAGAGGCACACAGAGAGAGAGAGAGGGAGAGGGATGTAGCAGACAGACTCGCCCTGACCCCAGCATGTCTGGGTGGAGGCTGCGAGACGACGGGAGGTCTGTGATGGACCGGGGCGCAAAACAGCAGTCCCCGTTTTTGTAGCGAACGGGCTCGCCAAAAAAAAAAATTGGGTTGACTGCAGTTAATGCAATATTTACACCCCCGAATGAAATATTGAGTGTTGCTCTCAGTGGCGTTAGTGGGAGAATGAGTCTCAGGGAGACTGAAAGCTCGTCTAATGAGATGACGGGTAAGTGTAATGATAGCAGCGGGGGGTGGGACTGGGGGGTGGGGGGGGGGGGCGGCAGGAAGCATTTGAGGACGCGTCTCGGCACCCCTCGTTACGGAGCGCGGATGTCTCGTGTTTTTTTGCCTCTCAGCTGAAAAGCAACACCCTCAGATGCGGAGTCATGGGATCTGGGTTGCTAAGTGGCGCAGTCGTTGTGGGTTTGATGGAGATGGAGGAGCTGCAGGCTGCACATTTTTTGGGATACACACACACAGACTCACACACACAGGCAGACTCACACCCCCACCTCTTTCCTCCTCCCGTGCTGCTCAGCTCTTTATCATGCTCCATCTCCCTCATTGACCTCCACACGAACCGTTTGAACTGCAGGGCATCTCTCCCTGATCTACCACCCCCTCCCTCCTTCCCACTCCCCGCTCCCTTCTGTCTGCCTCAAATGGGCCGAACAAAGAACTCGAGAAAGTCGTACCACAAGCCCCGTGCGCACTGTGCGCTTAATCAGGCAGCATTAAACAGAATCGAAAACATCAGATAGCCGGGACGGAAATCATCCGTCTCTCTGGCGCGATTCATTAAGCAGCAGACATCGACGACTCCTCAACAGCGCTGGTTCTCTCTGGCCAAAGCTGAGAGACGGAGATCCCCCTTCCTGCTGACCATCGCAGCTATGACAGGAATTTCTATGGACGTCAGATAAGAATTCAAGCCCGTCGCCAGGAACCTGTTCGTTTTGCACAGAGTTGAAGCACATTTGATACAAGGGCCCTTGTTCCGCAACTGGATCTACAGCATCTATCCATCCATTTAGAAGTGTGTTTCAGTTAATTAGCCGTCCATATCATATAAAATGTTGACCAGCGATCATTTTCACTGTTTTTCCAATGAACTGGCTGAGTACAGGGTCAGCTCCAGTATCCCCATGTCATTCCAATTATTTATTCCATATGCATCCATCTATTTATCTATCTATCTATCTATCTATCTATCTATCTATCTATCTATCTATCTATCTATCTATCTATCTATCTATCTATCTATCTATCTATCTATCTATCTATCTATCTATCTATCTATCTATCTATCTATCTATCTATCTATCTATCTATCTATCTATCTATCTATCTATCTATCTATCTATCTATCTATCTATCTATCTATCTATCTATCTATCTATCTATCTATCTATCTATCTATCTATCTATCCATCCATCCATCTGGAGCACATTCAGGATGAGAGCTGTGAGATAATGGAGGAGAGTGAGTTGAGAACACAAAACAGGAAGTGATACTCGAGGGATTTCAGATTTAGATCTCAGCAGCTGAAACGCTGCATCATCTCCATCTTCACCTATGACTTTTTAAAAATATGGCAGCTCCATCCGACGGTATCGGGTTTATCCGTAAGCGGAGAGGAGGGAAGTCTCTCGGTTGAGTCACGAAGAGACGGCGGCGTCCTCTCCCCATAAATCACCTCACGTTGTGGTTTGTTTTGCAGGTGTGTGTGGAGACGCAGAGGTTTGAGAGGCTAATGGAGTACTTCAAGAACGAGGACAACAACATTGACTTCATGGTAGGCTCTCTCTCTCCCTCTCTCTCTCTCTCTCTGTCCTAATGGCTTATTGATCGAGCTGCAATCGCTCCAAAACGCTACATCACCCGGCAAAACCGCAGATGGCCATCGAAGCTTTTGTGAGCGGAGGAAGTTGTGAACGGATGCGGTTTGGAGGCGGCGATCAGCATCGCCCGCATGGACGTGATGGCATAAAACCATAAATCGACTTTCTTTTTTTTTTTTTTTTTGCATCTGGCTGCAAGTGTGGACGGCCACTCTGATCTGCTGCTCGCGTCCTGACGTTAAAGTACACAACTCGACCCAGACAGACAGAGTTCTCCTCCCTCCCGAGGCCTCTAATTTCCCCCATCACGGCACGGGCTGCAGATGTGTGGTGGTTCGGTGCGCTGAGGCGGAGTGGCCCCGAGCGAGGAAGCCTCGCCGAGCCTGTCATCTCCAGGCAGAGCGCTGCCAATTAGCCCGGCACGTAAGAGCAACCGACTGAGAGAAGAAAGTGCCGCCCGCCTCAGACGAGGAGCATCCGAGTGGGTTTAATTGATACGAGGCAAATAGTGCGGGATGCGTTGGTATGAGAGAGAGAGAGAGGCAGCAGATGCTGTGTTTGAGTGGCACTTTTGTCGCAGGTCCGTCAGGAGAGCCTCTGTGGGGCTTTCATGAGACCAGAGCGGATGTAAAGAAAGCTGCCAGGTCGACAGCCAGACAGCGGGGCCGCTCTCCGGAAGTTCATTAAGAGAGCGTCGGGAGAGGGAGAAATGTTGTTGATCTGTTTGTGCGGGCTCCAGTAAGTCAGACGAGGGAAGGTGGGGGGGGGGTGGATTTTCTTCAGATCATTTGCTTAATCTGTCAGATAAGCCACTCCGCCCGCCTCGCAGGCGCCGTAATGAAGATTCACTGCAGAGATGTAACAATAACAAAACCAAAGGGGAAAACAGTGTTTTAAATGTGGGAAATATTATGGATGTTGCAACTCGTTTCACTTTCTGCTCTGAAATGTTTGAATACATGCAGACAATAGACAATAGTCGTAAAAACGAATAATACTTTTAAATGACAGAGCTGCTCATTCATCTGTCCATCATCTTCTCGGCTTTGCACCTTAACGTTGTCATATAGTAAGGTAGAACAACACATGTTGTGTTGAACTATGTACAGAAACACAGCAGTATTGGCAAGCTCTCTCACATCAAAATGTCTGTTAAGAAGATTAAAAGAGGCACAAAAAAACTTCACATTTACTTAAAATATTACCCGGATTTTCACTTTTCATTTCGCGTCTGTGCATGCCGTGTTAAGAATGTGATAATGAGTCTTCCACAGGAGGCTGTTAAACAAACAAATCCATCCATTAACACTCTCGCTCTGCGCTGGATTTCACTCTGTGCTGTCTCGGCTCCTCAGGTGGCCTGCATGCAGTTCATCAACATCGTGGTGCACTCCGTGGAGGACATGAACTTCAGGGTTCATCTCCAGTTCGACTTCACCAAGCTGTGTCTGGACGACTACCTTGACGTGAGTCTCACAGAGAAGTAACCTCGTTCTGTGCCCTCGGGTCCCCATCGAGACGGTCGCCGGCCTTGTGCAGTGAACTGATAGGACAGAATAAACATCTCAGCGTGTCCTTCCTCTCTTATCGGCCCCCTGACGTTTCTCTGCGCTTTGTTCCCCAGAAACTGAAGCACACAGAGAGCGATAAGCTGCAGGTGCAGATCCAGGCCTACTTGGACAACGTGTTTGACGTGGGAGCCCTGCTGGAGGACGCCGAGACCAAAAACGCCGCGCTGGAGCGCGTGGAGGAGCTGGAGGAGAACATGTCACATGTGAGAGCCCTCAGCACTTCGTTTTCACCCCTCTGAAAATACATATACATATGAATCACTCTTAAGACCTCTCTGTGAGGTGAATCCAGACATATTTGCACTAAACAGCCAAATCAGTGCTGGAAATCACTTCCCTCCGCTGACATACTGAGCTGGATGCTGTCATCGCAATGAGTTCATGTCTGCGTGTGTGTGTATATACGAGAGCGTGTGTGTGAGCCTTTTCCTCCTGGCTGTCGTCCCTGCAGATGACGGAGAAGCTGCAGGACATGGAGAACGAGGCCATGTCCAAGATCGTGGAGCTGGAGAAGCAGCTGATGCAACGGAACAAGGACCTTGAGTCCATCAGGGTCAGAGCCCCACTCACCTGTGCACCTACACACACACACACACACACACAATGAGGGTTACTATGGGCATTTGCACAGTATTAAAGTTAAATCTTACATGATAAATTCCCTTCTTAGATTTGTTGATGCCTCTAATGTGGTTTATTACTGTGACTATATGAAGAACGAGTGTTTCCATGGAATGATGAGGCCAAGCTATCCACTCTGGATTAGTCCCTTCCCCCCTCAATCTCCCTTTGGTTTTGTATTTCACTTCGTTTCCTCTGTCCCCCCCCTCCCTCCCACGCAGGAAGTGTACAAGGACGCCAGCTCGCAGGTGCTCTCGCTGCGGCAGATGCTGAAGGAGAAGGACGAGGCCATCCAGCGGCAGAGCAACCTGGAGAAGAAGATCCACGAGCTGGAGAAACAGGGCACCATCAAGATCCACAAGAAGGGCGACGGGGACATCTCCATCCTGCCCTCGGCGCTGCCCGCCGCCGCGCTGGGAGGCAACGGCGTGGCGCTCGGACCCAACCATGTGGGAGTGGTGGGGGGGGGTGGCGACGGGAGGGGCGGCTCCGCCCCCTCCACCGCCCCCTCCTCTGCCTGTCAACGGCACACGTAGGTTCAATACGAGTCCAGGTGATCGTGGAGAAGGCCTGGAGTTAAATGTTGGGCTTGTTATGTCTGGAAAGTTACTGAAAAGCTGTGAAATGTTTGGTTCTGACCAAGATTTTAGAAGTGTTCAATAATTTAAGTGTTCAATCATACACTCTAATCTTAAATCGAGCAACAACAATCCTATTTCAAGGAAAGTTCAATTTTTAATCTTTCTGCAGTTTTGAAACAGAATTTAATTTATAACCACAGTACAACTTCTATAATTGTGATGGAAAACTATGTGTATATCGATCGACGATCCCAACTGTAAAGTGCTGAAAAAGCTTGAAATTGACCCTTGAAAGTGCTTGAAAGGTGCTTGGATTTGCCCTAGGAGCTTTACCAAGGCAGGAAACGTGTCTCTTGTGCTGACTTCCCTCCTTGTCTCCTCTCTTCAGTGTCCAACGGACCGTCGTCCTCCCTCCCTGCCGCCGCAGCGGCTCCCCCTCCGCCCCCTCCTCCTCCCCCTCCTCCCCCTCCTCCTCCTCCTCCCCCAGGTCCCGCCTCGCTCCTCTCCGCCCCTATGCCTCCCCCGCCCCCGCCCATCGCCCCCCCGCTGCCCGGCTGCGGGACGCCCACCGTCATCATGAACTCGGGCCTGGCAGGTGAGGTCACACACACGCACGCACGCACACACACACACACGCACACACACACGCACACACGCACACACGCAGGCTGGCACGCAGGGTGCGCTGTGACTCGGAACATCTCCGCTGATGTTTCCCTGAGATAGCGGAGCGTTTTTCTGTAGCCGCCACGGTGATTTCCACGGTGAACTCATGATCCAGCCTCTGCACCAGCCCGGCAGATAACCGCTCTGCTGGAGCCGTCTCGGGACATTCAGCGATTTCTCTAAATAATTCACAGACTCGAAAAGGTAGTGCCACCTGCACGCTCCCCACTACGGTAAAAGCAGAAGAGCTCTTTATTTTTTTGGTAAAACGCTCACCGGTGCTGGCCGGTGTTGTATAAATCTGTTTTTTTGCACTGACTGATACACCAGAACGGTGAAATCTTGATCATCGGAGAGATAAGATAATCGTAACCAAAACCTTAAACTGCCTTAAAGTGCATTTGGTACGAAATGTTTTGAATGCTCAATTTGGAATAAAATTTCAAGATGCCTTCAGTCCTGCAGCTCAGATTAGGCGCGGGTCAGGGCCCCTGTGTGACCCATTGATTTAAAGTGCACTGTGTACATTTTTGCACGTATCTTTCCGACAGCGAGGCTCTGGACTCGGCCGCGTGTGTTTGAGATGTGCACGTGTAAGCTTTCTCACTAACTCTCTGGATTGTTTCTTCTTTCTTGCCGACCAGAGGGACCCATCAAACTGTTCTGTAGGTTCTGCCTGTCCACGTGTGGTGTTTTTTTTGTCCCCTCCACCGTTCCCTTCCTCTGTCACGTTTGAAAATGGTATTTTCAGCCTGATATTTCCGTCGAAATTGGTGAAATTTCAGGTCTATTTGTGACTTTCATTTCTTATCATTTGGTTATGCGTCTTATATAAAAAACAAAACTCCAGATTCTCGACTCTGTTTGCTTTTCCTCTCGCATTAAGAGCTGATTTCAAGCAACGAAGAAAATACCAGGTTTCAAACATCTGCATGGTTTACCTTCACACCTTGCTGTAGTTCTGTTACAGTGTGTGTGTGTGTGTGTGTGTGTGTGTGTGTGAGTGAATGGCATTGGGTCACAGTGTCTGAGCGTAGGCTGCATGCTGGCACACCTGGACCTGCCGGGGCACGCAGCAGATAGAGAGCGTGTTCGGAGCTGGAATGCCGCCTACCTCCTCCAAACCCGCCCCCCCCCACTCGCCCACCCCTCCACACACCCACCCGACCGCCCCGTCCTCCTGTCACCACTGACTCCGAGGATCGGCTCAGGCGGGCCGCAAATAGCCGTAATCTGCCCGATAAATAGTTTGTCAGGAAATCCTCTTTTGTGGCTGCGCTCCGACTCTCACACATCAGTGTCAGGGCGGGACATGAGCCCAAATTATCCCCACGCAGGATTCTGTGTTTGTGTAGAGTCACCAGCCCCGGATACCTGTCTACCCTGTCACCTGCACGAGAGTGAATGCACAGTGCTGTAGTGTGAGTGTGTGTGTACTTTGATAGTGTGTGGAGAGCTGCCGCTAACTGTGCCTTGTCCTGTGCAGCCGTTAAGATCAAGAAACCCATCAAGACGAAGTTCCGCATGCCCGTCTTCAACTGGGTCGCCCTGAAGCCCAACCAGATCAACGGCACCGTCTTCAACGAGATCGACGACGAGAGGATACTCGAGGTGAGAGCCGTGTCTCCTGCTCAGGGGGAGCATCCGGCTAGAGGAGCTGGGAGAGAACTCAGTCTCTTTTTTATGGTCGGCTTTGTAGGACCTGAACGTGGATGAGTTCGAGGAGATGTTCAAGACGAAGGCCCAGGGTCCGGCCATCGACCTCACCATGAGCAAGCAGAAGGTGATCCAGAAGGGCCCCAACAAGGTGACGCTGCTGGACTCTAACCGGGCCAAGAACCTGGCCATCACGCTCAGGAAAGTGGGCAAGGCCCCCGAGGAGATCTGCAGGGCCATTCAGATGTAAGGCCCCCCCCACCCACCCCCCGCCACAATAAAACAAAAAACACATTACAAAAATGACTCAGGCTCTGAATGCATGTTTGGGTTTGCAGCAAGCACAAACTAGTGTTCCTCTGCATTTCCATCACTTTCACACTAGTCCGTGTCTCCAGGCTAATCTTACTGGCAGTCGCCTCCAGACGGGTTTGTGCATGCGAGGGAATACGCAACACCTCCAATCTGAAACATTATTGAAAGGGTGTTGAGAAATCTTTGAGAACACATTCTTGCAGAATGCCATTTGTCAGGTATCCAACACATACATAATATACTGTTTTTTGATTCAGCTATAAGCGTATTAGGTTAGTTCTCATCCAAAATGAAACCAACCACTCACTGAATAGATTTTGCATTCAGACTATCGATACCATTAATGTGTTTTAACCATGAATGTGTTTTCTAAAACATGAGTTTGGATACTACTGG
Organism: Karalla daura; assembly: GCA_029224185.1. NCBI lineage: Eukaryota > Metazoa > Chordata > Actinopteri > Chaetodontiformes > Leiognathidae > Karalla > Karalla daura. Next base: position 11,440,647 of record CM055202.1, read on the forward strand.
ACAGGTCCACTATTTGAAAGGTGAATCAGTGTTGTGTAGTCAGTATGTTCACATGGAAATAAAAGAAGTCAGTTAAATCATTTTTCATCAAGATTAGGCGTCATAATTAGTCAATTCCCAGCCTCTGGAGCCTAAGATTTAGGCATCCTGAGGTCTAACTGTGTGAATGGATAAGATTGGTATTGACCATTTATTTACCTCTCACTGTCTCGTAGCTTCGACCTGCGGACGCTGCCGGTGGACTTTGTGGAGTGTCTGATGCGCTTCCAGCCCACCGAGAACGAGATCAAGATCCTGCGGCAGTTCGAGAAGGAGCGGAAGCCCGTGGAGAGCCTGACGGACGAGGACCGCTTCATGATGCAGTTCAGCAAGATCGAGCGGCTCATGCAGAAGATGACCATCATGGCCTTCATCGGGAACTTCACGGAGAGCGTGCAGATGCTCACGCCGGTGAGGAGGCAGCTCCAAATAGTCTGGAAATAAGTCAAAAAACGATGTTGATGCCTTTCTAACGGCCTTTCCTCCACAGCAACTCCATGCCGTCATCGCAGCATCTGTGTCCATCAAGTCGTCGCAGAAGCTGAAGAAGATCCTCGAGGTGTGTGAATTCAGTGTTGTTCAGCGATGGAAGTCCTTCAAAAGCCTGTTGTGATGTGTGCAAATATTGGATAAAGTCTAATTTTTGTATCCTTTTGTGTTGTATCGCATCTGTATGCTGGTGCTCAAACTTGAGAATTGACCTTGAAAGGTGCTTGAATTCAGTGTCTAAACCCTTGAAGAGTCATGAATGCTTCTCTCTTCTTCTATGTAGATCATCTTAGCCCTCGGAAACTACATGAACAGCAGTAAAAGGGGAGCGGTATACGGATTCAAGCTGCAGAGTTTAGACTTGGTAAGTCATCTCTCTACGCGTCCAAACCCCCTGAATTCCCTTTACGGAGGACGTTTCTTGACATTTGTCTCTTTTTCCCCTTTCTCAGCTGCTCGACACCAAGTCGACGGACCGCAAGCTGACGCTGCTGCACTACATCGCCAACGTGGTGAAGGAGAAGTACACGCAGGTGTCGCTCTTCTATAACGAGCTGCACTACGTGGAGAAAGCTGCAGCGGGTCAGTGGAGCGGAGCGGAGCAGCCGGGGCTCGGCCCAGGGCAACACGTTGGGTACTCATGGTTCTGTGTGTATCTGTGTGTGTGTGTGTGTGTGTGTGTGTGTGCAGTGTCGCTGGAGAACGTGCTGCTGGACGTGAAGGAGCTGCACCGAGGCATGGAGCTGACCAAGAGGGAGTACAGCATGCACGGCCACAACACCATGCTCAAAGACTTCATCGCTCACAACGAGAGCAAGCTCAAGAAGCTGCAGGACGACGCCAAGATCGCACAGGTGAGGGCACGGGCCGCCCCTCTCCCCGGGCTCTTAAAGGGCCAGCATGCACTCTCTGCCGAAGCCAATGAACTTCATCATATCTCCGTGTTCTCTCTCTCTCTCTCTCTCCCTCTCTTTGAAGGACGCCTTCGACGAGGCCGTCAAGTTCTTCGGGGAGAACTCCAAGACGACGCCGCCCTCCGTCTTCTTCCCCGTGTTCGTGCGGTTCGTCAAGGCCTACAGGGTGAGCCAAGGACGCTAAAGGGAGCTAAAGAGCGAGCGCTGTTTGCGCTGTCGCTCTGCGGCCGTCACCGTGGCAACCGTGATTAGACATTCCACACAGCTGCCGGACTCACGCCGTCGCCATGGCGACCGTGATTAGACATTCCAGTACAGCTGGTGCAGTAGTGCTAGTAATAGTAGTTGTAGTAGTTAGTTAAGTAGTTTTTTGCAGTGTAACTCAGCTGAATCCCTCTCACTGTTTCCTGCAGGGGAACGTTCTAGTTGTCGCCCGACAACATTGTGGAACATTGTGAACATTGTTTTTCTAAATGACGTCTCGCCGAGGCTGAGCGTACGTCTGCAGCAAGCCGATATCTGCATGTTAACTGTAACGTTTTAATGACAGACAGTTCAAAGGAAACAGGTGTTGTCTCCCTTCTTGCTCCTCACATCACACAAACTGCGCGGCTCCGTCGCAAGTTCAGACGGATGCTGGTGTACAACAGCTACAAAGGTCTGGCAACCTCATTTCTCTCTAACTTCACGCGTCTGATTTTTATTTTTAAACTTGCCTCCAGACGGTATTTCTTTTTTTTTTCCACGGTGCCCCCCTGCTGTTGCCTCTCCACAACTGCTCGGCATATGTTGAGTCGTCCCCAAAAACACCATCTGAAGTGCGGAGACAGCCGCGTTGGCCCTTTAAGTCGGCTTGTGAAGGTTCATTGTGGGGAAAACGGAGACGGTTCGAAATGCTCGTTTTTGTGCGTATGAAGCGGTCGGACGGCGTTAGTAAAGTGCTTCTTTGCAACGCCGGAACTAATTAAAAAGGCTGATTTTAGAAATCCATCACACGGCGTCTCTGCTCCTCCACGTGTCTTTCTTTCCCTCCACTGCTGTGTCGGTGATGTTCCTCTCTCTGGATGATCACGTCTCATTATAATCAAAGGAGTCGCAGCATGCAGGCTGAGCACTGAAGGCTTTCTGCTTCGTGAGGAAAAGCAGAGGAGTCTGTAACGCAACCGTGTGTGTGTGTGTGCTCCTCCACAGCAAGCAGAGGAGGACAACGAGCAGAGGAAGAGACAGGAGCAGATGTTGATGGAGAAACTTCTGGAGCAGGAGGCCATGTTGGAGGAAGACCAGAAGGTGAGTCTCACCTCTGCCTCTCTCTGTGTCCTCCCCCATCCCAACTTCCTGGGCCAGGAGGCCACACAGTGGATGCAGAAGTTAAGCCGGTTCCTCTTCCTCCCAGACTCCTGATCACAGGATTATCAGAGCGCAGGCTGAGTCCGACTTCCTGCTGGGCAGCGGCTTATGCTTCCTGAACGGCCCAATTAACGCGCACAGGCTCAAACCTTTAGAGCGCCAGTCGTCGAGGTGAAATGAAGTGCCGGTCAAACAACCACTCATTCATAAATGTGAAAACGTGTGTGTGTGTTTGTCCTCGTCCTCAGTCTCCGTCTCATAAGAACAAGCGGCAGCAGCAGGAGCTGATCCAGGAGCTGAGGAGGAAGCAGGTGAAAGACAGTCGACACGTCTACGAAGGCAAAGACGGAGCCATCGAAGACATCATCACGGGTATCGTCTTCTCCCGGGCTTCTCTCCCGCTGGCCCACACACACACACACACACACACACACACACACACACACACACACACACACACACAACGCTCAGGGCGCTCTGCATGAAGGTCCTCTCCGGTGCTCTACATTCAGTCATTAACAAAGGGATCTTCTAAACCGACTAACACGACCACTTTGTCAGCCGGCCGATGTTTGACGAGCCGAGGTGCAACAAACAGGCGCTGACAGAGCAGCTAATCCTGCAGCGATCACCTCCGACGTGTCTGATGATCATTGCCTATCTTTGCCTCGCTTTGTCATCACTTCGTAACACCATCTGTGTGTAGCCCGACCCGGGCTGTGACCAGCTGCTACAGTATGAATACTCACATCTCAGATAGATAGCGAAGGCTGATGAAACCAGCCAGAACCCAAGCCTTACAACATAATACTTGATAGTATATCCCAACAAATACTCTGAGGCTCACAGATGTATATATAATCAATATAAATCAGTACAAACTGTCATTTTACATATATATGGACAGATAGATAAATAGATAGATTTAAGCCATTATCAGATAATAATCAGCCTTATACCTTGTCACTTTTGAAACCTATGTCCAAATTGAATCCAGTGTATTGTTTTAGACCATGAACAGTTTTTAAAGTACGACTGCAAACTCTGTTTTAATCATCAGTATTAACAGGACACTAATGTTATAGATTTTTATATGTGATTACTCAAAGATGTTTACATGCCAATACTTGTACTTCCTGTGATCCTGATCACCTATAGCCTGAGGAATAATGCTAAAAAATCACTAAAATGACCTTAAATGTAACCGATCTGTCCCAATAGGAGATATTTATATGAATATTTACATGAATGGGCATAGCCGCTAGGAATCGCTGTCACACACCGTGTGAAGACGCGCCTCCTCTCCTGATGCTGTTGTTGGGTATTTGCTTAGTGCTAACAGTGCTAAACCCCCTGTAGGAGTCTGCTTTTCTTATACTGTGTTTGTCCTGTCTTGTCCTGGCTGTTGTTGTCCTTGTCGTTCTCAATGCAGTGCTGAAGACCGTGCCCTTTACCGCCCGCACAGCCAAGCGCGGCTCTCGGTTCTTCTGCGAGTCCGCCCTCAATGAGGAGTACCATTACTAAGCTTGTAGAACTGTCTCTCTGCTCTAAGGTCGCCGGAACGCAACGTTCCCCTCTTTATACCCTCCCTCCTCTCTCTCTCCGTTGCATCCTTGCATGTCCCGTCACACCCTTCCTCTTCTTAACCGTCCCACCTCGCACCTGCCATGCACACACATCTCGGTGTGTGTGTGTGTGTGTGTGTGTGTGTTCACACGTCTTTTCTCCCCCGCTGACCGCGATTTGGAGTCTGGTAGCGGGGGAGTAAGGTTTTTTTCCTGTGCCCACCCCCCTCCACCTGCATGAAGTGTGATATCCTCATTTTATCACGGTTATTTTATCGAGCACGGCAAAACAAAAACCATAATGTCACAGAGGGAGCTGCCCACCCCGAAGGTCAAGCTCTCGTCTCCAACCAAATTGGGTGCGATTTGTGTCCCGGGGTATAAGCAAAGCTCAGCTGTGCGCCGCCATCTAGTGGCGACACATTGAAACACTCTGGAGTGGTGAACTGTGTAAGTGCCTGTGGCATTATAAACTGTGCTTTTTCCATGTGTGTGCCAATCAATCAGTGTTTCACCTAAAACAAAAATGTCACGTTGTGTGTGTGTGTTCACGATCACCAGTCACCGCTGCTACTGCTGCTGCTGCTTCTTGCATGCACGTTGCCTCATTCCTGCCGCTTCCTCACCGTGCATCCCAGCGCTCCTGCACTCACTAAAACACCATGCACCACGTCTGTGTGTGAACCATCACAGTCATCTGCCTCTGCAGTTGCACTTTTGCTTGTGTGTGTGTGTGTGTGTGTGTGTGTGTGTGTGTGAGTCACTAATCTGCACGTGTTGTGGGAATGCATGAGGCGGTGTCCAATGTCTCCTTGGCTGCATCTGCACGCATGCTCCGCTTGTTTTTTTTTTGTTTTTTTTTTTTTAACCTTAAAAATGCAGTTGAATGAACCAAACCCTGCTGTTTCCCTGGAACCACAGTCCTCGTTTGTTTCAGTTCACACCTGCTCTGTACTGGACGTCTGAGATGGTCTCTTCTTCTGTCCTGCTGGCAGCCACTTTGCAAAGCAGACTGGGATTCATAAAAGCAGAAAAAAAAAACAAAAACAGAAAAGCCTTAGAAAAGCTTTGATCCTTCACTCCAGCCTCTCTCTCCCCATTAACTTCCTCCAGCTCTGTCCCTCCTCTCACTCCCTTTCCTCCCTCCCCTCTATCCCAGCCTTCCTCCTCCATCCTGCCCTCCATGCAGCCTGCTGCCACTTTGCTTTGCAGCGCTCTCTTTGCAAAGTCAATGTGAATATGTCAGGCTGACATGCTCCGGTCGGCCTCCTCTCCCTCCATTTTTAACCTTCATTTTGTCTTCTCTTCATCTAGCCCTAAAGAAGAATAATATTACTAAATTTCCCAATGTCTACTCGAGGGTAAGGAACTCCTCCAGTAGCACCCCTGTAGTGGTGGATGTGTCCCAAACCTGGCAAGCATCTCTTTATTACCTTCCCTTCCTTTGTTTTTTTTCTGTCCTCTCAGCATTTTCCTCCCTCTGTTTTTCACCTTTTTAAATTTTGTCTCATGGTAAACAAACTAGTCCCTCCGCTAGTTTTACTCACCCTCCTAATGGGGGCTGATGATGCATCTCGGTCTCTCTGGATGCATGGAAGGCTTCAGTGGTAATGCCCAGAGACCCGTGAGGCTTTTTTATTTTTGTTTTTTTTTTCTGTGTAGAACTCCTGCTGCTTTGAGAGACAGGCTGCCAGCACGCCGAGCATGTGGGCTCATCGAAAAACGCCTCCATGACGATGACTGACGGCTCTTTCGTTCACCTCTCCCCTCCCTCTCTCAGATTTGAGGAATCAGCCTTACAGGCGGGCGGACGCCGTGCGGAGGAGTGTCAGGAGACGCTTTGACGATCAGAACCTGCGGCCGGTGAACAACGGGGAAGTGGTCATGTGAGGAGGGAGACGTGGACGTGCTGAGGGCGGTGGGAGACGCTGAGGATGCAGAGCGTGGGGAGAGGAAAGAGGGAGGAAGGTTCGACGCAGATTGAAGGACTTGAGTGTTTGTAGCAAGCGAGGATATGAGTATGTAAATAACATAAGAGTATTCCATGTCTATTGGGGCATGATGAAGGACTGGGACATGTGTGTGTGTGTGTGTGGATTCAAATACGTCTGAAAGGCTGATTCACAAACCTTAGACGAGCCAAGTGCCTGAACCCGACGTCACGCCGTCTTTCTGTTTTGTAACGTTCCCAACTTCCAAGCAATACGACCGGAGCGGGCTTTAATGTGCAGAGGTGGGCGGAGGTGGACCGATGGTGTGGAAAAGATGCTTTCTAATGTGGAATGTATGGGACGCGATCCCTTCAGCTGTCTTCAAATATGACACCACTCAGTGCTGAGTCTGACACTCTGTAGCATTTCCTCGGTACATTCCGGTGCTCCCGTCCATTCCTCGTTCAAGACGCTAAACGTGCTCCTCGACCCGCACCTTCTTTTGTACATCTCATTGAGGCTTTTTAAAACTTAAAAGGGCTGATGATCAGTCAGATCAGGAGAGAAAAATCATCAAGTTCTATATTTGTACTGAAGCGAGAGTCGAGATTAAGGGAATGGGTGGATTCGTGTCATCTTATTTATCAGGCCGTTCTGCGCTGATAATGTTGAAAATGTAGCTCTCGATGTGTTACAAACTCTGCCGTCCATCTTACGTAAATGTTGCATGCAATGAATTTGGTTTCTGGGAACAAATAAACAAACAAGCAACACATTTTCTAAACTGCACGAAAGGCTGGACGATCTCATTGTCAGAACTGGACAAACAAACTTTTGGATCTCATCTCTGCCATCTTCTTCTTTACAAACTGATTATAATCCAGGCTACTGTGTCTACTCACTTTATTGTAATTTTAATGTATAGTATTTAACCACTGAACGGATTCTTTTAAGCTCATGTTTCCATTTCAATGTGTGTCCACCACGATCATCAAAAACATGACAAAGTACAAAAAAAGTTTCCTAAATGTACAGATATTTTGCTACAAAACTGTTTCTGTTTTTTTTTTACTTTACTTATTTCACTTTACCAGATGGTTAATATTGTACATATTGTTTAAACAAACGTTTTCATTGCCTTGTGTTATACGATTTGAATGTTATTTTAACTTATAGTTTTTGTTTTTGTATATTTAATTAAGCCAAATGAATCTCACAGTAGTGTGTCAAATCAGGATGCGTCACTGTCATGTCGGGGGCAGCGGATCACCGAGTTTACTCGAGTCACAGGACCTTGGACACGAGCCACGGAAACCTTCACGTTGTTGTGTTTGAAGAGATTTGAACTCTCGGACCAGTTAGTTTCTATTAGGGCTGCACAGTATATCGCAAATGAATCGTTATCGCGATATCAACACGCGCAACACTCGTATAGCAAACACTGAACTGCGATAAAAAGGTGTATCACGCATTCATGTCACTGCACGTCGATCGAATTGGCCAATCAGAGGAGACCTACAGTCCTAATTGCCCCCCCATACACTTTGGGACCTGAGCGCTACTGAAGCATGACGTCACCCAACTCCAGGCCACTGATTGGTCAACGTGTTTTCACTACCGACTTTGTTTATATGTAACTCAAGTCAAGTCGCGATCGCGATACTTGAAGGCGTCGTCGCATGTCGCGTGCAGCCCTCGTTTCTATGAGGCGTCCTGTGGCTCGTGCGAGTGTCCCCGGTGAAGCACACGCGCTGCCCATCATCTCGTCCGTCTCAACCTCACTGTGCTCCGTAATAGTGACTTTTCTCTAACTGGATAATACTGGCATGCTGTTGTTTTTAACCTTCACCACAAACGTATTTTAGGCAGTTTGTGCTTATTTCAAAATAACAAGCTTTTTTTTTTTTCAAAAAACAAACAAAAAAAATTAGGTGATGAGATTTCCAAATACGATCAAATAAACTATTTACGTTGAATTATAAAGCTGTGTATGGTTTTTCTCTGTAAATCCTCTATGAACATCAAAATGTTATGTCTAGATTGTTGCATAACCATGAGTTATTTCCTCAGTTGGTCCATCGGGAAGGCTCGGCTGTAGGTAAACAAATGTGCAGCACATCGACCAGTGAGAATAGAAAATGCAATATTTGTTCTCCTGCAAGGCCTCTGTCCCCTGGGTGATCTATAATCACTGCTTTTTATGCCATGTCGGAGCTATTGCTCCAATATGTGTGACTCATCCTGTTTCTACTACCCTTAATCACTGCTGAACATTACCACCTTCCACCAGATCCTCAGATGTGTGCCATTTATTTCAATGTTGCCAAGAAGTTAAAAGCAAATGGAAAACAGTTTGTGGAACCAGGAATTCAGATCCGCTCTGCATTTAATAATGAGCTCTTCCTCGGTGGAAAAGGAGTTTTCCATCACCTACTTAACAAAACTGAACAAGCCTTAGATTGCATCCCTTGGACTTCCTGTCCATTTAAGCAGTATTTTATTTCATCACAGTCTATAAAGTTACAAAACAATGCTCCAATTAAAGTGTTTTCTCCTTCAGTTGAGATGGATAAAATCAAAGACGAGGACTTCCGAAAGATGCATCGAGATGGTTTTAGTCGGTGTCACGTGACCAAAGCACTTTTAATTGATTATAAAAAATATTGGCAATGGGAAACATGTACAACTACAATTAACTAAACAAGAAACAAAACTAACAAGAGCAACGAAAAGACAACCTGACATCGAGCGATTGATAAGATGATCAGTTTACTGATATCAAATTAGTAACCAATAAGCGTGACAAGCTCGGCGTGGAGCACATTCCCAGAAACCAGAGGAGGCCGGGGGAAGAGGCTCTCTTCCAGCCCGGGGAGGTGTGGCCTGCGTGGTGGGATGAGCCTGGGTGGGGAATGCTTCCTGTGGGAAGTGTAGAGGTGCAGCTTGGGGGGGGGCCGGCCTGGCGGGGGCGCGGGCCTCAGGGCGCGTCCAGCTGCTCCAGCAGAGTCCTCCTCCGTTTCTCCAGCTCGCCCTCGCTCAGCTCGCTGCCCGACGTGTCCCAGCCGCCCTGGACGCAACACACCGGCCATCAGACTTAGAGCTTCTCCCGCGCGAGATCTCATGAATTGCTTTGTATCGTAAGAGACGAGGAAAAACAAAGTCCCAACACACACGCACGCATACACACGCACGCACGCACACACACACACAGACGGACGTGTCTCGCTCACCACACACGCACACACTTAACATGAGGAAAGGGTTAAAATGCTTACATCTTATCTTATCTTACTCTCAACGATTTGTAGCGAGGAAACGACAGTGACTGGATAAAAACCAAATCAATAAAAAGGAAATATAAACAAGTAAATGAATAAGTAGATAAAGCACACAGTCCATTTTCACAAACTGAAAGGATGAGGACTTCGGTTAACCCTCGTGCACTGTCAGAAAATCACTCCATGATTTACGACTTGGGACAAAACGTCCAGTAAATTAAAAACTATAGAACTTAGATTCATGTAAAGATCTGACTACAAAAACTGTGTTACTGTACTATATTTTTACAGCTATTGTTTTCACTGGATGTTTCAGACCTTTGCAGTAAATTAGAGTGTGATTTTTGTCTAGTGTAAAAATCAAGGTGAGCTCAAATTTTAAACATTTTAAAAAATATAAACTAAGACCAAAAATCATTCAATTTGATGTGATACAGTGAAAGCTATGGTCATATCAGAGTGGAAAAATGACCCCTAATGAATAAAGAATCCCCCCCAGACAGGGCATGAGGGTTAAAACCAGAGTAATACAAGGACATAGTCATAGAACAGCTGAAACTACACAGTAAAGAGAGCAGACAGAGGATGACACAGTGTCTGGGTGGCGAGCACTGTAGCCTCATAGCGAGGGGGTCCCTGGTTGGGACACACTGCTCGTCCTCCCAGCAAAAACATGCACGACTCAAGACTCGGGTGTGTACTGTGTGATATGCTACAGATCAGACGTGACGTTTTTAATAACCGATGTGAAACGTACATTAGATTTTACTCCTCACTCCTTCCGCTGTGTGAACTGAAGCTAAAGGGGACGAGCGGCGGTGCCAAGTGTTGGACGGCACTAGTCTGGTAGCGGAGGCCGTGCTGTTACTGTGTGAGGGGCCTACGCCTGGAGCAGACCCGTCTTCAGGGAGCCCAGCAGCCCACAGCCTTCCCATCCCGCCTCAGTATGGAGGCCCGGCGTCTCCCAGGACTGCTCCTCATGTGGGACGCTCCCCGGAGGCTCCCTCGCTTCCTAACCACGGCGTGTCCTCGCAACGCGTCCACGTCTCAAAATCTAATAAATATATGTATATGTCTTTATGTTTAGGAAGAACACCCACCTCCTCCTTGGCCGCCTTTCTTTTGGGAGACTTCTGTTTAGAGTCGGAGCGAGACTTGCCCCGGGACTTGTCGTTCTCTTTATCTTTCTCTAGGTCTTTTTCCCGCTTCCCGTCTCGCTCTCGTCCTTTCTTCTCGTTGTCGGAATCCGGCGACGCCTGATTGGTGGAATCACAGTCCATACATCACCAGACTCCATGGGAGGGGTTATCTCTCTATCTATCTAGTCACTGTTTTTTGAGTCGGAGGGCTTGCCGTCCACTTACAGACTTGTGGCGGCGCTTCTTGGCCTTCTTCTTGTGCTTCTTGGACTTTTTGTAGCTTCTCTCTGTGTTTGGGCGGGAAACGTCAGTAAATGCCACTGCCACCTGCTGAATGTGCGGGCCTGCGCTCTGCTGAGGGCCACTCACCGGACTCTCCGCTGGACGAGCGCTCGGAGGGAGACTTGGACTGTGACCTCTTCTTCTTCTTGTGGTACTCCTCCTCCTCGGACTCCGAGCCCTGCCGCGGACAAGCGTGGGGAGATTAGCGGGGGAGGCGAGCGCGGCGCCGCTGGGGGCCGTGGACGGCGGCCTACGTACCGATCGGGAGCGGGAGCGCTTCCTGTGGTGCTTCTTGGACTTTTTAGAGTGTTTTTTT